>UELW01000001.1:7010000-7610000 GCA_900490495.1 Danionella dracula | reverse complement strand
GTTAAGAAATAGCCGTTTTATTCTTCTCCTTTATCTAAACTTTTTGAAGTATTTTATAATTGACATTCACTTAGAGTGGCCCAACTTTAGATAGAAAACTACATTTTGTCCAACAGAGGACAGAACAAAACTATTTTCCATCCAATAGAGGACAGAAAGAACGAAACGATGGGTGATTGTATGCGATAAAGAGCCCACTTTGTCCTCTATTTTGTGGTAATTAATGTCTTCGGTTTGCCAAAGCATTTTACCAGATATCTACACGGGACCTTACACAAAGTTGATGAAGGGAAAGCCTTCCTCAGATAAGAGAGCTATTGAATTATCAGTGAATGAGATTAGCATCAAGGGCTCGAGAGTTAATCAGCATATCGATTGTGATGGCGTTTAGTATGCTAATCAGGGTGAGCGGTGCCACTTCTTCCCTTTACAGGCACACAGAGACTAGACAGAGAGCAATGGGCAAAATACATTATCAGTGGCAGTACATTGCATGCTACTCTCCATGACCTTTGCAAGGTTACGAAACAACGGCTTGGCTTAACAAATATGGATGGCTTCATTAAAGAGCTTAAAGAGAACGTTTCCAGACACATCTTGGCCATGTAATTGATTATAACTGTGAGAGTGTGTGTGTGTTTGTTCAATCATGAGCGTTTTCATACTCTTTATTAGGTCGGCTATACTTGGCATTTAATAAAATAAGCAGTTTACTGCACTTTTATTCATCATGTTATGTGAAGGTCAGATGGGAAAGAAATAATTGCAGATAATTTGCCTCTTGGAAATAATTTCCCTTTACTGTGCCAATTTTTCTAGCGGTTTATATTTAAATGATTTATATGTTTTCTAAGACATTTAGAAATTAAATGGAAATTGAATGATCATCAATTACATATATCAGCTAAATAATTCAGCTAAAGGAATGTAATGTATGTATTTATTTTGAGGTATTACTGCTATCATTTAGAAATGAGTCTTGTGCTTGTGAAACTGAAGGAAAATTAGTTTAAGTCCATGTAAAAAGATAATATTAAAATTAGTATGGCTAGTGTTTGAAATCAAATATTACTACCCTTTATATTGGGTGCTTCAGATAAAAAAAGAACATGTGTACATTTTTGTACATACATGTACTTTTTCTATCCTTCACTTTTTTCCTTTCTTTTGTAAGCCATTTACTTTCATTCGCTCACATATTCTCACATTAAATTCTATCTTATACAGATGCAATAGATTCTGTAGATGCTATTTGCAAGTACATTACGAAGTTCAGGCAGTAATAATTAGCTAGTTTGAATTGCTTCTGGATAGATTGCAATGTCATCAAACACATCACATGGACTGTGTCAAACCTCTGCAAAGCTGAACTTTTCACAACCTGTGTCAATGTCTTTTTTTATTCTTCAGAAAGAATTCACCAATAACTGGAGCCTGTTATCGATGCAGCAGCATTTGTTTACAGATATTCATGGCTAATGGGCCACAGAAAGTAGGATTGGGATGCTGTTCTCTGTGTTAAAGCATATTTTCTAGAATGTGCAGGACTACATAGGCAAACGGCATATTTAATAATGTATGTAATCACACAATAAATGTGCTAAACCACAACAATAAGCTGTTATTGCTGCTGACATGCTCACCTCACAGACACAAAAAAAAACCCGTTCTGAGAGAGATACAGTTGTTGCTAAAGACTGGTGAGAGAATTTTGGTTTAAAAAATATGTTGTTCTTATATTTATGTGAGTCAATGAAGAGAGGCGCTCTTCAGAGTTTCCGAGCTGAAAGAAGCTTTTGATTGGTTGATATTACTACAGGGTTGAGCAGTCTGCTGCCCTCTTCTGCAATGACTGATTCTCCTCTTGGACTGAGGGTTTTTTTTTTAAATATCTGTGCTTGTGTGGCATTTCACTATATTTGTACTGCGACCAGTTTTTGTCTTGCACGGCTCGTTTAATGAAGGACAATAAAACATGTCACTGTGGGAGACATTTTAACAAATTTAGGCAATACATTTTGCAATCATGTTTCACAAGAATAAGAATGTATTTATTTATTTTTTATGAACAAATTAATCAGTCAATTAATTAATTAATGCCTTTACTGGTGCATGCATTGTTACCTAATAAAGAGAAAAGATTCACATACTCAGCATTGTAATAAAGTAAACTGGGACACAGCATATTCAGCAATCGAGGTGATTCAAAATTGCTATACATCACTTTATATTCTCCACTCAGAAATATGTGTGATGAAGACAAAACGTAAGGCTTCAGAAGAATCCTGTGATAAAATAAAAACATTTCCAGCAGAATGACCAAAAGAGCTTTTCACACCATAAACACGTTGATGGGTTTCCACACTCAAAAAACAGTTTTCTCTGTTTGAGTTAATAAGTGCAATATGAGAAATAAAAGCAAATTACTTTGAGCTCCTCATTCACAAATATTTCCCCTTCCTCTGTCACCAAGATCCTTTCTTCTTCTTTCTCATCCTCACTTAATTCTTCTTCTCTGTGAAAGTGAGAGAATCTCCCGGGGGCTTCTCACATCTGCTTTGATCAGGGTGTCAGCCTGCATGTGCCTGTGTGTTTCTCGGAGCTCTGCATGCATGTGTGTGCTAAAATAAATCATTTACACTAAGAGTACCCCGCTTGCTTTCAGGCCTCTCTGAAGACTTACATCATGCAGAGCCACAAGGACATTTTCAGATTCCCATGTCATCTGGATTGACAATGCTTAGAATGGTACAAACCCCTGTGGTGCTCCTGCATGCTCTCTGTCATTAAACACTTCCTCTCTGGAGGAGTGAAGCTGGAATGAACAAGTCTGATGCCATATCTATAAACATTGAGTAATTTGAGTTGTCTTTGAGACCCTGCTTGTGAGTATCCAAGGATCTGGTGACATTAAGGCTGTCTGGATGTGTTATCGAGAGATGTGTAACTGAAAGACAACATGGTGTAACACCTTGAACTCCTGAGCAAACAGAATTTGGCTCCAGGGAGAAAAGTGCTATAAATGGGTTTATCTGAGTTGGACTACTTGGATAACTGTGACAGTAAAAAAAAATGTTTTTTGTTAACTCATATTTTAACTATGTTCAGAAATGATTCATATTGGTATTTAAAAAGGAGGAAAAATAATGTGAACATTGTACAGTACCTGACTTCTCACACCTCTGTCAACTGCGGTATTTCTTTCCCACACCATGTTAGGAATTTGCAAGTGAGCTCGTTCAAAGGTTATCAGTGGAATCAAATTTTTCCATGAATTATAATACAGCGCCCCCTCTCCATCATGTCTAACTCCCAAACAGCCATGCTTCTCAGATGCATTAAGAAATCCTGACCCTCCCCGACTCTGACATCCTTCACAAATGCATCCTAACCCTCAGCTCAAGATGCCAGCCATCGACAACTATTCTCACCTTGGAGACTATGTTTTTTACTTGCTTTTTCAGGTTTCTGAGATGCGCCGAATTTACAGCGTCATCCATGTTGGACTCAACCGATAACTATTCAGGCCATTCTGCACTGGGGCAGCCACACCAGCAGCTCAAAAAGGCTTGCCTTACCATGTTATCCAAAACTAGGCAGATGGTCATCAGGCAGAGGCATTCCAGAGCTACATCGAACAAGCCACGCAATGGCTTTCCTCCCTGTCTAGGCCACAAGCAAATCTTTGCAATTAACAGCTACAACAACCTTAGTCTCCTACACCAGCTTCTCCACCCAACATGTCTGACTCGGACATGCATATCAGTGTACCTGAGTAGACCCCTCAGTTTGATCTGCAGGCCGTTTCTAGTTTGGATCAAAGGAAATCTACCATAAGCTCATATCTCTCCCTACACCCAGCATACCTGGTTTCAGTCTGCCTTTCCGCCTATGAGCACAACACTCATCATACAGCGCCCCCTCTCTGTTGTGTCTAATTGCCAAACAACCATGCTTCTCAGACACATTCAGAAATCCTGACCATCCCCCGCCCAGACTGCTCCGTCCTGCTTTGATTGGAGGCCGTTTCCAGTTTGGGTCAAAGGAATCTACCACAAACTCAACAACCCCCTCCTCCCTCCCTCTTTCACCCAGCGTGCCTGGTTTTGGCCTGCCTTTCAGCGTATGAGACCAACTCTCGTAATTGAACTTCAGGTCGTCTCCAGTTTGGTGAAGACTAAAACAGTTGGTGAAGACTAAAACAGTTGGAATTAACTCTTTCAACTCCAGCCCCTTCACCCAGCGTGTCTGGCTCTGGCCTACAAATCGGCGTACCTGAGTAGACCTCTCAGTTTGATTGCAGGCCATTTCCTGTTTGCGTTTTCTGGGCTAATTCTATGTAAGCAAACTCGTGAAGTGAAGTTCTGTGAATGCAACTTCGGGAGGAGCGATCAGATAATTAGCGAACAATCTACAGGTGCTTTCAATCCTTCTGCCCACTCTCCTGAAACTCACGAACTTGTGAAAAATATTTATGTTTTCATTGTAGTATTTTAGAAAGCTGGTTGTAATTTCAGAATCAGCTTTATTGCCATGTGTGTGTGTGTGTGCACACAAGGAATTTCCTTTGCTACAATGAAGCCGTCAGTGCAAACAACAAAGTACAATACAAACTACAATACAAACCACATAAGTACAGTAAAGTGCAACACAACAAGCAGTTAACAGAAGCCTATGAGGTAGAATTAAGGCTTGATGAAATGTAAACAGTGGAACTCTATAAAGTGGGGTGTGCTTAAGTGCAAACTATGTATATATATATATATATATATATATATATATATATATATATATATATATATATATATATATATATATATATATATATATATATATATATATATAGTTAGATATTAAGTGCAAACTATAAATACACCGATTTATAGTATATGCACTTGGACACTGTTTTGACAATGCAAATTCTGGGCTTATAAATAACAGTAAATAATTCAAAGGAAAGACCACATGAAATAGACAAGTCTTCATTTTCTCAGCCAAATGCGTTGTGAACAGAACATAATTCTTTGCTTTACGGCCCAAGAAAACCACTGAGCTAAATCATGAAATCAACCCATTACACCTTGTTGTCTTGCTTTTGGCTTTCAGAACTGTAATTTTAGAGCTTTTGGCCTATTATAAATGTCAGTGGGTGGTTGGCTGTCTTACTTCATGCATATATCACTTTCTGATTGTGGAATTTTAGCTGGTGTAGGTCGAGATAGATGACTATCAATATCCAGAAGACATAAAGTATCTTGTTTTCTGTTCACCACCATAAATATAGCATTTCTTCAAGAGGGTTTAATCCCCAGTTTTATAATTACATGGCAAAAAGTTTTAAAGGTTTACTGTGTGAAAATTGAATAATTAATTCATTGTGATAATAAATGTAGGTTGTAAGGGTTTTGGAAAGATAGTTACAGGAGAATCCTTTGTAATTAGTAATTTACAATTGATTATATTTTATTACTTTAGAACTTGTGTGCAGTTACAAAAAGTGTGCATGTACAGTACTTTAACTGTCCCACATGACCCAGGGATAGTATATTTTTATTTTGTTTTATACATTGAATTATAGGTGACAAGTAGAAAAGTTATTTAACTAAAATACATATCAACGAAATGAACTCTCACTTAACTGTTCATATTGCAACTAAACCAAAAATTGCTTTTGTGCAAAAACTGAACACTGACACTGAACTGCATGGTTTTCGATTGGGTTCCATCAATCCAACAAAACTGGATTTGTCCCTCAAAATGGGACTTTTTCTGCCATCAGAGAACATAAATAGCAGATTTTCTCCTTTCCGTCATGTTGCCTCGAAAAAAAGACTACTGAAAGCTCTTCCCCCAGCTCTCTAGTCACTGATTTTATGTGGCACATCCAATTTTTTCCTTATGTCATTGTGTTTAAATTCATGTTTTCTAGTGTTAATTCAGCAACGATTTGTGAATTTAATAATACTGATGTGAACATGGCATCAGAATGAACGAGACACTAAAGTGAATGTGCATTGCCCTGCAACAGACTAGCAACCTTTTCAGGCTGTTCTTTACCTTTCTGTCTTTTCACCATTCTCTTAACTGGTGAACTAAAACACATACAAGTTGATGAAGGAACAGATTTATTATGTTTTTTTAACACAAGCGGGAATTGTTTATTCTAACAGCACACCAAAGAACAAACATAACCAACAGCTGCTGCCAAAAAGAAAATCCAAACCACTTTTGTATTGTAAATAATTGGTTGCATTATAGTGTTATTAAGTATTCTATCCACATTCATACTCACAAACATGTTTGGTAATTCCTAACAAGCCTCGAATGTTCCCTCTGCTTCTCTGGAGGTTAAAAAAAGAAAGCAAATCAAAACAGACTCTTCATATTTGTTTATTGAAAGAGTGAGTGAATGAGTTTGATTAAAATCATTAAAGCATGGCGCATGGTTGGTGTTGGAAATGAAAGTGTGATTACCTTCGTCATGCCTGGCTGACTGTGAAAGAAGAGCCATTCACCCTTCCCCTGCTCCCTATTTATTCAAGAATAATCATGTGCTTAGAAGTTCTTCAAACTGCCAATTGTTTAACTTATAAAACATAGTGAAAGCTATCCTGCTTCTTCTGCTTATGCATGGCCACGGTGGTTGACAATGGATGAATTGCTGAATGACATGCAACATTTAAAAAGTAGGAATCCCCAAAGCTTTCAACGAGTAGAATCATCTTTGGTTTTTAATGTGAACAAATATGTTGTCTTATCGTCAGTATTCTTTGGGGCAACATTCTTTTCAACTCTGAGGCGGAAAATAAGAAGAGGGAATGATATTCATGTTCTGGGGTTTTAAGCAAGGTCAGGATGAAATTATGTATAATTGTATTTTACAACAAGTGTTCAGTGATTTCTAGAGAAGCTCTTAAACACAAGTGTCCTTGCATATCAGACTAGCTTGATAACCACTTACTATCACCTCTAGGACGTACTTGAAAATTGAAACTGTCAGTGATTCTGTCAGCTGCCATTTTTTCAGCAAGAAAATTAGAGGCTTTGGTTTCAGACAAATGACTTTTCTTCCATCAGTCTGATGAAAACACTGCTATCATGTACATCACAGTTATTGTGTGTAGAATAAATGCCAATGCATCCACTTTGAGATGCACTAATCTTGCAGTGTGAAAAAGCTGAACTTAAAGAAAAATAAAACTTTAAAACCATTTAAAATAAAATGTTTTACAATAAAATAAGTGAAGTTCTGTGAACGCAATTTCGGGAGGAGCGATCAGATAATTAGAGAACAATCTACAGGTGTTTTCAATCATTCTGCCCACTCCCAGATATAAAACCGTAACCACTCTACTTCCAACTTGATGATGAAACGCAATACTGTGAAATCAGCTTGCTCTTGTCTGCTTTAAATGAACAAACAGAGGAAATGTCGACTAGACCCACCTCTCCATCCACAGCAGACAAGAGCGGAACCCCTCTGTGATCTGAAGCTTCGGTGCACTCCGAGTCAGGCGCTGCTGACCTCCAGGCTCCCCCCAGCAACAGGCCCTGAACACAGGCCTCATCGGCAGTGATGCACTGATCCCTCCTTTCACTATGGGCTGACTCAGCAGCAGCCTTCTCCCCAACCACTTCCTACCGCTCTGCTCGCAACTTTGTCCCACCCGTTGAGGACTGGACCGTGAACGGTCTACGCCAAGCTCTAATCCAAAAAAGTCCAAAAAAGCAAACAAGGCGGAGCTGTTACAGCTGTATACCACTCTCACAGCCTCCTCCTTGCCTGTGCCCGGCCGCTCCACTCAGCCTGCATCATCGCTTCGCCGCCAGTGGAGCTCTTGCACAAAGAAGGCCAGATCTTCCACAAGCTTAGGTAGAGATCCAGCAACTCCTCCATTGGACCCATCTTAGGCCACGACCCAACAACCGACCACCCTCGCGACGGCGCCAGTGGCTTCCGGCTTCACCCAGTTCATACACGCCTCTTCTGCTCACTTCCCCCATCCCAGTCCGCAAGCTTACGGACCTGGTACCAACAGACGAGGCAGGAATCTCAGCTCTGCCTTCTTCCAGCCCCTGGTCCCTTCCAATCCAGCTTTCTTGCCCAAGCCCCGCCCCCTCAGCAAGCTCTTAGCGGCTACGTATTTCTCCAATTCTTCCAGCCACTCCAGCAAGCGCCGCTCCCGCTAGCTACACGGAACCCCCCCACCTCAACCAATTAGCCCTTACCAGCCCTTTATTCCACAACAAATCACCCTATTCTCTGCTTACAGCTACATCGCTGCCTCCTCCCATCAACACCATGGCAGCCGAGCCACCGCAAGTGGGCTAGGCTTTGAGACCCCAAATCCTGGCAGGTGTTGACATTGTCATGGCTTCTCTCCTTTCTCTCTTCCCTTCGTCAGAGCCAGACCACCACGCTAACTGCAGAGAGTTTTCAATCACTCTCAAAGGCACTTCTTCCCACTCACGTGCGCTTTCCCTCACTGAGTTTTCCCTTGCATTTTCCCGCTATATGGAAACCAACTGCTCAATAATCCCCCAGAGACGATGTGAGCTAAATGACGACCTGGCCATTATAGCCAAGCTAGCGCTGTCTTATGGGGAACTCACTTCTACTTGTACCACAAACTGTTTTCCGCCAAATGTGCAGTAAGGGTTGCGCAGTGGAACCAAATCCCAAATTGGGGAGCACGCGACACTGACCTGCACAACAAAGTGTTCTTCAGGTGCCGTAACATCTCCTTCGCCATCTGTCACTCTCAAGCACACCCCACGACAGGCTGCCCCCAAATCAACACCGCCACTAGCCTAAGCCTAGCAAAGCCTTCCCACACATCCTCTATCTACTCACTCAACCCCCACATAAACCCTGCCCCTCCCCCACTACTGGGTCAAAACCCACCCTGCTTCAATTTCAACGCAGCAAAATGCTTACGGAGCAAGTGCAAGTCCTTGCATATCTGCCCTTTTTGTGGAGGCGCTCACTCTTGCTTAGTCTGCCCAACAAACAGGGTTTCAAATAAATAATTTAAAAACTATGCAACGATTCCTGTCTTAATCCCCCAGCTAGCAACCGAACTTACAAACCATCCCCATAAAGATTTTTGTGATTATCTCTTGTTTGGCTTCAGCCAAGGCTTTGATCCTGGGGTCGTGGCTCCAATAACAGGAGCTTTATCTGTAACAACCTGCAAACAGCCCTAGCCGAACCTGACACCGTGGATAAACTTATTTAAAAAGAGCTAGCTTCAGGCTTCATGATTGGCCCTTTTGAGAAACCACCTTTCAGCATTTAAGAGTAATCCCAATTAGCGTCGCCACGACAAAATTCTCAGGAAAGAAGTGGCTAATAATCGACTTATCAGCCCCACATAACTCGACTGCCCCCAGCATTAATAGCTTGATTCCATCAGACGAATTTTCTTTAAATTACCATGACATTAACCAGACAGCGGATTTGTTTAATTCACCCCGAAGGGGCACCTGGCTCGCAAAACTCGACACCTTGTCAGCATTTAAAGTCATGCTAATTCACCCAAACTCGTGGCATTTATTCGGGATTTCCTGGAAAGGAAAATTTACTCCGCTAATTGCTTACTCCGAACGAGAAAGTTTTTCTCCAATCTTGGCATTCCAATCACAAAGGAAAAAACTCTCAGTCCTGCAAAAATCATCAAATTCCTTGGAATCATGATTAATTCAGAGAAATTCCAGCTGAGTCTGCCAAAAGAGAAGATAGATAGGATTATTCTCATTTCTACCTCCATTCTCGAAAACGCTTCCTGTACAAAACGAGAACTGTTATCTCTCCTCGGATACCTAAATTTCGCCATGCACATCATTCTCCAGGGGCGCCCCTTCATCTCCCACCTCCTTGCTTTGGCCTACTCTGTAACAGAGCTAGAATATCATCTCAAAATCCCTTAAAACTGTCATGGGGACTTGCACCTCTGGCTGTCCTTTCTCAGGCAATGAAAAGGCATTTCCTTGTTTTACAACAAGGACTATAACCTATTTACAGATGTGGCCACTTCTATAGGTTTCGGAGCCTATTATAGGGGCCAATGGTTCGCCTCCACCTGGCCCACCCCCTTCCTCTGCAATATTCGAAGTCTACCCCCTAGTGGCGGCGGCATACCTATGAGGCGACGAGTGGTGTTCCAAATCTGTCCTCGTTCCCTGTGATAATGAGACAATGCAATTAATTAACAAAAGCCGCTCCAACTCCCACTCCTTGACTCCTCTCCTAAAGCGGCTCATATGGCTCTCCGCCTGCAAACAATTCATTATTAAAGCAAATCATGTGCCAGGGCATCTCAATACAATCCCTGACTCTTTGTCTCATTTCTCCTTGCAGATATTCAGGGAGCTTGCTCCAGAAGCCGAGCCCAACCCAACTCCGGTCCCTCCCTATTCGGAGCTAATATTCTTCTAAACAACCCTCTTAAAGGCCTCTTGGACGCATCGATGGACAGCATTCTCCAAGCAGTCTCCCACTGAACTCTTCTTTCATACCTATCTGCTTGGAAAATTTTCCAAACTTTCCACGCAACCTACAATACACCCTTCCCTGACTTCTCACTCCTCTCAGTTACCTCATTTATCGCCTTCCTTCACTATGTTCAGAACTTGCAAGTGGGCTCCATCAAAGGCCATCTCAGCGGAATCCAATTTTTCCATAAATTATTATATGGCACACCTTCTCCTGCCATGTCTAACTCCCAAACAACCATGCTGCGCAGAGGCATTCAGAAATCCCGACCCTCACGCCCAGACCCCAGACTCCCAATCACTCTCGACATCCTTCACAAATGCATCCTTACCCTCCACTCAGGATACCAGCCATCAACATTTTCTCTCACCTTGGAAACTATGTTCCTACTTGCCTTTTTCAGGTTTCTGTGATGCGCTCAATTCAGTATCATCCACGTTTGACAAAAAACACCTCCCCACCATTGGAGACCTTCTTGTCCTTGACAAGGACACCATCTCCTTTCGTATCAAACAAAGCAAAACAGACCAAAAAAAAAAGGTAATTTCATCTACCTGTTCAACCTCCCCTCTCTTATCCATAAACTAGGCAGATGGTTCTCAGTAGCATTCCAGAGCTACATCCAAACAAGTCACTCAGACCTGAAAACAGCCAATCAAATCCTCATCAGCTAACAACACTCCAACCCCCCCCACCCTCAACATTACTGGACAAATTCAACAGAACCTCGAAACTTTCCGTCCCTTCTTTCAACAGCTTTTCTCCCAGTTAGGCCACTAGCGATTCGCTGCAACTAACAGCTACACAGATGTTTAACTACAACAACCTTACTCTCCAACCCCAGCTCCCCCACCCAGCATGTCTGGCTCCGGCCCGCATATCAGCATATTTGAATAGGCCTCTCAGTTGAATGCAGGTCATTTTGGAACCCCTTCTCCAGCATCAAGCATCCCACACTGAGTATTTGGACCAACCCCTCCTGACTTCACTTCATCCACCAGATCGCAGGCTTGGCGGTGATACACATCTAGCAGCTTTCCCAATGCCTTTTTGTGGGGTTCTCGGGCCCGGATCACTTCTTGGTCCGAGGCCCTCCTGCGGACAGCTCGCCCAGTACACCTATCTTTCCACATACGCTTGAATTTATGTGGTAATTCCATGAAATCGAAATCGTGAAAACAAAATAAAATAATCAGAATTAGACCATAATTTTTTGTTACAGAAAACAAAACAAAATATTTCCAAGTAATTGAACATTATTTTAAAATATTATTTACATATTTATAAGCATGCAACATATGATATATTGTAATTTAAATCCTCATTTGTAAAGCTAATTACCATTGTATTGTGTTTTATGCTTAAAAACTGACCACACAAGGACGTGATGTCTATTAAACTAATTGGATAAAATGATAGAATATTGGATAAAATAATTTGAGGTCTGTTATCACCAGTACAATAATCAGTACAAAATACACAATTTACTCCATTTATCTCATTATCAAATTCTTAGCTCAGCCATCTTGTTTTTCATGAACATAATGTGATGTGCTTCAGCTTTTTTGAATAATAATCTACAGATAATATTATGTAAATGTAAAGCAAATATGTGAGTTAGTGTATGTGCTTTGTTCATGGTTTATACAATTTTTTACTCAGGGTGCTGTCATGTGTGACAGTTAGAACGATGGTAGCTGTCTATTTGGTTGCTCAACACATTATCCATTTATCCATCCCACGTTGCCAGATACTCAATTGCACATGAAGCTAATCATAACATTTTTTGCTGCTTTAATTGAATATCACAAGCCATGATGCGTCTGGCTGGGCTGCTGCATTAGATCATGCTTCATCTAACAAGCCTGATTGCCTTTCATGTTTGTCAGCTTCCAGAAGCGCAAGGTTGAAGTCCAGGACAACCTAGCTAGCATTAGCACTGGCACAGCTCATTACTTTGTTTCATTAACACACACTCCCACAGCTATGTGCTTGTGTGTGTTAGCGGACATTTGAGAGCTGGATATATTTGATGACTCATGTTGTTTAACATAATGTCCATTTGAGAAAACCCATTCTAATCTCATTTTAATATAAATATAATAGCAATTCGATTATGTAATCATGTGGACCGAAACTTTTTTCTTGTAATGGTTTCTCAAACCTTGAGCTATTTGTAAATGTATTGAATGTGTGGAAAATGCCAAACTAAAATATTGTCTCTCACATTGTTTGTTTGTTAGAATCATGGGCTTGGTCGCAGTGGCTTTTTAGAGGGCTGACACCCAACAGGCAGTGTTTTTTTAAATAGAAAACTTTACATATAACTCATCCAAAGGGAAAAGGGCTCACTACTACCCACGTTAAAAAAAGACTTACAAATTAAAACTTGGTTTAAAACAAGTTAAAGATCATGTGATGCGATGCGACTTTGCAGATCAAAGTGTCCAATACCAAACCTCACAGCATGCCCCTGAACTTCCAGTTGTCCCATGTGATACCATTCAAGGGAATGGCCTTTTTTATTATAGAGGGAAGTTTTTAAACAAACAACATATATAAAGATTGCTGTAGCTGTTACTTTGATCAGAAATATAAAAAAAAGATTCCCATCTTCATAGACCATGAAGTACAGATCTTTAATATTTTTGAATCTTAAAGATTTAAGCTATCTTATGTGATGACAGGATATTGTACAAATATGTTGCCTTCCACCTATAAAATATAAAATGTTCAATATGTTAAAAATCAAAAACCCATTATGTCAAAACTCAAAATTATCTGCAATAACAGAATATTTTGTAATTCATGGTCATGTTCAGTGTGCTTCATGCATTTTAGTGTATACAAATGAAATGACCACTTTTAAATTTTTGAATGTTTAAAAGAATCTATTTATTGCATTTTTTTTATTAAACTGAAATCATAAGTGCACTTTCAGCTTACATACGGACAGTCAACTCCTCTCCTAATCAAGGAGTCTCCTTTTGCATGGTTTACCAGGATAGCTGCACAAAAACAAAACAAACAAATACAGGCATGTATAGACATGTGGGGTGAATTCACTCACTTGAGTTGCTAATTGACACAGAATGCGAGATATACAGAGAGAAAAACAATTATGGATAAGGAGGCCTAACAAGATATGAATGATGAGGGAAAAAAGAAAGATAGTTTATTGTTTTAGCATATTTCAAAGCTTATTTATTGCATGAGTCAACCGACCAGTTAACAAAAGATATGATAACAGAAAGTTGAAGGGGATGCAGATGAAGGATATATAATGTGCTACTCAAAAAAAGTAAATATGTTCATTACGATTGAATTGGATCTTGTGTCTCTCTCTCTCTCTCTCTCTCTCTCCCCCAAATTATACAAAACATTCTTAGATTTATTTAGAACTCAGCATCCATCTGAAAAGTATCCATGTGTAAAGTGCATTTTGTTTCCTTTTTTGATGAACAGCTCTTTAAGAATTTCTGATACTGGATTTTAGTTTGCAGCCTTGCTGACTCCATTAGATGGCAGTGTAGCTTGTTTTAAACAGAGTATACAGGTGAGTGTGAGAAGATATTTGCCTTGAATACGACTTATATATACAAAATCTTGTATGATTTTTTCCCCCCAAATCATCCCATAAGTTCTATGGTTATCGGTTGCCATGGCAGCAGCTATCCATTGGAGAGCAAGTCAAAAGAGGCTGTGCAGTTGATGGGTAGAGCAGTTTGAGTGTGAGCAGAAGATACGTCAATGTGCCTGAGCTGTGATATTTGTCATTGCTACATGAAGAGGACTGCACTGAATTCTGATGAGGTAAAGCCATTAGTGGGTTACGAAGAGTTTTCCTTTCTTAATAAAATGTTTCAATGCTATTAACAATCAATATACAGTCCTTAAATTTACATGCAATCCTTTATTTTCACACAATTCCTAACATTTTGGCAAAAAAAACCTTGGTGTTATTTCATTGTACAATACATTAACAGATTGTGTTGTCGCTAAAACTTGATAAAGTTTTAATTTAGAGGAAACATATACAAGATCGCTCTGTTCTTGTTTTGAGGTATCTGGCAGACTTGATGTTTCAAGTCATAACACATTGTGACTCCTTTCCATCTGTACTCATGATGCCCTAAAACATGTCGGAGGATTGCGGTAGTAATTAGATTCTGATTGTTTGTCAGTTTACCACAAAGAGAGGGATAGTTGTCTACTCTGCCCCGCAGCCTCAACAGAGAACAAGAAACATGGCAGGGAGAGGAGATTGAGAAAGGAGCAAGGAAGGACAGTGAGGGAAAGTGATAGGTTCCTTTTTGCCTTCCCCCTCCTTACACGTTTTTAGTCTCTCTGGCTGATCAATCCTGGTCTTGGAAAACTAGACAGCTGCTCTAAATCTATTATTTAGAAAGAAGGGGAATTTTAGCATCTAAAGAGACCTCAAATGAGTACATTTACAATCACTGACATACGCATGCACACAGATGTATTTCTGGAATCCTTTTTAGATCTGTCAAGACAAATCTGTGTGAAATTCAGTGAGATTATTTAGAAAAACATCTACCTGACAAAAACAACAAAAAACTTTTATTTTATTTTGTTTCTCTTTGTAACCAAAATGTTACCTGGTAACTCACAGTTATTGATTCCTTTTGTTTGATGTTTTTTATATGAGTATTTTGAGAGAGAGAGATAGGGAATACTCACTAAACCAACTTTCACAAAGGCAATTTATAAAATGCTTAAGCATTTGATGTGAAACAATGAATTTTTATTTAGCAGATTACTGACTTGATGTTTAATCCAATACAAGCAACTTGTGACAAACACATTTTGCATTGTGTTCCCCTATACTGATTTTTGCAAATGTGAATGAAGGAACGTCAGGTGCAGTGGAGAACTGAATACCATTGATTTCCAAAAAAAACTACTTGTCAACAAATAAATACGATATACTAAACCTTTGTTTTACTATTTAGCAGGAGACAGGATTACACTTGTTTCCATTTAGAATCAAAATCACTTTCATCTTTGAATGGTTATATGTACAATATTTTGCCAGTGTGCTTAAACGAAATATTGAGTTAACGAATAAAAGAATGAATCAATACATTTTTATTTCTATAGCGCCACATAACAACACTTAGTTGTCCAGGGAGTTGATCAGTAAACTACATAAAATACAACAGTACCCATAACAAACAATTTAAAATGCATGCACATTAAACTATGAGCAAAACATACTGCATATAAAGTCATACAAAAGTACAAAAGAACACAATAGATATAAGATGCCCAACTGTATCATTATAATAATATATAATTTATATCTCTGAATAAAACTCTTTATCTTCTGACATACAATTTATTAAAACAGCGCTGCCAGGTAGTGTGCCTGTTAAGTACTATTTGGTTACACTGGTTTGTTAATTGTCTTTCGGGCACAGGGGTTTGTTCAGTTCATTTTAGTAGTCTTTGTGTAGGCAATAATGATGAGTTCTCCATTATTCTGACAATGTTGAATATGTTGTGTGGAAATTCAATCCAAACTACAACTACTTTGAGTTTCTCGTTTACTGTGAGCCAATTGTAAAGTGGGATTTGGAGTAAATGCTCAACTTGCAATCTTTTCTCTGGCCTCTCAACACATAACGGGGCAACTGCTGGAGATTAGCTAACACACCAGGTTAAACCCTTAGAGTTGCACAAATGAAGCTCATTTTAAAACAATCTCATTGCCTTTCCTGAAGACTGGTGGATTATTTGGAAGAATCCAGTTAAAATGATGTGCTTAAATGTAGCATAACTCTGTAAATCACCTAGAGCATTTACAAATCTTATTGGCCAAAGAGGCATGTTTCAGGTTGCACAATACTCAGAATTATGCTAATAAAGTGTTTTAAATTTAAACATGATCTGTTATATTTGCTTGCAATTTGACACTGGTATGCCATTTTTAATTATTCCATTTCTCAATGGGTTTCTTGTCTGCTCTCTGCAGAAGATGTTGACTTGAAGGCTTGCAGCGTGTCCTGGGCTGTTTCTATGAGGCATTTGAAATTGGAACGAGGCTCTTCATCTCAGACTATGCAAGTCTGAGGTCATGGTCCTCAACTGGAAATGGGTAGCTGGCTTAGCCCGGGTTATGGGAGACTTCCTGACATGGTGAAACAAGAGCTAAAGAGAAAGGTTTCCTTTTACCAAGTGATGTGTCTTCTTTCTCTAAACTATTACATGATTACAGAGACAGCTAAGTTGCTCAGGTATTGGATTTGGGAGCCTCGGTGATGCCCCAGGACGTGAAAGACCCAGGACGTGCTGGAGAGATTAAGAAAAACTCTGTTCTCTTGTAGTGGAGCTGGAGTCTGGCCTTCCTGACAGAAATTGATCCCTAAATGCCAGAAAGCAGAAATTGATGAATGATTATATAAACATTTTCACTTTGATTTAACTTTAGTGTAAAATAAAGCATGCATGTCTGGTCAACTCTAACTTTAACCCCATAAAATATAAATACAGCACAATCCAGATATTGAGCACGATTATTAAAATGAGTGCAAGTTGAAGTTGAAAGTTGACTCTTGCAAATTCCCCCTGCAAATTTCCAGAGGTAAAGAAAAAGTCAGTCGATGCTTCATCCCATGGATGCATTCACAACAATGAAGCAGCTGCAATTTGACAGTGTAAAGACAGTGTGAGCATGTGCTCACATGTCCCCTGTCCTTGACTAAATCCTGAAGGTTGCCATCAATGCATCTTACTTCCACCAGGAGCTTATTGAGTATTGATGTTTGCTTGAGCTGATCCTCTGCCAGACCCCCAAAGCAAGCAAGGAGGGGGGAAAAGCTTTTCAGTTGTTTGCTCAGTTTGAATATCATGTCATTAGATTGATAACAGTCAGAGCGGGTGGTAATTAGGCCAATGCTCTGGGTCCTTCTCTGACAAATGTCCCATGAAGAGGATTAGTGGAACCAACATTTGCATCAACACTGGCAGGCTAGTTTGAAATCGAACTAGAGTGGCATTGACACAAAATATTAAAAGCCAGGTCAATGTAAAAACAATTTTTGGCTGATTCAAAACAAAGAGTGGAGCATGTCTCAGGCCATCCATGTGTCCTTTAACATCTTCTCCCGTATAATACCTCAATCAAAAAACTGAAATTAGGATGGACATCTGAGGAACATCAGGATACCTACTAAATGCAATATTAGACGTGAGCTGAAATTTCATGCACGATTGAAGTCAAGATGAACTATCAAAATCTGTTTATTATCTATAAAGGTATTTACTGAGAATGCCAAAGGGGCTACATGCCTTCACTCTACTTTCCTGAAAACAAGAGAACAAACAGGTTCTAGGTTGGCACAATGAGTGATGGAAAGATGTGGAAAAAAAATCTTCATAATGCCTCACCTTTATGAAAAAATGAAATATCAGCAGGGCTCCACTACAAGGCCGACTGCTGCTTTTGCCATGAATCACTTGAGCGAGTCCGAAATGTCATCTGAGTGGCCTTTTGTGGGAGGTTGGACTTGGCCTTGAGAAGCCCCCCTTGTGGCCTTTCAGAGAGCCCTGTGAATTGACTGAGAACTGGAGGGGGGGCACCAGGGGAAACCGTCCAATGCCAGCACCATGGTGGGCTTTTCAGCAGCTGCTACAGTATCTTTTCTGGACCTGCTACTTTTCTACTGCTAAGTAGTGCACTCTCACTTCAGTGTTCCACTCCTGTAAAAGCAAGGTGAGAGAGTGAGAGAATCATAGAAAGGGAATTATTGTGTGTTTTCCACCACAACTGGGTGATTTGAATACTGAAACATGCTGTCCAAATGTTATCAAATGCAAATATTTATCAGTAGTTGACATGCCGACAGAGAGTGCTGGTGTTTACATGTTCATAACAAACAGCATCACAATTGGACAATGCTTAAAAAGTCACAGTAAGCCCTCTTGGCAATTTGGGCTTGCAAATACAAATCAATCCCATTGTGTTCCGGAGGTTTGATCTGCACTAACAGAGTTGCTCCGACTCACCACTCTCCCTGGCTAGCATTTGGCTCACATTAGCATAAATACTTGCAGTAGGGAATGTTAATCACCGATCGACAAGAAATCAGCTGTCTGCATCTGTCTAGGGTGTCAGTTTCTCTAGGTGTTCTGTCTGATCTTTGAGGAAGCCATAGTTAGATTTGAGTTAGGTTTGAGGCCCAATTTGGCTCAGGGACTGGAAGCTGCTAAACTGTGACATTCGAGACTCAAGCTGTGGGCTGTCCAGACATTGCCCAAGAGGATAAAAGTGCAGAGCACATAACAGTGGTGATGATTTCAGCAATCCGGTGTATGACACTGTGAATTATGTCCAGCAGCCACCTGTCCTATATACTGCCTCATGTAATACAGTGCTAGCAGGCCTGGGGTCATACCTAAGCTTCCCTCGGTTTGTACCTGCGTCAGCGATTCCTTTTATAGACTGTTCACACAATATGCAGCACAGCACTTTCAGTCTTACTCTCTATTTCTTTCTTCTTTGCTCAAACAAACTCAGACGAGCACTGTGTTCTTGAGTGGAACCCAGCTGGGTTTTTTTAATTAGAGGTTGCAATTTGTTTTATTTTTCATAAAATATGTCTTTTTCATCTAAACGTGTTATGCAGACATGGAAAGCTGGTGCCGCTGACATAACTTATGACCGTAACTTTGTGCCTACTAATCAAAACATGTTATTGAAGCATAGACACATCTTAAAAGGCTAGTTTTGAAATGTTTTTTTTTTTTTCCTCATGGAAAGTGAAGCTGCTGTAAATGCTTCCTTGTCAGCTGAGACTTTTCCCCATCAATTTTGTGGAGCGCCAAGGGAGTCATGACAGAAACAGGAAAAACTTCATTAATTAAACACTTCCCTATGCAAACATTATTTGTAAGGGCAAAAAAAGCTTTGGTATAAAACCAAAAGAGGCAAATCTGCTACTCAAATGGATGGGTAATTATTGGAACTTTTTTCTGCCTGGCATTTTTCTAGCCCAGGTTAGTTTTTGATCTAGGTGTCTTTTAAACATGGACAGATGAGCTGTATTCATGTTTCAAACTGTTCATCTTAAATGTCATTCATACACAAAGTTTGTGTATTGTATCATTCATCTAAAGTTTGTGTCACTACATCAGACGTTTGAGAAGGAGATTGTAAAGATTTTGGTTTTGTTTTTGGTCTTCATCCACATGATCCAAATACTTCAACTAAGGCAGTTTTAATAATTTGCTCATCAGTATGGACTCCATTCCGCAACAACTCTATCTTTTGTCTACTGTCATTTAGAATTACGTTCAGTGTTTGGATGTCTTGTTTAAATCTTAAAAAAGCCAGTGTCATTAGGTTTCAAATTAGTTTCCCCCCAAATTTCCCCAGTAGTCCATACTATTGTGTCCTTATGCTATTGGCTGATTGGTGTCTCTTGTAGCATGGTGCTACTCTGCTGGTGTTTTACAATAAATCTAGGGAGTGCATGGATACCAGTTGTCTGCTGAGCTCAGCAGTTTGTGTAGAGCATGATGGCTCCTCCTTTGTATTCATGCCGCATCACCCAAAGAGAGAAATCTTAAGAACGGTCACTTACCATTCTGACAGCTTGTTGCCAGGCATGATGCCAACATTCGCTCTGACTGTAAAATCATGAGTCAGCATTTTAAACTCAGGTGCCTGTGTTCATTCAAAATGTCACACAAACCAAGTACGCCTGTGGTTTAGAGATAATGACAACATGAGGTGAATGGAACCATTAATCAGGCCAAACTCAAGATTTTGACCTATGAAAAGTCTGGGGGGTAAGTAACATGAACACTTTTCTTTCTACTTAGTATGCTCATTGTTAGAACAAGGAGCATGGACTGTGAAATAGAGATGGCTGGTGATTTTTAGCAAGATTGAATGGCATTACTGGCCAAAGAAACTGAGCTTTAACTCAAGGACATGGACGTTTTCTTAATCTTTACATTTTAATTATCGGAATCCTCAAGAAAGCTATTGATTCGGATTGAAACATCTGTATTGACATGTGTCTGTGAAGAATTGATTTTAAATCAAGAAAAGATTATGATCAATAAATATGTATAGCAACAAGTATAGTAATTAAACTGCTAAATATAGATAACTAGTCTACTACATGTACAAATCTGGATTCAAATATTTTCAATGTAACCACCATATTGGACAACAATGATTAATATGTACATACATATAATGCTAATGTAGTATAACGAGGGGAGAGTGGCAGTAGCGGTGGCCAATCACAGGGTGGCGCTGCCGTATTTAAGTGCGATAGCGGGAGTCACACGTATACGTCATTCTCCAGCTGACTTCCCGTCATACGGGCAACCTCACTCACCCTTTGGGAAAGGTAGGCGCTAGCCTTTGGCAAATGTTTTGCTCTGTGAACTGGCAGTCAGTGACCCCATCGGTATTGTTTGTAGTAAAATTGCAATCGGAGCAGCATTTACTGTGCTGGTGGCACCACCGGTTGGGGGATTGGTGCCGACAGACGGCTCGATCGGGTGAGTAAGGCTGTTAACACCCCCATAGCGAGCGTGCGGCTGGTCGCTGTGCAATGTTGTGTGACGCGCTGTGTTGGCGTGTCTCCGTCTAGAGTCAGTGTGTTGGGCGTATGTTCGCTACGCTTCCGTTGCCATGGAGGGCCGTTGAAAACTGCAGCGAAGATTCCCGGGTGAGTGCGTATAAAGATTGAGTCACCTGGGCTAAACTAATTAAATAACGGTCTCATGGTTGTTTGCAGGATCTGCCCTTTCCTTTCCTTTTTCTTTCATTTTCTTTTCGTTCTGTTTCCTTTTATTTTCCTTACATCACCGTCCCACTTTAGTTTTCTTTTCGGTTTTGTTAAATTGTTTCCCCTTTGGACTGTTGCCTCGGAGGGCTACTTTATTATCTCGCCGCCTCGTACGGTGCACGGACGAGTCACTCGGCAACAAGCAGCTGAAAAGTCTCTCGCATGATTCGTTCTCGCTCTCCTGCCGAAGCGTTACACCACCCGAAGGACCTGCTGCTTGGAGGGAGGATTTTGAAAGATAAGTGCATATGACGCCTGGTATTTCGCCAGTAATATGAACATTTTTAGCTTTTGGTGTGAATGGTTGGAATATGCCTTTGTGAACGTGGGGCCTGTGAATGAGTAGCACTGTGTGTCATTTTTAGCTTATATATATACATGTACGGGGGAAATTCTTTTTATCTGATTTGTGTGTGGCGGGAATAATTGTGAAGGTCTGTTCTGGCAGGGGCGTGGTCTTTGCATCTGGGTGCTGGTACCCTCCAGGAGAAGTGGCCCTGCTGGTGGCTGGGGATACCAGGGTGCACCTGGCCCAGGTGTTGACACTAATTCTTTGGCTTGCCTCCTCTTGCTTGACGTGGGTGGTTGAGTTTCACTGTGTGCGTTTGCTGTGGAAGGTATCTCCCCTCCCCCATGCAGGTGTCCTCAACTCCTGGGCAAGTGCCTTCTGCCCACGGCCCCTGGTGGTAACTTGACCAAAATTATCCTGCTATATTGAATTGTTGTTTATAACGTATGCCTCCGAAATGATCAAATAAAGTGTAACCAAAGAACGAGTCGTTGGGTTTTGCCTTTTACACGTAATAAGAGTGTCTTATCTGCGTGCCTAGTGCTTACAAGTTCTCCAGGTGAAATTCCTGGGGTGGCGTAGTCGGTTGTTAATCTTTCTATGTGAATATTGGGCAAACCTATCAAGAAATCAGATATAGTGCCTAACGTTTAGACAAAACCCCGTTACCATTCCACCACACTAACAGACAGAATTGGCTTGTTTATATATATTTTTGCAAGTTCTATATTATAGCTCAGACCTCAACCAACACAACTAATTAACAACCAACACAACTATTAGCTTTGGCCCTCAAAGCCAGGTTTTAAACATTGAATTGAAAGATCGAAAAATGTATAAGACGAATTACCCTGACTTTCAAACTATAAAGTCAAAGAACAGTTGAGGTCTTGGCCTCTCTTTTTCAAAAAGGGTCTTCCAGATCCGTCGGCAGCAGGCCCAAAGCTGATTGCAGGACAGGAAAATCTGAAACTGAAAATACCAATATCTGTTAGATACCGAAGGGATCTACCAATTAGGGATCTAATGTTATTTTTAAACTCTAGTTTAAATTGGAAATCACATCCATCCATTATCTTGTCGCTTTTCTTCCCTTTCAGGGTCTCCTCAGCAGAATGAACAACTCTTCTGGCACATGTTGTCAGGCAAATAACGGAGGAGGAACCAAATGCAGTGTATACAAAAGTTTATTAACTAAAAACTACAGAAGAACCGTCTTATGGGTGTCTGGAAATAACTTGAAAAAACTGGAAAAGCCAAAAGGAGAAGATAACTGAGAAAGCAGGTAGACTGAAAACCAGAGCAGCAACATGAACTAATGCACCAGTAAATATAAGGGCCGGGAGGAGGAAATAAATAGTGAAGCTAATTAAGAAAACGAGGAGCAGCTGAGAGCAAGGGAAATGAGGAGAGAGAAAACAGGTGTGACGAAATTCATCATATACTTGACTTGTTATCGTACCATTCTTAGTAGCAAGATAATCTGATAATGTATGCTGATAGCTGAATGTTCCATATTTGTAGTGGGTTCTATTTATGATAGACAAATTCATCAAATTATATATTTTTTTTGATACTTTTTTGTATTATTCATATCTGGTGTGATATACTTATGCCTTTCTAGACAAGGATATGCATTTTTAAATGTTGCTAAATAGTAAAAAAAAAAATACTAACAAAAACTTAAAGTGTTTTTCAAACATTTGTATGAAAATGTTTATTGTTTTTATTATGTTTTTAAAAGTATGTGTGTTTATTTAGTGCTGTAAGAATTTTAGAAGTACAATTTTAAGCATTATCATAAAAACTTCTTTAATTAAATGAAATACCACTGTACAAACAGGTCACATATAGGTTGTTATATATGTTATATATCCATTTTATGAGTTTGGCTTTCAAAACATGGGAACAAACTTGGCTGTAAATAAAACTTAGTTGTTTTTTTAGCACATGCCAAATTTAGTGTTCAAACCTCTCTTGGCCCAGTAGTGTACTTAAGGCAATCATATCATTATCAGCTGAGAAACTCACACAATACCTCTGCTCATGTTCAGCGGTAAACCTTCCATCCCATTCCCTCCCTCTCACTCTTTTCCTCTGACTCTGAAGATTGATCTGATGGGATCAGACAGGGGTATTCTGTCTGGCCGATTCTGAGCATGCTGATAGACGAGGGTTTGAAGGCTCAACAGACGATAGATCTGGACTTGAACATGTCCACCAAGTGACTGCCAGGACTGACAGCTCTACACAAAGGTGATGTCTGTAAAGATCTGTGTGTCTGAATGCATGTTTGACAGAGTGAGTATACAGGGATCTGCAGAAGAAAGAAAAACAGCTTAGAAGTGATTTTGCGTTTGTTCTGATGAAAATTCTCTGTAAGACTTGAGTGAATCTCAGAAGTAATAGCAACACTTAAATAAAGCTAGATTACTTATTATTTATATTTTTTATTATATTTATATATTATTTAGATTTAAAGGGAATTTAGATCCCTGGTGCTGATTATTTCCTGATAAAGTTTTAATACGTACTGTAGAGCAGTTTAATTGCAAAACATTGTTTCAAAGATTCAAATCTACCATTTTGTGTTCATATTTGAGGTTCTTGTTAGTGTGATTGGTTAATTGGTCCTGCATGACACTGATTTGTCAAACACTGGAAATTAAGGAAAAATATGTAAGTTAGACAAAAAAACAATTAAACTTTTCCTATGCACATGTAATTATTGTGTTTCTATGTTTATAACATTTTATGTTTCTATGTTTTTTTATTACAAGACATTTCATTCATGTTGCAAACCACTAAAGAAATAATTTGACAAGGGATTAGGGATTAAAAAAATCCCTTCATAAACTTCCATTTTTACAACGTGAATTGTACATTTTCTTCAAAAAACAAAAGAGCAAAATTACCCATCATTCTGAATTGAACTAATTTGGTTTTCCAGCTGAAGGTAAGTTTGGACTCCTTTGATCAGGTCAGATTTCAAAACAGAGGAAAAAAACACAGAGCATGATGGGAAGTGACTGAGCGGTACGGGGAACGCCAGGAGCGACATGTTAGCAAACAGGGCCACAAAACACAGCATTCCAGTTACCAAGGCAACCCTCAATCGTTCTGCTTTTGTACCAAAAGGGATGCGGGTCTGAACCCAATGCATCCATGGATCATTGTTTAAAGGCTACTACATAGCATCAAATTGTTTTCATAAGCTTTGATTGTTTATTTTAGGGAACGTAAACTTCAACTGTTTTAGGAACACTAATTGTGAAGAAAACACATGTGAAAATATGCAATAGCTCAAATATGTTAAATTATCTTAATCTATGTATAATTCATTTAAAAGCAACAATGTAAAAATGAATTTATAGGTATTTTCTTTACCCACAAGGACTCACCTTTCACTCTCAGAGTGTATAATTAGGACAGCTTAGATTCTTAAAACGCATATGAAGAAATTTTTTTTGATAACGGGAGGAAATCAGGGCAACCAGACAAATCCCACCCTTTCCACCTTGTAGCTCCCAACTCAATTAAATTGTTTTACTTGTGCACTATTTTTTATTATTATTATTAGATATTGCTCCCAAAAACAAGAAGAAACTCCTCTACTGTGAACCCCCACTTTAATAAAAACATTTCACAGGTCATAAATCCCTATAGTATGTTAATAATTTCCCTCAAGATACCAAAGATATGGTTTTAATGTTTGTAGGGTAATTAGGTTAAACTGGGGGAGAATTGCAGTGTTTTGCCTTAGGTGCATAGTTAATGTGTACAGAATTATATTTCAGACTAAATCATGAGGCTTCAAATCTAATCTTGAGCGGGGCATGATTTGCATAATGTTCTCTTTTTAAATATGTATATTAATAAGTAGCTGAGGACATGGGATGTGAAGTACATTAGCATGCTTTTAAAGGAGCTTGTGTGATATATCTGATGTCGCCAGGGCAGAGGCGCAGTGCATTCATTCTGTGCTTTGGGCTCCTAATGAGTGTGGGCCGAAGGGAGGCCTACATTATTATAAACTGAATTTTAAATCATAATATTTTCATTGTGGTATTTGATGAAAGTTGTTTATTTGCATAAGACTATAATAACTCACCAATTTGAACCATTATTTCAACAAATCTACTGAATTCTTCTCTTAAATGTTCTCAGAAATTGTTCTTTTAGGCATCCAGGAAATTTTTTCCTCAACAATTTGTGGTTGGGGTTTTTTTTTTTTATTAACTCACAATTAACCACTTAATCTAAACACAAAATAGATTAAGATAGTGAAGTGCAAAGGTAGTGCAAAATAGTTTTTCAGATGTTGGCGCTCAGTCGACAAAAGCGCAACTAAACAGGTTAGTCCTTTAAGTGTTGACACCCTTGATCTCTTCTGGAAGCTGGTTCCATCTGTGGGCCGCTTGGTAACTAAAGGAGTATTTACTCTGTGTGGAATTTACTCGGGGTAGATCTAATTTATCTCAGTTCCCTGTTTGGTGTGTATTCACTGATCATGTCTTTTAGCTTTTTAGGAGACTAAGTTATGTTTGGACTTATATACGAGCAGCAGAATTTCAAAATCTATTCTGAAGGAGACCGGCAGCCAGTGTAGAGACTTAAGAATTGGAGAAATGTGTTCCGACTTTCTAGTTTTGGTTAGAATTCGAGGCGGTGCATTCTGAAAGAGCTGGAGCTGTTTAATGGTCTTTTTGGGAAGACCAGTGAGAAGACCGTTACAGTAGTCCAACCTGCTGGAGATGAAAACATGAATTTTCATGAAAGCACAAGTTACAATTCTGACCAAAAAGTGATAGCCTTTATCAAAACTAACATTTAATTTATGACTGTCATCCAAGAAGGCAACTTAATATTTATATAATACATATAACATATTATAGTAGTAAAATATATAACTATTGTCTGAAATTAAACTTGCATATCATCTATTTTCAAGTGTCAGTCTGAGAATTATGTTTTTGGCAAGATAAAAAAAAAACATTTTTCAATCTCTCTTTAAAATATGTTTTTTTATGAAAAGGTCTGATCTTTCTCTTATCTGTAGTGAGTTAATGGTAAACTTACTGGTACCTTTAATGCTAACCTTCCTTCAGCATTATTAATGTATACAATATCATTTTGAATTATTTTTCAATCATTAACACAATTTTGTGGTTTGCAGTAGAGCTGGTGAAAAATGGAGAGAAATTAAAATATATTATAATTTTGTGTACCGAACAAAGTGCTTGTTTTGTAGACACTATTAAAATACCCTTATTTTCCAACCTTCACATATTAATTTTATTTATTTGTCATAATAAATACATCCAAAACTTTCCTTGAAATGTTGATTAAATGTTTTTGAAATATGTGCTATGAGTACAATAGAGCTATTTACAATGTTAATTTATGTAATTTCTGGTGAACTAAGGCTTTGTGTTGTCATTCTTTAAAGTAAGAATAAATTGCAGCAGCTGCAATTTGATCTAATAATGATAAAAAGATAAGAACACAATTTACTGTTATTGAATTATATTGTTTTATTGTTTTTTCTTACATTCAGGTCTGATGAAAACATGTAAATAGCTTATCTGATTAATTCAATTGTTAGATTAATAGATTATCAAAATTATCAAAAACTGCACCATTAAATGTTACTATGAAGACCAAGTTTTATTCCTTAGGGAATCTGGTATTTGTACGGCATCTGTTAGTCAACATTTATAAGTAAATCCTAAGTTTAAAATAAGCATATAAGCATTCAAAGACTGTACTGTGTTAACTGTTGTCCCAACTGTAAAGCTTTGGAATATATTTGCTTGAACATATGTATACAAAGACCCCTGTTGAGGTATCCAAAAGGCTTTCTACCCCTATTGGTCATCTAAAATATCCCCACAGGCTGCTTTGTGTAACAGGACAAACACCACAGATTGCCTGCTATACTGTCTCTAAAACCAACATGTCCAATTCTCAGGAGAAAATACCCATAGGCCTATCTTGCAGCCAAAATGGCTGCATCCCATGGGCACCATCCCCAAATGAATGCCCATGAGTCCAAATAGGCCAGCATTCCAAGATGTGTGACCATCTTTAAAAAAATTAACATGGCCGAACATCAATGGCGACCTCCCAAAGGAGGATGGATCCAAAAAAAGCTTACAAGCACAAAGCTTCAAGCTGGCAGCCAAATGGCCAGATGTTTATGAATTGAAAACTAGCTAGTCATAACAGCATGGCTGAATGGTTTCACCTTTTGAGCTATTAAACGTCACATAAAAATGTACTCTCTTTGCCAGGTGTGATCTGTTCTTGGACTGAAATTGGCAGACAATTAACTATGCGAGGACAGTCAATCAAAGCGAAGGCCATGAAAACATACTAATAGATCAGAAAAGATAAAAATCAGTTTACTAAGTGTCATTAAAGTCTACTCAGGCAAGCTTCCTTAATAAGTAGTGTATGTATTGACTTCAGTTTTAAAGCTCATTTCTAAACCAACATCTTACTTGTCTCAGAATGCATGCCCCTCATTTGGTATGATACTTGCTCTGCTCTGTGGTGGGGCAGAATGAGAACGCTGATGTCTTTGGTAATTGTGGAGGATTAGAAATGCATTGAGTTTGAAATGACATTAGTTGGGCTAATTAAATTCTGGATGATTGTGCTGCACTTCTTCTAGGATCTATGCACGCTTAAAGACGGCAAGAAAATGAGAGAAAAAGAGACTATGGATAAAACGCTGTGTGTGTGTGTGTGTGCGTGTGTGTGATTGTGTATTTAGGTCTTATCTCCTTCCACAATGCAGCTTCCATTCAGCTCTGTGGAAGAAATGACTGCCTGCAGCAGTTAGGGGGAGAATATGTCACCAGCAGAGTCAGACTGAAAAAGAGACAGAAAAGAAATTGGCAAAGTAAGAAAGGCCATAGTACTCTGAAATAAAAAAAAACCTTTTTCATTTGTAGTTATACAGTCGATTCCACTGATTATCTTAATTATAATTTGTTGAGGATGAGAGGTCACATATTATGAATTCACATAGTGTAAATGACAGAATAGTGAATCAGAAGGTTCAAGGAAATATGGAATATTAGTTTTTGTTTCAGAGCCATCCAATTATCTCAAGCTGAGTGCAAATGTTAAAATGAGCTGTTAATGGTGTGTGTGTGTGTGTGTGTATATATATATATATATATATATATATATATATATATATATATATATATATATATATATATATATACGTTAGGGGTGTAAACTAATGTCCTTGAAAGAAACCTGGACTTAAATCTGTCAGTTACTGACTATTATGCTCATTAGCTGTTGTCTACAGGCCCCCAAAACACAATTCTAGCTTTCTTCAAAAATTTACTGATTTTATCGCACATATTTTGGTCAAGGCAGATAAGATACTGATTTTTAGAGACTTTAACATCCATATCGATGACAAAAAAGACTTGTTAGGTATTCCCTTTACAGACCTCCTAATTTCCTGTGAGTTTAATTAAAATGTGGTCAGAGCAACTGCCCATCTAAACTACACTCTAGATTTGGTTCTATCTCATGGCATTGACCTCAGTGACATTGTTATATCACCTCAAAGTGAGGACATCTCAGACCACTAACTTGTATCTTGTGCTATACATACTGTAAGCATTAGCAATAGCATTCATTGCTAGCAACTAAACAAAAATATAAATCAAAATACTAAAGAAGCATTTATAAGAAACCTACCAGATATTACTCACCTTTCTAGCGTATCTGCAGATGAAAATGAACTTGCAGTATGAACAATCACCCACAGTATGAATAATATTCTCGCTAGCACCCTAGACACTGTAGCCCTGCTTAAATTAAAACAAGTCAGAGATAGACAGGCCGCTCTGTGGTCTGATAATAATACAAAGGTGCTAAAAAGACAAACCAGAAACTATGAGCAAAAGTGAAAAAAAAAACTAGATTGGGAGTATTCAAAATTGGCTGGAAAGAGAGCATGTCTAAAAATAGACTAGCATTAAAAACAGCAAGAACTAACTACTATCACAAATTATTACAAACAAATCAAAATAACTCATGTCTTCTACTATTTGAAACAATGGCTAATCTTCTAAACATTATTTCAAATGCAGCTATAAAATGTAGCAGCAATGATTTTATTAATTATTTCTCAAATAAAATTACATCTATTAGATGCAAAATCACTAAAACTCTTATTCAATCTAAGCAGGTTAACTAAAATTCTATGCCTTTGCCTCACTCCCTGCAAAATTTTTCAGATATTGACCTGAAAGAACTGCTGAAAGTAATCACAGCATCTAAATCAGCAACATGCTCTCTCAATCCTGTACCAACGAAATTGCTGAAAGAATTGCTACAAATAGCTCAAGAACCGTTTCTAAATATTATAAACTCATCTCTATTGCTAGGTTACGTTCATAAACAGCTTAAAAATGCAGTAATTAAACCACTAATCAAGAAAACGCACCTAGAAAATACTGAGTTATCCAACTATAGGCAAATCTCTAACTTGTCTTTTTTGTCAAAAATATTAGAGACAGTTGTAATAGCACTGCTCAGCTCCTTCTTACAAAAGAGCAACTGTTATGAAGATCTTCAATCTGATTTTAGAATGCATCACAGCACAGAGACTGCGCTGGTTAAAATCTCAAACGCTCTATTACTTGATTGGGATCAAGGAAATATCTCTCTTCTATTTCTGCTAGATCTCAGTGCAGCCTTCAATATGATAGATCATAGGATTCTCCTCGAGAGACTAGAGAATGATGCAGGCATCCAGGGCCAGGCTCTAAGATGGTTTACCTTGTACCTCTCTGACCGGAGTCAGTTTGTTCATGTGAATGGAGACTCATCAGACACAATAGCAGTAGAGTATGGAGTTCCTCAAGGATCTGTTCTGGGACCCATGCTATTCTCAATATACATGCTGCCCTTGGCAAAATTATTAGAAGACATGGGGTTAGTTTCCATTGCTATGCAGACGACACCCATCTCTATTGTAAGAACGAGACCCAACTCATCACTGCACCTTTAATTCTGAAAAAAGCCACATTCCAGAGGGGTTAACCCACACCCCGATCTAATGGTGCCAGCGATCTGACTCTGAAGGTAATTAGTTTGACTTGTCTAAACAAAGATTAACGGGGTCAGCAGATAACCCCAGCGTCACCTGATGGTTCCCAGCACCGTGTGAACTCGCTGACCCTGCCCTGACTCAGGATCAAAAGCACAGATGCGGTATGATTTTGTACGTGCTCACCAAGAACTGCCTTTCAGAACACTAAACTTTCATTAAGAACACTTTCGGAGCTCATACAAATATCTCCTGAAATGTACTTTCATGTTATGGAATAATTTGTACTGTACAGTTAATAGTTTAGTCAGTTAAAACGAATGAATGAATGAATTTCCGTAACTACCCCCTAGTGTTTGATCTTGATTTAATGCAGGTCACGTTACGGAAAGGATTTAATTGTGTAAAAAATTATCCGGTACTCTCTTGAGGAGATATAACCCCGTTTATTAATAAATGCAAATCAAAGAAACTCCTCTTCAAGAGGAAAGCCCCTCTGGGCTGGACCATGATGTAACCCCACCAATCCGATGCAGGAAGCACTCTCAGTGGCCAGAGCTGCGAGGAAGACCCGCCTCTTATTTTAAAACCGGAGGCGCCCTGTCTGTTTTTAGTCTTGTAGTTTGTAGAGTTTCTTTTCTTCTGAATAGTCTCCTCGCTTTTTCTGAAACTTCTCTTCTCTGAACAGTCTTTTTCCTCTGTTAGAGTTTTCGTTCCTCTGAACAGTTTTCTTTCTTCTGAACTGAGAGTCTGCTCTCTCCTCTGGCGAAACCCGATTCTTCACACAGAGCGGGATCTGACTTAAGACTGTCGAATCCAACGGAAGCTCTTTCGGACTCCCACGGAAACTGCTGGGACACTAAGATCACCTTCCCAAATCGAGCACACCTCACGCCTGTACTCCCGGAATCTAGCTCGGCCTGCACGGACCAAGTTCGACCGGAAAATCTAAACGGTAGACTGCGAGTAATCAATTACTTTGGAGCGGGTAACGAGAATAGAACGACTGTGGGAATGCTAAATTAAGTACGTGACCAAACTGAGGTGTAAAGATAACTGGAGCTGTTATTTCAGAAACATTGTTTCTCTGTCTTGCTCTCTCTCGCTCTCTTCTCTCTCTCTCTCGCTCTCTCTCTCTCTCTCTCGCTCTCTTTCTCTCTCTCTCTCTCGGTGTGAATGTGTGCGCGCGAATGGTTAGGTTAGTTAGCTTAGAATCACTGTTATTCAAATTGTGTGTCTAGAATAGAGTTAATAAAGCCTTAAAAGACATTTCCCTTGTTTGTAATCTATGCAGTCAATCCGTTCACTGTGGCTAAAGATCTGATACGATTGACAGGTTGGGTAGTGATGTTCGGGACGAGTCATTTTGAGTGAGGGTCAAAATTCCTGGTGGTAAATGATTTGGTGGACAAATTGATTAAAACTGAATTTATGATCTGGCGCGTTCTCATCTGATTCGACTCTCCAGCATCTGGCAGTGTTTTAATCCCCTACTGGCCAGTCACCAACACAGGTAATCTTCTGATTTGTTATATGACAGATGGAATGATTATCGTTCATCGTATTTATTATTAATTATTAAATGTGTAATAACCAGTTTGTTACATATATTGGTGGAGGATGCGGGCAGGTCACTAGCGGTTCCACTGTGTAGATCTAATAAGGAATGTTCTTAAATGTTTGTTAAATGTTGGTTAAGAGATACGTGCTGGTCGCGTAACGCTGAAGGTTTGTGCTAAACGCGGAATACGTTTTTAAGCGACGCTTGCCCCGGGACGCCGGAAGAAGTAACGACAGAAGTTGCAAAAGGCAATTTTTATGGATATTGAGCTCAGAATTTATGTTAAAAAGGCCTGTTCGCCTGAATTCATTGACTGCGTTCCCAGTAATGATTTTTTAGCGAAATAATGAACACCCTAGCAGAAAATTAAGCTAAGCGCTAATCCAGGGTAGTTTTCTATTGAAAAATCATGTGAAAGGAGAAACGTGATTCGTTCCAGGCTGCTAGGAAATGCATGCCGATTGAATTCGAAGGCAATATTGCGTGTTCCAGTATTGACCATTTTGTAACGAAACTGCGGATGGCGAATGTGTTCACTCCGAACGAGTGACCGAAGAAACACGGTTAGAGCTGTGTATGAGAGGTGCCGCCCTCTCGTGGCCAGTGTAGTGTGTTGAAGGAACAGCTCTGCGTATGCCACTAAACGCGCATGCGCAACCTTTAAGAACGCAAATTAATGATTTTGGCTCGTCCGAACGAGCGCGAAGCTTTAAGGAGAATAAAGCTCGTTTTATGGTAAATCCATTGTTTTAAGAGATGCGCCGTCATCTCGTAGCTGTGTAAGAAAAGCAGTTTTAAGCTCTGAACGGTAGCGTGCCCTGAGCGGGCGAGGACAGTCTGACGCGAGACCGATTCGGGCAGAGCGGGTCGTGTGATGGGCGTAACTTCCTAACGAAGCTCAGCCCAGAGGAAACGCTTTACGTCATCCCGTAAACGGGCTTGACGGCGGCTAAAGACGCCATTTTTCATGTACAAGAAACATGAGCTTTCCAGCGAAAAGCTCACGAGAGCCACCGTGTGGCGAGTGTGTGTTATAGCAAGCGCATACCCGAAGCGCGTGCACGAGGTTAGGCTGAAATCCATTGTCTGTGTGACTGAAACATGGTTTGTGTGACTGATATGCTGCGCTGATGTGGTTCATCCTATCTCTCCTATAGAATCATTCTCAAATCACCTGTATAATTATGGATTGTGTTTGACTTATTTTATTTTTGCTTCTGTTTCATTATTAAGGGTTATTAAAGTTTAAATTTTATTTTCTGGTTATTTTATTTTCACTGTTACTTAATGTGACAAATTTTACCAGTTAATTGACAATCACGGTGTGTTTTCATCAATAAACATCACTTGCGTCAATTAACCAGGCTTACTGTCACATGTACAAATTTTAATTTGGGTTTTAATATTTTTAATTTTATTTTATTTTAGTTTTGTTAATTCAGCCCTTGGTTGGATTTTATTAGTGCTTACTGTGACAGACTTCACCTGTTAACTGACAAGCAAGGTGTTTCATCCATAAAACGTCACTTGCGTCGATTAACAAGGCTTACTGTCACATGGACAAATTTTAATTTGATTTAAATTTTTTTTTTTTTTTATTCAATCCTGGGTTTGATTTTGTTATTGCGGACTGTGACAGACTTACCTGTTAATTAACAATCGAGGTGTTTTCACCCATAAACATCACTTACGTTAATTAACAAGGCTTGCTGTCACCTGTACAAAATTTATCCTATTTTGTAACCATTTGATCATTTTTCTTTTCAATTTGAGATCCAATTACATTTATTTTATTTTATTTCTTTTGTTTATTATTTGTTCCTTCACTTTTTAATTTCCAACCCTCAACTCATCTCTTGAATTTTCACCACCTCTAGCTACAGTCCTATCCTATCTATCTCTTAGACTGCTCTCTTGCTTCTGATTCTGGTAAAGGATTTGAGCCTCATATCTAATTGGTTTAAAACCCTAAATTAGTAAATTTGGCATTCCCAAGAAGTTCTGTTCTGTATTACGAGACACATAATATCAGAACGATTCAGTCGGAAAACGATGCCCACGCGAACCTGAAGCCAGTACAGACACCTGACATTGCTTTTCGTTTCTTCCCCAAACTAATAGGAACGCGTGAACTCCTCCAGAAACGACGCCCTCGAGTGATCCGACGAAGCAACCAATCACCTGGCCGTACGAACAACTCTGGAGTATGTACTCAATCCTATTCATAAAAGAAATAAGCATTGTTTAAACTGTTTCCTGTGACAGCTAACGATTAAATCAGGTGATAACTTTAGCTTCTTAACTACCCCAGTTATAGCTGAACATAATCTTTGGTTTTGACAATAGCTGTAATAAATCAGGAATATTGCGTTCTGGTGTTAGATTCAATAATTTCTGTTTTTATTTTATTTTATATTTTAGCAAAGTTATTTTAATAACTTCACTTTTAAGTGTAATTAATTTTCAAGCTTGTTTTGTTTCATTTTGTTTTCCCTTTCTGTTCCCTCAAGAAAAACTTAACAGAGTTTTGAAGCACATTATTACAGTGATAAGCACTTTGTTTTTCCCATAGCAACCCACTCTCTATTATTTTTATTAATGTAGATCCTAGCAGTCCCTCAGTCTGTCTCAAGTCTCCCTTCCACCTCAAACGATGGCCACCACACGAGAAACCATCACCCACTGGGAAGACCTGGAGACCTGGTTAAGCAGGCTGACAAGCACCACACTGCCAGAAGCAGCAATGAACCTTCAAGGCCACTCACAAGACCAGCTGGATGAAGCTCTCACGAACCTCATGGCAAAAGACCCAACTCAAAGCTACGGACCCAAAGATCTGGCAAAAGTTGTGGGAAATCTTAGCCACGTTCTGATCGCTACCCTGAAACTGGAGGAAGAGACCAAGACACGCCTCCAAAAGACGCTGACCCGTGCAAAGGAGCGTAATGCCCACCTAGAAGCAGAGGTCCGGAGTCAACGAGCGGAATCAGAAAAGGATGACCGTGACTCCAGAGACGCGATACAATCGCTAAGAAGCGATTTAAAAGCTGCCCAAGAGAAAATTGAGGAGCTTATAGACACTCAAAGTAGTGAAATGAAGAGGAGTGAACAAGCCGAGAGACTCTTGAAAGCTGCAGAAGAAGAGCTCAAAACGAGGAACTCCCGAATAAATACCCTTAAAATGCATCTCGATTCAACATATGAAGAGATGAAAAGCCTGAAGGAACAGCTGACCGACCTCCACGAGGAGAGGACCAGTAATGAAGGCGGGATTGGAGTACGCAAAAACATTACAAGCTGAGCCAACCGAATCCAAACCTCAGGCGCCCTGGCAGAGACCAGGTATGGAGGAACCTTCCATCCGAGAATACCGGACAAGTTATTCTCAAGACTATGGGTTCCCCACCACACCTCCTCCTAGAGTCAACCAAACCTCTGGAAGGAGAGGAAACGGCCAAACCGTCGACCAGACAGCAAGAGATCTGAACGACCTAAACAAGCTGGCCAGAAACATCACTAAGTTCATACCAAACGGAGCAAGTGGAAGGGACATACAAGCCTACCTGAAGGACTTGGACTTCCACCTACAGATGAGAGCATCGGCGACCGACCAAGACAAGCTCTATCTGCTCAGGATAACCTCCAGCCCCGAAATACAAAGCTTCCTGGACCGACAACCTCCGCAGGTCCAGGCAAACTACAGCCTGCTCAAGGACAGCCTCATTCAAGAGTTTGGAAACGCAGAATCCGAACAAGGTCTCATGGCTGCCTTAGAGACCAAACAAGGCCGACATGAAACGCCTCAAGGCGACTACACGCGACTCCGACTAGCATACTTCGGAAGCCGCAACGAGCCCTACATGGAGGAAGACTCGAACTTCAAAACTCTGTTCCTGAGGAACCTCCATCCTGGGGTCAGTCAACACCTGGGCGTGATGGCATGTCCTCGTACCATGAACTCCTTTCAGCTGCGAGAGCTGGCACAGAAGGCCTACGGAAAACAAAAAATGGTGATGGAGAAGACGAACCGAAATCCCACGGTCCTAGAAGTGAACCAACCGGAGCTACCCCTAGAAGGAGCCCGTCAGTCACACCAATCTGAACCGTGGAACCAAGGATGGAAGGAAGCACCATCCAACGGAAACTGGAATCCCAACCACGGCGTACGACCCAAGCAGGGCAGACCATGGGACCAGACCCAGTCACGGCCTCGTCCTTCCGAACCTCATCACGACAAGCCCTGGAACCAACGACCCCATGACGGTAGATACAAGGGAAGGAACTCCTGGAACGCAAACTGGACCCCAAGAGAGAGGCAAAGCCCCCACTCCAGTCCGAGAAACCAGCGGAGACATCCTGACCGTCACCAGTCAGGGGCCCCCAGAGGCGACGCGGTGCATCACCAAGCACCCACATCCAAGGTCGACGTACAGGAAGTAGTCCAGCTTCTAATGAAAGAGTTCCTAAAAACAAAGAACGAGGAACAAGACAAGCAGAAAAACAAAAAGGATGAAGCCGATTCCTGACTAGAACTGGAACAGCAGAACAAAGACTTTCTGGTACCTCACTCAATCAATGCCGTGGTTTCAAGTACACAAAATCAAATCAATGAAAGCGCATCAAACGACCAAACAGAGTCCAGCTCGTCGCAAGATCAAATAGAGTCTGACTCACCAAAGAACCCAGAGTCAAACTCTTCAAGAAAACCAGAATCAAGTCATCAAGAATTCAAAACGCAAGCAAACACTCTCACTCTCTCAAAGCCAAGAACGTTTCAAATGGAACTGGAAAACACACCACTTCCAGTTCCAAATGAATCTCAAACAAACCTAAACAAGACCAAGCCTCAAGACTCAAATAAACCTCAAACAAACCTAATCAAAACCAAGCCTCAAGACTCAAATAAACCTCAAACAAACCTAATCAAAACCAAGCCTCAAGACTCAAATAAATCTCAAACAAACCTAATCAGAACCAAGCATCAAGACTCAAATGAATCTCAAACAAACCCAATCAAAACCAAGCCTCAAGACTCAAATAAATCTCAAACAGAGCTGATCGAGACTAAGCCTGAAGACTCAAGCACATCGCAAACAAAGCTTAACGACTCGAGAGCACCTCAAGCCAAGCTGATCAGTACCGAGCTCAAAGACTCAAGACAAAATCCAGCAAAACAGTGCGATGCCAAGCCTCTAAACCAAAACACAATGTACTTCAAGACCAAAGAACCTGCGCTCCAAGCCACGTGTCCAACCCTCAAGGTACCAGAAAGCGCCATCCTTCTCATAGACAATGCCACCGAACAACAGTACTTTATGACCGACACCATCCACGTCCTCAATCAGACTCCGGTCCCTCAACTCCTGGGCAACCTCATCGAGAAGGGAGTAGCCAAAAAGTTCTACCTCCCCATAGCCCTGGAGCACCAAGTCCAACTTGAAGCACTCGTCGACACTGGAGCAGACATAACTCTCATGTCCACCCGACTCCTGGACGAGATCCAGGAAAGGACCAAGAGAAGCCAAACCAACCTCAAGCTCCGAAAGTGCTCCCTGGACATCCAAGCGTACTCGCAAACTGGCCTCCGGCTGGAATACATCACCCCCATTCATCTGACAGTGGGACCCATGAACCTAATACACCCTGTGTACATCTCACCGATAGAGGCCCACCCTCTCCTCATCGGCAAAGACCTCCTGAATCAGTTCGAGCCCTTAATCGACTTCAAGAGACTAAAAATCTGGGCCCAAGTCAGAAAACCCCTGCCGTTCCAGCCGTCCAGCACGGCTGAAGCTGAGTGCCACCTAACCGAGTCCGTAGCAGGCCTAACCAACTCAGATCTGCTCGTTCCTCGAACATGCACTGAAGGGCCACCATCGGGCGAAACTCCGACGCCCCTCTTGTGCACTCTCAAAGAATCACCACACATTCCTGGATGCTATGAGGTCCTACCTCCCCTCAATGTCCATGGAATAAACGTAACAAATGCAGTGTTAACTCTATGGGCCGAGAACTGCGCCATCAACCTCAGCCTGTTCGAAAGCCTAAGAGAAGCTAATCCAGACCTGCAGTTATCACCAAACATGGCCGCTTCCCGCTGAGTCCTCATTCAAACCAGACGGCAACCTCCAAGGCAACGTGTATCCTAAACCTGAGATGGAGCCAGAGAGTCATAAGCCACTACCTCATGGTCGTCCCAGACCTGCCGCATGACCTCTGCATAGGAGCAGACCTCCTGATACGACTCCAAGCTCAAGTAGATACCGTGAACGACGTCTTATGGGCTCCCACTACCTCTTATCTGAACCTGTCTGCGAGTGTCAAGAACCTCCACTCAGGCCAAACCATACCGGAAGCCTGCGCCATGATAAACGAACAAGAAGTGACAATACCTGCCTATACGAAAAGCGTCAGTGTCCGACTCAACATGGACACCGGACAATACCTTGAGGACGAGTGTGCTACCTTCCAACCCTCACAGAGGTGCATCACCCTCGAACTGACCTTGGAAGCTACCCCCCTCATGGAAGCGAAGTCTCGGGCAGCGTACGTCCTCCTCAACAACTGCACCGCCAATGATGTCAGGATCCCCAAATCGAGCCAGATGGGGTTTCTAATCAGTCAAGCCTTCCATGACTTCGACCTCAGAATACCAGTCATTGGTCCAGTACCCTTCCAACTCCTGCGGGAGGAAGACGACTTCCAAACAGTCCTCACCAAGCCTCGCCAAACGATCGCAATCACCTCCATCCTACCTACACCACAAGAGAGGATTTGCTGATCAGAACTAAACGGAAACACCCACCTGGAAGTGTTCACCTTGGCACTGCCGTCAGAAGGAGCGCCCACCGAGTCACCAAATGACGATGGACAGGCAAGCTCCAGAGGCACCTTGCGCACCAAGGCAAGCCACACCCCCGGCGAGGTCAACCCAAGTCACTTCCGAGCAGCCTCTACACCTGCTAACGGGTCCACGGGTCCTGACACAAGCCAAACCACAGAAACCCCAGCAAACTCGAGCGAGTGTACAGAAGAGGAACCCTACAGCGGATTCCACCTACAAGTACAGCAGATCCTGAAAGATGCGGATGCCCTCCAAAAGGAGTCAGACCGTCAGAAACTCAAAGAGGTCCTGTACAAATACAAAAAGTCGTTTGCAAAGGATTCCCTGGACTGTGGCCTAACTACGATTCACACTGTGCGTATACCAACCTGCCCAAACGCACCACCTACATTTGTGCGACAATACAAAATTCCAATTGCATCCTATGAGCCCGTCCAAGAAATCATTGACTCTATGCTGCAAAAGGGAGTCATAAGGCCCTGCAATAGCACCTATTCAGCTCCGATCTGGCCAGTCCTAAAACCCAATGGAAAGTGGCGCCCTACGATCGACTACCGTAAGCTGAACCAACAAGTGCCGCTGTCAAGATGGCCCATGACCCAGCTAGATCAAGAGATACCCAAAATCAGAGGGTCAACAATCCTATCAACCCTAGACGTGGCCTCAGGATTCTGGACTATTCCAGTCCGCCAGGAAGACCAACACAAACTGGCATTCACATTCGGGAACCGACAATACACCTTCACTCGGTGCCCCTTCGGGTATGCAAACTCACCCGCTGAATTCAATATCTTCCTGAACAAAGCATGTCCAGACGCTAGAACCCGAGGGAACCTCATCTACGTCGACGACATCCTAATGAAAAGTCGTCATGTGCCCGACCACCTGGCAGAAATAGACCATGTTCTGAGTCAACTAACCGCAGCAGGAGCAAAGATCGCACTCCACAAAGGGCAATGGTGCAAAAGCAAGGTGAACTATGTGGGCTTGCTCGTTGGAACTAACGGGATCGAACCCCAGTCATCTAGAGCCCAGGCGATCCACAACATAAAAACGCCGTCCAACCTAACGGAGCTACAAAGCTTCCTGGGCGTGTGCAACTACTCTCGGCAGTTCATCGAAAATTATGCCGACATCGCCCGGCCACTCACTTCGCTCTTGAAAAAAGACCAACCCTTCAAATGGTCTGAGACTCAAGACAACGCCATGAGCAAACTCAAACAAAGCTTATGTGCTGCTCCCTGCCTCGCCTACCCAGATCCAACCAAAGAATTCCACCTGGAATCAGGCTTCTCAGAACAATGCCTCAGTGCGGGCCTATACCAAATCCATGATCAGGATAAGCGAGTCGTCGCATACGCTAGCAAGACCTTGCTGCCCCAAGAGTGCAAGTACTCAGCGTGTGAGAAAGCCCTACTCTGCACAGTTTGGGCGATCCAGCGCTTCTCCAACTACATTGGAGCCCAAAAGGTCATCATAGAGACCTGCCACCAACCAGTCACCTTCCTCAACAGCCAAAGGATCCGTGACGGTATGGTCACTAATGCACGTATAGCAGTCTGGCTTATGGCACTACAAGGACGGAATATCAAAGCAAGATATGCCCAAAACCATAAGTCAGCCCTGGGCAATGGACTCGCAGCATGTCAGAACTTTACAGACGACACACCACAAACCACACAACCAGTGGAGACACCTGAAACTCCACCACAAACAAACCACCGGACATACAACGACAATGTGTGTCAAAGTCTGCCAACAGCATACATGGATGGATGCTCATACAACCATCAAGGCAACCTGAGTGCCGGCGCGGGAGTAGTGTGGCTCGACGACTACCCGTGCATACCGCAACAGTTCCGGTTGGGCCACCGTTCCTCACAATATGCTGAAATAGCCGCAGTACTAATTACCCTTCAAATCGCAGCCAAGCACAAAATACCAGAACTCCTCATCTGCACAGACTCCAACTATGCAAGGATGAGCTTCACATGTCACCTGACCAGCTGGAAGAAGAATGGGTTCAAAACAGCGAACAACAAACCTGTCAAGCACCAAGACCTATTCCAGGCCTGTGACTCATCGTGACAACAAACGACATGCTGGTATACTGGAAGAAGGTGCGAGGCCACTCGAGGCAGCCAGGCCAAGACAAAGAGTACAACGACAAAACAGATGCTCTTGCGAAATCTGGCGCACTACACGGTGACCCGTGGGACCTTCCAAACCTCCCACCCGCCCCACAGGTGACTGCTGTGACCCGGCGACAGGCACGGAAGGCCTCCACAACACCAGCCTCCACCCTGATGGCGTTGTCACCTCAAATCTCGAACGACGACCTGGTCAGTCTCCAAGCATCTGACCCCGCCATCCAGGCGATAACCAAACACCTGACCGACCCTACGTTGCACCCCGTTCGTCCAGACGACCTTGCTACGGACTCTGACTTGAGGCTCCTTCACGCAACGAAGCACTCCCTGCGTCTGCATGATGGGCTCCTTCTTCTTGCCACCGATGCAACCACGCCACTTCGCCTCGTGGTTCCCCGGTGCCAGAGGGGGGTAATGCTTATGTACGCCCACGACGCACCATACGCAGGACATCACGGAGCCAAAGCAACATACGAGTCCCTAAAACAAGTAGCCTACTGGCCGGGAATGCAACAACAAGTCACCGAATATGTCAAAGGGTGTCTAGTATGCTGCCAATTCCAACCAGCAAACCCAAACCACAGGGCACCACTACAACGAAGAGGAGTGACGTTTCCCTGGTCCGACCTCCAAATCGACTGGGTCGGTCCCCTACCAAGATCCTCCAGAGGAAACAAATACTTCCTCACCGTGGTCTGCGAATTCACCAAGTGGATCGAATGTCTCCCTGCACCAAATGACACGGCAGAAACAACAGCCTACCTCCTGATGAACCACATCTTCTCAAGGTTTGGCCTACCCATGAAAGTGAACTCCGACCGAGGAACTCACTTCACACAGCCGACATCATGCAGGAAGTCTGGAAAGCCCTGGGAATAAAAGCAAAACTGCACATCAGCCATCACCCAATGTCTCCGGCCAAGTGGAGCGAAGCAACCGAACAGCAGTCAGCATGCTGAAGAAGTACGTGTCGGCCAACCAAAGGGACTGGGACGTCAAACTCCCCCTCGTCCTGATGGCCATCCGGTCCACCCCTAATGCATCTACGGGCGTGTCCCCATTCGAGATGATGACAGGAAGACAAATGACACTACCTCTGCACCTGCTGTACCAGCCTGGCGACTCAAACCTAGTCACCGCATATACCACGCATGAATATCTGGAAGAGCTTCACAAACACTTGCAGACAACCTTCGCTTTTGCCCAACAACACCTTCAAACCAGCGCTGAAGGCAGAAAGGCCTACTACGACAAAAGGGCCTCACAAAAGGAACTCGACATCGGAGACAAAGTGATGTACTACATCTTTGCCCGACCAAAACCAACCTCGGCCCACCATCTGTCAAAGAAACTCCTACCACGCTGGACTGGACCCCACGAAGTCGTTGACAAACTTTCACCTGTCGCTTACAGAATCAAAATCCGACAGGGGTGAAATGAACCAAGTCTACGCTGGGTCCACCGAAACCAGATAAAGCCCAACCAGAGCACCAGAACCCCACCAGAGGGGGGAGTTGAGACAGATTGACAGACCATAGACCAAATAGCTTTGCTCTAATTATTCAAATACATATTAAGGTTGCTTTCATTTTTTTTTATTGTTTTCTTCCCTTTCTCCTCTGTAGCCAAAGCATACCAAGACATCCCAAATAGCTTTGCTCTAATTAATCAAATATATATTGATTTTGTTTTACTTTTATTTAACCAAAATGGGTATTCACATATATATCAAGTTTGTTTCAAACCCTTTATTTAAGATGGTTCCTCTTGTCTCCCAGCTCATTCTAAGTTATCCTCTCAGATCCATTAGGAATGTTAGAATAACAATTCTGTTACTTAGTGGCACAACGCTCAACACTGGCCCTAGTGAAACAAAGAACTGAGACAACAGGAAACTAAGAATAGGATTGATCGACAGACCCAGAGTTTAACTGACCGTACCGACAAACGATCGGCGTTTCAGTGTTCCCGGTCACGTAACTTAATCAAGTACTCTGCAATAACTTGAAAACCGAAACTAAACAGGCCATGCAACTAATAGCCATTCCTTTACACTCTGTTACCAGGAAGATGCTCCGACTCGCCGTCTTGCTAAGCTGCGTTGTGGGGATTCAACCCCAACCCGAGGTGGCAACCCCCGGACCACCTTCAGGAATTGTACTCCGGGAACAGCCCGGTTTACTGATAACTAACTGCAAGACTTACTCACAGAGAGTATATGTACGCTTAAGTCCTGCAGAAGTGTATCGGTCTCACTCCGTTCCAAGGGCCCCCCAGATAACCTGGGCAGGATCCCGTTGGACCCAAGAGGCGTTGGCACACGCCCAAGCTGACGTAGCCCACATGCTACAGCAGTTGCAAAAGATGACCGTCACTCAAGCAGAACTAAGCGGAGCCAACCGTCGTCCCAAACGATTCTTAGGAACCCTACTGGGAGCCGCGGCGGCCGTCGTACTCTATTTAATATCGGAATGAGTAGTTTCAACGCAGTCAACTTAGCAACCGTAAGACGACACATTGGAGAAATCCAAGACGAGCTCCCCGATATCAGAGGACGCCTTGATGTCCAAACACGGTCCCTACAGGCAATCGGGAAGTCACTCAACGGCACTATCGTGGTCCTAAACCGACACTCTACTCTGTTGAACCAAACAATCAAATCGATTAACAAACTTTTTAGCGTAGTCCAGAGCGACTTAGCCCAGATGCAGCTCCTAAACACCCTCATGGCAGATATGCTCCGCGAAGTTAGCTCCTCAATCGACAGTTTGGCGATGGGAAGGATTCCCACTTACCTGGTGCCCCTCAGCCTCGTACAGAATGTCCTCGCTTCGTCTACGGTGGGTACTCCCAACCCAATACAAGTTCACCTGGCCTACTCGCTCGGGAGCGCCATTCCACTCTACGTGGACCCTACGCTCGGCGACTTAGCCTTCCTAATTAGCCTACCGATTGTCGAAACGAACAATATTTATCGGCTAAAAGATGTCGTGAACGTCGGATTTTGGCAGGGTAGTACCCACGTGAAAATTCAAACCCCAGAGGTTGTCGCCTACCACGAAGCCAACGAAGAGCTTTACCTGGCGCCCAATCTGCGTATGTGCACCCGCACCAAGGACATTCACTATCTGTGCCCAAGCAAGCCGTTCATACGAGACAACACCGAGGGCATTTGTGGGTTAGAAGCGATGCGTCCAGACACGCGATGCCCCGCGGAAGCAACGCCGTTTTTCCAAGTCGAGTTGACACAAGCTGAAATAGTCGGAAACCGCTGGTTAGTCAACACCCCTGCCCGGTCTGCGACCCTCACGTACGATCAGCACGACACCGCCACACGCATTAACCTCCCTAATAGTACGCTTTGGATCAACGTCCCCAAGGGCTCCATACTCCATATCGAAGACTTGGCCCTCTATCACCTGCCCGAGGAAGACTACCGCTCAGAGTTGGAGATCCCCTCTTTCTTCAAAAATCATGCCTTCACCCTCGAACCCGAGTTGGAAGACCTGATCAAAGAGGAGGGCACGCAAACGATCGACCTGACCCCTGTGGAGACCGCTCTCAAAGCCCTCGCACGAAAACCACTCGCGATTAGCCCGATCTTTCGGTTATGGTCATCCGCGGACACCGCCCTGTGCATCTCGACAGCCATCGGTTACTTAATGACTCTCATTCTCGCGTTTCTACTCCACAAGAGAGTTAGCGCCATCCGAGAATCAGTAAACCGTTGCCTCCCAGATGCCCTGAGGATCTTCCGACGCCGCCAGGAGCAACCTGTTCATCTACCTGAACCGGACAATGAGTCGAACTTGTTGGAAATCACTCCAGTGACGCCACGGAGAGTCACCCTAACCTTACGCGACCCAGCTGAGTCCTCCTAAGGGGGGACAACACTTTCGACCAGCCCGATGACAAACCCGATTCCTGCTGTTGTAAATGACTCTTCCGATCCACGAGTGAAGCGCCTGTTTCCCTGGCCTACGGCTTTTACGCTCGACGATGTCCATCAAGGGACCTCCCCGACCGTAAAGGGGGGATATGTAAGAACGAGACCCAACTCATCACTGCACCTTTAATTCTGAAAAAAGCCACATTCCAGCGGGGTTAACCCACACCCCGATCTAATGGTGCCAGCGATCTGACTCTGAAGGTAATTAGTTTGACTTGTCTAAACAAAGATTAACGGGGTCAGCAGATAACCCCAGCGTCACCTGATGGTTCCCAGCACCGTGTGAACTCGCTGACCCTGCCCTGACTCAGGATCAAAAGCACAGATGCGGTATGATTTTGTACGTGCTCACCAAGAACTGCCTTTCAGAACACTAAACTTTCGTTAAGAACACTTTCGGAGCTCATACAAATGTCTCCTGAAATGTACTTTCATGTTATGGAATAATTTGTACTGTACAGTTAATAGTTTAGTCAGTTAAAACGAATGAATGAATGAATGAATGAATTTCCGTAACTACCCCCTAGTGTTTGATCTTGATTTAATGCAGGTCACGTTACGGAAAGGATTTAATTGTGTAAAAAATTATCCGGTACTCTCTTGAGGAGATATAACCCCGTTTATTAATAAATGCAAATCAAAGAAACTCCTCTTCAAGAGGAAAGCCCCTCTGGGCTGGACCATGATGTAACCCCACCAATCCGATGCAGGAAGCACTCTCAGTGGCCAGAGCTGCGAGGAAGACCCGCCTCTTATTTTAAAACCGGAGGCGCCCTGTCTGTTTTTAGTCTTGTAGTTTGTAGAGTTTCTTTTCTTCTGAATAGTCTCCTCGCTTTTTCTGAAACTTCTCTTCTCTGAACAGTCTTTTTCCTCTGTTAGAGTTTTCGTTCCTCTGAACAGTTTTCTTTCTTCTGAACTGAGAGTCTGCTCTCTCCTCTGGCGAAACCCGATTCTTCAACACAGAGCCGGGATCTGACTTAAGACTGTCGAATCCAACGGAAGCTCTTTCGGACTCCCACGGAAACTGCTGGGACACTAAGATCACCTTCCCAAATCGAGCACACCTCACAGCTGTACTCCCGGAATCTACTCGGCCTGCCACGGACCACGTTCGACCGGAAAATCTAAACGGTAGACTGCGATAATCAATTACTTTGGAGCGGGTAACGAGAATAGAACGACTGTGGGAATGCTAAATTAAGTACGTGCCCAAACTGATGTGTAAAGATAACTTGAGCTGTTATTTCAGAAACATTGTTTCTCTGTCTTGCTCTCTCTCGCTCTCTCTCTCTCTCTCTCTCTCGCTCTCTTTCTCTCTCTCTCTCGCTCTCTTTCTCTCTCTCTCTCTCGGTGTGAATGTGTGCGCGCGAATGGTTAGGTTAGTTAGCTTAGAATCACTGTTATTCAAATTGTGTGTCTAGAATAGAGTTAATAAAGCCTTAAAAGACATTTCCCTTGTTTGTAATCTATGCAGTCAATCCGTTCACTGTGGCTAAAGATCTGATACGATTGACAGGTTGGGTAGTGATGTTCGGGACGAGTCATTTTGAGTGAGGGTCAAAATTCCTGGTGGTAAATGATTTGGTGGACAAATTGATTAAAACTGAATTTATGATCTGGCGCGTTCTCATCTGATTCGACTCTCCAGCATCTGGCAGTGTTTTAATCCCCTACTGGCCAGTCACCAACACAGGTAATCTTCTGATTTGTTATATGACAGATGGAATGATTATCGTTCATCGTATTTATTATTAATTATTAAATGTGTAATAACCAGTTTGTTACACTATATATCAGCAAAACCTAACGTCAATCATCAATGATTGGATGAATGAAAATTTAATGCTAAATCCTGATAAAACAAAAATATTACTTGTTGGCTCTAAAAAGCAATTACAGAATCTCTCAGTTTTAAATATGGAACTGGGGAGACAATTGGGGGTGGAATTTTCCCACTACAGTTAAAAATCGTGGCGTTATTGTAGATAGTGAACTGACGGCTAAGAATCATATCTCTATTGTTACTAAGACACATTAGTCTTCTTTCACCTCAGGAACATTGCTAAAGTGTGAACCATGTCTTTCATAGATGCAGAAAAATTAGTGCCTGCTTTCATGACCTCCAGAATGGATTATTGTAACGCTCTGTTAGCCGGCTGTTCAGCCACTACGCTACAAAAACTACACTTACTACAGAGCGCAGCAGCTTCTTTCAATTAACAATTAACATTTAAATTTTTTCAATCAGAGTTTTCAATTAACAAAGAAATATTACCACATAACACCGGTTTTGTGCTCTCTTCATTGGCTTCCTGTACAATATCACATTGACTACAAGATACTGCTCCTTGCCTTTAAGGCAAGGCTTTGCTCCGGCCTACCTGAGCAGTCTCCTATCACGATAAACTCCAGCTCGCTCTCTTTGATAACAAGGAACAGGACTATTGATTATTCTGCAGATTAGTAAATCCACCAGAGGAAGAATAGCGTTCTCATATAGAGCCCCAAAGCTCTGGAACAAACTCCTGGATGTTGTCCGGAGCTGAGCTACGCTCACAGAGTTCAAAACTAAATTAAAAACATATCTGTTTAATCTAGCATTCAAATAATTGGCTCTTGGTATTTGTCTAAATGGATATGGTGTCTGAGCACTATATGCATACAAACTATTGAAAATACAATGTGGTTCAATGTGCCTATCTAACCTATCTTTGTCATTTATCTCTCATCCTGCAGCTGATGCTGGTCACCTGTTTGTTGTCTGTGTTACAGTTTTGTAACTGTTGTTTCTTCATTTGTTTGTTTCTGTTTTGTCTTTGTTTGTTTTGTTTTTTTTCAGGTGCTCTACAGCAAACTGTTTGTCGATGCATCCTCGGTGTATATTCTTTATGCTGCGGAGGTGACTAGCACCTGCCTCAGTCAGCGAGGCTCCCTGGGGCCTCACATAGGGAACTCCTATTTACCCTACCTGATCCTCACGAGGACTTTGTGAAGCTTTGAAAGCAACTGCTAAAGAAGCCCTATATAAAAACTTGATTGATTGATTGAGTATTTTTCTCAATTTGATTCTGAAAACAGTCACATGAATCAAATAAAGGATTTTTTTTTTCCTTAGATAAACGTCTCAAACAACTTTTGTGAAGACCGAATAAGAGAAATGTGTGTAGTTTTGAGACAGCAGTGCAAGAAACAAACCAACAAAAACAAAAAACACCATTTAGATCATGATGTATTGAATCATAAACACAATTCAAGATTGTTTATAGTAATTCTAAATTGAATTGAACTTGGATATTCAAAAAGATAAGATGCACAGCATTATTCATCCAAACATCGTTATTCTCTCAGACTCCCTGAGCTCAAAAATTAGCTGTGTTATGTGGGTTTGTTTGTTTCTTTGCTTTAGAAATGGACTGGTGAATAGCAATAATCCCTATTGTCTTCTAGCATTAACAGATTATTATTTTTCTCCCAAGGGATTGCTTAAACTTCATACCACAGTTGCAACAACTAATGAGAAGGCTTTAAAATATATGAGGGAAATAATAAGCACACTTGTGTTTAATGTGGGCATTTAAGTGTGCACTGCCTGAAAGAGAGAGACTGGGTATTTATGGCTGGTATTTTTAGCTACACAGAGATGGTTGTACATATGGGAACAAGCTATCTAAGTCCAATTTATCAGACAAAAGTTTAGTGACCTTTAATTTGTAATGCATAGAGCAGAAACAAGAAGTTACTGGATTTGACATGTTTAAATGTCAGTAGAAATCATAGGCATAAATGTAAAAATATATACTAATGTGCATGCTCAGAATTTGCATTGATGTGTTGAAGGACACGTGCCAAAAAGTGAGCTTTACAGCATGTTTGGTGTGATCAGATACATGCTGATGGAAAACATGTAAATTTATGTAAAGATCACAGTTTATTAACTGCCTTAAGAGCCATGTGATAACCAATTTAAATAGTGCTTCTCTTCCCCTCCTTCTCCTCATCTTATATCAATTTCTGAAACAGTGTGACACAAATGCATACTGATATGATTTCATTTTAATGCAAACTGTTTATGTGAAGTAATTGTGAAATTGATGTAAATATGCAAAAAGGGGTGAAAGTGTTTCACTCTGAATGTGAAAATGTGGGTCAGAGTGTTGATTTGTATTAAATCTTCTCAATGTGGATTCTGTTATCCGAGCTGCAGAAATTCACTGAGGGCAGTCACAGTAATTGTGCATTGGTCCTGGAGCTGGAAATTGGTTATATATTGATGTGATACTGCGCTTGGGATTGGAAGAAGGGCACGGGAAGTCCAGACAAGTAAATGGGTAGGGGAGGAAAATGAAAATCTGAATTATGTCTGTTTGAGAATCAAGTCACTGAGAACCCTTGGCATCCAAGGACACACAAACCCAAGTAAATGAGCCCTTGAAATATTATTAAAAAATATATATATATCCAAATCTCCATTAACAAATCTAACAATTCTAAGTTCTAATATTCACTTGTTTAAAATGTATTTCAGTAAAACTTTGTCTAAGTAAGATGTCTTCATTTGGCAAAGTATTCCAGTTTTACCTCATTAGCTAGTCAGCACAACTCTACCAGCTTTTGAAAATAAATATTGGATTGATTGGAGGCTGAGAGTTTTAAATACATTTTAAATTACCATTGTATTCATTAAAATGTAGTGTTCTCTCGATGCATAAATAAATGGACATGTTTTCGCTCTATGTCAGTGACCTTCTGGGCATTCATTTACTTGTCTTCAAGATTTCCTTGATTAGAAGCCAATATGAAGAGGTTGTGCGGAAGTGAGATAGGGTTTTTTTTTTAAGTGTGAACTTCTTAGTTTCAGTGCTGCGGTTTTGAAAAATATACCAGCAAGTAGTAATAAATATTAAGTATTTTTCAAAAGATTTATTTGACAATCTTAAAAGCGTTAATTTTTCAGCACTAGTTATTTTATAGATATTTTATATATTATATTATATTATATTGTATTATATTATATTATATTATATGCATACCACTAAACATAAAAAGTGAGAAATTATGTTTCCTCAATTATTCATATTTCTACTTTCAAATATAGTAAAATATTATAGTAAAAGCATATATTTTCTGCCTTCTTAGCCACGTCTATAACATAACTGACTTTTATTAGTCAGTGTAGATTATAACGTATGAAGAACTTCAGAAATACTACTACTACTTCTAATATAAATGCATGAGTTCGCTCTGCTCATGCCTAGAATAGCAAGGCTGGTTGACAAGAAATGGGGAAACTAGGTGAGCTGTCCGAGTGTTAGTCCGGGACCGTTGAGCAACCTGGGCCCGGAGCATTGTAACCGATGTGTTGACCGTCTTACGCAAAGTGAGAAGAGGTGAAATATGCAAGGTGAGTGGCAAAGGGATGGAAGCAGGGATAACTTGCATGATGTAGCTCTTTGGTCATGTCTTATATACTGAAAGTGATAAGCGTAGGTGCGACCATATGATTAGTCAATTATCGGCCAAGCTCCTCCCGAACTTATGTTAATCAGGTGATTACCCTCATAAATTTAATATTTATAGGATCTCAGAAACAAATGTTTTATGTTACTAAGCTAGCCTAAACTACAGTTAATTACAGGAATTTTTCTCCTAATAAGAGTAGATGTATTTAACTTTTTTGAAACACATAATCACTGCCTGCATGTTGTTGTATTATGTTATGCTTCATGAACATTTTTTGCTTATGATGGAAAAAAGGTAACCATTGGAAACAGAAAAAAAGCGATCATTCTTTAGAAAATGAAGACTTAAGGAAGGCAGTGCTTCCCTATAATTGCCATTAAACTAAGTTAACAATCTTTTGACCTGTGTTAAGATTTAAAACCTTTTTCTGCCCCTTATGGACTTGTTTATTTATTTGTTTAATGCTACGTTGTATAACAGAGCACTTGTTTGCTAACAGCGCTTCCAGATACGATTAAACCAAATGTACGTTATTGTCTCATTAATAGGCACAAATTCCTCTGTGGTAAATCTTGGCAGGGGTTTAATGGAAGTCCTTGGCTACTACGCCCAAGGTTAGCTACATGTCTCTTGAGGATAATTAGCGCTGGTTCATTACAGGCGGACAGAGAAACGTGAGTCTCCCGAAGCCCCCGTTGCGCTGCAGAATTTGTGCTCCTGCTCAGCACTAGAGGCTTCACTGTTAGAATCCTTCCATTGGATTGTATAGGACACACAAAAAGTCTGCAATCACATGGTACTAGCACACTGAGGACTGGGAGGACTGCAGGGGGAGGTCCACTATAATCAAGAAGTAGGGTTGGCTGAAAACTAGATTCAAGACAAAGGCCCTGTGGAGTCACTGATTTCACCAAGGGTCTAGACTGGAACAGGTATCCTAATACCGTGAGTAGTAGATGATTGGAGAAGTCTGAAGTTTTTTAGCTCGGTGGTTTAGGGAATATAAAAGGCCTTCAAGTTGGCATGGGCAGCCGTTTCTGAGAAGAAATGAGTTGGATATCTGAGTGCACAAATTCATCCCTCAGACACAAACCCTGGAGTCTCAGAGTCTTGCTTAATTACTGGACTTCATTAGGAGAGTTGGCAGTGGTGTGGGTGCGTGTGCATGTGTCCTATGTGAAGGGGGTGTATGTGTCTATGTGACTGGGCAGCTGGCCAGCGCTGCTGAAATGAGACTAGGATTCAGAGTTTGATCCCTCTAGATGGTTGACCGAAGGCTCTTCTCCAAAGCCAAGTCTGTGTTTGAGTGAGAGATACTGGTTGGTTTATTGTTGGAGAAATTATGCATAGCCAGATTATAAACAGGGTAAGAGAAACAAGCACAAGAGAAACACACATGAAAAAAAATTGGAATAGAGTAATAGCATGCACCCTGACATAAAACAATTACGGACAAAGCATAAAAGCACAAATCAACCAAATGTTAAAATCAGGGATTGGCTAACAAGGAAACAAGATTTGGAGTAAAGGTGAGGAGTAGAAATGAAGGGGTGTGGGCACAACAACAAAAATCAAAGAACACATGGAGTGCTGAAACTGACTGACAAAAAACAATATGGAAGGCTGAAACTGACTGAAATAATGAATAGACTTAAATTAAAAGGTGAACGGAACTAGAACTCGAGTCTTTGGATATTTACAAGCATACAAACAAAGAAAATACAATAAAAAGTCCACACATATTTTTCATAAAGAACAGATTTCATCAGAGCCAACTTAAAAAAAAAGCCAAAATATCAATAAATGTTTAAACCTGATCCCCATCTCCAATTTCATGAACAAACTGTAAAAACAACTTTCAAAAATCTTAGTTTAAAAATAAATATTCAGAAAATATGTCAGTAGCAAGGGAGAAAATAATCAAACATTGTAGTTCATGGCTGAAACGTCACATACTTTACATTCATTATGCATTCATGTGCGCTTTGTTGGCTTTTCAAACTTGTATATGATCATATTTCACTGCCCGCTACATTTCTACAGTGTTCATAAAACTCTGACGATACAGCAATCTGACAGTGGGTTTATAAATTTTTTTTAATATTCTAAACTAATGGCTATAAAAAGAGAGATGTAAAGTGCATACGAAAAATCTAAAGCTCTTTTTGAAGCCTCATACTTTATTGTTCTAAGGATGGGTCATATTATTTTTGTATGAATCTAGTTTTTCTTAAACTATATAATCTTATAAGTATTGATGTACTGTGTCTTTGACATCAGATAATAATACATGACTTTGAATTACCCAAATTTTTGTTCTGGTAAATGAATATATGCATGCATTAATATAGCTCCTTGTGTCTCAATCACAGTTGCAGTCTCTCCATAAATCCACAGCCTACACTCTTCCTGACAGCTCAGCGTGATAAGAGTCCTCAGACTGTCGGAGCATGCAGAAGCACATATCGAATTAACAGTCTTCAATTATCTTAAAATGATGCTTGTTGAAGCAACATCGGGAGATGCATGCATATGAGAGATAAAGAAGCTGGGTTCTTTTTTGCAGCAAGCCAAGTTAAGTCCTTTCTGCAGACGCCTCAGATAAGCTCTTTGTGCCAGAGGCGATCAAGTGCATTTGTGGTCTTATGTGTTTTGTTTTTGCTTCATGCACATTGAATGGGCAGTTTTGTGTTCGCTCAAACAGCCATGCATGCGGTCAGTCTGGTGAGGGCCGACTGATGCATTAGGACACGTGATTGCGGTTTGTCTCATCTGATAAACGTGTGGGATGCTTTGCTTGCTCAGGAGTTACTGAGGTGTGTGAGCATCGGATGAATAAAAAATCTCTGAAAACCAATGAGTGTCTTCTGGGATCACTTTGACTGATCCGAAGGACTAAAAAACATCTGCCTCACATCATTTGAATGTCACAGAAAAAGTCATCCTTAACATATTCGTTGCATGACTATGGTTTTAGTCGGGATTAAGAACAACACATGTTTTGATCAAGGATTAGGATTTTTAATACTAGACAAAATGTAAGCCTTTTGAAGAATCAGATCTCAAAGAGATAAAGATCTGCTTTAACACACTTTGGGCACCCTTATTTGATGGATTAATAGTCAACTTGAGTAATGCATGACCTGTTTTTGACCTTCCACAAAATAATAAGGCAACCATGTACAATTGATTGAGCAAAACCGTAGTAGATTTAAATTCTGTTTAAAGAACTCCAGAGCAATGCACAAAGTGATCATTACTTTTTTTTATTTTTACAATTGTTCATTCTTCGGTTTAAGGACTCTCTAGTAACCGGTTATTATGCATTTAGGGACTAAAACACTTTAAATATCCTATAGTGCATTTAATTTGACTTGTTCTTCCCATGACCCCAAAATTATTTGCAGCAAATCTCAAAACCCTCTTTTTTACATGACTCTACCTGTAGTGATTGACACTTAGCCCTAAATATGTTGTGATAAGACACTACAAACAGAGCAAATAGTAAGAGATTAATTTTGCAATGATTTTTAAGTTGTGGGACTATTTTGTGGATTTTTTGGAGATACCGGTGTCATGGCTCGTGACCCATAATTGTATGATCGCAAGAAAATCAAAATTTCTCGCCAACCCCTCTCACGATACTAGGGAATTATCAGCACAAGAGAACTCGTGAAACATTTTTATGTTGCATTGCTGGAAACAAGAGTGACAAACTTGGACGCCTTACAGTATGAGTAGACAAATCACATTCAAGCATCGGCTTGTACAGTGTGAGAACATAAGTCATGTACTTCACTTGATTTGTTTCAGCAAATATGAGATGACTTGAAATGTAAAGCTATATTTAAATAGATGGGGCATTTTCATTTTAAAAAAGAGGTTCTGAAAGTTTTGTTAATTGTATTTCCCTAATGTGTCTGCCAGTCCTTTGCTATAGCCCTCACCTGCCGTTAATTTGAAATCAGTTGTCTCAGATCACCAATTCATTCTGTTATTTATCAGCAGCATTCTGTTTCAAGAAATTAGATTATCATTCTTCATTCCTGTATCAGCTTACTGAAAGTTATTCCAGTTAGAACTCATTTTTTGTCGAGACCATTTCTGGTCAAGCCAAGTCGAGTGAGTTCCAGGTTCATTCGAGTGAGTGAACAGGGGCAGCTATTCTCTCAATAAAGTCCTAGTGGGGTACTCTCAGAACTTTTTTTACGTTTTTTAAAGTTAAACCCAGGCGGGGGTTAACCCCCTGCCCCCCCACCCCTCCAAAAAAATGCAGGGTGATCTGTGATTTGCCAAAAGTGAAGCTGTTGATAGCTAGTCTTAAATTCACTAAAGTGGTGCTCTAGTTCAGGAGAGCCATGGGATTGAATATGTGCTGAACAGAGGGGCTGCTGAAAATTCAGACCACCCCCATGACTAATTGGGCCTGCCTTCATTTGACACACATCAAGTATTGGGTTAAGTACCTTTTATGGAAAATTGCAAAGTGTAAATTGACAGTAATTGTGGCTGCCATGGCTGTTTTGCTCAAATGTAACCTCACTTAAGCAAATTAAATCAGAGATTCCTGATTGTTCTTTTTCTTTCTCTTTATACACAGCTCTTTGTAATACATAGTTTGATGAACGGTGGCCGAGTACATATGTGTGAATGGTTATAAAATGCTTGTTAAGAGCTCTCTAAAAGTTAACCATACAAAGTCAAGGCCCTGGTTATTCTACATCGTAGTTGTCAGCTGAATTACCTTCTATCTGTCAGTTCCTTTAAAAAGCACTCATCACTTCTCTAAAGTATAAGTGGATGTGAATTGTTCTTTTGAAATGTGACCTTTTGAAACTTTTTCCTTTCTTCTCAAATAATAGGCCTTAGCAGGGATATTATGTTCAATCATGTTTCCGTGCATCACATCAAGCTCGTTGAACAAAAGAAACAAAGCACAATTAATGAATCAATAATCAGATAATATACGAGTTAAGAACTGATCCTCTGTCAAGAAGTTAAGATGATTATTAGAACATCAAAGTTCAAGCTCAAGCCCAGGAAAGGCTTCTTTGGAGAAGAACTGTGGGGAAAAGTGACGAAAGATTATGGCATGATATTCATAAAATACAGATACAGGAATTAATAAAATACAGGAATTGGTGGCTGTTGTTACACATGTAAGTTGGTGGTGTAAAAACCAAAAGGTTCTGCTGTACCTACACTCACCATGTCATTAGTTGCTTCAGAGACAAGGTGATGATCTTTTATCACCTAGATGAAGCTTAGCGTAAATCTGCAGTTTCTCCACATCAAAGTGGTTATGCCATCTGCTTGGATGACTCCCCAGAGGTGATGCAGGCATGTCCAGGTGGAAGGAGCCTCCTAGAAATATTCTGGACAGGGTAGGTAGATATTACCTGATTTTACTTTTTCCCGTTTAAAAATATGGTTTTGTAGAAGTTTGCAACATGTTTTTTATGTCTGAGAGGCAGCTGTGACTGTCAACATGTGTTTCATATCTATTTTTAAAAATATTAAAATATCTTAAAAAAAAGGTAAAATCTGACCCTTGAAATGCTCTCTGGAGACTCTGTTCAGTCATTCTCAAAAAAGAAATGAGCATGAACTGGGCAGTTGAGCACTCAAGAGTGTTTTCAACTGCATATGCAGCAGTGTATAGTACATCTCTGTTTTTATTGTATCGTGTACCAACTTATAAATATTGGAAAAACAATACCGCTATCAGTTTTTTGGGGGGGGATTTCAAAATCCAAAATTGAGCAAAAAATATCAGATACAGCACATTAACTCAATAAGTTTTTCCTAACTGATTAGCATTTTAATGTTTTATGAAACATAATTTGCATACAGGAATTTTTTCCGCTAAATTGTCTGTCATAAGCTACGCTGTTATACAAAATAAACTTCAGAGATTAAAGATGGTGATTGTTGATCAGTATTAACCTTCTAAATTGTTTGTACAATACCCCAGACATATTTACATGTTGTGGGTAATGGCTTTTTGTCTGCTGTGTATTTAACTGTTGTTGTTGTTTTTCTCCTACGGTTGAGTTTTTGACCTTGCTCTTCATTTTTATATCATCCCAATGCCATGCTCAAGATGAGAACGGTAAAAAACTCTGCCAGCTCTGTGCAATTCTAAATCAACAGGAGATTTAAAATAATCAGAGCAGAGGGTTATTACTGCATACCCATCAGCATTTTTGAGGGCCGCATTCACCTCTTCTCTCAATGGAGACCACAGCTGCAATTAAGGTAGGAAAAAAACAAACACATCAACACAGCCAGTTGGCAGACTTGAGATATGTTCAACAATATTTTTTTGTGTGTGTTTTTTTATTGGTTGAATATTTAGGTTTTTATTTATTTTATAATGAGTTTGTCAAGCGATGCATATCTCTTACAATATAAAAATATGGTAACAGTGCACTGTTCAAAACAGCTTATTGTCTCGAGAAAACCCCCTCCAATAATTAACAGACACATGAAGAGTGTGAATAGTGAGAAAAAAAAAGATTCATTCCAAAAAGGAACGCATCTTTCACACAAAGCACACAGGGAAAGTGAACTAATTTAATTTTCATTGTGATGATGATTGAACAGAGGAAAAAAACTACATGCATTTTATGTTAATATTGACATGCTTTCATACAATCACAATCTAAAACCTACCATTTCCTTTTGATTATTGTCAGAATTTTGACTTTGGTTTAATGCTTAGCAATATGTTTAGCAAGTCTAAACATTTTAACAAGCAACTTTTTAAGTGAATACAGATTTTAAAAACTGCCTAAATGAATAAAGGAAAAAATAATAAATAATTTCAATATTTAATGAATAATTATTTTTGTTTCCAAATCTAACTTAGTATTCAGGATGAAATGTAAAACTTGTCACATAATTTTATGAAAGGGTGGTTGGACAGAGAAATGTTTTGCGCATAGATAGTTATATAGAAAATTAAGTATTATTGTACATACTAGCGTCACGGTGGCGCAGTGGGTAGCACGGTCGTCTCACAGCAAGAAGGTCGATGGTTCTAGGCTCGGCTGGGGCAGGTGGCATTTCTGTGTGGAGTTTGCATGTTCTCCCCGTGATCGCGTGGGTTTTCTCCGGGTGCTCTGGTTTCCCCACAAGTCCAAAGACATGTGGTATAAGTGAATTGAGTAAGAATGATTGCCCATAGTGTTAAAGTGTGAAAGTTTCCCAGCGATGGGTTGCAGCTGGAAGTAAAACATATGCCAGAGTTGGTTCATTCCGCTGTGGCGACCCCGAAAGGAAAGAAAACCGACATGAAGATGAATTAATGTACATTCAATTTTATCACTGTACAATACTTGATGTGCATTCTAGTGCAGAATTTCAGCAGTCAATAAAAATGGAAATATATATAAACTGTCTTGAGTGCTGAGAATAGCACGGTTCAATTATGACTTATTGCTCTTAGTTATTAGAAGACATTTTTGTAAACAAGCACATAATCTTATATTTTAATAATAAAAAAACTGTTCAATAAGCTGACTTCAACCAATCAAAATAAAAACGTAGTATCTCTGGCATTCCAGACAACCATTATTTGACAATAACCTGAAAAAAGAAGACACTGGATAAATTTTAGGAGAACTTGAGAAGCACACACAAACATGCACGTCTAAAAAGAGACACTTTGATTCTTTGACACAGATGACCGCATAACTCCAACACCCACAGAGTAAAAGCTGGATGTGTGAGTGAATGTATTTCTATCGATCGTGATCTTGCTGCCAAAATCACTCATTATTGACTTTAGCTCCTCTTTCACAAGACATGGACTTGTTCACTCGATCTATAATGAGTAAGAATGAGTGCAATTCAACCATCATCTTGACATCAGACATGTTTCAATGCATGACCACATGCAAGTGTTAATGTTACAGTTCTAGCTTCTAGAACGGGAAATCAATAGCTCAGTTGAAAAAAAATCAATGATCAATTTTCTGAAATAATTAATTTTGTGATTCATGTATTGCTTTTGATTCTGCTTCTTTGTTTAATGTGAGTTTACTTTTGGGTAAGTTTGTAATATGCATTTTATTTTCCGTAAATTGTAAAATTGTAATTATAGTCCACATCTGTATTTCTTAGATGTGAATTTTATTTAAAGCATTTATAGAACATGGCTCAGGGTCAGAGAAAATCCTGTTTCGTTTAACCAGGTTCAGAAAAACATCAAACTTAAAAGAGAGAGGTAGATTTCAATCAGAGGAAGTTCTTTATTGAATGGGATTACATAAACATCAACCTGGGTTAAACCTAGAAGTTCTAAGAGTACCCCACTAGGACTTTATTGAGAGAATAGCTGCCCCTTTTCACTCACTAGAATGAACCTGGAACTCACTCGACTCGGCTTGACCAGAAATGGCCTTGACAAAAAAAAATCTTTTTGCATTGGGCTTATTGCATCATGTTATGCTGCATGTCAGTACACTCTTGTTTGGAGTAGTTTGGGAGTGAGCAAATAAGTTAATTGATTTGACTGTAAATGAAATCACATGAAATGTCATGTAATGCTGGAATCACATGAAACTGTCAGCAATCTTGGTTTTTCCCTCTAGGCTAAAATTTTCCGTACCGATATTTTGAATAACTCGAACACCGTGCTAAAGTGAGTAAGGTTTTTGAGAATGTTCAAAATAAAGTTGAAATAGAAAAACACACAATCATTTTGCATAATGGCTACAACAATGTAAGGATTTAAGTATTTGTTAAGCATACTATATGTGCAAATTACATCAGCATCAACATAATAATAATAATCTACTTTATTTAAAAATAAATAAATTTTCTTGACCCTTTCTTAACACTCAAGGTCATTGTACAAGACATCAAGGGCATTCAGTTCAAATAAAAAAATATATAAGACAATAAAATACAATTAAATACAAAAGGACAGGTAAAAAGAGTAGGCTGTTCTAAACAGATGTTTTTAGTTAATTTGTGAAAGAGAGTTTAAATTACAGAGATCAGGAGGAATTGAACTCCAAAGCTGAGGAACAAAGTGGCTGAAGGCTCTGCTCTCCATGGTGACCAGACGGACAAGGGAAACTGTGAGGTGAATGCAAGATGAAGACCTGAGGGTTCGAGAAGGTGTGGCGATACGAACAAGACTAGTATGGAGGAGCAAGATTGCAGATAGCTTTAAAAGTGAGAAGTATTTTATAATTATTCTGAAAACGATGGGAAGCCAAAGAAGCTATTGTAGAATAAGTGTGATATGACAGATAGAGAGGGTTGTTTGTGATAATGCGGGCTGCTGTGTCTTGTACCAGGTGTAATGTATGATGAGATTTATTAGAAAGGCCAAACAGAAGGGAATTGCAGTTGTCTAAACAAAATTTGACTAAACTATGAACAAGAAGTTGAATCAGGTGTAAGAGAAGGAAGTAGATTATTTATAATATGAAAGTGAAAATAATTGGAGAGGGTGACATTATTAACATGTGCAGTGAATGAAAGGATGACCCCCAGTCTCTTATCCTGAGGGGAGGGGGTAATGACAGAATCATCTGTCGAAATGGAAATGTTATGTGATTTGTTTTATTATCATTTAAGTTTGAGGTGACACAGGATTTGATATCGGAAAAACAGTTGGTAAGGGATGACGGTGGAAGTTTGAGGTTGGGTCAGCAAGAGCACTTGAGCTATTTATAATTTTGAGCTACTGGGTTGTATAATACACTCTGAGCAAAACAGTACATGATATTGTTATAGCAAAAGATTTCATAGTTTTCAAAGTTAATCATAAATGTTTTATCATCTTTTTTACGCATGCTATTGATCTTGGTAGATGGGAATTTTTTTCAGCACACAATGTTTTTATCCACTTTTACCTAATTGAATTAAACATAAATATAACCAAGAAGTTAAAAATAAATAATATTACATATTATATAATACATATACCAAATATGTAAAACAAAATGCTCAAAACAATATTTGATGATGTTTATCTAAACAATGATATATTTATGGCAGCCTACAGCTACCATTTATTGACTGAATAGAAAAATATACCCTCAAACCCTTCACCACACAGTTATTTAAACTCCTGACAAACTTGCATATAATCATGCAACAATTTCTGCATGTATGTAGATGGATAGCTTAAATCACTGCTGTTTTTAAGAAAAATATCCTTTTAAAATAAAGTTCAATTGTTGCATTGTGTATTGCAAATAATGTAACCAAAATAATCTGTTCTTTTATTCAACATAACACAATTCAGGGCTCTGACAAAAATATAAAAATTGCAAGTTGGGAGAAATAGATACATAAATCCAACAAAACCATTCATCTAATTTTTTTTATCAAATCTTGTGTTGATGAATTGATGTTGATAGATTGATACAGCAGTGTGTTGTGGAAATTCAACTAATTCCCTGTGTAATGTGTCTCTTGAAATGTAATGCATTTACTCTCCAGTAACTCATATTGAGCATGAGGACGCAAATCGATATGGTGATTGAGTAAGTAGGACGCAGGAAACAGAGCGTCCCATCTGGGGAGCGAGAAAAACGCCAGGGAGTAGAAGTTGGTGCGGAGAAAAGAGGGCACCCTGTAACTCTTGAAACTAGATCTATTAACATGAAGTGCAAATGATCTCCAAACTAACCAGTGCAATGTTATTAACATTATCTTTTGGTAGTTTATACTTCTAGGGTTATCAGTTTTTGTGCTTCCCTTTTTTTCTCACAAGTGTGATTAAAAATTCACATTAACCTCACAAACACTTGCAACAGATTGCATCAATGCAATCTTGGGCTAGTCTCACTTTGAAAATTTTTATCTTCTATTTTTAATCCAAGTTCCTTCTGTTCTTGCAAATGGCCAGCTAGGCTATAATGATTTTCTTAGATTCATTTCCCTTTAGACAATTCATAAGTTGGCTCTTAATCAACTCAGTTCTTTTCAATGGTTATTGTAAAACAAAAAATTATTAATAAATAAAAAATTATTATAAAAAAACTGTGATGTTATCATTTCATATTGGAACATTTTACGTAAGTATTAGTGTAAAAGTAAAGGCACAATCAGTTATCTAATTTGTTGAAAGACTTCTTTAAATAATAATATAAATATATTCCTTAAAACAAAGAGTTGTTTTTTCAAACACAAGAGAATGTTGTTTAACTTAGCGTATAGTAGACATTTGATAATGATACCCTACATAATGTTTAAATATGGATGTCAAATAATGCTTCTAATTCAAGTTTAATGCATAAGGTTGTTGACATGCATACACACCAGCTAGTGCCTGCGCTCACAGATGGAATCATCTGAAAATAAAGATCAAAGACAAATCAAATCCCATTCGTTCCACTCCGAATGGAATATGCATGCTTTGAGAGAGAGAGAGAGAGAGAGAGAGAGAGAGAGAGAGAGAGAGAGAGAAAGAGTTTATGGGGACGAGAGAGATTTGGTTATATGCCTAAAAAGAAAAGCAGAATTCTGGATCAGTGACTCCCAGATGGTGTTAGCGAATAGGCCTATATGTGTGATTTACCATCTTGAAAAGAGAGCAGGATTAACCCAGAACTGGGTTTCTTGTGCTTCTTTGTGTTTTTAAATGTTGTCTCGCTTACTTTATTACATTAAGCCAACTTCCTCAACTTTAACTGTCTCTTTTCTCACTTTTTTTTCATTTTCTGTGAGTCGTTTTCAGACTGTTTCTCCACTATTCTTATTGTTCTTTTGTAATACAGTTTTTTATTTACTTTTAAACTGACAGTTAACTTTCTGACCGGATGTGTTCTTCTAGTTTTGATAAATAATTCCGCACTTGATCTGTAGTTACTAACAGTTAGTACTTAGTAGTTACTATAAAAGTTTTTGTGGAAAAATGTAACGATGTGACTAAAAGTAATTCAAAAATACTATTTTAAATCAATATAACAACATGTAAAATAATAAATAATAAAATAGTTAAATAGGCAACAGTTTATACTAAGGTGACATGAATCAACATTAAGGAATTAACTTAATCATTCAGTTATGATGAGTTAATGATGCATTAATGATGCGTTAACATGTATTAATATGAACTCGTTTATGGCTTTAATTTGAGTCAACAGAATTTGAGTTACTGTCTTAATTATTGATTTGTTTATAATGTGATATTTAGCACCTTGATGCAAACATAAATACATAATAGATACAAAATATAAATATTATTATAAATACATATTGTAGAAATTAAAGTTATAATTAAATCATGTTTAGTTATCAGTGATGTTTCCCCTGAAGTAATGTCACCACCTACCATGAGCTCATATTGTTAATATGGATAATTTCTGATTAACGTGTGATAATTTATGATACAGTTAAATATATTGTACTGATTGGTCTTGGTGTTTTTAAGATGGTTGGGTATTTGTTAGCTGATATTGTTGTTTGACCAGTGCTTGCTTTTTTAGAATAGCTGAAACTGAGACACTGTGGTCCCATACAGGGGAGGAGAGGGTGGCATAATTGTCTGGTATCAAAAAGCAGGCATGAACAGCAGAGGCACACATCACCTGCACTGTCAAGAGAGCGCTGTGTTTGCGCAGCTGATTTGAATCCAGCATGTAGCTTGTTTACAAGTCATCTAGGGCACTGCCAGCGAAAGCCAGGGCACAAACAAGTGCTCCTCTTGTCATCTTGAGTGTCATTTTGTAGAATTCCACACACTAATCACAGTTATATACAAGTTTTGCAGGTAAAAAAGGAAAACGCTTGCGATTCTTTTTTGGAAAGCTTGTCCTCTATCAAAATGAGTGCAGCAGTATTCACAACTACTGTGCTAATCGGGAAATATATGTCAAATGTGTTGACTGCAACAACACAAACAAATAATTAAATGCAATAAAGTTTGAAAGGGGAGGGATGGACTGGAAAAAAGATGCCATTATAATTGGTGGTTTTGTTTGTGCATTAATAAAGGACTGGGGAAATGAATGTTATACATTATTTCCTTTTGAGCCAACAGACATATCTGAGGAGGAAATGAGATGGATAGAGTGTGAAATCCACAATGTGGTGCAGCTTGCTTGATGCAAATGAAATGTCAACACACAGCGAAGGTAGTTAATGAGATTTCCTATGCATAATTTCCACATTGCAGCCAAAGTGTGAAAACGGAAAATAAATCCCATCATTAAAACAAAAAACACAAAAACAGGAAGTAGTTATTTTCTTTCCTTGCTTTTGCTGTCCTCTGTGTCAGTGATAGTCTTTCATACTTATCAGTAACCTCTAATACATTTTAACTTGTTTACTCTTCCCAAATTATCTGCAACCCCTTAGTTAGTATTTTAAGGGTTAGATATTAGACATCGGGGAAGTCAATCACTATACTGGTAACATATTTTTTTGTTTATATTTAAGCTAGACAATTTAACTTCTTAATGATTTTAAAGGAGAGGAGAGACCATTGACTGCATATAACATGGACGTACCGTGAGCAATGTTTAGTGTAATCAGTGAAACAAACTAAAAAATAGGTGTAGCGAACCATCACCTTCGTGGAAGTGCATCACAGATGCCTGATTGGCTGAATGTTTACATTTGTAATTTGCATACTTTTTTTCTTTGCTCCAAAGTTTTTAAATTTGGAGTGAATGAGAACTTGCCCACTTCTGACACTGCTCCCCTTGGGGCCAGCCAAGGTATTACAGTAACTGTACATATAGATGTTTTTTTTTAATAGATGGTAAAGAGTAGGATTTACACTTTTCAGCATTAAAAGATGTGAAGTTGTCTTGTCACGTTTGTTGAGCTTTATCCTTTAGACAAACATTTTCTCTGATGCAGAGAAGAAATCCCATCATTCTGTACATGTTTGTGTCTGCTTTATATTATGTAGTGACAGATAATGTGATAGGATGACGTTCATTTAGAGTCTGATCAACTCTTGCTGGAAACAGCAGATGAGCGCTTTAGTGCTGACCCACATTTGAATTATTCAGACTGATTGGCAGCTACTTATACTGTGTGAGCTACAGATTAATGTTGCATTTTTATCTCTGTGCGCCCAATGCTGCCTGACTTTTAAGTACTGTCTCGATTAATCACTAAAATGAGCCATGTCAATTGACAAGTGATTTTACATTTAAAAATGCAGTGTCCATGATTGAATATTTGTAGATAAGAGTCGAAATACAAAAAAATACACCAAATACACTATTTAAAAAAGCACAGAATGTGTGTGTGTGTGTATATATATATATATATATATATATATATATATATATATATATATATATATATATATATATATATATATATATATATATATAAATATATATATTTTTTTTTTTTTTTTTTTAATTGGTATAATCACCCAACAATACAACAGCTAAAACTTAATTCTACAACTATTGTACAATCTAATTGTACCATATATTGTATCTTAGCATATATGTAACTTTTATTTTGATTATCTTTTTATACACTCAAAGAGCTTAACATTTGGGGAAGATGGGGTAATGCACATTTATCGTTAGACAAACATTACCTAGAAAATGTGTTTTAAAATTGAATCTTTTAAGTTGTTAGCATTTGGTAGCTTTAAAAGCAACTGCTAAAAAAGTAAAATCTTACAAAAAAAAGTAAAATTGAGAAATAAGAAATTATACCTTTAGTAATAATAAACAGAAAAGGTATTATGTTAAAAGTGTCAGATTTTATATTTTATCAGGAAAGAGGTTAGTGCGTTGTATCTTAATCAAATATGATGTAAACAATCATGAATGATCTTATACAATGTATTTTACAATCATTAACACAATAACAAATACAATACATCGTGATTAAATCCAGTTGATCTTGTTCTTTTTAGTTTTACATGACTTTATTTAAAAGACACCTCTAAGCTAGTGTTCACTGATTTGCACAAGTATTTTTTTTATCACATTGACTAATTCATGACTTTACTTCTTACAAATCTGTGTCAAGTGCACTTTCCAAGCATGCTAGAGTTGACCAGCAAATATTTATATATTACTAAGATATATATATATATATATATATATATATATATATATATATATATATATATATATATATATATATATATATATATATATATATATATATATATATATATATATATATATATATATATATATAACAATAAAGGAATTTACATGTAATAATGAATTGTCTTTAATGGGGGATGGTACCACACTGTTGCAAGTGAGTTACTTCCCACACTTTATAGAAACTGAGCCTCAGATAACATGTTTGTTGTTCATGTTCAGGGAAAAACATGTTTTCTAATAAAGCTTAAAACGTTCCATTCTCTGATTTCCTCTCACTGTCTAAAAAGATACATATTCCAGTGTGTATGCCCAGTGAGTGTGTATGTCATCATCTCCTGTAGTGATTACCTACTGTGTACCCTTGTGTTTTGGCCTAGTGTGAATTGGAATAGGTCATACCAGACCATGTCTCTCTAATTAGGCATCAAAATCAGGTGGAGAATACACTTAATTAACCTGGACAACAGCATGTTTGTGTCTGTATATGAGAGCGATAGAGAGAGAGAGAGATCGAAAGAGTTGGCAGTGCCTTGTGGGAGAGTTTCCCACCACCTTTCTGTGAATGTCCTAGGGTAATGCAATCTGTTTCCCTGTTTAATGTATCAATTAAAAATCAGAGTTTATCTGCCCAGGAGCGTTTCACCAAATCTGCATACTTAATACAAGGCTTGCAACAAAAACCGGCAAACTGGTGAGTCTATCAGACCTTCCAAAAACCCCATTATTAATTATTCAGCCTTACAAAGCTGGGCCAATTACCTTTGTTTGTGTCCTGCTGCCCTGTCAATATTTTGAGAGCTTGGGAAAAAGTGTACGGGCAAGGGAAGGCAGAGCTGCATTATTCATCATAGCTGTGTCTCACGTGTTTGTGCACGATTGTGCAAAGTGTTGAGTTTTGAGTGACGGGTGCTTTACGCCTCCATTCTGGATGCCTAGGGAACTCAAACAGCTGAGAGGGCCTCGGGGTCTTAGTTGGAAGGCCATAGATGACAGTTGACCATACACCGTCAGAATTGAAGACCCACAGTGAGTGGGCTCCTAGCTTCCCAATAGACCACAGAAATTTATAGAGACTGGAGGAAAGCAACGTATGTCTCGCCGAAGGTCACAATGACAAACCATCTTTCTCTGTCTAACAGCAAACTTGTTTCCCTCACCTAACATTAGGTGCTGGTAAATGTGGTGATATTTTCAAGGAGACCTGCATTTCCTTTTTTAAAAGTGTTTTTATTTGAGATTTTTCTAAGACAAGTCTGTGAGCAGACCTGCTGGGCGCTATTGTCATCACATATTACCTTTCTGCTTGCTCGAGGACATTGGGATTGTGTGTGTAGCTTTGTGTGGGTTGTGAGATGTTGCCTACCTGTATCTGACAAGAACATTGCCAGCCTATGCAACAAAATTTTGAACCCGAGCAAGGTTGCAGTTGAAGGGGGGGTTGGTTGTCCTAGTTTTTAACAAGACGTGTGGTTTTTCATCCTAGAGAATCAGAGAACTAGTCTCCTTTGGGAAAAACAGCATCCCCAAGGTGAAGGAACGATATAGTCCCTTGTGATAAACATTCTCTGGTGCTGTATCTAGAGCTCGGAGAAGTTTGCATGTTCACAAAGATGGATGTGTTGCGTTGTCAATCACAAGTTTTTTACTTCAAAATCTATCCCAGAGGACTGTGGACCGTATCTTATGATGATCAACAAAACAGATTGTTTCCGATGCATAAATCATATCTCATTTAAGCACGTCTGACTCTTGGTGTGTGATTGCATGCATAGAGACATGTCAACGTTTGAGCGAGCATGTGCACCCATATGGGTGTGAGTGAATTGTATGTGCTAACTGCCTGTTTCGCTCCCCTGCCTGGAGCTAGTTTAGGTCTGCTTTCCTTGTGCAGGCAACAATTTACTTGTAAACAGCGCTGTAAAAATAACCAGCATGCTGACAGATGCTTTGCATATTTTCACATTGTCGTGACACCTTTGCACGCTGCAAATGGCTTTAAATTTGATTTTGAGACATTTTTCTTAATGTGCTCTAATTGCTTTTTGTCACACACATTGTATTTTATCAGATTTAAAATGGAATGCCACTGTGGAGTTATTGCTTCGACTGGTCATAGGGAAGCTACATGCTTTGAGTGGGTCTTTTGTTGGGTCATTTATTCAATAATGACGTCAGAGTTTTTTTTCTATAATGACTTCTTCTTCTTCTTCTTTCGGCTGTTCCCAGTTTAGGGGTCGCCACAGCAAATCATCTGTTTCCACCTAACTCTGGCCTCAGTATCCTCTACTCTTGCACCAATTACCTTCATGTCCTCCTTCAGCACACCCATATAACTTGTCTTTGGCCTTCATCTTGCCCTCTTGCCTGGCAGCTCCATCTCCAACATCCTTCTACCAATATAACTACTATCCCTTCTCTGCACATGTCCAAACCATCTCAATCTGGCTTCTCTGACTTTGTCTCCAAAACAACCAACCTGAGCTGTTCCTCTGATGTGCTCGTTCCTAATCTTGTCCATCCTTGTCACTCCTAAACTGAACCTCAACATCTTCATATCTGCTACTTCCATCTCTGCCTCGTGTCTCTTCCTCAATGCTACAGTCTCTAACCCATACATCATAGCTGGTCTCACTACTGTTCTGTACACCTTTCCTTTGATTCTTGCTGACACTCTTCTGTCACACAACACCCCTGACACTTTTCTCCACCCACTCCAACCTGCCTGCACTCGCCTCTTCACCTCTTTTTCACACTCCCCGTCGCACTGGACTGTTGACCCCAAATACCTAAACTCCTCCACCTTCTTGACCTCAGCCCCCTGTAACCAGAAACGTCCTACACATCACCATCCGATGCTGTCTGGCTACACTCTCTCCTATCAGTGATCTCTCAGTCAGTGATCTCTCTCAGATTGGCTCGTCTACTTAGGATGTAGTCCACCTGCGTACTCCTACCACCACTCTTGTAGGTAACTCTATGTTCCTCCCTCTTCTGGAAATAAGTGTTAACTACAGCCATTTCCATCCTCTTGGCAAAGTCCACCACCATCTGTCCTTCTGGGTTCCTTTCCTTAACACCAAACCTGCCCATCACTTCCTCATCACCTCTGTTGCCCTCGCCCACATGACCGTTGAAGTCTGCTCCCACCACTACTCTCTCCCCCCTGGGAATACTCTCCATCACCTCATCTAACTCACTCCAGAATCTCTCCTTTTCTTCCAGCTTACAGCCTACTTGTGGAGCATAACCACTCACTACATTCAACATCACCCCTTCAATCTCTAACTTCAAACTGATCACCCTGTCAGACACTCTTTTCACCTCTAAAACATTCCTCACAAACTCCTCCTTCAGGATCACTCCTACCCCATTTCTCTTCCTATCCTCACCATAGTAACAGTTTGTATCCCCCTCCAATACTACGTGCTTTGCTACCCTTCCACCTGGTCTCCTGCACACACAGAATATCTACCTTCCTTCTCTCCATCATGTCCGCCAGCTCTCTACCTTTCCCGGTCATTCTACCAACGTTGAGAGTCCCTATTCTCAGACCTATACTCTTGCCTTTCCTCTTCTCTTGCTGCCTACAAATTCTTCTCCCTCCTCTCCTTCTTTGACCAACAGTAGTCCAATTTCCACCGGCACCCTGTAGGTCAACAACACCGGTGGCGGTCGTTGTTAACCCGGGCCTCGACCGATCCGGTATGGAAATCGTATTGATGACTTGCATATTTGGTTTTGGCATGTTTTACGCCGGATGCCCTTCCTGACGCAACCCTCTCTATTTATCCGGGCTTGGGACCAGCACAAAAGTCACTGGCTAGAAACCCCTGTGGCTAGATTTTTTTTTTCTATAATGACTAATACTCTGTAAATCAACGATTGTGATTAAGTAAATTGTTTCACCAACATGAAACAAATCCGTGTACCATTCGATCATTTCATTTTCAATTAAAAAAAAACTTTTATTTTCAAACAAATTACAAGTGCATCTCTTTTTCCATCCATTATCTTTTCAGCTTTCTTCCCTTTCAGGGGCGCCACAATGGAATTAACCACCAACTCTTCTGGCATATGTTTTATGTGGTGGGTGCCCTTCCAGCCACAACCCATTGCTAGGAAACACCACACATTCAAACTCAAACACTATGGACAATAGTTTTTACCCAGTTGACTTATACCTAGACATAGAAAACTGGAAAACTGGAGCATTAGGATGTAAACCCACGCGATCATAGGGAGAACATGAAACTCCACAGAGAATTGCCAACTGACCCAGCCGAGGCTCGAACCAGCGACCTTCTTGCTGTGAGACGACTGTGCTACCCACTGCGCCACTGTGACACCCAGCATCACATTTTTATTTATTCACGTACAGCAAAGGAGGCTGATGGGACTAAACAGTCAATGGATGAGATAGTTAAACATGTTTAATACAGTATGGTTGGAATTTTAGAAATGGACAACTACATTTTTTTTTTTTCATGACCTAAAGAGAGTGACCATGCTAGAGGACAATTAAACAGTTGAAAAATATTCCAGTTTTTTTGTCTTTTTTCAGCCAACTTCAAATAGATTGTTTACTGGGGAATAATTTAAACAATAAATTATTTTTACCCATGTAATTTTACAGTGTAAAAATACAAAAACCATGTTTTCTGCTGTTATCACACTTTGAGTATGCTGAATGTGGAATAAGTATTTAACTATATTCCTATTTTCAAGGGTTGCCATGGTTTGTTTCACTTCAGTTTTCATAGTAAATATTTTACACACTCCTGCATTACACCAAAAACACTGTCAGTGACATCAATGAACTTACGGGTCATGCTAAACAGGCTAAAGGAAAATTCTAAATCAAAATTTGCTTCTCATTTTTTTGTTTTTGTTTTTAAATTAAAAGTTAGATGAACTAATGGAACACGATTAAACCACAGGGTCTGTTTGATTCTATACATGTTATCAGTGTGCTTCTTGGTTCAGAGATCCTCCATTTTGATTGCAATTATGTCAGTCAAGTACTGGGAGCCAATTTTAATCTATTCATGGGAGGTCATCCTTGCTGAGATATTTTATTGGAGGGGGAAGGAGCACCATCTTTGAAGTGTAGCTCAGGTGAGTATAATAAGGGAGAATGGCAGTGAAAATGTCACCAGAATTCTGTACCCTGTATTATAAGCAAGGGAAGTTTATTTGTATAGCACATTTCGTACACAGGGTAATTCAAAGTTCTTTACATTGGAAACAAAGAATAAAAAAAGAAATCAAGCATAAAAAAATCATATCAAATCATAGTGATTAAAAACTGAAAATTAAGACATAGATTAAAATAGTGACGTGCAGAGATAAAATAGTTGTTAGGACGTTGATGCTTAGTCAACAAAAACACAACTAAACAGGTGTGTCTTTAGCCTGGTTTTAAATGTGACTAAAGTGTTTGCACCCTTGATCTCCTCTGGTAGCTGGTTCCATATGTGGGCTGCATGGTAACTAAAGTATTTACCCTGTTTGGAATTAACCCGGGGTAGACATAATTTATTTGATCTGAGGGATCTCAGCTCCCTGTTTGGTGTGTATTCACTGATCATGTCTGTTAGGTATTTAGGCGCTAAGTTATGTAATCTATTCTGAAGGAGACCAGGAGCCAGTGTAGAGAAATGTGTTCTGACTTTCTAGTTTTGGTTAGAATTCGAGGCGCTGCATTCTGAATGAGCTGGAGCTTATTTTATGGTGTTTTTGGGAAGACCGGTGAGAAAAGTGTTACAGTAGTCCAGCCTGCAGGAAATGAAAGCATGAATCAGTTTCTATAAATCTTCTCTGGAAACAAAGCATCTGATTCTTTACACAAAAGCTTAAGTAAAGAATTATGGTATTGAAAGCCCTTTGTGTCATTTGTATTTAAATTGGTATTTAAGACTCTTCATTTTCCATCTTAACATTTTCTCTTCCTTCTTGCATCAGTTTTTTTTTTTTTTGCAATAGTATGTTTCAATTGTGTACACATGTTCAATTCTCCTTCATGAGTGGCTGCCAGGTGTTGGCAATTCGTAGATCAGCCCCTTAATCCCTAAAATTAATTCAACTTAGACTTTGGGGAGGTTTTCTCCTTACTCCACAATTGCTGAATATTTTCCTTGTCTTGTTAGATGCAATTTTTCCTACTTTAGTTTACTAATTCCCTGTCCGTTTCAAAAACTACCTGAAATTCCATTCTTCTAACAAATAAGCTCTCTGTGCTTGGGTTAAATAATTACCTACATAATTTTTCCATTAGATGATGAATGAACCAATATTGTAAGGCAGTGGTCACTAACAGGTGGACCGAGGTCCAGCTCTGGACCCAGAAGCTGTCTCATACCGATCAGGAGACCAAACCAAATGCTTTGATACTAAATCTAGCAGGTGTTCATTTTAATTGGCGCATCTATTGTGATCTTTAAAGTATTGAACACAGCAAGGTAATGTACAATTGAGTCTTATTATGCCTTTCATTCCTTTATTTTATAACTTCAATGTTAAGCACTTTATTTGAACATGGTTTTATTTCATATATGCTTAGCTTGATTTTAAATAACAATACATGCATCAAAAGGATTTTGAATTTGATTTTATGGTCATTTGATTTTATGGTCAAGTTGTGATTGCATGCAGGCTGCTTAATAATATATTGAAGAAAATAGTTAGACAACTCTGGACCAATCATTTAGGTCCAAAAAAACAAGTGCAACAGAACTTCGAATATCCCTGATTTAAGGGCTTCAGCTTGGATCAGAAGAAGATCCAAACCAATTTCCGTCACTTAAGCTTTCTTCACACTGCGGTTCTGATGGACCCCTTGAAGTTTGGGGGTTTTATTCCACACAATCAACACATTTTATTTTTGTTTTATGTTTTTATGTAATATTAGCTGTTTATGTTCTATGTGTGATTCATGCTTATATTGGAAGACTGAATAAAGATGCAGAACCTACAATTTATGTTCTTGACAGAACAAGACCAGTGAATCTCAGTTTGAAATAATAATTTATTGTATCGAACTTCTTTTGATGCAAACTTAAAACTTGTCCCTCAGACCCAAACAGTATAAAAGGGATACACATTTGTGTCTTAAACCTTTGATGCCATCTCAAATGATCATGGCAATTTTAATGAATACCCTTTGCTTTCTCAGTGGAAGTATTGTTATGTAGTTTGTCTTGCAACTAACAAAACAGACTTGCGAAACTGCAGGAAGCTCCAGGAAGACTAGTGACTGCCATCTTTGAATGAGTGCACTGAGAATGACTGTATTTGATGCAATGTTAATTATGATGTTGATTTAGCTCTTCATCTTACCCCTTCACCTTCTAGCAAAACAGAATTGGGACATCCATTTCAATCACATAATTGTAAAAAATAAAATGTATGCCTTAAAAACATATGCATAAAACTTATGCGTATGCCTTATACAGGAGCTTACTTTGTGTTTCTTGATATCACAATCATAATTTACAAGGTTGTCTTCTGTAGGTTCATTCTACATCTTTTATACAAAATCCACAATTTAGTTTGTACTGTAGTTACATAAGTATAGTTACTTGTTCAGTATCAAAGTATTGTCTTGTTTTGATTATTTCCTGTTTTGGATTCATGACTTTAGAGGTATTTATTTCACTAGGTCTGGACCCTGAACTCTTTGCTCATTAAAGTAAAAAAAAACTAATATTAAAAAAATAAACAAATACAAATATTGTGTATCACTTTAACTTTGACTTTAACTTTTCTTTACCTAGCATTTGATTATAGTTTTAATTCACTGGTGTTTTTTAGACATGGTATCTTGAGTCAGTGAGGGAAATGTGAAGCAGGCTCTAAACAGGTGTTTGCTCATTCCAACATCCATCTATTTTTATCATCATGAAGATTTCAAATAAATCTTTAATATTTAATCTACATTTGGATGGTCCTGAGATAGACCATCTGTCTCCTCTCCACAGCTCCTCCCAAAAGGGAGCAGACAAACACACCCACACAAACATTAAAAAGTTTTATCAGTGGAAACAAACCAGAATCCAACTCTTTCCAGGATTTTCAGAAGGGTTCACTGTTCGAACTCTGTAGGAAACATTTGAATGAAACAAACGCCTAAGCAAATGAGCTGACACACATGTCGAGTTGTTTTGTGAGGCTGTGTCCATAGAGGCGCTGTTTAATATTTTATACAGACACAAAGCATGGCCCTTCATGTGCTTGAGAGTTTCTTCTCATCAAGGTTTGTAGATCGAGGATGACACATTTAATCTCAATGTGATGCATGAATGTACCTCCTGCTATAGTTTCACCTGAATACCAAACATAAATTCTTATTAGCAACTTGTGAATAATAATACACCATCTGTTCATCTTCTCATTTATTTGGTCTGTTTGTAATAGAGACACAGTCTGGAGGAAGAAAATGAACTTCAATGAGTGATTTGAATCTATTTCAAATTTCACTTCAATAAAATTATTCAAAATGTAGTATTTAACCGAACTTCGGGTTAAACATTGCAATGATAATTGTTGTGTTGTTAGAAACACAAGCAATTCCCAAAGAATGGAAAGACACCAGTGAGATCTCAATTGTTTGCTCTTAATAGCTATGCAATCTAACAAAGCCCACAAAACCCTTTTTCTTCACACACTTGAGAGTTGGGCTCAGAAATCCCAATTGGAACAATAAAAGGTCACAAACCTAATTAAGGGTCACATGTTTGCAAACACATGGCTAAAATCCCATTCATGCATCACAAACAGATTTTTATTTGCTGTTAATTTTGATAGCCTTCTATTTAGTTTTTGGGCATTATTACTGTATGATGGCAATCTCTCAACTGAGGTTGCATTTTTAATAAAGTTATTGATGATTTTACTATAAAAAAGAGGTGGGTAGTGACTAATTACATTTATCATGAGTGCATTTTAAGGGTAACTAGTACTTTTTAGTACTGTTAAAAAATGTTTACTTTTACTCCATTAATTTTAGTTTTTTTGTGTATCTGTACTTTTAATTAGTCTGAACAGAGCGATTCAGATTTTTTTTCACTAACAAAGTTAATACTAATAATCAAATCAAATCCTCTGATCAAATTACAGCCCCAAAGCACCTAGAGGACAAGTTAGTGTTTATGTCTGTTAGAAGTGCATTCTGGGAAATACAACTTCCTTCTGTCTTCTGTAATATTGTAGATATTGAAGCTGCATGTCGTTCACATTAAAGACAGATAGCAGGCACATTTTATTTGTAATGTGAACAAACTCACCAATTTATTAAGACCTGTAGTCTGAAAGTAGAATTAGTTACATCTTGGTTTTATCATAGCTTCATTCCTCTGTGAACGCAAAAAAAATCCAGAGATTTTAATTACAAAATTACTAGTAACTCACGTCATGAGTAAATTTTCCATTAGATAATCTTGTACTTTTACTCACATTAATAGTTTCATAGTTACTTTTACTTATTTGAGTAAATATTTTTACAAGCACTTTTACTTGAGCTATTCTGTTGGATATTCTACCCTCCTCTGTCGAGCACAAACCCAATAGTTAATTCATTTGATGTGTCTGGTCAATATAATTTCCACCATTTAATGCAGCTGTTTAAAGACATTATAGTAGCCCAGTCAATTACTTTATATGAAAATGGTGGAAAGTGGGCACTCTGATGTATTTTTTTGGGCACTGGTGATGTAGTTTTGAGTAGAATTTGGGGTCAACCACTTATGTTCATTACATCACTTAAAAGGGAACAGCATTCAAAGTGATAAAAAAAACTCCAAATGAAACAAATAAATGTTTTAATGGTAATTTCTTATATATTTTTGAGAGATTTAGATGATATTCCGATGATTATCTAGAGATCATTCATTCATTCATCTTCTTGTCGGCTTTATTCCCTTTCAGGGTCGCCACAGCGGAATGAACCGCCAACTCTCTGGCATATGTTTTACGCAGCGGATGCCCTTCCCTGCCACAACCCATCGCTGGGAAATATCTATCTTCAATTAGATCAATTAGACTTAAAATATGAATTTTTCATCAATTGATTAATTTACATAAAATGCAATATCCTTGAGGTAAGGGAGCCACAATGAAGGGGAATTTTCCCAAATTTTCTTCAATTAAATCCTCTCTTAGGAGTTTCACACAGCACTGTCCTATTTACAAACCCATAAAATGTCTCAATTTTCTGTTTGTGTGTCAGCATAAATCTGCATCATTCCTCTTAAAGAGCACTCTCCAAGCTCCCAAAGTGACCCGTCTAGCCTTTTAAACCCAGCTTGGTCAAAAACATGACCACATACCCCCATATCCATCTGAAATGCCATCTGCCCACTCTCTCTCTCTACTCTATACTTCCGTTCTGTTTTCTCCTTCTTTCATTCTTTCAGATGTGGCACGTGTTCTCAGCAGCATATGTCAATGGGCGTACAAGCACTTCTGTTTAAAAAAGACTTGTCACTCTCTGTTTGTACCTTCATACTCTGCCAGTCCTTCAGAAAAAAGAGCCGCATCCCCATGGACTCAAAACTACATTATTGAACAAGGGATGGTGGGAGAAGTAGAACTTTGGATGAAAGCTTTATTGGAAACGAAGCAAACGCAGAGAAATTTTAATACATTTTGTAATTAATACAAATACACAGAACACTACCCGTGAGTCATAGAAAGATGCACATTTGACTTTAGGTTCTATGGAATGAGTCATCCTTCATTAACACATCTGATGAAAGATATTTGTAATCTCAGAATAAATCTTGCTTCTGCGATAGCCTAGAGATGTATCTTTTTCTTTCTGTTTCACACCAATGTGTTTTATTCTTATCAGTGTGACATAAACTGTTCATTGAATATTTATATTTGCATGTTTCTGTAATTGTCTCTAGCTGTATGTGTGATAGTGGAATGGATGAACTGATTGATGCAACACAAAATCCATAGAGACTGAATAATTCCCTCAAAAAATGCAAGCAAATAAACAGTTTTTATGTATTTTCACAGCAGTGTTGTTTCTCTCGCTTCTTGCCAAACAGAAGCCGGCGGAAACAATAATAGCATGATTCCCCCCAGTTTAAAAACTCTGTACCTCTCAATTTGGCCAAATTGTGTTTTATCCTTTAGAGAAAGGGCAACACTAACCGCTTTGTGTCCTAGAGCGAGCGCTAGATTGTTTATTTTTTTAGATTATTGCACTGATTAGTATTTTTACTGTGTAACATTAAACCGAACAAATGGCCACTTTCCCCCAAACGCAAGCTGACAAATCCCTTCTATCTTGCTGAATATACTTGTGAAGAGAATAAACAAGCAGTTTGACTACATACATAAATAGAAACGCCAACAAAGTACAGATTTTGTTAACCCCAGAAGTCAGGTATAGAGGCAGACGAAATGCATATTTGACAACTGAGACACTGCCTTAAGGCTAGTGCCTGTGTTCTGCTGTTTTGCACTGTGACATTTATGTGTCTCCAATCACCTTATAACCCAGCTTGTGACATTTTCTGATCTCATCTCCTCACTATTATTCTCTCTGTTCTTCCTTTCTGCATTTTATTATATATTATATACACATTAGAAAAATCTTTTAAAACAAAGGGATTTGACAGGACTGTAGTTAAAAACATTGACTTTTTTGGCCTTTATCAGTAGAGATCGGTTTCAGTAAAAGTAAGGACCGTTCCATGAAGCTTTGTGTGTTCCTGCACCCCTGTTACTTTGATAAGTCGTGTTACCATGTTTTTTTTTTTCTCACAAAACTTCTTAATAAAATCATAAATTAACACTATATGGCCCTATTTGGGCATGAATTACAAGATTTGTATTGCAATATATTCACTGAGCGGTAACCTCCAGGTTTCCCTGTTAATGCATGATCGGGAGTAACTGAACAGCAGCTTCCTGTCTGACCACTTGATGCTAGATAGTATGTTGTCACTAACAGCAATGTAATTTTTTTATTTTAAAGTTAAAAACGAAAAATTTATTTTTATAATTTAAGGTGGGGTCTCTCAATTGTTCATTCTTGTCATTTCCAATCTCAAAAATTATGTGTTTTGTCTATTTTTGACTCCCCAATAATGATGCTCTGTCAAAGAGGAAGCCTCATTGAGACATCACACTTACTATGTGCATGGAATATACAATCAATGTTATGACCCCAGAAGAAGAAGCTTTACAGTTACTTTATAAAGTTGATGCCTCAGTTAAGACCAAAAACTTTGTGGAAAAGATTTGGAAACATGTTAAGTTAATGTCACTAGCAATCCAGTATCTTTAAACACAGGGGAGTCCTGCCTTAAAGTGGTAAAATTAATCTTGTGAGTTAAATAGAGCTAGGAAATACAGTGTACTTAAATGTGTTAATGTGCTTGATGTAATGTGTTAAAGTAAACAAATTTTGCACCTCTTTTGAAACTGGAAAATGCTATATAGCATTAATTCGACACATTTTTTTTGCACCATTTTTAACAGAAATTATAACATTCGGTTTCATTATTTTCTCACAACATAGAACAAACCTGTAAATGACTGTTCTGCAAAAAAAAAATGCATTTAAATGTAGTTTAAAAATGTGGGGAAATCCAGTGGACATATTTTGTCTTTGTTAAAAACACGATGCAAGAAAGTTGGATAGATTTGCCACTGAATATGTAGAACCTGCTGCAAGGCAGACTAATTAAAAGGATTGGGCTGAAAAATGATTGGTGTGCACATGGTGCTGGAATACAGCATGAAAAGAGTTTTATTGTAGCTTATAATAGACTGTTTAGCTATTTATTTCCCATTCTCAAAATTTGCCTTCACTGTGAAAGAGCCACTGTTCTTAAATTCAATTAAAAAATCAACACAAAATCTTTGAATGCCTTTTAAATCTCTATTCGATTCATATTTGCACTGTTATTCATTGGCATGGATATTGTACAATTAATGTTTCAGTATTAAGTCACAACAAGCAGAAGCATCCTTTGCACTAGGGTGTGCATAAAAGACTTCAGCTTCAATGATAATGGCATAAATAATGAGTTTCTTGGGGCTCTGTGTATGGCTTAAGCAGCAAAAAGAATTAGCTTTTGTTTCCTCTACATTTAGCCAAGTGATTCATGAAGTGGTATTTAATGAAGTCTGTAATCTTGCTTAATGTCAGTTTTAATCAGTAACAAATTGAGCAAACTTAATCCGTCACCCTTGTAAAGCCTCATCTTTGGCACCTGAAGATCAAAGGTCAGACATGATAAATTACATTTTCATACTTGAGATCAAGCGCAGGATACACATAATGACTCATTTCTTTTATAAACCATTTTATCACTCTCTCTATTGTTCTCATTTTTGCTCCCTCACTTTTTATCTCAGACAAAACACTTTGATTAGTTTTAGAAGAAACCACTCTTGAACCAATTGTGGCAAGAGCTATTTGAATAATACTCAAACCAGGCAAATCACGTTAGCTGCCAAGCCTCAAATGACTGGCTTTGGTTTCAAATGTTTTGTCTAACAAACACCAACATAAATACAGACTTAAACATGTAACTGGGTTTTGTATTGAAATTGTGTTGTTTACAGATGTTACAGAGGTAAAGGGTCATCTGTTAAAAATAAATGCACAGCTTTAAATCATTGTTGGTGAGAAGATAAACAACATTAGTCTGTTTACAATAGATGCTTCTTATTCCGTGCTTTACCCTTGTGTGGTGTTCATATTAGTGTTACTCAGGTAGTGTTTGCAGGTCCGATGGACCCATTTATTTTCAATCCAAAAAAGACATTTTGTGTTAAAGTACTTAAAAGATATTTATTTTAGCCAGGAAACAAGTTATTTAAACAGCAACTATACTTTATTTATTGTTCTTTAACCTTATTTCTTCACATTTAGAATTTAAACCATGTGTGGTGTTCTCATTATTGTTACTTTGGCAGGGTCTGCTAGATCCATTGCCTTTTGGGCATTTTTATTCAGACAATCGTATAATTTTATACTAAAATCAAAAATTGTTTTATGTGTGATTTATGTTTGTGTAAAATTAATATGTATAGTGGGCATACAGTGTCGGCTCATAAAAAATGTGTTCTGATATATGTTTTCCACATTTTTTGCAAAACCTGAGTTGAACGCATGTAGATTCATGAAGCAGTCCACGTGAAAGTGACAGAAACATAACAAAAGGCCTGTGTTGTACTCCTGAGGTACAGCTGAAAAGATAAAGTTTCATTGTTCCCTTACAGGTCTCTTCTCTTGTGAATACCTCACAAAAAAAAAAACTTCTTGGCATGATGGTGAATTGAATAGTCCGACTTCACTTTTCGAAAAGACTAATTTCAGTGAAATCACTTTATTTTTAAAGATAATAACTTGACAATATTAAAGATAACTTGACATCAACAATAATGGTTAAGACTCTCAACACTCAAAACACGACAGAATAAGCTGTGTTCTTCCTGAAGGGCTTGGGATTATGTATGATCTATTTGCGAGCCAAATAATGGTAAATTTTCACCGTAATCGTTACCATTAAGCTAACTTGAGCCAAAACCAAATAACCTAAACAGCACAATATTTCAGTCTTATCATGCCTGCAATCACCTTCACACTGGTGGCTTCTCCCATTGTCCATTCACTCTTCATTTGTGAGTGATTTCAATCGACTAGCATCTTTTGAATGTTATGTGATGGTATTATCATAGTTGTCAAGGATGACCTTCTCTCTATGACCTCTTTTACTTTCTGAAACGTAAACATAAACAAACATACACAATCACACAGAAAATCCAGCCTGGCTTTACTCAAGACTCTTAGTCTGAAGGAGAATCAGAACAGGCTCCATGTTCTTTAGAGGGTGAAGAAAAAGACTGGTGATGAAATATTCAGTTCTGAGCTTCACTGAGTTCAGTTTCATCAAGAAAAAAGATAAAGGGGAGGTAAGAGTGCTTGGATGTGTGTGTGCGTGTGTGTGCGCGTGTGTGCATGCGTGCGTGGGTGTGTGTGTGTGCATGGGTGTGTTTTGTTCTTTTTAATTGTTTTATCAAAATGAAAAGAGTTTAAAATGCAGATTTATTATTACAAAAAGGGAAATTTGTGTTTTATTTTCATCTATTCTAGTAATAAATTAAACATGTTTCTTTCATTTATTTCTTCAACTGTTCCTAATTTGTTGAGCTATCTTTCTACCCCTCCATCAACGCATAATCAGCAATCAAATATGAAAAGGATTGTCATCAAAATTATTGTGTTCATCATCAACATCTGGGTGTCGTGCTGTGATGAGTACTAATTCTTTATGGTTTTAAGAATGGGGAAAAAACTGTTTTGTCTAGGTATTTGTCTAGGAGTTTATTTTAAAATTAGGACCTCTGTAAAGTCTCTTTGGATGGTAGGATAGATTGTTTTGGTATCCACATCCTTGTACCAGTTATCAAATCTGAACTCATTTATTGCAGTGTAATATTATCTCTACCCACCTAGTTCTGAAAACATAATGTTTTACATTCACCCAGCAGAATACTATTTCTATTAGAACTATTGATTTGTCACTTTTAACTAATTAAAATTCAAAGACATCTCAGGTGAAATTACTAATGTAATGAAACTAAAGATAATGTGTAAGTATTTTTTGTTTATTATTGTATTATTTTTATTACTATAATTCCAGGATGCTTCAGTTATCATGTACGGTGTGGCATGTGATTTAAAGCAAAAAGTTTGTCTCAAATCACCAGGATGATAGCAGCTCAAAACTCTAGTTATACTGCTATTCTGGCAAATTGCATGATATAGCAATGTGTTAACCTGAAGCACTTGAAAAGTGTCAAGATTTGTGGCTTTCGACCAACATTTTGTTATATAACTCTTCATTTCATTTTTGATAAAATGCCTTTAAATATATTTGTGTGGAAATGATCTGGCAAGCCAAGTAATACCCGAACTTAGTGCTGAAGTGCTTGTTGTTCCCAAATCTCAATATTTAATCTCTGCTTCTTAATATATATATTTTTTTACTTTGTGTCTTTCTATTTAAATAGATATTTTTAAATTGCTGATTTATAAAGACTCTTTATTTTACAAAAAAATCTATGGCAGACAGGACTATATTGCTGTTAAATGAAAGAGCCAAAATGACCAGAAGGAACTCTACAATCTTACATAAACCTAGTGGTCTATACTGCCATCATGACTTTAATATTACTTATTCCTTGCACAAAAATTATTTTGTTTCCTTTAGTTAAATGTCTGCTTGCCATCAATATTCCCCACAGCTTCAGACCTTCTGATAATATATGTATCTTTCACCCACTACACAGACTCAATGTTCTCCAGTGATCTCACTAATCATGTGTGGAGCAGGTCTAGCGATCAATACCTGCGCTGAGTGCATGTATGAACTCATCACGTTCAACTCAGAGCTGCTAATAAACCCACAGAAAAGATTCAGAGTCTTCCTTCACTTTGGTTCATGCATCTGATTTGATTTCCTCAACAGGAAACAGTGCTCTTTGTTTAGAGCTCATCTAAATCTCATTTGTCACAACAATGAAATATTGTTTTACCATAAGAGAAAATGTGAGCATGGAAATATGTTTATTTATTTGTCTTTTCCTACATTAATAGAACACACAAATATTCCACGTAGTAGATATCATATGGATTTAAAATCATTAAAGAGATGAATGATGAATAAAATTAAATTTCACAGACATTTTGTTGACATGTTTGCTTCTTTTCACAGTGTCTCAACCTAAAACATATATGTATATTTAAATTAGAAACATATTATGTGATTCTTTCCTATTATTTGTCTTGATATGGATTGCTTGTTTTTGAGTTAACATGCCTCCATATCTGTCCTATAACTGTCATTGTTATTTGTGCAATTGTTTGTTGTTTGTTTGCTTACCCTTTCACAGTGTTTAACCAACATTTTTCACCTTTTTACAAATGCTTTATTATGTGTTATATAACCAGATTTTGTGATGTAATATAAAAAAAGCCTGAAAAGTTTCTCATTTCAGATCCACTAAAATCAATTCTAAATTTAAATTCCAAGTTTTTTGTTTTATTGCAGTACTTCTCACATTTATCACTCTTCAGGTAATCATTTATGCTCAAATCACAAGCATAAACTTGTGCTAATCTCAGTCAGCAAGTGTTAGCACTGTGTTTCGGTCACCAGTGACAAGACCATTTTACAATTGTTAGGCTATGCATTTATTTATTTAAATTTTTTGAAGGGGGTTTAAAAAGAAAGTTAAATTCTAAAACATTGTTCATCAAGTTTATATACGGATATTTCACAAGGGCACACTTGCATATATTAGCCTTGGTAGCGCAAGTAGAATTTGATGCGTATAAACGCATACCAGGCGAGCTGTCTTTGGATCGCCTCAGGTTCGGGAATAACTGAAGTTCGTAGAACCCCGCTAAAGTGAGGGCAAGGGGTGGTGGAGGGTTTTTTGCTGTTAAATGTTCAATGAGACTGGGTGAACTGATTCATTATAAAGTGTTGACACTCCCATAATAGAGAGACCTTCCTGCACTAATTGACTGAATTACCTTGTTTCATCACTACCTACAAATTCAACAATTCAAATCATAATTTGTGTACTCAGAAACCTATATATTTTTATTATAATGTGAAATACCTTGCTTCAGTCCTATCAAGCTTATTATTGGTACACCATTGATTAACTCTCTTTCCCTGTGAATGATTATCACAGACACGAATGCATACATTTTGAACCAATGGAATAGAGCATCTAATTTTGTCCCTGCAGCACACTTTCCTGCCGTCTGTCCCTTGCTCCCTTTTATTGTTTCACAATCTATCTTGCTTATCTCTTCCTTCACCTCCCAACTGCTCTGACTCTCTCGTTCTATTTATCTCTTCTTGTTTATCTCTGTGAAACTCTAGTCAAGGGCTACAGATAAATCCAAACAATTAGTTTGGTGGAGAATGTCATTTGGCCAGCATCGACTCTAATGCAGCTATAAGAAGAAAAGCAAATTACCCTTTCACTCGAGCCCTGTCATCTCAACCTCTATCTACAACGTCCATCTTTTTTTTGGACTCTCCATCAATCCTTTTAGTCCAAACTCCAAAATGGATCTAGTAGTTTCCTACTTGAACTTTTCATCCTTTAACTTAGACTTTGGAATGAAAGTGGCTTTGCTTGGCAGAAAGCAGAAGTTAGTCTGACGGTAACACAATGGCTCTTCATTCTTACCATGAAACACTGGCTTCGTTCTTCACATCTCAGAGTGAGAAAAGTAGAAGGGCAGAGAGAGTCGTAGAGAGGAAAGAGAGGGAGTGTATTGGGTGTGTAATGGGAGATAGGGGTATTTTTTTCCTTTGGACGTTAATGAGCCGTTGTTTGTTGCCCTGAAGATGAGTTCACCACATGGAGACAGAGTATGTGTTCCATGCTGACACTGAAGATGATTATGCCCCCCTCCAAGCAGTTTGAACCTTGCTGTTTGCAGCTGTGGTTAAAGGAGATTTTGAAAAAAAAAAGAATGTTTTTTGAAAAAGGTGCTTAAAAAATGTGTGTTTCATTCACCTGAGTGAATGTTGAGAAATTTTTTCCCACAATAAATTATATGGAATGCCTCACCAAATAAACCAAAAGTTAGCAGTAAACACAAATGCATTAACTATTTTTGTTTTTTTACTTAATTATATCACAATGTTATCATACATGTTCAAGCAGTATCTAAAACTAAGTAGTGTTTAGCAATGTTCTCAGCTATATTATACGGTTCCATAAATATGATGCAAATCTGTCAATAATAAAATACATAACCAAAGAACCTAAACACTTCTCAACATTTACTACTCAATGTCATGTGTAATTCAATACTGCTCATTTGTGCAGCTGATTCCTCCAATATGTAAAATTGAGGATCACTCTCATAAATCAACTGTAAGAGCGACAAACTTCAACTGCTGTAATTATTGAAGATAAACTGCTGCCTTTCCGCTTTTTCTTCCAGAACCTATTTTTATCTTGTTTTTTTCTCCTATCTTGTCTTTGTTTCTCTTGACTGTCAACCTCTTGTTCTATCTTTAACTGCTTAGATCCACTAGACATATTCATTAAATACAATCTCATAGTATGCATTGCTTTTGTGATGTTCAGTTGTTAATATTCCATGAACATATAGTTAGTTTTACACCATGTCTACTTTAGCAAATGTTTTGATGAATGGCACTGTTCGCTTAAATCTATTTCTATATAGTAGCTCTAAATAAAGACTGCTATATTGCTTTGATTTTGTCACATTTAGTTCTCTATGATTTGATTCAGAATATGCTGTATTTGAAATTAATTAAATGAATGAAAGAAAGCTTTTTTATTTTATATATCCACACTTTAATATCTGCTGATAAACATATTTAGACATACCCTTTCTTTACCCACTTCAGACCTCTAAGTTCATTGTAAAAAAAAAATTCAACTTGCAATGACTTAAAACATCTCTCTGTTGTGAAGAAAAGCCATTGGCTTTTAACAAGTACTTTACTCCAAACACAAACTTAGCTTTGGCATAAATTTTTCTTGATTATTGTACTACTCATAGGCTGTAAATAAGTGTGGCAGTTTAGAACTGATGTCAACTGCAATGGACGTTGCCTTATTTTTTTATTTTCACTATATGAACAAGAAAAATTTTCAGATTTTTTCTGATATTTCTGTAATAATATTGTCATATTCTTGTCATAAAAAAGGTCAGTGATAAATTAATCATATTACATTTATTTTAGTTGAAATGACCCACACATAGTTACCTGCTGTACACAAGCACGATTGCAATCTGCACTGCTTCTCTCTGGCTTCATGATACATTAGCAATCTTTTTATAGGTGTTTCTACACGACTAGACGTCTCTGTAAGTGTGTGTCAAATACATGTCTGTGTTTCCATGTGCCACTTTTCCTCTTGACGGTTCGAAGTTGACAGTGTGATTTGTGGTGCACCTTAGGGCTAACTCACAACACAAAGGCCGCGTCTCTCAGCGCTATTTCCTACAGGCACAGGCAAGGTCAGCCGTCCTCCTTAATGCATGTCCAACAAAAGAGCCAATTTAGGAGCCATCAGGCCCCGGCCGGCCCACGGGTTCGCTCTGCTTAACTGTTATGAATCCTGTCAAGTCGGTAATGGGAAGGAGCCTCCGATTAAAACACTGCTTTTCTTTACCCGAGAAGCAATAAGAGCTCCATTTCCTGACACACACTTGCACAGACACACCAACATAGATAGGAGAATCACAATGAGAAGCTCCAGCCTATAAGAAACCACCAAAGGTGTTGAGTGGAAATAGGGTTTAAAATAATCATTACCACAAATTGTGCAGCAAAGACCCATTTGAATGAACAGGTTAACATTCCAGCACAACATTTCCTTCATTCACCATGCACTCCACACATTTCGAGCTTTCAATTCACACGGGCCTGTGTTTGTAATGTGGGGCCAAACCAATAGAATAAATTTCACGTGCATCATAGTTAAGGTCGGCATGTCTTAATTTAGAATTTGCATGCAGTGTTTATACGTTTTTGGTGAACTAACCTCTCTAATGTTAAATTCAGCTCATAACTAAATCAAATATTGCAAAAATTCTTGCAGTGCCATCATTCATAGAATTAGTGCACATAGCGACCCACTGACCAATTCTTGATGGAAATATACATCCCCAGTCTTCAATTTAATAGGTACTGCCATTTAACCTGTGAGAACTCATTGACACCCTTGGCACAGACTCTGTCACCTGACATTTTACTAAGCTTGTGTCAAACACTCCACAGTGCACTGTCAGCCTGTCATAAGTCAGGCTGACTGTGTCAACATTTAAGTTTAGATACAGTTTCAGTAAGTAATATACCTTGTAGGTCCTGATTAGTTTTGACTTAACCCTTGTATGGTGTTCGGGTCTGTGGGATTCGTTTTCAGTTTTCATCAAAATAAAAATTATACAAGCAATTATTATTAGAAACTTATTATTATAATTTACTGGCCTTGGCTTATTATCTGTGAAAAACATATATCAGAACACATTTTTTATGATGCTATACTGTATACCCTCTTACATATTTATATTACAGTCTTCCCACAGAAACAAAAATCACACATAAACATACAATTTTAGATAGTGAATTAAAAAGCTCAAAATGCAATGGATCTAGCAGCCCCTACCACTCTGCCAAAGTAACAACAATGACAACACCACACCTGGTTTAAATTCTAAATGTGAAAAAAACTAAGTTTAAAGAACAATAAATATAGTATAATTGTCTTGATTGGGATTAAAAATCAATGGGTCCACAAGGCCCTGCAAACAGTACCTGAGTAACAATAATATGAACACCACACAATTGTTAAGTTTAGCTTGGCACGATAACATTATGATGTCCAGTGGCTGATGAGAAGTGTGAGAAAAAAAACTTTAGTTGATCAGATGGTCTCTACAGGCAACAGAAAACTAAATTAATGCTGAAGAAATGAAAAGCGACAGCCTGATGATGCTGAAGGTAACAAATATGGCTGTGATGTATGCTGGCAAATCATATGACTGACTGAATCTTGCATCTTGAGTGTGGAACATTTCTTTTGAAGCCAAAATACCCCTTGCAAAGGAAGATAATTTGAGGGCACATCTTTTCCATTTTGTATAAGAAATAAGTATCAGGTATTAATATAATTAAATATAAGATTTTATTCTTTGAATTTCATTTCACATTTAACATAATCAATACAAAAAAAATGTGGAATTCATTGGAATACATTTGAAAAATGGTTTTGAATCAATTTCAGTATAAAAAGTAACAATTCAAAAATCCAATACCAGATATATTTTTATAAATAGTGATTAATCTTTCAGAATTAATTTACACAAGTTCAGTTTATACATGTTAATATCTCAAAAAGGTGGTTTGATGGTTTATCTGCATTTCACTTTTTCATTTCACCTATTCAACTAAAACCCATTATTTGTTAAATTTTGAAAATACCTTTGTTATGTACGGAACTTGGAAGGATATTGTTTATTTATGTCCATTTGCCAACATGTGGCATGAACGCCCTGACTCCTCACTCATGAGAAGCTAGCAGTGCTCTTCAGTTGCCTTCTCTTAACACATACCAAGGTCAAACCCAAATCTTATTGAAATTAGTGGTCACAGCATTCTGTGAGTCCAGAGGTGTTTAGAAGCTTTGCATAAGTATTTGACATTCAAAAACATGGCTGCACCACATCCTAATGGTATATGGTCATGGCTTTCAAAGCTTAAGCATTGCCTGTTCAAATCGAGAACCAATTCACTTTGACTGCTGGAACTAACAGGGGCCATTATTGCCTAAAAGCTACCAGTGGAGAAGATATCCTCTTGTACATCTCTGCTAAAATGCCACTGTCTACTATCTCCTTCTTGAAAAAAACAGTTTTGCTCATCATCTCCACACTCTCAGATGCTTTGGCATCAACAGATCTCACTATTTTATCAAATGTGACCAAATTGATAATAGTTCCCTGAGTGGGTGAACAGTGTTGCTTAGCAACCTAAAAAGCAAACGCTTAAGAGGCGAAAAGGTAATGACGAACCCTGAAGGCAATGAACACTGACACTTAAACCCAAATTCATGGCATTACCTATAGGTAGACCTAAACATAGATAGAATCTAACTTGGGAAAAACATCTTCTGTATTCTAATTTCTGGATAAATAAAAAATGGGGAAAAATATTTATTAGTTACTTCAGTGAGCCATTATGGTTGTTTGTTTGAGTCGTCTATATACAGAAGTCTTCATGCACGAAGAGAGTGAAGAGACTCCTCAACACCTGTCAGTCATTAAAATGGCTGTAAGACATTTATCTGTTCATCTCACACTGCCCACCTCGCACATGTCATCATACTGCCATGAACATGTCTATGATCTGAAGCTGCAAAATGGGAATCCCCATTGATTTTTTTGTCTAATGTAGTCTTTTTTCAATTATCTAGCCATTTCTAACTACTCTCATCTCACATATATATATATTTAAACAAAAAATAAACAAACAAAAAAACTGGAGTTTCTGTAGGTGGCCTATATCTTACATCATCACTAAACTTAAATCCAACATTCTTAATAGTGATTCATATGTCAGTGAAGGAACATTTCCTTCTCTTTTAATGTACAATTATTTAAATAAAATGTAAAAGCATTCAAAAATAAAAACAATGCAATTTATTCTTTCTTCAGCAACATGTCTAGAATAGAGTGAAGTTTATACTAATATTGGGTTTGAAAGTACCTCTAAAGTCAACTTTGAATTAATAAAAAAAACAACATCAAGAATTTAATAATTCTGCTAACACAGAATCCTCCCACCAGAGGTTCCTCAGCTGTGTTAAGATTGATCAGGGTATGAGGTCAGTTGTTAGGCAGAGTTTTAAAAGCACTTCCTGAAGTTTATTTTCAAAGGATCTCTATAGGCACTTAATGAAGGCTTTCTTTCATCCTGGACCCTTGCTTCTAAAACTAACGCTCTCTGCTAAACTAGTAAAGTGCAGCTTAGACTCTCACTGGGCATCCATCCCAGGTGTGTTACCAGATGTGTGTGAACAAGTGTGGATCTGTAATTGGAGCAGAACCACCAAGCAGTTTAACTCAGACCCCACCTGGAGCAAACCTTCATTTAAAAGCATCCCAGTGGAGCTCCAGAGCCATCTACCTTTAAAAATACTCTTACAATTAAAAAATAAAATATATGATGGGAGCAGCTAGGCAAGACCAAATCCCTTGTTCGGAGGTAATAATTTCTGACCTTATTAAATTAATTAAACGCATGTTTCCTATTATGGCAAGAGGCAAAAAAAGAAGTAGATTACAATGGCAGCCCTTGAGACGAAGCCAATGATGAGATGAGCATAACGAATATGAAATACGCACACACTAAACTCACTGGCTTATTAAATTTGTGTCTCTTCTCTACGACGGCACATTAATTGTCATACATGTCATTAAATTCAGCCTGCTTTTTGCTACGCTTCATGGATAGTTGTGCTCGCTTCCATAGATGTGCTCAGCGTATATATAAGGGGAGTCTGTGTATTTAGACTATTGGCAGTTAAAAGTAATTTAATTTTCTCATTAATGTTGCTCTTTGCTCTGTCCATGGTGTCTTTTTTTCCAACCCCTTTATTCTCTGTACAAGTGCAACTCCTGTTAACCTTAGGAGTAAACAAACAGGGAACAATGGTTCATGCATTTAAGATATTTCAGAGATTTTGAATTTGTTTATCATTTATAGATATGAGCCGTAGGTTGCATAATGTTGTCTTTGATCATTAAAAATGGAAAAAACTAGTTTGCTCATGTAAACCTGGATTTATTTTAAATGAGCTGAAATTTATTGTTTGCAGAATGTTGCTGTTGAGTTTTTTTTTAACTAACATTAAAACACTTCTGGGTCAGTCAAAGATGAAAGGTCAAGGGGACCTGGTGAGTGAGCTGGATTTAACTTTGACTTGTGATATCGCAACACATCACGTGATTACAGCCATCATATTGGAGAGGCGTGAGAATTATCTTTAAAAACAGTTTAAAGCAAGTTTTTTGTTGTTGTTGTTGTTGTTGAGTTTTGATGTGAAGTAGAAGATTGCATACTGTTCCAATTTGAATTATTATAATTGGAGTTTGTATTTTTTGTGGGCAGGGTTTTAACTGCTGCTTAACCATTCAAGGTCTTCAGATCTCTCAAGTATGACCAGCACTTTAAGTTTAAGTGTCACAACACACTGCAAACTCTGCTTTCACAACTAAGATTTGAAACTGCCTGAGAAAAGGGGTGTGAACAGCTGTGAAGTAATGAGATGCAAGTGGCTGGGACTTGCCTAAAAATAGGAGGTGCTCATTACTGTTCATTAACTAAGACAGTGAAACAGTAAACAATGGGGAGCAAAGAAGATCTGTGTGTCTCAGGCGACAGCGTGGAAGTAGAGGACTTTCCCTGGAACAAATCTCGTAATTCCTCAGAAAATGGCACTGCTGGTCTAAAACCATTGTACAACCATGTTGATGAAAAATCAAGGCCACTTGACATCTAACTGAATATTCGTTGCAAGTAATGTTACGTTTGTGAACATACTTTGGTCGGAAAAGCACAGATGCTGATGGCATATCACACATCTGTCTGGAGGCTTGTATTGCTGGTGTTTTCCCATCAAGAGTTGTTCAATACAGCTCATAAAGATTATAAAACAGGTGGTCGGTGGCTGTTGTCCCTGAGTAATGGGAAGTTTCATTCAACTTCGTGGTTCTTTCTTTTGACTATTGTTCATTTATGAGAACGATTTAATTGAACAATTCAATATTATTCATATTGAAAAAAAATCTGAATTAATTGCAAAAGGTTATGACAAAGACCCAAAAATAGAGCAAAACTGAGTAAATAAACATGCTTATCGGTGTCTTCGGATTATTAACAGTGTAATTCGCACTTCAAACTAGTTATTACTGAAGAGTCAGATTCATTCTTTTCATGAACAACATAATGTGACAACCAATGGCAAGGAGCGTCACTGCATCCACTTTTAACACTAGCTTGCAAAATGCACCCCGCAGAGAAGCCATGCGAGGATTCGTGCGAATCTCAGTTCAGTTAGACTTGAAGGGGCCTTTAGTAATGCAGCCAGACATTAAACAATTCTTTAGTATTTCCGCATTTTCAGAAGGCACAAACTCGAGGCATGTTCCACTAACATTGCACAAGGTAAAGGATAGACCACCATACATGCACTACAGATCGACTTTCATCTACTACATATTGAGTTGTTAACGGTCACTCATTTGCTCAGTATGTTCCATATTCAGAGAAATTTGTGACGTCGTTTGAACTATTTTGTTTTGAGCAAAATTTTGTCATTACAGCGGTTCAAAATCTGGTTCAAAAACAGCCTAAATACCAATAAATTAACCCTTTAATTGTTGAAATGGAATTTAACAGTTAAGATTCCAGTCTACAGCTGAGAGAGACTATTGCATACATGTTAAAATAAAGTTAAAATCTCAAAAAAGTGTTTTGGTATGTTGTGGCACGTTCAATACAAAAATTAACTGATGGGCTACTTTTGAGATAGTTTACTTTCTCTGACAGTGGTTTTATGAACAAAAAAAACTAACGTAAACTAAATAGCAAAAAAAAAACATCTCATAAACAAATAGTTTATGAAAATCCAATTGCAGTCTTTGATCTGACATTTTGCATTAAAGCTTTGTATCTGTGTATCCTAATTAAAAAACCATAGTCATGGCTCCATATGTCTTCTTTATTCACACTGATTCAGTTAAATATTTTCCATACTCAGAAAAGATTAATTGAGCCATACACTCATGCTCACTCGCAGATAATTGTGACACAGGGGGTCTAATGATGGTTTGTGGTAAACAAAAGTCCACAGCGCTCTCTGAGGTTTTCATCAGCACAAAGGAATTGGAATTTTAGGTTAATTAAAAGAGTTAATTATCATGAACACAACAATAATTAATTCTAAAAGTATATTTGAATTAATTATCGATTGAATTAATTAAGGAGTAGGATAATTAAGCAGTGAAGAGACACAAAGAGGACTCTTCAACACTCCCTTTTCTTGTCAAGGAGTGAATTTTCCTGTTCAGAATGTGAATTCACAATGACCAATTCTCAAAGATTTTCAATTGTTAAAATTGTCAATAAACCACATACTGGTGTGTAAATAGAGTGTGTGCTACTGTACTTGTTGAAAGAGAGTCAATTAACCACAACCATCACCACCTTCCTTTCACCCTCAAAACGCATCAAACACAAACTCAACTAATGACTGCTTCCAAAGACAAATAACAAAGCTAGAGTGCTTGTGAGCTGCTTTGAAAAGAGCGACTGATAGATAAGTGGATTAATCCTGCATCATTCCATGCCTTGTAACTACAGCTACACAATTTTCCTTCGCCCAGGCTTTGTTTGTCTTCAGTCTTCACAGTCACAATTTGACTGCGAAAAGCACCACTGTAATTTTGGTCTTACCCAGAAGCTGTCCTTGGTGGTTACAATCCTTAAAAGCACCTCCCCTGTTGAACTGCCAGCATATGTCGGAGAGAAAAAAGGGACGTTGAAGAGATATCACAAACATTATGTTGCAGCCAGCGTCAATCTATCCTTCCCAAGGCTTTTCCATGCCAAAGACATTTGAATTGTTCAGTGCTTTTTCTGCTTTATGAAAAGATCAGGAGTAAAGACAGACTTTGCATTTCTAATTTGTGTGTACAAACTGCTTTCATTCAAAGATGTCCCATGCTCAATAAACAATCCTGAAAAGGGTTTTGTGCCATATTCTGTACTCTCAGTGCAAGCTTCAATTATGTTTCACTAAACGACATACAGCAGCATATCAGGTTATTGATTTCAATTCAATTTAGTCAAATAGTACTTAAATTAAACAAAAATTCATATTTTCTTTTTGAGTGTGATAGACATTCATGTATTACACATGTATTTATGTTTACATCACCAATTTAAATTGTTAACGTTCATATTGTATTGTAAAAATACTCTTGATATGTCACAAGATTAATATCATTCCTTTGATACAGTATTCATTTGAAAAAGAAAGTGGTGCTTAAATAAGAAAAGACTCTTGGATTACTATTGAGAAGGCCAACCACTTTATATTGAATAAGGATATGCCTTTACAATTAATGAGTTTGCTATTTTGCAACTTAATTCATGTCTAGTTGGTCATTAATGCTAATTTTTGTTTTGATCGACTCCCTCTCTTGTGATTTTTTTTTATAGCAATCTCATCTCAGTATGGGCACAACAGAATCAAATAGCTATTAATATTAAGAGTTAAATATAATACAATATTTGACATTGATTTTAACTAACTTATCTTCTAAATCAGGGATCTCAAAGTAAAATCTTGAAGGGTTGCAGCCCTGAAAGTTTAGCTCTGATCCTAATTGAATTTATCTGGTCATGCTAATTAAGCTTATTTAATGTTAAACTACTGGTCAGCGTGAACAAGAGTGACAAGCAAACTCTGGAGGGCTCTGGGCAAACAGGAAAATCCTGTTCTTTTTTAACCTATGAATCTTACTTAGTTCTACAATTGTTCTACTGCTGGCTTTACTCATGTCATTTATTTATTTTTTTCTTTCTTTTATTTATTAAGTGACAAATCTGTGTTATATGTAGTAGGGACTATATGGTAGGTAACCATATTTGTTAATTTCATTGAAATTAATTGAACAGTGAACAATATATATTTTTTTAAACCTACCCTGAGACTTTTTGTTAATGTGTTCTGTGTTTATATATTGCTGCCATTATGTTTTCTTTAGTTTCAGTTCTATTTTAATAGAATATTATGGTAGGCTCGCATTTTTTGCTTTAGCGACTTTATATAAGGGGTTGAACTCTCATTCAATCATCCTTTTCCACTAATAACAATCTGCACTCCATGTCTTAGATTGCAATTTGATCCCCTTTCACCCAGATCTCAATATCTGATCATCACTCTCTATGGTATCAATGGCCAATGTAGGTTACACCTATCTGAAAAGTCTTATTCTTTGTATTCCAGCCAATGGTGATTCAGATATTCCAATATTTCTCAATGTTCTGTGAGAGCACCTCTTTTTAAGACATTGATCTTGCACACTTGAGCTCCAACTAATAACTTCACTCTGAAAAGGGATCTTGAGGTACTTCTGTCATTGCTAATGGGTCACTTACTCCTCCAAAGTGGATCCCAGTACTCCAGTTATCTAAAATGGCTCCCTAACAGCTATCTCCAACAGATCATCTAACTCACCAATTGTTTCTTTGGTGTTCCAGAAATCAGAAAACAGGACACTTACTTCTCTGAAGGGCCCTTTTGCACTTCAATTGCTTCCAAACATGGAACTTTCAACTACTTAACTTTCTTCCGCTAATATGCAAGGGTGTTTGATTATTTAAATGATGACAGGACTTTGCATTAATCAAACTTTGTGAGTCTGCACTGTGCATCCTGTGAGTCTGGAACAGGATGGATGGGTGTTCTGTTGCAGATTTAACGTTTGCCTCTTTAGTTATGTAATTTACCAAGCATTAAGGTGATTCATTGCAGTGTTCTTTGCTGATTCTGTGTTGTATCTGGGGGCTGTGGAAATAGATCTTACCTGCGGCTCTCACAGGGTGGAGATGTTAGCCTTTCTCTGCTCCATAAGATTTGAGTGCTTTATAGTGATGATCAGCACTGGATCGCTCTGCTCCGACTCCTATAAAGGGAGTGTTATATGGCTAATTGAGTTTGAAATGTGCTCCGTTTGTGGTTAGATTGGACTTCCCAGAGGATTTATATATTTTTTCTGTCTCATCCCTCTTCTGAGTGTGTACTAGGACACTGACAAGAAGGAAGCATAGAGCTGTATGCAAATGCATTGGAGGTGAGTAGTTTTCACCACTTATGGGGTTATGAGAGTTTTTAATATCATGGATTATGTTAGATGATATTCCATCTGGGTTTTATTTAGTCACTTCTTACAAACCAACATTATGCCTTTTAGCTTTCATCCCTGATGTTATCGTCATGACTCAGAACTTTTCAGACAATATTAATCACTTATGTCAAGTTTTCTTACATCTTAAAAGCTTTGTTTAGATTTTGTACTGCAATCAACGCTCAAAAGATCAAATTTTACGTCATTAAACCACAGTGTTGCATTGGAGAAATTTTATTGATGTATTCCTCAGTTTTCGTTAGCAGTTTTGACTTCTCATAAAAATTAGGCCTCACAAAAAGTCAAAGTGCATATGCTATAGTTTATTTTTCCTGATTACAGTCATTGAGCAACAAATCTGAGTTGTGCGACATTTAACTCTAAACATAATGATTTATACAGCCCCTGATTTATCATAGATCGGCATCTATTGTTTTTACTTTGTTAGGGACCAAACACTGTATCTTCTTACACTGATATGCACAACTGCATTTATAAAACACACACTAATTTAGCTCCTTATGGTTGCAAGAGTTTCTGTTGGCCTTAAAAAGTCTTATTTTCACTGTTCTAGGTCCTAATCTTTTTTACTGGTTTTATTTTTCTGATGTCCATATAAAGCTCATTTGATATCTGTTTTTGTTGTTGCTGGGGTAAAAATTGTGTTAGGGTTTTCAGAAAATGTGCATAAATGTTGAAAATTAGAAGTCAAGATTGGGACCAAAAAATCAAGAAAGACAAAATGACATTTAGCGGTGCTGTATCTTGCAAAAAGACTCATATACACTCATTTTAAAAAGTGATGGTTAGGATTCCCAGAGTTTCAATGTGAACATTCAAAAATGATGTTAAAAGTGATGAAGGTTGCCAGTCTCAGATATTAACGTTAATCTTATAAACGTAAATCCAAAGATTGAGAAAATGTACATGGACACTTAAAAGCATAAAAGCATGTTAGGGTTTTGAGAAAATCTTCATAAATGTTCAAAAGCATAACAATATTGGTTAGGGTTTCAAACATTGTATTTGAAGATTGCAAATATATTGCATACAAATATTTAATGTGTTTTTGATGTTTTGATGTAAAAAGTCTTACATTTAACCTTATGAATCCTGTAAAACCCTGTTATGTGCTCATCCAGGCTTGAAACTATAAACTGAAGGCCAGTATCAATGGTAGGAACACAGTAGTGATGGGGAAGTTTAGTTCATTTTGGTGACTCGGTTCTTTTGACTCTTTTCACTCAACAGAACTACTCTTTGAATGATTAGTTCTTTTCGTTCATCCATAAATAATGGTTTATGAATAATTTGTTCCGCCTTAATTCCCTAACAAGATTACTTACAAATAGGTATGACAAAAGACTGCAAAACTGAGCGAAATAAGATAAGAACGAGTTGAAGAGCCATTCAAATTATTTGTTCTTTTCTACATATGGTTCTGTGTCCATTGAGAAGCAATTTTGAGATTGAAAGAGATAGTGAGAATGAATTTTTCAATTGGAAGAGTAGTTCCTCATGACTCAATATAAAGATTTGTTATTTTTGAACGAATTGTTTTAAAACAACACATGACTAGTTAACAATTGCCTGATCCTGCATTACTGCTTAAAATCTCAAATTATCAAGATTTGGTGGTTGATTTCTTTGTTCAGTTCAGAAGTTATTTTATACCCCAATTTTGCAGACAAAAACAGTGACATACAGTAAATGATTACTTTTACTATAAGGCATTTGACAAAGATGTATGTAAAATGATAAGTAGTGCATGGATGCAGTTTTGATCAGATTTAAGAAGCTCAAATATAGTTATTTCAGTTGGTAGTCAGCTGGGAGCTTGCTTTCCGCCCTGTTTCAGATTCATTTAATCAAAAAAACATTTACTCTACAAAATCAATAAAGTGAGATGGGGTTTTGACTACCTCTCAAATGGTAAAATAACTTCCCATTTGTTCACCTATATTAAGCCTACTCTTATTTTTCAAGAGAATATACACTGTTCTTGCTTTGCCGGCTTACAGCTATTACAGTAATAGGCAAGTTCACTGTATTATATATAGCCAAAAAAACTTTAAAGTATGATTGAGATTCTGATTCCTTAACATCTTTGAGTATTTAAGTATGCTGTTTTAGTATGCACTATTGATACCAGTGAATTAGATAACTGTTAAGACTGTAAAGGTGTTTTAGCTTAAAACGTCTAGCTAAATGCTGTTATGAAATAAATACTCGATTGTATTGACTTCAGTGGTAATATTGTATAAAGTTTTGCATAAATGTTTTGCTTTAAATTTAGAGACTTGAGCAAGAATCAATAGTGAAAATGGATGTGGTGCGAGAGCATGAACAGCGTGGGAAGTCTCAAAGAAGATCAAGGGAGCCCAGCTCGCACTGGTCACTACTTTTATCTGTTGGCTTTCTGCACTTAAGGTTAAGACAAATTCAAAGTTATATTTCTCATGTAACATTTATGAAATATAAAGTTAGCTTGCAATCAATCTTTGGATACTATTTTATTGTATCATTTACTGTAATTAGATGTTCTGACAAATCTACTTGACAAAAATTAGCATTTTAATCTAATATTTTACCAAAATCATATTTTGAGATATAGATATTGATCTTATATTCACCTTGAAATTGACTTTAAGCTCACAATTCTTAATGTTGTTATGGCAGGCTGAAGTTGGACAGAAACTGTCAACAAAAAATTGGTTTATGAATTAAATTTGAACTAAAATGAACTTAAGTTATGTTAAAAAGCCAAATCATTCTAGCAATACAATCATACGACTGTGAGTGTGTCTTCTAGCATGTCAAGGGCTGTTCAGGGCCACTCCTCTGCTCACTTTTAATAAAGACCCACACAAGCAAATATATTGTGAAAATCTTCCTATCAGATTCATTTTAACTCTTAACCTTCCCTCTAAATGAAAAAAAAGACACCCCGTCCTGCCTTCCTTCCTCCTCAAATAACAAATGGTAAACACAGAGCTAAAACCACATTGATAGTGGCCCTTTTTGAAGTACTCATATTACAATAATCATTATCCAATACAAAATGTATAGGTGGAGAGATGTATGGATGGATCCACTACTGCCACTCAATGAGATCGCTGATTCCCATTCACCTTCCAGATCTGTATCTCCTGAATTCTGGTGATCTTATCAGATGATTATTCAATAGTGACCATATTTGATTTTCCTAAAAGGACTACACTTCCCATCACTCAATGTTTGCCAATAGTTGTCTTCCACCGGCGATTTCTTCCTACGATCTTGTTAGGCTCTGGACTCTCCTGCTCATTCTGTGTTATGATTTCTACATTGTTGCTGTCGTCTTCACCATCTCATTGTTTTTCATCATCTACAGTAAACCTTAGGTACTTTGTGAGTTTTTTTTTGTTTGTTTGTTTTACTCACCCCCTCTTCTTGCCTGGTACCCCTGACAATATTTTGTTTGACACAGTCGTCTTTTGTTAAAAATTTACCTGGCTGGAATTAATGTGTAATATATAAAAAAGGTTTAACAGATGTAGGTTTCTCTATTTTGGAATTAATGGATTGTACTTTTAAAAGCCTTTTAAACAACTGAAGCACATTTAGTTTTTTGTTTATAACGGAGAATGTCATTCCATTTCTTTCATTTGATTTATTTGTTCTTTAGAACAACAAAGAAGATATTTTGAAGAAACATTTTTTTTCCGCATCAAAAAGTTGAAAACAAAAATGTCTCCTTATTTTTCACAGTAGAAAGAAAACTAAGATGTTTGAAGAGTCGGAGGAAATGTTTCATATGTGGATTCCTTTAAAGCTAGTGAAGTACAAAAAATCCCAGATAGCCAATTAAAAGCTCTGTTGACATTACTAAAGCCTTCCTTTTTTGCTTGGCATGTCTTTCAATCACGTTACTAAAAATACCAACAAATAAAAGGTGGATCTTAGAGTTACTGCAATCTGAAAGCTTTTCCATCTGAATGTCACAAAATCTGATTCCTCTAAAAGTACTCAAAGTTTGACTTTAATGCAAGTAATCTCACTTTGAAACACAGTGTGAATGCTAACTGGAAGCCTGTTGATGTATTTATGCTAATGCTAGCTGTGTTGGATGGAAAGGGCAAAACTGTATTACAGGTAATCATAGCGGTATCAGCCGTGTGTTGCTGAAGTGTTCTGCTTTGAGCATCTTAATGGATTGTGAGTGTGTTTGTGGGACTGTGTGTTTGTGTGAAGACTTCTTGACCTACATGAAATCAGTGCACATTTCCATTTATTCATCCTGCTCAACGCTTCGCTTTTGATCCTGCGCGGATCATGTTTCTCATCACACTCCCATCATTTATGTGTGCGTGTACATGTGTGGGTGTTGCATTTGGCACTGGATGGAATTTGCATGTCAAAGTGGAGACCTAGATATGTGGAGTGTGGATCTGTTAGGATCCTTCTAGCCCTGATAGATGTTTTGTATTGATCAGTGAGACGAACCAAAAATCAATATTTGGAGAATGGTTTATATTTGAGCAACACTCTCAGGAGAGATTGGGTGAAATTAGTCACCTTTCAAGATCTCCGCAAAACGTTCAGATTTTCAAAGAATATGAATAGATTTTTTATATACCCAGTTGAGTTTTGGGAAATGTTTTAATAGTCAAAACTTTGTTATTGTATTGAAATGTCTGTGTTGTTGGATACTGACCCAACACATCTCTACTTGAACCAGGGTACAAGCAAAAGAGAGCAAAAGGATAACTTGTTTCTGGCTCTGAACCCGAGTCGTACTGTTTTAGGGTCCAATATGTGGAACATGCAAAAAGAAAAAGAAATTACATCAATCAATCCATCTGTTTTTTATATAACTGTTTTAGTAGTGGCGTCACGGTGGCGCAGTGGGTAGCACGGTCGTCTCACAGCAAGAAGGTCGCTGGTTCTAGGCTCGGCTGGGACAGGTGGCATTTCTGTGTGGAGTTTGCATGTTCTCCCCGTGATCGCGTGGGTTTTCACCGGGTGCTCCGGTTTCCCCACAAGTCCAAAGACATGCGGAATAAGTGAATTGAATAAGAACAATTGCCCATAGTGTTAAAGTGTGAATGTGTGTGTGAATGTTTCCCAGCGATGGGTTGCGGCAGGGAAGGACATCCGCTGCGTAAAACATATGCCAGAGAGTTGGCGGTTCATTCCGCTGTGGCGACCCCGAAAGGGAATAAAGCCGACATGAAGATGAATGAATGAATGAATGAATGTTTTAGTAGTGGGGAGTCATGGTGGCGCAGTGGGCAACACGTTCGTCTCACAGCAAAAAGGTTGCTGGTTCGAGCCTTGGCTGGGTCAGTTTGCATGTTCTCCCCGTGATCGCGTGGGTTTACTCCGGTTTCCCCCACAAGTCCATAAGACAAGATATGGCATATGACAATAGATTGTCCATAGTGTTTGAGTGTGTGTGTGAATGTTTCCCAGCAATGGGTTGTGGCTGGATGGGCATCCACCGTATGAAACATATGCCAGAAGAGTTGACGTTTCAATCTGCTGTACCGACCCCAAAAGGGAAGAAAATGGATGGATGGATGTTTTAGCAGTTGCTTCAAAGCAGCTTCACAAAGTCCTAGTGTGAATTACGTAGGGCGAGATAATTTCTTAATCCTAGGGGGGCATGACAGAAAATAATTGAGAAGCACTGGGGTAAGTTAAGGTAAGTTTATTAGTATGAGGGAAATGTTTTTTTTAGGCTGACCAGTAATTTCTGACCTTCTATAAAAACTCAGTTTAAACTGATTTTTGGGGAAATAAAACAACCAAGACACTTTTATGGATGTGGAAATAAAAGGGAGATGTTTGTCCCTTGCTTACGTATGTTTCCTTCTGGCTCTTTGGTTTCAACCTAAGGTCTCAAGACACTCGGAGTGGCTTTAAGAACATGACCTTTTAGTGAATGAGTTCCTGGCTGTGATGGCCTTGCAATCTGTCTAGCATGAATGTATATAAGTCCCCTATGACTCTTTTTTTTGAGTATTTAGCCTGTATAGAAGTGTTTTGAGCAGAAGTCAGACTTTCTACTTTTAGGGAAATATGTAAAAATTGATACAGTTATAATAATGAATCATTCATAAAAGTTTATCAGACTCTTGACATATTTGGTTCACTGACATCCAGAGTCACGGGTTGAGTGTTTCAGGCAAAATTTAACTAGAACGAAACCAATTCTGAGAGACCCTCAACACAATTCAAATACCAAAGACCACATTACCTTTTCCTTATGACTGACCACAAGCAGTGATTCAGGCACACACTCGCCCTCACCAAGTCTCGAAGGGACTTCTACATTTTTAATGAGGCTTTTGGAGTGAAAACAATCCTCCTGTCATCCAGCACTCAGATGTCCCATCTCATCCCTGTCACTACAGTGGCAGGCCTGCACACATCCAAACTCAAGCATCCATGTGCATGTAAGCTCCGGATGAAAAGATCTTCCACAGACACCAGAGAGTTACTTTGAAAGCAGCTAGACGACCAGACTTACACTCACAGGGCTGAAAGACAGACTGACTCCACATTTGGCCATCAGATATTAAGATGTGAGAACAGACATCTTTTGTTATCTACGGAAACTCAATTTTCTATTATTTTCGGTCTGTTTTTTGTGTGGGGAAGGAAGTGGAATCGGAAAAATGAGTCTGTTTTTTCCTCAGATTTTGAGATTCTGTCATGGTAAAATTTAGTTAAGATTCAGAAGATGATTTGGTTTAGGCTGTCTGTCACTGGTCCATGTCCATCGCACACCAAATGAGCCCATCCCGTTGTGTCAGACTTTCCTTGGGAGAACTATATATACATTATTATTGAGTAAAGGCAGGTGCTTTTATGTTGGAAAAATAGCAAAAATAAAAAAATCTATCAATAAATCAATTAATGTTTTACCCAAGACTCCAAAAAGTAAAGCGTTAAGGAAGATTATTACCTTGCTGACGTTGTGATTAATTATATATTTTATGTTTTCATTCAAACCCTCCATTTTGACGAAGTGCCTCCAAAACATGGTTCTAGAGCTAGTGAAGGTTGGTTGACATTTAGAAACATAATTTTAAAGAGATTATCAGAATTCCATGTTTGGGATTTGTGTGGGATTTATGCATCAGACATTTCTCTGCAAGGGAACGTTTGGGATATTTGTCTTACCTATTGTTGCTTTTGTAGCTAAAGAAGTGTTCAGTAATATAGACCAATAACAGGCGATCATTAAGTTTGTACATATGTAAGAGGGAGAGGGAGGGAGAGAGAGACACCTTTTGGTGTTCTAATAAATACATTTTCTCTTTGTCATCATTATACATTGTGGCATTGTGGGGGGGGGGGGTGATTCTCATATTCAAATGACTATTTGACCATAAATCTTGAAATATTAATGAAGGCTCAAATATTTACAGTCCCCAGGCTCCCTTGTGGGAATTAAAGTCTAACGTGGAGAGCACAACTCATTGGCTCACCGGAACTTGATTAAAAAAAATCTCTTTTTGTAAGGAATTTAGGTTTTCTTATTTATACTCCAGAGCTGTCTGTAAGACTTTCAGTTTTATAGACACCCTTTCAGCATGTGTCTTGCTTGAAAAAGATGCTAAACTCTACCTTTATTTATGTTAAAGCACACAACTGTAGGGCTGCTGTTGCACACTAGGGGACGCTGCTACTGTTCAATCTGTTTCTCACCATGCAGCCACATTATTCCACTCTACTGAAAACCGTGACATTTGGTTGCTGGGAGCCGGGGAGCAGAGCAGGTAGAGAGCAACGGTTTCATAGAGTGTGGCTTTCAGAAGCAGTGGGGTGTGAGAGATATGCTGCATCATCAGGCACACAAGCAAACATGATTCAACTCCTGACTTCATACAGAAACCAAGTTTTATTGAGACCAATAAATGCTCTTTGCATAATTGTATGCATACTGTATATTAAGGACCCTTCATGTATCACTTAATGGACAATCAGTCAAATAATAGTTTAACGTCAATGTAAAATGTCTGTATTTTTTGTTTAATTTTTTTTTTGTTAATGATGATGATTGTTGATCCAAAATCAACAGACAATAAGGACTTTTCCGTTCCCTTTTTCCCCAAACCAAGATAATACTATTCTGATGTAAATGTATCAGATTGGTGATTTTAAAGATATATAATTATTTAACTCGAGGGTGGATATTTTTTTGGCCTCTGAGGCCTCTGCTGTCGAGCCAACAGTTTACAACGATACATCTAGGTTTAAAATTACTTTATTTATGATTATGTTTTTCACACTTCATAAAAAGAAAAAGAAAATTAAGTTATTGTTGTGATTTAGTACATTGAAGAAACAATTTCAGGGATGCCGAATACAATAATATCACACTACACCTTTACAGCCCAACATAATAATAAACAGTGGCAATAGCATGAAACTCATATAGGCTGATTTATAGATCTTGATTTAAAACTAAAAATTATAATTCATTTACTTATCATCACATGGGCATCATGGGAAAAAATGTATTCCCTGCACCCTTTTTAATTAAACCCTGTTAACAAGCAAACATAGATAGATAGATAGATAGATAGATAGATAGATAGATAGCTAGATAGATAGATAGATAGATAGATAGATAGATAGATAGATAGATAGATAGATAGATAGATAGATAGATAGATAGATAGATAGATAGATAGATAGATAGATAGATAGATAGATAGATAGATGCTATTCATAACATGCTGATGGTCGTTTATTATTACCATTGTTAACCAGCTCATATAATCAAAGATTAAATAAATGTTAATGCTTTTTATATTACATGTATGTAATTTAGTTATTAATTTCTTTATTTATATTTTAGTTTGATGTGATGTTTGATGCTTTAGTTTAATGTTAAAAAAATTTAACACAGTGAGTGAACACATAGTCTCTTAACAGGTTCATTCCATAATCTGCACAGCATAACTCACTGTTGATAAAAGTGTGTGCGTGCATGCGTGCGTGTAACGCGGAGCTCCTTGCGCGTGACTGACAGATGGATTTTGGCAGCTAGGAGGCGCATATGTCTCGCGCTGTGAAAGCAGACCTGGATAAGGAACCGAATGGAGGTTGAGGACGCATGTGGAGAGGCTGCTTGGTGCACAATGAGAATAACTTTCTCCACAGTACAGGATTGGTTCTGGGATCATTTTAATGGAGCATGAGAGCAAATTTGCATATAAACAATATATTTATTTTTCACATCACAGTGATGAAGCAAGAGGAATAACGTAAGCTTACCAAGCAAATAGCCAGCTTTCGTTATTTAATACACAGTCAAATATATTAAATACGGTTTTAGTTCATAAAATAGTTATTTATTATGTTTAATTTTTGTGTATTGAAAGGGGGGTCTTTACATCTATTGAGTCTCATCTCTCACTCACACGAACTCAACAGCCATTCAGTTCTTCAGAGAATAAATCCCGCAGATTTGACGAGAGGCGTGTCTAAGGTGAACGACGGTTCTATGACAGTTTAAATAGCCAATTGGGATGTACCTCTGCTGGTGCCGGTTGCATTCATTGGTTGGCGAGGGGAGGGCTCTGCGGGAAAAGTGAACAGCCAAGCACTGATGCTTCAGTACTGTGCCAGCAGAGCTCGCAGGAGTGCATCAGACATACTGGGACCAGTCATACGTTAAAGACTGTAGCTCTAGTTTAAAACGCGTTTGTGTCATTGTCTTTGGATTATTGGTGTTCCATCACAGCTCTACTGTTATCTTTTGACAAAAATATCAGTTTCATAAGGTTATGTTTACGTGTGCCTAAAATCTGCGCCTCTAAAACCTTTTCGAAGAAGAAATCGCCTTGGGAAATCGGTCTTGTGTACACCAGCACGCAGACAGCATGGTTTTTGGTTGACAGTCCCGTTAAAGGAGAAACATCACCAACGACCCAAAGCCTTACGACCGCAACGAGCCTTGCCTTAGAGAAGAGGGTGATGCTGCGTGCTCCGCGGAGATAAAACTATCCAAGTGTCCTTTCCGGAGTGGAGATGTTGGGCTTTTTGCTCCTGCTGTGCCTCGCGGATGGAGTCCTTTCGCAGATACGTTACTCTGTGCCCGAGGAAGCGGAGCATGGCACGTTCGTGGGGAATATCGCTGAGGATTTGGGACTGGACCTAACAAAAGTTTCATCCCGACGGTTTCAAGTGGTGCCAAGCTCGCGGACGCCTTACCTGGAAGTAAACTTGGAGAACGGGGTGCTTTTCGTCAACGAGAAAATTGACCGGGAGCGCATCTGTAAGCAGAGCGCCAGCTGTTTGCTTCATCTGGAGGTGTTCCTGGAAAATCCTCTCGAGCTCTTCCGCGTGGAGATCGAGGTGGTGGACATCAACGACAACCCCCCGAGCTTTCCAGAAACGGACATAACCGTGGAAATATCCGAGAGCGCCACTCCGGGTACGCGCTTCCCTTTGGAGAGCGCATTCGATCCTGATGTCGGAAGTAACGCATTGCGCACGTACGACATCACCAACAACAACTATTTTTACTTAGACGTACAAACGCAGACTGACGGCAACAAATTCGCTGAGCTTGTTTTGGAAAAGCCTCTTGACCGAGAGCAGCAGGCAATGCACCGGTACGTCCTCACGGCGGTGGATGGTGGCCAGCCTCCCCGAACTGGCACAGCGCTGCTTGTGGTTAGGGTCCTTGATTCCAACGATAACGTTCCTGTGTTTGATCAGCCGGTGTACTCGGTTAACCTGGCCGAGAACGCGCCTGTGGGCACACTTGTCATCCAGCTGAACGCGACAGACTCGGACGAGGGCGCGAATGGAGAGGTCATCTACTCATTTAGCAACCACATTTCCAGTCGGGTCAAGGAACTGTTCGATATCGATGCCAGGACGGGTCGCATAGAGGTCAGAGGTGAGGTGGACTTCGAGGAGAGCAGCCTGTATCAAATTTACGTGCAAGCGAAAGATATGGGACCCAATGCCGTCCCCGCGCACTGCAAAGTTTTGGTCAAAGTGACGGATGTGAACGATAACGCCCCTGAGATCATATTCAGCACCGTGACAGAGTCTGTGAGCGAGAACGCAGCCACAGGCACAGTCATCGCGCTGCTCAGCGTCACTGATAAAGACTCCGAAGAAAACGGACTGACGCATGTGGAGATTCTTGGAGACGTTCCTTTTAAGCTCAAGACATCTTTCCGAAATTATTACACGATTGTAACGGACGGTCCGCTCAACAGAGAGACTGTAGAATCTTACACTGTCACAGTGGTTGCAAGAGATAAAGGAATTCCTTCTCTGGCCACCAGCAAATCAATCAAAGTGCACGTGTCCGATGAGAACGACAACGCGCCCACGTTTACGCAGCCTGTTTATGATGTGTATGTTACAGAAAACAACGTCCCAGGTGCTTACATTTACGCCGTCAGTGCCATAGACCCAGATGTTGGACAGAACGCATATATAACTTACTCCATAGTGGAGTGTGAAATACAGGGTATGTCTGTGGTCACCTATGTGTCCATCAACTCCGAGAATGGCTATCTTTACGCGCTCAGATCGTTTGACTATGAGCAGCTCAAAGACTTCAGCTTCATGGTTCAAGCTAGGGATTCGGGCAGTCCCGAGTTATGGTCCAATGCAACAGTAAACGTCATCATCGTGGACCAGAACGATAACGCGCCGTCCGTGATTGCGCCTGTTGGAAAAAACGGCACCGCGCGCGAGCCTTTACCGCGCTCTGCTGAACCTGGGTACCTGGTGACGCGCATTGTCGCCATGGATGCAGATGATGGAGAGAACGCGCGTTTATCATACAGCATCCAGCGAGGCAACGAGAATGGCATGTTTAGAATGGATTGGCGCACAGGAGAGTTGCGCACAGCTCGTCGGGTGTCTGCCAAACGAGACCCGCAACAGATGTACGAGCTGCTGATCGAGGTGAGGGATCACGGGCAACCTCCCATGTCGTGCAGTGCTGTGGTGCAGGTGACACTCGTGGACAGTCTCGTGGAAGGCCACAGTGGCGAGCGAGGGTCAGCCAAGGCCAAAGACGCATCATTGGACCTGACGCTCATCCTCATCATTGCTCTTGGCTCGGTTTCCTTCATCTTCCTCCTTGCGATGATTGTGCTGGCTGTGCGCTGTCAGAAGGACAAGAAGTTGAACATCTACAGCACCTGCTTAGCGAGCGACTGCTGCTGTCTGCTGGGGTGCGGCGCGTGTGGATCCGGAGGGTGCTGTGGGCGTCAGGCCAGAGCCGCCCGGAAGAAGAAGAAGCTGAGCAAGTCCGATATAATGCTGGTTCAGAGCACAAACACTGCAAACGTGAGTGTCGCGAGCGCCGCGCAGGTGCCCGTGGAAGAGTCGGGAAGCTTTGGATCCCTCCACCAGAGTCAGAACTACTGCTACCAGGTTTGTTTAACTCCCGAATCTGCCAAAACTGACCTCATGTTCCTGAAGGCCTGCAGCCCGTCGCGCAGCACCGACACCGAGCACAACCCCTGCGGAGCCATCGTGACGGGTTACACTGACCAGCAGCAGCCGGACATCATCTCCAACGGCAGCCTGCTGTCTAGTGAGGTGTGACTATACTTCTTTTTTTTTTTTTTTTAGAATAGCCGTATTTTATTTATTTATTAATTTATTTATATATAGCTTTTACTTTTTTAACAAACAAAACAACTGCTACACTGTGACATCAAAATATATATTATATAAATATAAATATTTTATATATATATAAATATATATAAAAATAGTTTTGTTTACTTAACTATTTATCCAAATCAACTTAGGAAAAATTTTTAATACTTATCTTCATTTAAATTGAATGAATTATGTTTGAGTAAACTTACTGATAAATATTAATTTATATATGCATGCCGGAAACATTTTGAGTAATTTTACTTAAGTTTTCTTAGTACTCTCAAATATTCGTTCAAAGATCTTACCAATTAGCAAACTCAACATTTATAACATGTTTATTATTTGAGTTTACATATATGTTCAGAACAGAGAGATCTGAGGCAAGCAGCCTTATCTCTAGCGGCTTGGGCACTCACATAAACAAGATTATTCTCCTATTAATCTACTTAATATAATCTGCATAAATCTATAGGCCTTCTTGTTTACTCCCGATCCAGTATCATTATTGATGATAGAATGTTGATTTTATTGGTTATTACTTTTTTCATTTAAAAAAAATAATCAAAATTATGTTTCCAGCCTATAAATACACTATATGTACACAGTGAGTCAGTGACCTGGCAGATTTGCATGTTTGTGAAAAGCTCTGGGGTTTTAGGACATTAGAGATGCCAGTCACGCTGTTGCAGAGCCTCAGAAGAACAAAGCTGCGTCTATAGTTGAATTCTGCTGAATAGCACCACAGGCTAATGATTTTCCTGCGCAGACTCTCTGCAATTCCCCAAGTCAGAGCAGAACCCACTCTGACCTTTTATTTACTCCTGAGCTCATCTTCTTAGTATTAGTCTTATGTTGTGTCTCCCCGTTTTTTATTAGTCTTCTTTTGCATGCGTATTAAGAACTGTCAAGCTGTTACCAATGTTATATATTTTTACAATACTTAAATCTTTCTCCATTTTAAAATGATAGATTTGATGGATAATTTTGAAAGATTTGTTATTGTATTGTTCTAAAATAATTGCATGCTCTTCTTTTGTAGACAAAACATCAAAGATCAGAGCTCAGTTATTTGGTTGACCGACCAAGACGTGTGAACAGGTAAAATTACTCTCACTTTGTTTTGTCATTAAACTTTACAACTTCTTAGAACTCAAATAAATCCTCATCTCACTTGAGTACACAGTGCGTACAGCTCTCTGTGCAGTTTATAATATGGCAATGAAAGTCTAGAACTAAACTCAATGTCTGCTCCCTGTTCCTCAGTTCGGCATTTCAGGAGGCAGATATGGTCAGCTCTAAAGACAGCGGTCATGGGGACAGCGAGCAGGGAGATAGTGACCATGATGCTATGCACCGTGGACATTCCTCTGGTATGTTTTGACATCTTTAATCCCCTTTTTTTATCTGCTATTCTGAGCTTGCTCCCTCAGTCACACAGACAGGCTTGTTGAATGATTTTTATTTCATCACATGAAATCAGAGGCCTTGATTGAGGCAGGGTTATTATTTTAAGGCCTTTAGCTTCTGGGTATAGATGAGTTTGTGTGTCGTTGTTCCTATAATCCAATTGTTTTGGAATACCTCGTGATAATCAGGATTTAGACTGTGCTGCTATTTCCCTTTCAGCTCCGTCTCCAAAGACATAGTGGAATTTAGATCAGACCAACACTGTCAGCCACTCTATGGGAATGGGACCAAATAGGTTGAGCAGCAAACAAACAAGTGATTCATTGACAGAGAGTGACCCCTCCCCTTCTCTCTCTTCCTTCCAAACTTCCCTTTTTTGCTTTAATCCGCTCCCAAATGCCACTGCAAGAGGACACTAACTGTGTCACTTTACATGTTTACTATCTGTTAAAAATGCTCTATTAGCTCAGTTTTCCTTTTAACATATTTTTTTTACATTCGATCATATGGGTACACATGTATACATTTTATCAGAGTAACTTCTAAAATATAGGAAAGCACGAGAAAAAGACATTTGGAAAATAAATGAAAATTTGATACATGTTTCATAGAAACGAATGGGAATATAAGATTGTCCAATCCTTTAATCGTCCACATGTGATACTGGAAAGGAGATGGTGCTTCAGTGTTAAATGAAGCTTGAAGAGTGTGTGAAGTTGACTGTGTAATGTAATTATGACATAGTTGGACACAAATGATGTAAGAAAAAAGTTGCATCTTATTATCATTAATTCTTCTATGGCCAAGCATATGTCCTTTGCTGTTATTCCCCAGCACCATATGCTGTGGCTGGACAGCTTCAGTTCTCATTTAGCCAATTTTTGCTCTGTTAAACATCAGATTATGCTCAATATTTTTTTTCTACAAGGTCAGCTAGCCCATCTGCCTCAGTTGCATACCATACCATCTAAGAACACTTGGTTTTTAAGATACTGCTTTATGAATCAGCGAGCACCACATTATTTGTGAGCATGTTGTTCTTAGAAAAAGGATGGTTTTGGAGAAAACCATCATCTTTAATTAAGATAATTGAAAGCACCGCTCTGTATGCAGACTTGGAGAGCGCTCGTGAGTGTGCATTGTTCATTTTAATGAGTATGCTTTCATCCTTTCAAGTGTATTTCAAACATTTTGCTAGTTAAACAGTTGTTTAACAGAGCTGTATTCACAGTTAACTTGCACAACATGCTTAACGTTGCATGATGCTCATTCTATCTAAAAATAGGTTAAAAATGTTTTTCAACAGTTTTATACATATTGTGAAAAAGCTGAAATGTTGAAACCAGCTGCATCTTTATTATTTTTACTTTTGTTAAGAATTAAAAATATACCATGGAAATTCTGAATGTGGCCAATTTATCCTTCTCCCCAAGATGGCTATAAGTATTGCTTAATTTCTCTTGGATGCATATGTTGCACCTGTGATAGTGGATCACTTCTGAACTTCTCGGTTGCAATGACACACCTGAATCTTTTCTTTCCACTTTCATTTCTTTTATCCTGAGGATCAGCCACGTTGCAAGAGAGTCTCTCAATTAGCTTGCTGGTCATGTTCCGAATGCAGAAACAGCTCACTGATCAGTAATTTATTTTCAGCCTGATGCATACCAATTAGCAAATGAAGGTTATTATCAGATCTAATGCATCTTTGCTGGGCTTCTACTCAGAAAGAGAAAGTGAGAGAGGTTGAGGTGTTTCTTTGGATCATTTATTTTAAAGACCCTCTTTGATTCATTCTGCTGCTGTTCTCAAAAATTCTGGCTTCTAGTTTAAAGCATTGCAAATAAGTGACAGCTTCAAACAGCCTCCTAACCACTTAAATTTGTGTGAAATGTTAAGTGAGTGCTGTTATTTACAAGGTGAACTGTGTTCAGTGGCCTTTGGTGGCAGTGGGGCTCTGTTAAAACAATGTTTTAACATCTGCCTCGGGGTGATCTGCTTATTTCCACTGCTACCTTATAATTGGATGTGTGGTAGGCATCTGTGCATGATTGTTTGAATACAGTTTAAGTTAAACTCTATATGAAAGGTTTCATTTATTTCATTTATCCCACTTGTCATGGAGCTCAAATTGCTTTATATATTGGTGTCACTTTGTCCACCACCAGTCTGCAACATAATATACACCTTGATAGCCGATAGCTGCCATTCTTCATCAAAACACACACCTAATACTTTACTACATGGTAGGTGACTAAGTGGTGTAGTCAGTTAAAGAAAGGGCTTGTTAAGAGGTTTGGATTGATTGAGAGCAGTGGGTAAGTTTGGCAAGTATTCCAATATTAGAGTGTCTATTCAAAGGAATTAGTTTGACAATTAAGAAACTCTGTACTCTGGAGAACATCATCCTATTGCCATTGTCTCTCTACTGAGTGTTAGGAACCTTTCACAACCCCACATTAGCCCCACAACACAAGGTAGATATTTTCCAGGATAAATGCTCATAAACTATTGGGTACAAGTTTTTAGACCGTGTAAGGAAACCTGAAAAAAATCCACACTGCATAGAAAACCCTTTTGCTAGTTTTTAAACTAGAAACCATTTTATTTTGAGTTCACAACCTTTACCACCAGGTAACTGTTCCAACGTTGTGTAAAATAATACACAGTGGAATCCAGAGAATTAGTTAGTATTTGGTCCTTCTCAATAAAAAGTTAATTTAAAAGCCTCTTGTGAGTTGTGTATAGTAAAACACACACATATTTAAAAGTGTTCAGTGAAAAAGTGGCTGTTTTTTATATTTTAACTCAATTTGACTGTTTTTATATTATCTTCAGAGAAGGACCAAATACACTTTGAATAGATTCAGGTGGCATAGAAAACATTTGCTATGATTTGAACTAGAAACTATTTTGCCACATCCTTTACCACTAGGCAACAGTACCACTAAGTTTTATATTGTAAAAAACACATATGTATTCAAAGGTTGCAGTAAAAAAATTCAGTTGTTTAAAATATTTTAACTAAATTTGACTGTTTTTGGGACGGACCAAATACACTCTACATAGAATTAACTTTGGTCTTAGGATTTTGCAGTGGGCATAAAATATCTTGTAATTTTTACAGATAAATAACTTAGTATTTACATGTTTGTTTCTACAATATGTTGTCTATAAATATGATAAACATAAGTTTGCTTTTATGTTATACTTTTAAGGTTAAACATGATTTAAAGATGAGGTGAAACAAATTACATTTATTATTTTTTTCCATTTTAGAATGTTAAATATTTAACTTTACATGTATATTGTAAAATAGACTTTAAAATGTATGTCAGTGTTTTTGTAGAAAGAAGTACAAACACATTTAAGAAGCATCTGAAAGATTAAAGTCCTCAGACACAGAAATCAATCCAGGCTCTAAATCTAGCATGTATTTCATCGACCAGAGCCGACGGAGCATCAGATTTTCATCAAGTTTGACTCTTTCTTGCAGTATTGACTAAAGTCAACAATATAATTACTTTTCCAGTTTCCTTCTGCAAAAGACAATGCTGGATGAATACAGGGAGCAATTAATTTCACAAAATGTCATGAAATATCAAGATGTCGCCATGCGATTGCTCAACAAGGAAGTGTCTTATAGCACATCCTTTAAATATCAAATTCTTGCTCTCTCACCTTCCCAATGTGGCAGATAAACACAAAGAACCGTTATATTGTCCTTTACCCAAACAAGACATTAGAAAAACACCATTCCCTTCGGAATTGTTTAATGTCTGACAACTGATTGTGGGCTCTACTTGGCTTTGCAATTAGAAGGGTCTTAGAAACCCCAGTCCTAAGCACCTTGTTTGCATGTTGCGCCAAATAGCTATAATCCTCTTTTAAAGCAGAAACCCAAAGACTGTGTATGCTGACCTGTCTTCTGTCTGAAGGGCTAGTCTGGGGATTAGCTAGGAACACCCCCACCACACAAACACACACATTCGCACGAGAGAGAGAGAGAGAGAGAGAGAGAGAGAGAGAGCAGGGACTCGGCTCCATACCTTCAACATCTCTGCTTTGAAAATGGCACTTCATTAATCCTGCAGCTGTAATTACTGACTGTTTTGGACCTGGGCTTTTCAGACAGGGATTTAAAAACGCTCACCTCTTGCATCTTCTTTGATGCACGCAGTCAAAACGACACGGCTTACACCTGCTGGGTTAAAACTGTCACGCACAAACTAACAGGATCTTTTTCCTCATGCTGGCTTTACCTCTAACGCTATTGTAGCGCTAGCTTTGCAGCTTTGTGATTTGTGAGCTAGTTCATCGGTGGATATTAGCTGCAGGCTGCTGAATTACATGCCACTAATCCAAATACATTTTTAACAAGGTTCATGATAAACATTAGGATGGATGTGTTGGCACTAGCCGTAGGGATGAAGTTCCGCTCGCAAAGCTTGATATTACATTTCAAGACGTTGACTGTAAGAGACATGATAGTTTGGCTTTTAAAGAGAACAAGGACTGAGTAGAAAGAGGCTTCTTTGATTTTGTTCATTGCTCATTGATTAAATTGATTTCATGTTGTAGGTATTCATGTTGCAGTGCACATGATTGCCCCGCCCAGTCAATGTTTAATACTTATATAATCTTTAGTACATGTCCTTATACCAAGCTTTCTTCAAAAAGGGCGCTTGAGCAAATTGTGAAAAAGTTTTGCAAACAATACCTTCAGGTTGGTAGTGCATGTATACCTTACCTCTATTCTTGCATCTTTCATTAAAGATTGGTTTCGAATTCTTTAAGTTGATTGTACGCAATTTCATGGACTGACCCCACAATATCTGCTAGAGCTGTGTCACCTGCTCGAATAACATTTTCGTAAATTGGCTTTTAACAACATGTGAAGTGTGGGATGTCTTGAGGCCATTCTATACTTTTGCGTCAAGCCCATAAATTACCGTTTACGATACAGTTGCGCAAGTTTGAGCTTTGTGATAGGTCGAGTTGAAGCAGAGCAAGCGCTTTCACTTTCTTTCTTTGCTTGCACTCCATGTTAAACACTGGATAATGGATTAAAATTTTGACACTGAAGTAAATATCAGTAACACTCCTTTGTTATCGTATTTGAATTTTAACTAGCTAGAAGTTAGTATTGTTAGCTTGCCACGTTTTAATATCAAACAGAGCAAAGATAGTGCTTCTACAGCAGCAACAGATGTGTTCATGGAGTTGTATGTATACAATGTATGATAAGGTAAATAAACCTGTCCTTTGTGTTGCGTTTTGGTTAGGGAGTTGTTAGCATTTTTAGCATGCCAATATTGATCAGTGCATAGACAGCGCACAACCACACAACTGTTGATGCTTTGTTGACAAATGAGTGTGAGCAGGAATCTCTACAACTGGCACTTTGTAGGCTTGATACACAACTTATAGATAGGTATTTCTGTCTCCGTTACCGCATGTATGTTCATTTATGTTTCTACAGGCACTTAATGTCACATTTGTCACAGTTAGAGTGCATTATAAAGAGTAAAATGTCTTAAAACTATCAGTTTTTACATCTACATGATTTCTGGTTTGAAAAAGGCAACCACTAAGTAAGTGAAATGTATTTATAAAGCAAATTTGTCACAGGGGAACTAGCCAAAGTGCTGTACAGTCAGCAATACAATCGTAAAAATAGCAACATTAAAAATAGGAGTAAGATATTTAAAACTGAAAGCAAATGTAAAAATCCTTAAAATTTAAATACGTCTTTAACTTAAAGTCACAGTATTGACCGATAGATGATATCTGGAGACAGATCATACCAAAACCTACTTGTAACTTACTACATTGTGCAACATTCCAGGTTAAAATTCATATCGTATATTAAAAAGATTTCATTATCATTAATTTGTGTTTTTCTATGAAGGTGATATAATGTCTAATTATGTCCTTCTATCTTGTGCATTCGATTGACTCATCGTGAAAAGAGACAAAAGAGTAAAGGGGTTCATGGCCTTTATAATGCATCTCTTCATCTTGTAGCTGGGCGGAAGAGAAAGAAAAAGAACAGAGGATGGGCTTTATCTGGAGGCCTGGAGTCTCCATGAGTTTACCTTTGATGTCAAACAGAAAGAGAGAAAGGGAACGAGGGCGCTCAAGAGGAGATTACAGCCTTGACTCCATCCGTTCGCTGTCTGCATGCTCTCTGCATGTGCTTTGATCAGAGTCATAAAAGGAAAAAACAAATACAAAACAATCTTTTCATGATTAACACGTCAAGTGCCAAAAACATTTAATGCAAGCAGCTTTTAATATGTTCAAAGTGAATGATACGCATCATATTTAATTTGGATTTACATATGTAGAATGCTTGATTAAGACTGGAATCATTGCTGTGATTGGTTGAATTCATTCAGAGTTTCACTATTTGGTTTTTGGAGGCTTTGAGGGATGGATATCTTTTAGAAACATTGGCAAATTATATGTTTGTTCGCCTTTCATGTTTCTAGTGTAATATAATCTGACTCTCATCCTCCCACGTTGATAATTAAACCCAAGCTAAACACGTCTGTTTTCTCTCACAGGAGCAGACCTATTCTCCAACTGCACAGAGGAATGCAAAGCCCTCGGCCACTCGGATCGTTGCTGGATGCCAAGTTTCATGCCCACTGAGACACGGCAGGGTGCCGATTATCGCAGCAACCTACACGTGCCAGGCATGGACTCTGTGCCTGACTCTGAGGTATTTGAGGGCGAGATGTTGGTGGGCGATCAGTCATTCTCAACCTTTGGCAAAGAGACCTCACATCCCCCCAACCAGATGCACCAACACCAGTATCAACATCAACATCATCAACACAACCTCAATGCTTCCACGCTAGAGCGGAAAGAATTTGATGCACTTCTGTGTAACTCGCGCATGCCTTACAAAGCCACCTGTCTGTGTGAGTATCTCAAAGAGAGAAAATGCACTTACTTCTCTCTTTCTCTTGATTTGACCCCCCTGAAAAAAAATTATTGTAAAATGAAGGCCTCTAGCGAGAAGTGCCGCTGAATTCTCCTCGAAAAACTCACACTTCCGCTTTCCTTCATTTCTCAGCATGTTACATTCTCCATTTGCTTCCTTGCATACACTCTTGAAAACGGCAGATGCATAAAATGGAAATTATTTTAACTTATTTGTTTATTGAACTGAAAAACTTGGTTGAGAACTTGTTTAACATATATCGGCAGATATGTTTTTAAACATCTTTCATTTTTAAGAGTGTATGGTTTGCTTTTCATACTTTTTTCATGTCATTGTGGTTGTGGAAAAATACTGGCTGCCTTTTTACTTAGGAATTGTTAATGTGTTTTTGACTCTTTATTTGAAATTAAATGCATCAGATTGACACCAAATAATAATAATAATAATAATAATAATAGTTTATTTAGGTCACCTTTAAGGACAATCAAGGAGGTCGTATAGGAATTCTTAAACAATACAAGAAGAACTGAGCAAAAAAAAAAAAAAAAGCTAATCAATAGTTCAAAGCTGCAAAGTACTCTTAAGTCTTAAGTCTTGTCTGCGAAGGGTCTTCATTTTGGTTTTAAAGTTTTTAAGTAAAGCACTGTGTGAACCCAGTCTGGAATCTTGTTCCAAAGCATGGGAGCTAGAGACCCTCCCATGCATAGCTGCCTTAGGAAGATATTGGCGCTGACGGGTGTTGAATGTTGTTTAGAGGAGGAGCAGAGTTGATACGTTGATCTAATAGTTAACAGTTCTGTAAGTTATTAAGCAAAATGATTACGTTTGGAGCTGTATAGGTAAGACAGTAAAGTTCCTGTAGAACAGGATTTTTTGTTCTGCTCTGAAAACCTTTGCTACAGCACATTGTACAAGATGTAGATTTTCAGTTAAATTATCTGGGAGTCCTGTGTAAAGCGATTTACAATAGTCTAATTTGCCAAATCTCAATGTGTTAGGAAGCAGTGATGCAATCACATTATGTAGTGAAGGATGAAGCCTGATTATGTTCTGAATGTGATTTAATTAAATGAACACTAAAGATTTCAGTCATTCAGAGAAAAGAAGATACACTAACAAAGGTCAACAATCAACTCTAAAAAAATTTCATTCTACTAAATAAGATTATCAATACAAAATAGATTAACAGACTCAAAAATGGTTTGTCTTCATACATTAAATATTTTAATCGCATTCTGAATTATTTTGTTTACTTAAAGCCCTAACATAGTTGTTGACTTTATTTCATTGTTGCTGTGACTGTAAAAGGCTCTCTGATGTTGGACCATTGCCAAAGATTCACTGTTTACCTGTTAAACAAAGAGATAAAAGCAGGTGCTCCCTATTATTTGTAAGCCAGCGGTGACAAACCAAAGCTCAGAAGCTTGAAAATAAATTTCTCCAAAGGTAAGAGTTGAGAGGGTTTAGGTTTCTCAGAAGATAAAGGTGGAAGAGGGATTGATTGAGAAATTATTGACCGCTCTTCAGGCATCCATCTCTGAAGAGCGCTCCGATGTTGTGTGGGTGAGGAATTTATTGTTAAGGAAATACTTCATGATTGCATAGATCTGCGATAGTGATGAGCTTCTGTGTGGACCAAGCACACAGACAAACATCTAGTTGCATCAACAAATCAATATTTAGACTTTATTGTACATTCGGTTTGTGCTCTTTAACTAAACTCGTTTTTAATGCATTTGAGACTCAATTTTAAACAGATGCGTTTAACAAGGAGGGAAATGTTAATTCTAAAAGTGTAAATTACTTTGACAGCATTAAAAATTTTATATGCATAACATTAAGTTGTTATTTTAAGGTTAGTTTTTTAAGAAAAAAATGTTTTTGTAGCCTTATAGAATTACATTTGTGAAATTGTAACTGAATGTTACAATGATCATGAACACACTTTTTGAAGTGCATTTCACCTTATAATAATATTACATTTTATACATGGAAAATCGGCCAAGAAAAGAAACTATCATTAGTTGAGTTTGAATAGTGCATTTAGCTGTTGCTAAAGCACATTTTTAACAAGCTTTCTGTTTGTTTTCCTTGTTAGCGCGGAAAAGGATTTGCTAGCTCTTTCCGAGTGGACATTCCAGAGACAGCGTGATTTTGCACAATCAGTAAAACTGATGGAAAAGTGAAGAGTATCAAGTTTTCAGACTCTATTTCCAGAGGCGTCAGATGATCGTGCATTCCCCCAGGCTTCAGGAGCTTTTGGGACCCCAACCAAACTTGATGAAAGAGTCCGACTCGTTATGTGCTTCTCAGCAGGACTGAGACGGAGGACAACATAAACCCATGAAACACATGGAGGATTGGAAGACACAGAGGAAGGTTCCTCTTGGCTTCTGTGTGTGCCTGTTTACAGCACTACTGTACATCTTATAAAGAATCCATGAACAATGTGAACGATGAGGAGAACCCCCTACATAATGGAGATATATTCACTGAGCCCTTTAGTTGTTTATCTACAGACAGAAACACAAGCATACATACTCCACTAAAAGCCAACTGTACAGAATGTTCCATTTGTGCATTACAATGCAATATTGTTCTTTTAAACATGACTGTTTTTATATTCTGTGTGCGGCTGTGTGTGTGTGTGTGATCAAGTGTTTTCCCCTAAATCTATTCCAACTCTCTGTCAAAAAAGTAGAAAAAAAAATCAACGAACTCCACAGAGGGATTTTCTCTTGTTTTTTCATCAGGGTTAAGTGTGATTTCAACATTGTGAGCAAGACAGCAGTGGCCTAAATCGTACTCTCTCAGACAATATGTAGGTTATCTCATGTGTGGGAAGTCTTAACTGTACTCTTTTAAACTCAAAATAAATATAAATCTATATCTATACATTTACATATATACTTTTTTTCTGAAAATGCAGTCTCTATTTGATACATTTCTTTTCAGATGTAGGGGGGATCTCTTCAAGAGAACTGTAAGCGTCTGGTAATCTACTTTCTAGGGGTTCTTAATGAGTCTGAAAGCCTTATCCCCAAGCTGTTCCTTCATTTTCACTTTTGGATATTGAGATTTGTGTCTATAAATAAAGAGGGGTATGGTATTTTAGAACTGAACACAAGGCAGGTGTTGATTCATGTAGCCAAATAGATCCAGTTGGAAATTTGTGGCCAAATAAGAGAGATACTCACAGAGCAAACACACGTGTACTCAAACAAATGCACACAGCCAACACCTTACAATCAGGAGGTGTCAAATAAACTGAAACATGTATACTTTCACTGTAGACTGATGCCTTTTGTTTAAGACACGGTTTGACCCACTAGGATGAGATCATTGTGCAAAAGTGCTTTTGATGCTTCTCTGGAGATTAAGATTGTTGCATCAATTCAGCTTCACTAACAAGGGACATAATGTGTATTGAAACAATATTAAAATTTGTATTAGATTGTTTTATGGGGACAATAGAGTTATAAAATACAGTTAACTTTAAGAAACATTTTCCCTTGTTTATTTTATTGCTACAATAAGGAATAATTAATTGTAATTATAAATGTGTTATAAAAGCTTTATTTTTGGGCAATGTAGAATAACCAAGTTTTATGATAATAAGTTTTATGAAGATTAGCTGGATGTAGCTGGTGCATGTGACTTCACAAAGGAAGTTAGGATATTTTTTCTAGTGCTAACCATGGTGAAAACAGCGACAGAAAACTGTTTAAAACAGCAATAAAGCAGTTAGTGTGACATACTATTTATATCATAACAATATTTTGTTGTGTTGCAAGCAAACACCCCAATATAACACCAAACCACCAGTTATATTCATGAATTCAATGAATTCAAGATCATGACCAGTTTGTGATGATCTTGAATTCAAAGTAGCAGTCTATTTTTGACAATAATCTGTTTAAATGTAACCCTCATGCACCAGGGCGATGTTCCTTATATGGACTGCTGTGATGGTCAATCTTGCTCAAGCCTTATTAGAACGATTACATTTCAAAGTAATTCCAAACAATGCATTGCTTTTTATCTGTCTTTACACCGAGTGAGCTTTTAATGCCATTTATACCTGCTACTAAAGTGTTATCAACCCTGACATTCTAGTTCATAAAAATTCCTTTCCCTTTCATCTACATAGAAAGTGTCATTTATTTGAATACATTCCAGTAAAGTTCAATTGCAAGCCAATTGCACAGAGCTAAAGTTAATGTAGCACAAAACAAAGGACAACAGCAATGTGATCATATCTCATTTTCACTCCAAATTGACTTCATTACATTTGACCTCGACACAAATTAATCTCTTTCACAAAACGCAGGCTTTAATCTTAAGACCAGCACTGATTGAGAGGCACAGAAATCACAAAACTAAAAGAAGTATAATTCAAAGAAATATCCAACATCAATCAAACAATCCGCACTGTGCGTTTTTTAAAGTCACAATCAAAGATTCCAACTGAAAAATTATGTTCAATATGAGTTTGTTTTTTTTCAGTTCATACTTGTATTATTTTGACATTTCAGTCCTTTCTTCCACGTCTATTTCAAAGCTACAGAAAGTCATTCAAGACATACCACTCACCTGCTTCAATTTTCTATGCCTGAAGTGAATTACATATCATAATGAAAAAAAATTATTCCTTTTACATAAAATACAATACATTTTTCAACTTATGACAAAATGTAAACAATTTAGTGTTTTTTTGTTATAAAAGTAAGAGCAAGTTAACATTCAAAATACTTGTTTTTTGTACCAGTGCTTCCATTCTTCTTGCAGCAAGCATTGCAGAGCTCTGTTTGGCCCTTTCATTAAAGCAATCTAATTATTGCAACCACTATTTACAATTGTGTACTTTGAACGACTAAAATGGCTAGTGTCTGGAGTAACAATTGCAAAAAAAAAAAGTTTTAAACCTGACCCCTAATAGCCTCTTGTTTGTTTAGGCTCCCGAATGTGATGACGAGACCTTGTTGAAGTGAAGATGGGTGTTAGGTGACATTTTAAGCTGAGGCCACCTCTGACAGCTAGATTGAAGTTGAACAAAAAAACTGTCCTCATAAATATGCTAACACCCCCCTCAAGCCTCTCATTCCTTCATCTCCCTTGCCCTTCCTCCTGCTCACACCTCAAACTCTCTGGCAGGTCAGTGCTCCATTTGTTCTGAGTGATGGCACCCATGAAGGCAACTTTTGTTCTCCTCCAAAAAGAGATGGGAAGAGATTATGTGAGTATTTGAGTGAATATTTGCAAGAGTGTGTGTGGCGCTACCAGATGTCTGCTGTCTGAGGTGACAGTGGTGTAGGATCACTGGACCCCTGGCAGTTCTAAGAGGGGCCTCCAGGGTTCTGGCTGTAGCATTAAAAGCGACAGGGCACTGAAGAAAGGATAAGCAGAGCAGGAAAGGAATGTGAGAGTAAGCAGGCTGTGAATCCCAGGTGTGCTGTCTGTTATACACACTCCGACAGGAGATAAGATGACAAAAGACGCACACAGAGTCAAGGTGGGGTGGTGGAATAGAGGGAAGATGTGGAGAGTTACCTTTTTGAGCTGAGCTCTTGTAGACTTTTTCTGACATTTAGACCCCTCCACCGATCCAGTCTCTGTATCCAATTTGTTAGGATCATGGCTCCGCTGTGACTGATGGGGAAAAGTTCAGAGAATGATTTGAAACAAATTCTGCCAATGTACTCAAGTTCAGCATTGTTTTATCTTGAAACTTTGATTGTTTTATCTGTGCAATAAAATGGAGTGAAAAAATGTTTCCTAAGATAGCAGGGACGTAGCATGCAACAGACATTTTGAGTTTGATGAGTTTCTTTTTTTATCCTATGAAAAAATTATGTCTCTAAATTATGAAAACTGACATCAACAGTAGAAAACTGACTATACAATTGCATTGAAATGCCCGATGTAATATAATTTTTTATGTTTCACAGATGACATGGACAAGCCATGAAAGAATTAACATATGCTGGGAGGAGCTTGGCTGCAGTGGTGTTTTTGGCAGCCATCAAACTTTTAGTCTTAGTCTTAGTTTTTTGATTGACTTTTAATTATTTTAGGAAGTGATTTTAGTTTTAGTCACATTTTAGTTATTTCAAAATGTAATAGTTTTAGTCACGTTTTAGTCCACAGAAATCTAAAATGTTTTAGTTTAATTTTACCCACCAAAAAAAAACTTTTAGTCAAATGTAGATTAATATTTACTTGATTAAAATGTATACTTTAACAAGTTAACCTATTTTTGAACGCCAGCCACAAATCATGAAAAGCAGAAATGTCATCCATTTTGCACGTGTAACCATCCACTCACTAACATTTTTGTTCACTCATATTTGCAACTCGTCCATACATGTCGTTATCGTCACAAGAAAAAAGTTAATCAACTAAATAATTTAATTATTGTCATTGTTGGCAAAAACAACACTGCTTGGCTGATAATTGACTATCTAATCATGTAGCCTACCTACCTTTTACCTACCCAGTAAATAAGACGTGACCTAAAAGACAACATCAAAGTTTTTGCAAGCTAACCCTTCTTCCACCTTATGCCATTCTCAGAGGGGAGCATTCTCGGAGCCCAGGTCTTTTCCTTGTCCCAGACTTTCCTCCAACTCCTCACCCTCCTCTCTTGTAATCCTATGCAATTTTAAGTAAAAGCGGACTCATTAATTGTTTAACTGGCTGAGGCTTTAGGCTTTTTGGTTTCCCTCCTGTTGCTCTTGCCTAGAATTTAGATGTGGTCTAGTCATATACAGTAACTCACCGTTGTACTTGTGGCTAGAAAAACTACTTAAGCAAATCAGAGCTGTAGAAAAATGTGGGTGATGCAGTACCAAGTTCCAATACTATTTTCTTTATTTACCCAAATAGTTGTATATACTCCCTATACCCTCATTCTGAAATCCTATAGCTCTTTCTTCCCATTAGATTGTAGCTAAGTATATCCATCATACACATAGGCTCGAAACCTTTGAATGAACCTGAAGGATGGTTTGTACTCTCACTGAGATCCTGAGTGAAGAACTGTCAGTCTTCTTGTCCGTAAGCTTATTGACTGCTTTGAATGAGCTCTAATCTGTCTTTAGTGCCTCTGGCCCATTTCTTTACTGTCTGCATGGTTCTAACACTTTATAGCCTAAATGGTTGTATGTTACTTGAGCTCAATTGCACTCTTATATATCTATTTATATATAAAGAAGAAGAAGAAAAGGAAGAAATACAATGATGATAATATTACTATTGTTATGTTTTATTTCAATTATTATAATTATTCCATTAAGATTCCAATTAAATCTCTAAAAATCTAAAAAAAAATCTCTCTTTTTCTCTGTCTGTCTCTCTCTCTATCTAACATAAATAGGCGAATTCTCAAAAGTCTTCATGATAAATACGCCTCTCTCTTTCTTCCATATCACTCTCTCATCTCTTCTCTCTGGCAAGGGTTCTCGGCTCCCTTTCATGTTGTAACCTTTATAATGGTGCTCATTGTATATTGAGGAAACCAGTCATATCTTACAGATGAAAAAACACTTATTGAATCACACAGTGACTCATGAACTTTACTATTTTACCTTTATAATTAAGGAATTTAAGTGAAACTTAAAATGTCTTTCTTTATCTTCATTTGAATTTTTCACTTTTTCTAAGTTCAATGAATCTTAATTTGGTTTTCCTACATAGATTACTTCCAGGTGAGAATTGAAGAACTCCAATTCACACTCTAAATGATGTTTCTCAAGCATGGCTCAGGTATAAAAATATTAAATGGTTAGCATAATCATCTCAAATGTCCCTTCTCTCTTCACAATACAAGGACTTAAGCAGATAGTTCACCAGTGTTAGTTTATAATGACAAAGTAAAACACTCCATCACCCTGTTTGCCAGATTGATGCTATGTCCTATGTCCTATGTATAGAGTTCCGAGCACCTCCTTCTTGTCCTGCTTTTCTTGTATGTTCTATGCTAACCTCATTCAGCAAATATGCATAGTATGTATTTATTTATATTTTTTTATGCAAGTAGCCTCAGGAAGTCACCTAAACAAAGAAATGCAGTAAGGTTAGGAATTACCTGTAAGCAATCTCATGCTAGATTGTTGTCAGTATTTTCATTAAATTATTTTTTTCAACTTTGCTGAAACGGTAATTTTTAGTGTTTTCCATAATTATCAGTCTATTTAGTTTTCAATGCAGTTACATTTGGGAGTGAAAATGAAACCTTAACACAAGATAGGTTTTATAAATAGGTATAGGTTTATTAACCATATTTAAAGTAATTAACAGAGCTCTGATTTTCCTTAACAATTCCTTATGTTTCACTCTTTACAAGAACAGAAGTTCAGTTCACTTATTGGGAGAAAATTTTTTTACTTGAATGGGGCCGCATAGGATTGTGTGAAACCAGAAGTTCCAACTTATGTGTGAGGTTTTAGATTCCGCTTCGATGAAAGTTGAAATGAAGTAAACTTTGATCTGTGATTACTGCATCGCATGACTCAAGTACACTATCTTGTATCACTAGATTGGAGAGCTGAGAACACTGACACACCCTCTAATTTGATCCCATTCAAGTCAATGGAATTGTTTTCATAGTGTGACCACAGTATTACACTCCAACCTTAACTGAACACCTGATTCCACTAATTAAACTCCTCTTGACTTGTTTAAAGCTACTCACGCGTCTCTTGAAATGGGGTTAAAACAAAAAGCTGGCTGTAGAATAACTTTGCACACAAATGGTCTAAGAGCAAGTTTGTTTTAGGAATTTTAGCTGTCAACAGCAGATTAAATATACTGCCTACAGATCATTTAATGTTGAAGTAACACACATCTTCTAGAGTAAAAATGAAATTGAAAGAAACTTGTCAAAGCTGACAAAAAGAGTTAGTGAGGAAGGTTTGCATTCCAGAACATGTAAAGTCTAGTGGAAGACCTAAATAAGTGGGTGAATTGGCCTTTGTGTGTGTATGTGTTTATGTGTGTAAATGGACTATAGGTGCCACCTGGGTGTTAATGAGTGAGTAATTAGGCTCTGGCACATGCACAGACGGCCCCACCTCACTCCTCAGGACCCCTACCACCATATGCTGCAGCAGTTGGGAGCTGATCATGCCAAAAACTCTGGAAGAAGAGGAAAGTCTCTTCTGTCTCCACATAGGCCCCGTAGCTTAGGTACCATTAAATCACATGTCTTTCTCAGCTTTATAAAAGCTTTTGAAATCACATAGAAAGAGGGTAAATACCACAGGAGAATGATGAAAGCAAAATGAGTAATTTACTAAGTGCTAGCTCTTTTCATGCCAGTGTAGCTTGATCTCTAACGCATTCAGAATGCTAACAAAAGAAGGGGAGTGTTCCTTAAAAAAAGGAAAGCTTGGCTGGGGTTGGTGGTTGAGGATTTAAGCAGTTCATTTCTTTTTATAGGTAGAGTAAACTGACACTAGAAAGCTAGAGAAAATTGAGTTGAAGACTTTAGAAAAAGGCTTGGAGAGAAAGTGTGCTTTCAACTGCTTTCAGGAGCGTGTTAAATCAGCAGATGCCAGCCAAATGTTGCTGGGTCTAATTGTTTGTCAGCTTGTGAAATGCCCCTTCCCCACTGTGAAATTGTGTTAACAAAGTCCCATAGAGGAGATGCCATTCAGATTGCATTTAGATAGACTCTGCTCTTGACAAGCACAAGTTATTTCTGGGTCACATTCTGGCCATTTGGTGTATAGAGAGAGCCCACACATTCACAAATATGCCTAACCATCTGCTCCTGATGCCTGTGGTGGTGTTATTTTACCTTAAGCAAACTCTCCATAAAGGACAGCAGCAACACTTTCTGCATCTTCACTTACTGTAATCTTAAAATACATTTTATTTGCTTGGATATTAAGGCAAAGTTTTATTTTCTTTTTTCTCTGTTATTATAACAAAACTCTTTGGTGTTCTTTTCTTTAATTCCCCTTTTCTTGCAAAAAATAGGAGACAAAAAAGTTTAGTATCATGTTAAAGATGACACATTTGAAAATATTCAGTAAAATTCTGTTATAAATTATTTACATAGTGTCACACAACAATCAAAAGAAATCTCATAAGTTTAATCTTAAATTATTAATCTCATAAGAAGTAGTTTTATTCAATAACTGCTATTTTGCTAATTTGCTATAATTTTAAAGTAATTATTTAGTTTTCTTCTCTTTTATTACACTTTCTAACCCTAACCCCAATCTTGAAAAAAATAAAATGAGTTAATACAAGTTTATTTTACTGTTAAAGGTGACACACATTTCCCCTTCTATATTTTTCTATAGTGCCCTTCAACAATAAAAAGAGCAGCATGCCTGCAGAAAATATATATCCAAATATAAATAAATGTATATATAAAATGGTTTGCATTATTACAACCTAATTGGCAGAAAAGTGAAAAAAAAACCCATATATATATATATATATATATATATATATATATATATATATATATATATATATATATATATATATATATATATATATATATACAGTGATATAAAAATAACTGAAATAATAAATTATAGAAAACACCTTAAATTAGTCTGCATTAATCTTATTTTGTGCACTATAATTGTCCATATGAACAGCTAATCTATTCAATGTTTACCTTTTAAAACCCTCAGATATTTTCAAATTGTTTGTCTGAGTGTTTATCAAGCCCGAAGTTGTGTTTCATACTTTTGTCAAACATGCATACTCACTCACTAAATAGCTGTGTGCAAAGCACATAAAAGCAGTCATTTAAATAAATACTGGTGCGTAGTCCATTACTTGGTAAACATAAAAAATATTAGCAAAAAGTACAATACAATAACGCAGCAAGACTTTTTGCTGAATCCAGAGCTGTATATTATTACATAAATAGAGCAAACAGATGCAAACATCTGAACCCCAAGGACCACAAGCTCCTAGCTCAGGAGATATTGGCATTCTGATTTGAGACCATTATTCTTATAATACTTATAGGCACAGCTTCCCTTCTCAGATGAAACTGCTGTTATTTGTTCAAGGCTCCTGGGTCATTTTTCCCCGCCAGCAGCACAGATCTCAGAGTTAGAAGGTAAATCAATTTTATCGGCCACGGCAGGTCCCAAGCTTTGCCGAAGGTGTCCTGGTCATTAGCTATACTGATTTGTGTAACACGTTAAAAGTTGTTAAAGATCGGCTCTATTGGCATCTCAACACATCCCTATCACAGCATAATCTCAAAGGATGCATCCATTCGTCTTCAGTCTGGTCTCTAGCTGTCCTCTGGCTAAAAGAGCTCACCATATTTCTGTCTGTGTCTTGCTGGGTGAAACCATGATGTGCTTTTATTTTACTCTGACGGTTGACTTGAATACAAGTGCAGTAGAAATGTGCCAATTAGTCCAACGTTGCTTTATCATTCAGTATGTCGGTGAACATTGTGTTCTCTTTAATTATGTTTAATAATCATCTATGGCCTCTAAGACAGTGACGCATAATTTAATCACATGTAAGCTAAAAATTATATTGCAACAAACTCTATTAATTACAGAGGAAGAGATACTGTTGCAAAAGCATAATTACAGCATAACTTGTTCCAAATCACAGTAGCTTAAGTTCTAAAGCTATACGTACAAATTGAGCTCTTAAGAAAGTGTATGAAAACATACAAATTAAGGAAAAACATCAGCTAAAGTAAAATGTTTGGCTTGGTAAATCTGCAGACACACACACACACACGCAACACACGCACACACACACACACACACACGCACACACACCTGTTTCTTTTTTGATTACATTTGTTAGAAACCACTTGAGTAAAAAAAGAAACATTTTTCATGTGAAGTTTGCACATACTAGTAAGTTATTAACTGAAAAACCAAGGTAGTGAAAGAGAAAAAAAGGGTTCTTGTTACTGAGATACAGTAATTGCAGCACATACAACAGTACTCTTTTCTGCCTATGGTTTGTAATCTGAGTTGCATTAAATAATGACTGAATGCGTTATTCTATCCTTGCACTACAAAATAATCTCTTCTTTGAATGAAGTACTTCTTTTTTTCTTTTTTATCATCGCTGGGGATTTTAATATTCACATGGACAATCACGATAATAATGCTGCCAAAGAATTCAACAATATTTTAAACACCTTCGACGTGACTCAACACGTTCAGGGTGTCACACATTGTCACAGTCACAAACTGGACTTAGTAATTAGTAAGGGCTTAAATATTTTATCCAATGATAAAAGATGTTGCTCTGTCTGATCACTTTGTTGTTTTTGTTGATGTGTCAATCTCTCACGTCAAAATTGCAAATTCAATTTTTGTAAGAAAGAGACACAAACGATAAAACCAGCGAGATGTTTATGCATGCCATATCTCGAACACCTAGCATCACTTCTGGCACAGCCGACTTCCTTCTTGATGCATTTACTTTAAAAATCAAGTGTTTTTTAGGAGACAAAAAAAACCCTTGAGAAATTCAACAAAAGTTCAAAGTATGAAAAGACTTTGCAGGAAAGCTGAAAGAAGGTGGAGAAAATCCAAACTGGTTATAAAGAGAGTCTTCGTGCTTTTAATTCAGAATTAATCACAGCTGGGCAAGAGTTTTTCTCAAACTTATTTAATAACAACCTTAACAATACGCAAACTCTCTTTGCAATGGTAGAGAGGTTAACCAACCCACCAAACCAGACTCCAAATGAGCTTCTATCTGAAAATAAATGCAATGAGTTTGCTTAATTTTTCATCAATAAAATCATTACCATCAGAAAACGCATTAGTGCTTCCCCCTGCAGGGCTGGAGATGGACATCCTCAGCCTCCACTCTCAATGTGCATTTTTAATCTAATCGATAGCAAAACATTAATAGGGACGGTTCAGAGCCTTAGAACATCAACACGTATTCTTCAAACTCTAGCAACAGCCTTTTTTAAAATGGTTCTTAGGAGTCTAGAAAAGGACTTCTTAGAAGTTATAAACACCTCCTTGTGCTCCAGCTTTTTCCCCAAATCTCTTAAAACCACAGTGGTAACGCCACTACTGAAAAAGACAAACTTAGACAATACTACCGTACAGAGCAACTACAGGTCCTTCTCAAATCTACCATTTATTAGTAAAATTATGGAAAAGATTGTGACAAAACAACTGATTGAATTCCTGACCCAAAATGAACTCATGGATTGTTATCAGTCAGGTTTCAGAGCTCATCACATGACAGAGACAGCTCTACTGAAGATAGTCAATGACATCCGGTTAAACACCGATTCAGGAAATACACTGTCCTGGTTCAACTCGATCTGAGCGCTGCCTTCGACACAGTTGACCACAAAATCCTTCACGATAGACTAGAAAACTATGGCGGTCTTTCAGGAACTGTGATAAAATGGTTCAGATCATACTTAGAAGGAAGAGGCTTCTATGTAAACATAGGTGAGTACATGTCGAAGTAGACTGCAATATCCCTCAAGATTCAATCCTAGCTCCTTTACTATTTAACCTGTACATGCTTCCACTGGGCCAAATTATGAGAAGGAACCAGATATCATTCCATAGTTATGCGGATGATACACAATTTTATCTGGCTATCTCCCTGAATGACTACAACCCCATAAACTCTCTCTGCCAATGTCTTGATGAGATTAAAAACTGCATGAAAAACAACTTTCTTCAATTAAACAAGGACAAAACTGAAGTCATTGCATTCGGAAGCAAAAGCAAGGTTGTTCAGGTTAACGCGTATCTCAATGCCAAGGGCCTAATAACTACAAATCAGGTCAGGAATTCTGGGGTGATTCTGGACTCTGATCTTATTCTAAATAGCCACATCAAAGCAATTACGAAATACCGCTTATAACCATTGCAAGAATCAGATGCTTTGTTTACAGACAAGATTTAGAAAGACTGATTCATGCTTTCATCTCCAGCAGGCTGGACTACTGCAATGGCCTTCTCACCGGTCTTCCTAAAAAGACCATTAAACAGCTCCTGCTCGTTCAGAATGCAGCGGCTCGAATTTTAACCAAAACTAGAAAGTCCGAACACATTTCTCCAGTTCTTAAGTCTCTACACTGGCTGTCGATCTCCTTCAGAATAGATTTAAAAGTTCTGCGGCTCGTATGTAAGTCCAAACATAACTTAGCACCTAAATACCTAACAGACATGATCAGTGAATACACACCAAACAGGGAGCTGAGATCCCTCGGTTCAAATAAATTAGATCTACCCTGGGTTATTTCCAAACAGGGTAAATACTCTTTTAGTTACCATGCGCCCCACAGATAGAACCAGCCTCCATAGGAGATCAAGGATGCCAACACGTTAGTCACGTTTAAATCCAGGCTAAAGATTCACCTGTTTAGTTGCACTTTTGTCGACTGAGCACCAACGTCCGAAGAACTATTTTACCTCTGCACTTCACATCTTAATCTTTGTTTTAATCAATGTTTTTACATTTTCAGTTTTTAATCACTTTGATTTTATATGAGTTTTTTATACTTGATCTTATTAAATGTACTTTCTTTTTACTCTTTATTTCCAATGTAAAGCACTTTGAATTACCCTATGTACGAAATGTGCTATACAAATAAACTTGCCTTGCCTTGAGTTCTTTTTATTATTAATTGCAGCCAAAACCTCAAAGCAGCCTTAAACTCAAAGTATAAATGCAAGCCTGAGATTTTTATTTATTTTGTTATACAATAACAAAGAGTATTCCATTAAACGACATGTTCAACCAAAGAATAACAAACCATCACTGTTAAGAATGAGTAACTTTTTCACACACTACCACTGACTCATGTAAGTGTAACCTTAACATCAGATTTTAACCAACCATCATTCCACCCATCCATCTGACGGAAGTTGCGTCCCAATTGTGATGAACACACAAAGTGACTCTATTCTGGAGCAGAAAGTGATGGAGCTGAACAGAACCAAATGGCGGAACAGGAGGAGAGAATAGTGCAATCCCCGGGAGATAACAGTGTCTGCCATAGAGGCTGAGATACTGATCTAAATGAAAACAAACAGAGATAAGTGAGAGATTGGAGTCACACTGGCACGCTCTGGTGTCTCTGTGTGGGGGTGTTTGTGCGCATACTGTGGGTAAGCCCCCTTGCCTGCCCTGCAGAAAGACCAGCCTTCTCATATCAGTCAGAACAATTAGACTGACGCCTGTGCTCTTCCAAGATGAGGATTCTCAGTAGGTGCAGTGTAGGGTTTAATTTTGGAAGCCTTCATTTTTTATGAGATATCAAAGTGTAATGTTGAGCTGTAGATTCTGGAGTGTGATTTTTGTTTTGCTGGCGGGCCATCAATCCACACGTTAGTGGGAACAGATGAAGAACTTAGCCTTTTGTGGCTGAAAGCTTGTCTTTCAGAAACAGAGGTAATACTTCTCCTCTGAAGTTGGATGAAACGGAGGTTCCAAAAGCACTGTTGGACATCACTTCCAGTGCTTTCAACGTTAATCTGCTTGATGCGCTCACTAAAGCGCTCATATTTTGTGATCACACACACTAAGAAGTAAAAACTGATCCCAGTAATCTTGTTTAATATCGTTTTCAAATCTGATGATGAGTCTCCACTTGGGAAATGTGGCCATTTTGGTGTTTTCATCAGAAAAGATCAGATTGAGTTCCATTTGCTGCTACTGAGACTGCTGCTGTGTTTGCTTTTAAGAGCTTTTGTCAGAATGACAGCTAACCAGAGGTGGAATTAAGACCAGATTCTCTAATATATATATATTTATGTTACAGTAGAAAACCTCAACAGCTCACACTAGAAATACAACAAATAAAAAGATGTGAGAACAAATGTAACAAATGTTAGTATAATCAGCCAGTAGGAATTTTGGACTGTTATTAGACGGAAACACACAACAGTCACGGGGCGAGGAAATACAAGCAAACAACGCTGAAGCAAACAAGTGAACAGTTGAAGGACAGCAGGTGAGTAAAAAAAGAGAACTTAACGAAAACACGAATTGGCTAAAAAGAAAAGAAGATAACATGGCTAACAACAACAGAACCAAAACAGACAACTCTGATGTCATAAATCTTTGTTGCTTTGTTTGTATAACACACACGTTTGTATATGTATATATGCAAGGAATAACATAGAAGGGTAGAATGGTGAGCTTGTGGAGGCGGAAGCTGTTTTGATGAGGTAAACAAAGATGTTGTATCAATCAACCAATATTATATAGCACTTCTTTAGCAGTTGCTTTCAATGCAGCTTATAAAATCCTAGTGAGGATCAGGTAGAATAAATAAGAGTTCCTTCTGTGAGGTCCGTGGGATTCTCGCTGACTGAGGCAGGTGCTAGTCTCTTCCCCACCATAAAGAATATACAAACTTAATATCCATTGACGAACAGTTCGCTGGACAGCACCTGAAACAACAAAACAAACATAGACAAAACAGAAACTAACAAATGAAAGAACAAGGGTTCGAAAACTGTAACACAGACAACAAACAGGTGACCAGCATCAGCTGCAGGATGAGTGATAAATGATGAGGATAGGCTAGATAGGCACATTGAACCACAGTGTTTTTTCAATAGTTTGCATGTATATAGTGCTCAGACACCATATCCGTTTAGACAAATGCCATGAGCCAATTATTCGAATGCTAGATTAAACAGATATGTTTTTAATTTAGTTTTGAACTCTGTGAGCGTAGCTGAGCTCCGGACAACATCCGGGAGTTTATTCCAGAGTTTAGGAGCTCTATATAATAATGCTCTTCCTCTTCTGGTGGATTTAGTAATCTGCAGAATAATCAATAGTCCTGCTTCTTGTGATCGAAGAGAGCGAGCTGGAGTATATCGTGATGAAAGACTGCTCAGGTAGTCCGGAGCCAGTTTCCAGGAGCAGTATCTTGTAGTCAATGCGATATTGTACAGGAAGCCAATGAAGAGAGCACAAAACCAGTGTAATGTGGTCATATTTCTTTGTTCTTGTGAGAACCCTAGCTGCTGCATTCTGTACTAAGTGTAATTTTTGTAGCGTGGCAGCTGAACAGCCGGCTAACAAAACGTTACAATAATCCCTTCTGGAGGCCATGAAAGCATGCACTAATTTTTCTCCATCTATGATAGACAACATGTTCCGCACTTTAGCAATGTTCCTGAGGTGAAAGAAGGCAGTCTTAGTAACATAAGAGATATGTTTCTAAAACGTCAGTTCACTATCTATAATAACGCCAAGATTTTTAACTGTAGTGGTAAAATTAATAATGCGTCCCCCCAGCTCCATATTTAAAACGGAGAAATTCTGTAATTGCTTTTTATAGAGCCAACAATTTCTGTTTTATCAGGATTTAGCATTAGGAAATTTTCATTCATCCAATCATTGATATCAGCGACACATTCTGAGATCTTATTTAGCTTAAAGGGTCGTTAGGTTTTGCTGAGATATAGAGCTGGCTGTCGTCTGCATAGCAATGGAAACTAACCCCATGTCTTCTAATAATTTTGCCAAGGGGCAGCATGTAGATTGAGAATAGCATGGGTCCCAGAACAGATCCTTGAGGAACTCCATACTCTACTGCTATTGTGTCTGATGAGTCTCCATTCACATGAACAAACTGACTCCGGTCAGAGAGGAGGAGTAAAAACATCTTAGAGCCTGGCCCTGGATGCCTGCATCGTTCCCTAGTCTCTCGAGGAGAATTCTGTGATCAATCGTATTGAAGGCTTCAACTTGAAGAGAGATATTCCCTTGATCCCAATCAAGTAAAAGAGCATTTGAGATTTTAACCAGCGCAGTCTCTGTGCTGTGATGCACTCTGAATCCAGATTGAAGATCTTCATAATAGTTGCTCTTTTGTAAGAAGGAGCTGAGCTGTGCCATTACAACTTTCTATAATGTTTTTGACAAAAACGGAAGGTTAAAGATTGGCCTATTGTTGGACAACTCAGTATTATCTAGGTGCGTTTTCTTAATTAGTGGTATAATTACTGCATTTTTAAGCTCTTTAGGAACGTAACATAGCGATAGAGATGAGTTTATAATATTTAGAAACAGTTCTTGTGCTACTTGTAGCAACTCTTTCAGTAATTTTGTTGGTACAGGATTGAGAGAGCATGTTGTTGATTTAGATGCTGTGATTATTTTCAGCAATTCTTTCAGGTCACTACCTGAAAAATTTTGGCAGTGAGTGAGGCAAAGGCATAGAATTTGAGTTAAGCTGCTTAGATTGAATATGAGTTTTAGTGATTTTGTATATAATAGATGTAATTTTATTTGAGAAATAATTTATAAAATGATTGCTGCTAAATTTCATAGCTGCATTTCAATCTGTCGATGTTTGACTGTTTAGTAGATTAGCCATTGTTTCAAACAGAAGGCGTGTTTTATTTTGATTTGTTTCTATTAATTTGTAATAGTAGTTAGATCTAGATATGCTCTCTTTACAGGCAATTTAGAATACTTACAATCTAGTTTTGTTCTATTTAGGCTCATAGTTTCTGGTTTGTTTTTTTATGCACCTTTGTATTATTATCAGACCACAGAGTGGCCTGTCTATCTCTGACTTGTTTTAATTTAAGCAGGACTACAGTGTCTAGGGTGCTAGCGAGAATATTATTCATATTGTAGGTGATTGTTTCAAGTTCATTTTCATCTGCAGGTACACTAGAAAGGTGAGTAGAATCTGGAAGTTTTTAGTTTTAGTATTTTGGTTTATATTTCTCCCTAGTTGTTGCCGTTGAATGCTATTGCTAATGCTTACAGTGTGCATAGCACAAGGTACAAGATAGTGGTCTGAGATGTCCTCACTTTGAGGCGATATAACAATGTCACTGAGGTCAATCGCTTGAGATAGAACCAAAACTAGAGTGTTGTTTAGATGGTGAGTTGCTCCGACCACATTTTGCTTAAACCCACAGGAAGGAGTCTTTTTTTGTCATCAATATGGATGTTAGAATCACCAAAAAGCAGTATTTTATCTGCTTTGACCAAAAGATTGTGTCAGCAAATTCTTGAAGAAAGCTAGAATTGTGTTTTGGTGGCCTGTGGACAACAGCTAATGTTACAGAGAATGCACATCTTTGTTTTGATACGGCCGCTATAATATGGAGCACGAGTACTTAGAAGGATTTAAATTTATGTTCTGTCTTTTTGGTTGTGTTTAGGGTATTTCTATATATTGTAGCAACACCCACACCACAACCAGTTGAGCGCGGTTCATGATTGTAACTGTAATTTTTGGGTGTCGCTTCATTTAATCCAAAATAATCATTTGGAGTTAGCCAGGTTTCAGTTAGGCATAGTATGTCAAGGTTAAATTCTGAAATTAATTAATTTAACAATACAGCGTTTGGTGTAAGAGGTCTGATGTTTAGGAGACCAAATTTTAGAGAGTATGTTTGTGAATTGCTTAATTTGTAGTCTAATTTTATATTGATCATATTATTGGTGTTAAGCAAATAGTTTTTAGTTTTTTTATGTTTTTGTGGTGTGGACACTGTTTCGATGTTTCGATTTTTTAGTCAGATGCTAAAAAAGGCCCTAGAGATGTTATCTGACAGAAGTTTAGAGCCTAGTTTGCTTGGATGGAGGCCGTCAGGACGGAAGAGATTAGGGTGTTTGCAGAAGAGATTCCAGTTGTCAAAAAACAGTAACTTTTCTTCTCGACAGCCACTCTCTGAGCGCAAAAAGTCTGTTGAGTTTATCAGTTCCCTTTCGATATGTCGGCAGAGGGCCAAAGATGATAATTTGGGTCACAGGTGACAGGTGGCGAGCAGTGCGGATCAGTTTACTGTAATTCGCTGTTAGCACCTTTGACTGACGATGAGATGTATCATTAGAGCCGACGTGCAGGACCATGGCCTTGATGTTGCCATCAGGCTTCAGGATTGCAAGTAAACATGCGGCTAAGTCAAGAACCCTAGCACAGGGGACACAGTGCGTACGTGCCTTGTTCGTACCGACTGTCGCTTGGATGTGTCAAGCGATGGAACAACCAATCACCTGAGTGTTCATCTCAGGATCGCTGAGAACGGTGAACCGGTTCTAGGTGCGGATCTCAAAACTTGGTTGCGCAGGAGGAGTGAGGCCCCCGTGGACGGATTTGCCTTCTCCTCTTCATTTCACAAAACAAGATCGCGGGACTGCGATGGTTCAGTGCTGGCATGAACCTTGAAAGACCTTCGACCAGTGTTAGGAATAAGATCAAGAAGTGCACAACATGATTTAAACATGATCCATAAAGATATTAAGCAGAATGTATGACTTGGAAACGCATGTTTCTTTAAAGCCTGCATTTTATCTCCTCAGAATTAGTTTTGCATCTTCTTAGGTTAAAAATTTAGGCTAAACTTGACCTTATTCGTCATCTGTATTGGGTGTAATACTACGTCCTAAAACAAAGTTGCGTATCTACCTATCTATCTATTTTATCAAAATATAAATTTTAAATAAACAACTAAATCCCATAGACATACACTTTTACCCATGTGGAAACTGTATAACAGCTGTAATTCTTTCAACCCCTAATTTGAAATAAGTAGAAAAATTAATGAGTCACAATCTTGTCAATGCTTTGATGTGGACTTTTCCATTTTTTCTTCACTGTTAATCAAGACTCCAGCTTTTCACAGGTCCAGCCTGGCAGACATCATCTGCGGTGGGCTGGATTGTATCAACCTTATTAATGTGGACCTACAGTTCATTTAAACAGTCGAACAAGGTTCTGATGAACTGATGTGATGAAAGGCTCTCTGAAAGGGTCATCCTGCCTCTATAATTAAATATCCATTAGTCCTAAATTAAAGAATGAGTTTAATTCATAGTCTAAATCTATACACTTTGCTTGTGTAATTTTGGAAGCCTGCCTTCAAACATGTTTAGAAACGGTTGTTAAAATGTAACAACATTTGTAACACCTTCTCAAACACTATTTCTGTAAGGGAACTGCAAACGCTTTATGTGGTGGATTGGAATCTAATTTTCTTTTCACATCTTTTATGGAGACGTGTATGCACTCACATAAATAGAGTCTGATGCCCTGATTAATCCACTTCAGGAGAAACCATTATCACAAGAACAATTGGTGTGTCTATCCTTGTGGAGTGGCCATCCATCAATGTCATTGCTGCTTATTATTCGCCATTGCCTCAGGAGGTCCACATTTAGCCACTGTGGAAACTCTAATAGTCATATGTCTAATCTACCAGTCAGATTTGTATTTCATTTTTCATGCTTTTTTCTAAAAAAAAAAAAAAAAAGGAAAAATAAAAAATAGAGGAACAAACATCTTTTTACCAATGCTGTTTGAATTTTTTATTTTTATTTTGATGTGGCCTTTTGTATGACACAGAGATTAATACTTACATACATTTTATGTCATTTTTTACACTGTTTCATAATTATCGGGTCATCAGGGAGTAATTGCAGCCTACATATAAAGTGACCATCTGCACAAATGAGTCATCAGTCACACACGCAGAGAACTCGAAGTTCCTGAAACACATCAAAGACGCTAAACTTTCAAACTTCTTGTTAATAGCTCACTGCACACTGCCATTTTCATCTTGATGACAAAAAACTGTCAATGCTTACATCACTTGTGGGGTATTGCTGTCTTCAGGTGAAATAAGTTGTTGATTAAAGAAGGCAAAGTTGTATTTACTTGCACAAATTTTTGCCTTTTGAAGATATTCTTCTTTATGAGTCACATCCATGAAGAACTGTTGGACAAAGATTCCAAAAGGTGCAGAATTTTTAAGAACATTTAGGAATTTAGTTTATTTCAATGTTTAAATTCTGCAGAAAATATTTGCGTAAAGATAGTTTTTAAATTTAAAACAATTTGACATGCAAAGCATTTGTGTTTTGATTGGTCATATTTTCTCTCTCTTGTTGACCAATCGCTAATGCATAAATATGGTTTCCAGATTGCATGCTTATGAACAGTTTAAAATAAACACTAAACCTCAAAAATAAACCTCATTTAAAGAAACATTATGAAAAGATAGATGCTTTAAAAAGATGAAGTTGACTGAAAAAAGGAGAAAATATTGAAAAGTGATGACAAGTAAGATAGTATAACAGCTTAATACTTTTGCTAACTTAGACTTAGGTTAATAGGTTAGTTAATATGTCTATTAACTTAGACCCATTCTGAACACTCTGTTAACATTATGAAAGTTCCAAAACAAATTTTTCTATATACATTTGTGTCACATTTACTTTGAAAGCTCTCTTTCATTCTTTATACACATACAACTTTGGGGGACAAATGTGGCTGACTGATCAATAATTACATTAAGCATTTAAAAGTATTAAATTATAATGAACTTAAAGGCATTATGCTTTTTTGCTTTGCAAAACCATTTCCAACCTTCACAATCAAAGCACACACATAATAAAGATGTACTAGGTATGCCATTCGATAGAAAGTGAAGAAAAGAAGAGGTGGAAGTGGATACTGTTTAATTACCATTTTTATTAATTGCAGCAACAGTTCCAGCCACAAACTTACTGCCCCTTTAAATCTTCAATACAGATCTTTGAATTATAAAAGTATTTTGAAAAATTTGACTGTAAAAAGTTTTTTTTTTTTTAATATTGCAAACATTTGGCTCATTTTAACTGTTTGGAAAATTAGTATTTAATTCAGTAGTCCTTTACAATGGTAATATATGTCTATACCTAAAAAAAATGAATAATTTGTAAATTAGAATATGTCCATATAAAAACAAGTAATAATATTGTGATAAAAATAAAAATTGTATTTTTTTTTAATACATTTTAAACAGCACACTTGCTACCAGGTTGAAGAGGAGAACTCAATCAGTGGCTGTTTTTAGCCTTTTCAATGAAAAGTAATAGACTTTTAGAGGCTGTGAGTCTCATCATCAGAGATGTTTTAATAAAGAACCACACGCTCGAAATTACCTGGCTTTTTACTCAGCTCTTTGAATACCCAAAAGCCTTGACAGCCTGGTATTATACCAGACAATATTCTCAAATCTGTGTTTCACTTATCTTCCAAAGGCTACAAAACAGACTAGAGGTTTATAATCAGTATGCATCTTCTTCAATAGGATGAGCTCGTTCAAAATTAGTTTCTGAATGAATAGAGGTTTTGAAAGAGAAACTGTTAGTAACGGTCGATTGAAATGAAGTCGCTATATTCAAGGTGAATTAACAAAGCTTAGTGGTCCAGCACTCTGTCCTGTTGATCTTTAATAGGCCAAACCATGTCAAGTAGATGATGTACAAGAACACTATCTACTCGAGTATATGTGTAATAGGATATATTTTACCAATTCTAAAAGATTGCATGACTTTGAGATTGATTTAAATGACTAAATTAACCATTAAATGACGTTTATGTCAATTTATCACATATAATATAAATATAATATAATATAAATATAATATAATATAAATATAATATAATCAGTACTGAATAAAGTATTTAAAAATATAAAATGACTGTTGGTCAGGGTTGTACAGCACTCAGGAGTCTTGAGTAGTAAGCAAACATGATTTTTAGAATAAAAAAAATAAGACATTAAGAGAACATCAATGTGCTGAAGAAATTCTGTGCCTGATTTTAAAATTTTTTACATATATGACAAATGGGAGATTGAAATAACAGATGGAGAATTCTGTGGTTTCACACTAAGAAGCACCCCCATATATTTTAGTGTCAAATACAGGCACACACTTACACCAGACATGGCCACATGTTCAGTTAAATCTATCACTACCAAAAAATTATATAAATAAAAAAGTTGATGACCCTTTGGATATGAAGGAGAAAGTAATATAAATGACAATCGATGATAAGAAAAAGTGAAGATTTATGAAAAAAATCTAATATTTTACCTAAAATGTCTTGTATCAATGCCTTTGGTCCATTTTGTGCACTTACTAGTGCCATTTACTCAATTCCATAATAAACCCATGAGCTCAATGTAAACGTGTTGAACTATAGATCCGGTCTGTAAACAAACAAAAAAGTTCCAAAAAAAACCTAAACCTCTCCGGAGGAGAAGAAAAGATCAGTGTTATCACGAAGACATAGTTTGAACTGTGTTAACAGTGCTTTCCGGCATATCTTTAGTATCATTTTATCAGTGGTGTAGTTAGGGCTTTAAACACATATACTTCGTTTGTCTCTTATTTCCTTAGGCTGTTTAGGTTTTACGACTTCTGATGATCAATTATTGCATATGCCCTCTGTATACTTGTCGTGAGCCAAGAATTGAACCCAAATGCAGGAACCAGCCGAGGGACAGGAAGTAAACTAAATTATTTATTTGGCAAACGTAAATCCACTCACTCAAAAGAGGAGGTAGCAATTAAATAAGTAAAACAAATATTCGCTCTCTCAACTGAGGAGGTAACGGGAAGCTCGAAGGAACAGTAAACGGTAGATGGGAGGCCGGCAATCAGGACCAGGAGTGGCAGGCAGAATGTCAGGGTGAGCAGAGTCTGGGAACATAAAAAACAAACTATGAAGATTTTACCAGGAGCAATAATGGAGAAAGTAGCCAAACGCCTTGCAGACAATGTAACGATCTACCATTTCACGTTGACTGGAAGAGGTTCACAGGCTTAAATCCTCCACCGACTCGATTACTTGCAGGTGATTCCACTTCCAGTAGTCCGTTGTAATCAGCCACACCCAGGAAAGCCACATCTCACAAGTAATCAATTAAACATAACACATTAAAATAGATACATCACAATAGACCATGACAATACTCACTTGTTTTTGCTTATTAGACTTCCCAAATATATGTGTATTTTTGTCCCCTTTAACTGATTAGCAAGTACAAGCCAACTGAAGATGATGTCTCGCTGAAAAAGTATAACAGTGTTTGAATAGTGTTTTAATGTTTTAATAGTGTTCCTCACAAAGGGGAACATTTACACATTAGACATTACTAATATAAAATTGTGGTCAAGCCAGCCATCACGTCAAAAATAATGGTCATGATTTATGACTTTGCCTCATCGTTTACTGTTAGCTTGGTTTAAAACAACCATGTACAAATCTGCAAATCAAATATTGGCGAATTGATGTTTAAAGTAGTCTATTAAATGTAAAGTTACACAGAAAGTAAGTTGAAAGCTGTCAGCTTTCAGGTGAAACATGCATAGCCACAGACACTATTGAGCTAACTTGGACAAATTAAATGACTGTATCATTAGTTAATCTGCTGTGCATTAAATTATACATTTTAATGTGGAACTATTGAGGAATATTTTACGAATTGCCACAAAGGGACGTGTTTTAATATTCATTGAAAGAAGTCTTCTGAAGTTTAGCTCTTGGAAGCTTCTAGTATATCTAGTAAGAGCTTGATTAGCTGGTTCCCAGATTGGTTCGTGTGTGGGGTTGGAGCTGAAGTCTACAAGGCACTTGTACCCCAGGACGGAGTTTGGGCACCACTGGAGTCTACAATAAGTTAAAAATGCACAAGTGACACATGTAAATGTTATTTATGTTAAATACATTAATTGATTGCTAGTCAATCAAAGAACATTGACTTTACTCATTTCTTTGTCCAGTTTTATATCAAATTTAGGTTGGGTATGTTAAAGTGGAAAACAGTACACAATCTTTTTTTACGGCTAAAACACTGCATTTTATTTTATTTTTTGGGCTGGCCTTTATCCTTGGTTCCAGGGCTGAAAATGTGTCCCACTCCAGCCCTGTAAAGATTGATGGCTTGATGATCTAAGTTTGTGAAGCGAGCGGGAGTGGTGCATAGATTTTCTTGTGTGTGTGTGTGTGTATACCTCTTTGTTAAACCTTGTTAGCCTCACAGGAATCAAGCACCCTGGCATGGTTGGTGGTGCTGTAGTCACTGGAAGGCATGGAGGAAATCATGTTTGCACAAAGAGAACATTCAACATGTTTTTAAAGGAACTTTTATGCCTTACAGCACACCTCTTATGTTAGAAACTTACTGATGGAGCGACGACTTATTTAATGGAACCTCCATAGATTGCATGGCATAATAATCCATCAAATGCTAAATACACCACAGTTGTAAGGAATAAAGATGTTGACATTAGTTCTCTGCAGATGATGCAGAGCATGCTTTAGTCATTTATCAGACGAATAAACATTCAGAGTTTGAACAGATAACCTTGTGCTGCCCTGTAATGGAAAAATGGATCACTGAGCAGAAAGTTCATGAAAGTGCATGATATTCTTGGAGTTTAAGTAATCCGGCTCTCTTTATGTTTGGAGAGATTTCCTGCCGGAGCTGAGCAGGGGTTGAAGTAGATGATGAAGAGGCAGAGCAGGGGGCCTGGCAGCTCTGCAGCCCACACAGACGCCTCTCTAGTGGGCATACAGAGAGAGACACTAACCCCCCAGTTGGAAGGTTGCTTGCAGGCTGGAGTCGGAACTACCGAGGGAAAAGGCTCTTTCATTAATCTACCTTACCACCCCCTCCTTGTACCTGTCTGCCTTCTACTCTCACTTCTTCTTTTCATACCACTTGCCCCCCCTTCGTATATTCAAAAGAGATTTTTTAAGTGATGGTTTGTGCAAAATTAAATATTTTCATATTTAAAGGCCATATGCTGCATTTTTTACAAGATGTTACTGAAACTGATACCCCCCACCCCTCCCCCCCAAACCATGATGTCTATACTGAAAATACTCTATATACATATTCTACAAGAGATTAATGTTTTACACTTTCCTAATGAAGTATGGAACATCAACTAATTGGGTGCTAAAAAGCTTCTCAAAGGCAAGAATAATATTTTCACCAAAATAGCAAATTGTCTTGTTTTTGAGGAAAATAATGTATCTGTATTCTACACCCTCTTCTACTAAGTGAAATCATGGGGTCTATTGATGCCTGTGCCATTTTGATAAAATCTGTAAAAAAAGTGTATCGCACGTGTATTTACATTTTTTTTTAGGAGAATGTCTGGCACCCCCAACAACCACTTTTATGCTTTTGAGTATTAATGCACATTTTCCTGATCTTTGGCAACCCTTCACATTTATATTTGTAAACATTAATTAGTCTTTTGTCAGTATCTGGTAGTCCTAACCATTGCTTTTAAAATTTTCAGCATTTATGAGGGTTCACAAGCATTTTCTTAAACTTCGGCAACCCAAACCATTACTTTGGTTTGTATATGAGACTTTTCTTGAACTAACTAAGCTTCACTTTTATGTTTTTGAGGATTTATGAAAGTTTTATGAAACGCTGGTAACCCTAATCATGAATTTCATATTTTTGAGCATTTTTGCACTATTGCAACCTTAACAGTAAATATCCATTCCCTTTTTTAGCTTTTAGTTGCAAACCCAAGCATAAACAAAAACGCATTAAAATTTACTTTACATGGACATAAGAAAAATAAGACCAGTAAAAAAACATTTAGACCAAGAACAATTAAAAGACATTTAGGCATAAGTTATGGACTTTTAAATTTTAGATTTATAAGACTTTTTAAGACCCTGCAGACCCCAATCTTGATCTTGTTACTTTGATGAAACAGTGTTGAGATTCAGTGATCCCCTTCCTTACAATGTACATTATGTCATAATCAACTAATCAGAATCAATCCCTTCAAGTGATTTAAATGTAATTAGGCTTTGCTGTGTAACATTGTATTACATTTATTTTTGCTTCACAAAAAATAGAATTCAGTTTTGTTTTAATAAACACATTCAAAGTTGTTTAAACAATAAATTATTTGAATAATCACAAAAAATAGCTCCTTAGTAGACTCATAAGAGAAGAAACCATAACTTCTCAGAAAGCCTTTTGTTTTGTTGTGTCTTTTTTGTGGTTGAAGTTGAAGACAACAATAAAAGGTGTTAAATATAATTAAATCTCATTTACGTCTACACTACACATTTCTTCAGTTACACTTTATTTTTTTCACTTGCCCATTAAATCTCGTCTCTATCTCTCTCACTTCCTTGCTCCTCCACCAACCCCACTTACTCATTCTTCTTGGAAGAATGTGCTGACAGATCCTGGGCCAAACGGAAAGAAGCATGTCCATCTATCCTCGCCTTTCTCCCTCCCTCCTTCATCTTGTGTCTATTTCCTCTCACCTTTTCTTCGCTCAGGTGTGCAGGGCTCTTTGGCATTTCCTCTTTCTTATCGTACGAGGCAGGCAGGAGTCACAGGCAAACAACACGCATCATTACCTGCCTGAGTAAAGTGCTTGGCTCCTGGCTCCTTTAAACGCTGAGAATAACTAATGTGTTTCTGGAACCTTCCACCCAGATCTTCACCAACCCAGAGGCATTTTAGAGGCTCAACCTGAAGCAGATACCTCAGATAACTGGGGATAACAGCATTTATTTGCCCTCATGACTTTAAAATCTTTAAGCCTCAGGGTTTGTCCAGAGTACTCTATTGAGAGGCCATAGATTCACTGCCTTCCATCAATGTTAAGGATGCCTCCACTCTCTTTTTGCATGACGGATTTACAGCTCTAACTCAATAAGTTTACATGTTTCAGTTAGACATCTGTGTTTATGAAAGCTAAATGCTATTGATGGCCTAAGCAATATTTTTGCTTTGGATATTTTAATTCAATATGCAATGTGTTTACTGTTAATCACTCAACTTAGATTTTTTATGTGTTTTCCTAAATGTTTTGCTCCAATTTGAAAAAGAAGACATAGTAAAACAAAAATATTAGTTGGTTTGTTTATCCTTTTATCTGATATTGTAGAAACTCAGACTCTAAAATAGTACAAAAGGATTGAATGAGATGTTGCTGCATTGAATTTTCAGTTGCAAAGGAGCAAATCTGTAATCAAGAGGTACTGGCACATGCATTTATCAGTCAAGGTGAATTGCATTTACTCAAACGCTAGCAACTCAATCACTCAGAAAATAGACCCATGATAAGAAACTCATGCTGCGTTTGCACTCAGACACACTGCTAATTACAGGGCTAACGACACAACACACAGAGAACTGAAGGCAGGTGTGACGTCCAGTTTAGTTTGTCGTAACACAAAACAAACCCAACCAAACAAACACTTGCTTATTTTAAGACGTTACTTTAGTGGATGTATCAGTTTTTATTTTGTTTCGAATCTACTATCTGTAAGTCTTTATATCAATCAGTTTAACTGTATTTAATATTTGTTAAACAATTTAAATTTAATTTAAAATTAATTTTTTTTTTTGCATTATGACTCATTGTAATCTATATACTATGTATTTGTTTACAAAAAACTAAAATTTTTGCTATTTTTGACCCCAAACTCCCCAAAACATGCACACATTGCATAGGGAGTTTCTTTGTTAATTGTTAAGTAGGCTATAATGAACATTTTATCACATTTGTTAGGGTTTTGTCTGTTCTATCTCCCTAGATTGACAAAAAACATAACGAATTTTAACCAAACAAGTGTTTAAAAAGAGTTGTCAATTCAAATGGAGAGTTCTTATGTTGGTCTGGTAATTTCAAGTTAACTGCTTAAATTGTATGCATTTTAAGAGTTAAATAAAATGTTTCTAGACTTGTGGGGAATATTCACAAAAAATATTGTATATAAAAAATTAAAATCCAAGTAGTAAATATGATATGAAAAGCTTGGTATTGTCATCCCAGATTAAGGTTCTTATGACTTTTATTTCAAACATTATTTGCAACTTACAATAAAGGTAGGCAAAATATGGTTAAATAGTATTTAAATATTCTTTTAGCATATTCTTATCCTCGTAAACAATTGTGAAAACTCTTTAGCATAAAATATTGAAAATAGATCACTATTACAAAACTAATCTTGTTTTGAAACTAACTGAAAAAATATGCCTGCAAAACACCTTATTTATTGTAAAAACTCTCAGTTCGATCTATAAATGAGCTTATATTAAGAGAAGCGCAACAGGGACGGTTTCTGAAGTTTCTGATTATTTCTCCTCACCAGTCTCTCAATCATGCTTTCAGATCAAGTTCTAGAGCGTCAGTTAAAAAACTGTGACAGGAGTAGTATATGAGCAATGCATAATGGGAGGATTCATATTTAGGGGTGCTGGGTGAAAAAATGTCTAAAAAATAATGCACTTGGCTCCTGTCCTGCATGGCTTGATGGCTATAACTATCTCTTTCTCTCTCTTTCTTTCTCTTGCTGAAGAAAAAATATGTATCATACGGCAAGATTACATATTTATTACATATTTCAAATATTTGCAAAAAGCCAGGGTTACAGTATTTTAAAGATTTCTTTTTTAAAACAAAATTAGTCTAACTACAGAGAAAAAGTAAAACAGCTCTTTGAAGCTTTGAGAAGTTTCCTGAACACAAGGCTCATTTTGTCCTTGGGCAAATTGTGGTATATGAATGTTTGCTGAAGATTATCTTGGCACAGCATTCTGATTTAAAAAAGATTTGTGCCTCTATGCAAACAGGTGGTCATGGCAAACCCTGGATTACAAAGAGCCTTGGAATGAAGTATACGCAGTGAGTGCAGTCTCTTTTAAAAATTTTTACTCTTTTGTTTCTGCCTGTGTATATTCTTAGTTCTCATTAGCCATCTTTTTTCTTCATTCATTTCAAGGTGTGTTGGTCTAAGTTTGGTTAGTCGGGTCACTTTTATATTGAACAACAAAAGTTTTTCAACAATAAAACCAAGTGTATGGCTTCTTTTTCAGATGCTTGGTCACATAATGTTCATGTCATTGATTATCATTTGGCATGAGCCAATCCATTGGCTGATTTTGCTGCAAGCGCTGCAGGGTCAGCACAGTGGCTCAAAGTCAAGTGTGGTTTAACCAAGGGCCATCTTCGGGTTTGCAGATTAGCTTGTTTGTTATCCCAAACTCATATTGATTGAGTAACAATTAACAGCAACCCTAATTTTAATATTTTTTAAGAGATTCTATTTTTTAACAGCGACTTTAAATTAACACACTCTGCATCAGACAAGAAAGCTTTTATGGGTTATGCTATTGGATGACCTGATTTGTACATGAACAAGTTCGTGTGATTGAAGTAAACCGTTGCGATGAGTTGCGTCAGTGCGTGTTAGTGTATATAGAGGCATCAGCTGGCTGTATCTTGCACTATAAACAAGTCACATGGCACTGGGTGGGAGGCCAGTAGAGGTGTTCCCTGTGGACATCATTAAGACAGCAATACCTAAACCAGCAGCCTGTGCAAATCTCCAAGTAACTTCCAGGAAACCCTCTCCAGTAACGATATGACTAGCCAAAAGTGCTTCTTAGCACCTCTGGGATGTTCCTCGAAGGAAATCAGCACATCTGCTGGACATTGTGTTGGATAGCTTTCAGAGAGTGCAACCATATTCTGTGATGACTCAGAGAAATGTGTGTAAGAGCAGGGAGAATTGTTTTGATGAATTATTAAGAAGACACAGATTGCACTGGTTGGTTGGACAGTGATTAACTGAAGAGAGATGATGTTTCGGGAGTAAAATCTAGTTTACTTTTACCATTTATTCTTTATTAAGCACACTTTTTTCAACCTAACATTATTACATTTTATCTTGTGAATCTAAGAGTTTTAATCATTGTATCAGCTGACTTCAACTGTAGAGTTTAAAGCTTATGTGGAGATGTTAATTGTTGTTTAACGTTCTACTCTATAATGCAAATTAAAACATAGTGAAATTGCTTAAAACTTTAATGGGTAACTTTTGCATGTTTTCGTTTATCTGCAAAAAATAATCAGATTAGTTTTGGAGTTGAGTTTGAAAGTGTTCATTTCTAAAGAATCTGAAAACATTCATACATTTTTGTAACTAAGCCTAGATCCAATTGACTAATCTCTAGGCCTGGTCCCTAGACAAAAGATCATTCAATCCAATTTGTATAAAACCTAGCTTAACCTATAATTTCATAGTTAAGATCTTCTGATCTCAGCTCCATAGAAATAAAAAGGCGCATTTTAGTTATTACCGGTTTTGAAGGTTTATTTTACGTCATTGTAAAATATGTTTAATAATTTAATTCAAAATTAATTAAATGTGAATAAAACATCTAAGGGGCATTTTATTACTGACCCTTACCAAATATCACAAATATAACAAAAAAATGGATGTTAACTTAATTTAGATAAGACTCACAAATAATTATATTATGCAACTTTTAAATGTAGACTTTTTATCATTTTGCAATTTAAGCACTGTTTGTGTTAACTTTGATGAAACCAAGACTCTTTTGTTTTATTTATTTTTATATATTTACCAAATATCTTTTACTTGCGCAGTGGCTACTACTTAAGTATTTACTTGAGACTACTTGAGTATTTAAACATATTGGACAATTTTGTGCTAAGTGACTTTATTTTGTCATTCTTTGGCCATTTAAAGTTATGTTGACTTGATAGATAGTTAACAACCATACTCTTAACGCAATAAACTAATATTCACAAATGTGAAACAAGTGCAGTGTTAAAAGACAGCCCTAATTATAAACATTCATCATGTTTCACTCAAGAAAGCATCTTCGTGCATACTCTGAGATGTGACAAATCCTGTGATTCATGTGTGACATTAAGTCTGAACATCTGATTCAGGCTTGACTGCTAATTGGCCCACACATTCGTCAGGATTCTTGTCTTTACACTTACTCAATGAGACTTTGAGCACAATAAAGAGACATTTCAGTGTAGTTGTAAACAGACTGTGTTAGGATAGCTGAAGTCTACAATCCAAATATGTCTCGATCATGTAAGCATGACCCTGGTCTGTCAGTCTGCCAGTAAACTCACTTTCATAAATACGGTACAACCTTACCTGCAGCAAACAATGAGTGGAGTACTAGGCGAGCTGTCTGAAAAAGAAGTACGGACCAGGAATTAACAGTGTAGGGATGGAAGGTGGGATAGTTTGCAAAAATTTTATGATTACTTGTTGGTTTTTGCTTGGATTAGAAACTTTCATAACCCCCGTTCCCCGAACAGGGAATGGAGACTTATGTCGGTGACGACTATGGGAAGCTCTGCTAGGGGTGCTCTACTCACTCCACACTGTTTTCAAAATACCAATCAGCGAAAACGCTGATGGTCACATTATCACGTGGTCCCACATAAACCGAATGCAAGCATGACACTATTCCTGTTGTGACGCTGGAGCCGCACTTAGAACTCCTTAGGCAACCAGACCTACTCACGACCTTACGGTTGTGGCTGAGGACATAAGTCTCCGTTCCCTATTTGGGGAACGGGGATTACGAAAGTCTTATGTCGACTACGACTATGGAAACACCCTGCAAAACGCCACAACCTAGGTCGTTCCGCATCGGCCAATGGCTAGGCAAGCCGATAAAACAAGACAAGCTCCTCCAGAACTTATGTTCATTTGTTAATCAACCTCACATAGAATCAGACCAGTATCGGAAGCATGTTTTTGCGATTTGAGAGGTAAACAGCTAATCAGTCCAAGGATGGGGCCCAGAGTAAGGAGTGGAGATCGGGGTGGTGAAGGAAGCACCTCTTGAAGGTACTTAAGCAAGCTGATCTAGGCTGTTGATGAGCTTGACAATGGCCATGTGATGATTCCATCTATCCACCCATCCATCCATTTTCTTGTTGGCTTTGTCCCTTTCGGGGTCGCCATAACGGAATTAATTGCCTTCTCATCTGCATACTTTTTTCGCAGCGGATTCCCTTCCAGCCGCATCCCACCACCGGTAAACATCCACACTCACTCAAACACATTCTTTTTGGACAACTTTGTTTTACCCAATTTACTTATACTGCATGTCTCTGGACTTGTGGGGGAAAGCAGAGCACCCGGAGTAAACCTATGCGATCATGGGGAGAACATGCAAACTCCACACAGAAATGCCAACTGATCAGCGACCTTCTTGCTGTGAGATGACTGTGCTACAAACTGCGTCACCATGATGCAAACCATGTGATGATTGATGACTAATTATATGATACACTTTTCCTGAAATGTGTTTTGTGCAGAAAAAGGTCTGTCTTAATGCACAGTAGTAGTACGTTTCAACAGTAGTTTGAATGATTAATCAGGCTTTTATAGACAACATGTTGTGTTTTATGAGTACAAAATGAGACAGGTCTCTCAAGAAGGAAGAGATGTGGTTTTTAATAAGGTTAAACAGTGCTTTGGGAGTTTTGTGTGTTGTGTCAGGATGTCCTCATGTTTGCTCAGTGCTCTATATGTTTGGAAAGGACTGTGTTGAGTATACACAAGCAAACACAGACAAATATTGGTGTGCTTTGATTTGTCTTGCCTCCTTGCATCCATTGTTGCCAGCTTTAAAACACCTGAGAGTCAAAATGGCTGCAGTCAAAACAATAACAGCATCAACATAACCATAATCTCACACCGGCAACACTGTATGGCATCTGTTACAGCAAATTACATCAGCAATAGCACACCATTACCTGAGCTCTCTCCAGTGCAGAACAGCAGCCAGTAGGGAACTTGTGTGAGTGTATCGCAGCCCCCAGACACCTGCCACTCTGGCTCACAGTCATATGTATACAGATACGGAAATGGCTGTTTTCACTCAGAGATGGAGCAAATAAACAATTTTCACAGTAGGTTAACAGCTTATGATCCGTGCTCAGCAACCTGAAATTGCAGAGTTGTAATTTCTTTACACACCAACTTCCAAACTCTTACTGTTATCCACACCTGATCTCTGTTATTTTGTAACATTTTAACTCCAACTTGAAAAAAAAGCTTCAATTTAAATGAAACAAAAACACTTATAAAGATAAGTTGTAAATTGTTTGATTTTGAAATACCAATGTCAGAAAGTATTTTTAATATGGGTTTTGGAACAAAATTGAATGTGGAATTTGACCTTAAATGCTAACAAGATATGAAGCAAGCTTGGCCACAAGGGACCTCGGAAAGCTGACAAACCTTAAAACCCACAGCAGTAACTGTTTGATTTTTTATACAAGTTGATATGAGCAGTGAATGCTATTTCCTATTTGGGCCACATCTCATCTTTCTCTTCAGTGATTGTTCTTGAAGGAAACATTGTTGTGATCACAATAGAATTATTACAGTGGAAGTTACCCTTCTGGTAGTGAAAAACAGATGTAAGAACATTTGATCCATGCTGATCCAATGATATGTAGGCTGAACACAGCTTACAACTTATACATGACTTATTTGGCCTTTCAAAAGAATGCTGTGCTCTGTTATTAATTATTGATAGTCTTGCAAGACACATGTACTGCTAAAGTGAATAATATAAATGAAGACAACCCATTATTAATGACTCCTTGGGAAAATCTCTACAATTTCATTACACTGAAATGTTTTTTAATTTTTACACTGAAATGTGTTTAATTCATTACGCTATTCAGAATGCTCATGTGTAGTTATATAAAAATACAGCTTTACAAGTTATACACAGTAATTGGAGAGCCCCTGAACATTTTTGCTTAAAGACTACAGTGCTTTTAGTGTTAAAATTGCATTTTGTATATACAAATATAGTATCTATAGTAATATTAGTATATAGTACTAATGACTACTGATGGTTAGTTTATGTATAGAAATTTGTAATAATATCAATAAATAATTATAAAATATACAATTGTGTAAATTATTATGTGAAAATATATAGAATAAATAAATAAAAAGCAATGAATATATAAAACACCGTCTTGACAGTAACAAACTTGCTATCGACATGAGGTTATTTGACATTTCATAATTACAACAAAACAGAAAGTCATCGGGGTTAAGGACATTCATACAACAGACTCACATTTATTTCTATATTTAGGCCAAAGCAATTATAAACTCTATGTTCTTGTGAAACTTTTAAGAACAGTTTGCTTTGACTTCATACGAAGGACGTTCTTGAACTTGACTTTCTCTTGATGAGGTTTGTGCTTTACCATGATGAAGTCTTCTTGACTGACTTTGTTAAAAAAAATGTCTGTGTATTGAAGCAGAAAAGTATGTAAGCTTTTTTTCCCTTTTTGTCTTTGATCTATATCATCAAGGTTTTTCCTTGTCCTTTGATCCTGTGATATTGCAATTGCTTAGAACAATGTGTAAGCAGAAAAAAGGTGCATGAGAGACTAAAAAATAATTATTTGTTCACATTATGCAAAACAATAAGTCTTTTGTGGCAATTCTCTGATCATACAATCACGAGAGTGAGAGAAACATGTCACATGTCTCTTGAGGACACTCTAAGATCAGTAAATAGAGTTCAATTTACAAAAAAATAAACAAATAAAAGTATATTTCTTTCTCTCATAATATTTTCATTACATCTTGATCTGAGAAGGGAAATGAAGCTGGATAATCACAAATTATTCCAACGTGATTCTTTTTATATTGTCACTGCAAATATTGAGGGTTCTGAACATTACTGCTTTAAACTATTTAGTAGATATAACAATGATTTTGCCGATGTAGATGTTTTGTTTACCTCATTAGCACAAAATATTCCTTTCCTTAAATTTAATTGGATGGACACTCAACTTGACTATGTTTCGCACAATTACACATCCAAGTATATTTAAACAAATTAGTCTGTCCTCTTTTAAAATATGTTTTAATTACACTAGTACACAAACTAATAATATACGATCTTTGTAATTGTTATCTCAACTGCTATTATTAATGAGCAGCATGATGTACAGAGCTGGAGGTCATTCATGTTGGCTGCAGTGATGAATAAGCTCTTCGTCACTTAATGACCTTTGACCTTCTAATGAGCTAATGCGGTCTAGAAGCTAGATGCAATGACACACCAAACAACTGGGAATACAACCCAGACTGGCTCCACAGTCTGACAGATTGCACAGATTTGGGTTTCTTTTCTCTGAAAAATTAAACTTCTTTAGAGCCATTAATTGTTGAAGAAGGGCTATTTAACTACCTTAATGTGCTGAAAACCTAGCAGTCATTCTCCCGGTCCTTTCAAGTTCAGCATTCATTTTCATGCTCCTTACAAGACCGTTTGTCATAGGGAGTGAATTTAAGTGAGAACTTTTGCATTTGAAACTTTGCATAAATGATTTAATGGCGGCCCTCTTGTCAAGAATAAATGGAGGCTACATTTAAAAAAGCATTAGTGAGAGAAAACTGGCACTTTTAGAAGCCTGCATAAAATCAATCAAAGCCAACCAGTCAAGAGGGTCTATGATGTTCCGATTGTATGACAATGTTGACACTATAGATTATTTTTTATATTTTATGTTTTTTTGCTTCACTCCTTCATTTCTGTTTTATACATGTTTTCTTTATATTTTTCTAAATGATGTACATTTTTTTGTAGGATAATAAAAACAAATCCAGCCTGTTCACTAGCTTAAAAATGTTTTTTAATGTTTCAGCAGAGCAAATGGACTTCGGCTCAGTCTGAGAGCATCCACTAGGGTTCATTAATGTGTAAGGCTGAGTAATCTAACTTCTTAAAAGCAGACATAGAGATGCCATGAGCTATGATTGAGTTTTATAGATCAGGGCACTGGATGACTCTGTAATCAAAGAATCAATATTAATGTACTTCGAAGCAATGCCTTGTATTTATGGAGACCACCTTTTGCTTTTCTTTTGAAGAACTTGAAATGTTAGGGTTACTGAACAGGTTATGCCTGTCAGATATTATTATTTATTGTGTGCATCCGGTTCAAGTCTTTGATGCAACCAGTAACAGGAATAAAAAAAAAACTGAAGAGTTGGTGAAATGTGGAACTCTCAGAAGAAGAAATACAATCAAAGCAATCTGAAGACATCTTGATCTGAACAAATAGTGAGAACCCCCTCCCCTTCTTCTGTTCCATTTGCATGCAATCTATTATTAGTGTTTTTATTAATTATCTTAAATTAACTGTCAGAATGGTTAATTACCATAATTAATGCAGTGTGGCCGGGAAGCTGAATGGTATTTGAAAAATGTAAAAGCAGCAGAGAGTGACTCAATAGTAAGTTGTCCAAAATACATAATTACAGCAATTAATTAAATTCCTGTCTTGTGGCTTTTTATATTTAATGAAATTATTGAGAAAAAAACGAGAAGATTATTTCTTCAAGAAATAAGAGTGAGAAAGAGTTTTACAAGAGTGAGAGGCCTGAATCTGTGTTGCGTTTCTTTCTTTTATGTTTTTCATGACACCATCTCTTATTTGGGGAATTCATGTTCTGGGTAAGAGCATCTGTGTTTGTAGTTGGCTTTCACTAATAAGAGTTTACTCCTCACCTTGAGTTTTATTTGACCCATGGGATCAAAGAAGCACTAAAAGCTCTAAAATTCTAAAACATCACAGTGGAGTGGAAAAAGTCTTGGAAGTGAGCCGCACAAATGAAAGATGGCGCGGAATGGAAAAACAACCAATGAAAAACAAATCAATCTGTCCCCAGACACTAAAGACGGAATTCTAAACTTCTTCAATCACCGCTCAGACAGACTTTAAGCATTTAGAAAAAGAGGGACTCAAACAGCATTATTTCATCTGTGAAGGCCAGACACAGTGCATGGAGGTCTGACTCTGAACTGCTTAAACTATAAAATCAAGGATTTAATTTTAACAATATTGATTTTTAACTTCTAGGAAGAAGCTAGTTCAGAAGGACCAATTCCAATAAGATGGGTGACACTGAAGAGAGTGACATCAGTGATGGGATTGAGAATGGTATTGTAATATATCAGTGCACTGATTTCTGCAGCATAAAGCATGAATAACTTCAGTCTAAAGAATAGCAAATGTCCATGGGAACATCTTGTGATTCTTTTGGTTTAAAACATTCAGAGGAGGTCAGAAACACCTCCATTAGTCTGTATTTTTAAAACACAATCTGTTAAACTGAACACTGCTTAGACAGTTTTGAAGACTGTGGAACTCCGAAATCTATTTTACTTTGCAAGAATGAACAGGTATCTTTTTCATATTTAGTACATTTTTGTAATACTTATACATTTTAACTGGAGAAGAACCATACCCCAACAACGAAAAAAGAGCAGAAACCTTTTTAGTTGAAATGAAAGTTTTGCCTTTCCATTTTATGGCCACATTGGGAGAATTGGTTTTAAAATTCACAAATGTATTAATTTTTTTATTTTATTTATTATTTTGGATTGTTGGAAGAGGAATTCTATTTTTTTAACTAAAGTTACAATTTCTATGTAGGTGTAATCTCATTTGTAATTATATACAGAAAACGATATATTATAGAACAGAGTTCAATTAGAAGATTTTCGACTTTTATTTATTTTTTGTTTTATTTTTATTTAAGTAATACTTTTATCTATTCTAGGTTAGTGTTGTTTAATTAAAGCTGAAATTTTATGTAGGGAAACATACATATTTTTTTTTCATTATTATTTAGTATTAACTCATTAGATACATTTGGGGCTTGCTTTTGATTTTAATCCCCTGAAAATTTTCTATTGCTAACTTTTCTCACCCAAAACGAGCACAATTATTTTCCCGAGCCTACTCGATGTCTCTCTCTCACCCAGTAGTTTTCCACTACACCTGAGTTTGATTGGTAGCCACGCCCCCTGGCTCTCACGCTGAGTACCACCACCCCTGAAGCTCATCCTAAATCACTCTTCTCCCTATTTAAGCGCCTGGTTTCAGACAGTCTGTGTCAGATCGTCTGCAAACCTACAGCATGTTGAGGCAAGCTTTTTGTGACTCCTGGCTCTGTTTGATACCTGCTCCCTACCTGTCTGTTTCTCTGTTCCCGCTGCTTGTTGTTTGTCTTCTGGACCTGAATGCTCGTTGATGACTCGGACCGTCTCGACCACGCTCAACTCTCCTTCCCTGAGAAACCGAACGACTGCCTGTATACCACTACGCTCTGATCGCCAGCCCTGGCTACCAGACCTGCTGCCAGCTCCTGACTACGCTCTGCTCTTCTGCCCCAGTTCATCGATCTGCTACCCGATCAAGACCACGAGGGCTTCGTCTCCCGGCAGCGCCACAAGCTGCAGCCCGCTGGGCATTGAAGTCTGCTCCATTCCCCTTGTACCCAATCTCTCAATAAAGAATCTCTGTTTAAAGGTGACACTCTTGGGTCCTCGTCTGTCTTGTGCCTGACAATTATTATTCTTTTTAAAAAATTCCAGTTACAACTTGTTATTTTAGTGTTTTTTGTCCATCTGCCATTATTCACACTGGAACTTGCACTTTGTTGTGAAATTGCTGAATGCAATTTTTCGAAGCCATGTAATATGCTGCAATTGTCAATTAACTGTGATTCCTTGTTGCATGGCCTGCCTCCTCGTGTATTTAAGGAAAATACAACAATTCTACTTTGTGCCAAAATAAGACTTGCTCTTATGTTTGAGATCAGGATCAGATGTGAAGAATAGGATTACAGCTCAGCTTGTGTCAGAATAGATTTAGATCTTTGTCCACAGCCATGGGATCACTTAATAAATACTCTTCTCCATCCAGAAGATTTTAGCTATTTACTACTACTAAAAAAACATATGCACATGCAAGTATTGAAGAGATGGAGAGGGTTTTACACCACACTTACATTTATTTTATAATGTCAATATATCACGTTCGAGTCTTTTCCCAGGTTTTTACTGCTTGTGCATATTTTTGAAATATATCTAAAGCATAAATTTAAGTTATGTTCAAAGACTTTGACCTGCTTTCATTTTGTTTAAATCCATTTGAGTGAATGATTTGAAAATGTTATGTTAAGACTGATCTTGACGCCGTGACATTTCAAGCAAATTGTAGCAATATAATTTGTTCTTCAAAAGGTATTTGATGGCTGCATTTAAAAATCCTTTCAACCATCTGTAAAAATCATGAACAATATCCTGTTAAATTAATCAACCAAAACACATTTAACAAAATGAGCAGTATAGATGTAGGGATATTGAATGAGCATTGAATGACCATTTTGAAAACAGATTCTTTGAAATTTTTGAATATAAAGGGACTACTGACAGAAATTGAATGCTTGTAGAAGCAAAGGGATTAAATGCTTTAATCTGCTTATAACATCTGAATCACCTAAGACCTTTATATAAAATAATTGTACAGTTCCTGACTTAAGAGAGCATGATGAAAATGTTTGGAGGGTAGCTCAATTGTCTTGATTACTCCTCTTTCTCAAAGTGACCAAATGGAAAAGAAGCCAAGGAGCGGGGCAAAGGGGGAGAGAGAAAGCGAGAGAGCAAAAGAGAGAGACCGAGAGGAGAGAGAGAGAGAGAGAGAGAATAGAGAAGAGAGAGAAGAGAGGAGAGAGAGAGGAGAGAGAGAGGAGCGAGCGCGAGGCAGAAGCGCAGAGAGGAAGAGAGAGATGGGAGGGAGAGAGAGAGAGAGAAAAGCGAGAGAGAGAGAGGTAGAGAGAAGAGAGAGAGAGTGAGAGAGAGAGAGAGAGAGAGAGGCAGAGCGAGTAGAGAGAGAGAGAAGTAGAAGAGGAGAGAGAGATATGAGAGAGAGAGCGAGAGAGAGAATGAGAGAGCAGAGAGAGAGAGAGAGAGAGAGAGAGTAGCAGGAGAGAGAAGAGAGAGAGAGATGAGAGATGAGAGGGCGAGAGAGAGAGAGAGGAGGATACAGAACAGCGCCTCCGACGTGCGCGAGTGTGGTTGAGTGAGCGAAAGCACGAGTGATCGAGTTCTGAGTGTTTGTAAGTTTTTACTAATTTTTCCTCACTTTTCTTTACTAACAGTGGATATTTGGGTTCGTGTGTGTGTGGAGAGTGTGTGGTTCACGGGTGAGGTGTGTGTGCGGGTGCTGCGGGGAGCAGCAGGTGTGTTTGTGTGTGTCGGTGGTGAGCGGAGCTCCGCGTGCGATGGCGGCGGACCTGACTCGCCTGACGCGGAAGCACGGGGTGAAGGTCTCCGCGAGCTTCCCGTGTTCGGTGGAGGATGTGGCGCTCGCGGTGGGGGCTGTAGTGGGGTACGGGAGCGTTAGATCGGCGGCGCGGATGAACAGCGCGGTCGTCATCTTCGTAAGTTCGGAGGAGAAGGTGAACGCGCTGATAGAAGCGGGGATCACCGTTAACGAACAATTCGTTCCGGTTGACCCGCTCTCTAGCCCCGCGAAGAAGGTGACTCTGTCTAACGTGCCGCCGTTCATTAGTGACGAGTTTCTGACCAGGGAGCTTTCTCGTCACGGAAAAATCGTTTCCCCGGTAAAAAAGGTTCTCTCGGGGTGCCGGTCCCCGCTCCTGAAGCACGTGGTCTCTCACCGTCGCCAGCTTTATATGATCCCCAACAACCAGCAGGAGATCAGCGTTCAGTTCCTCGTGAAGGTTGAGGGGTTCGATTATTTACTGTACGCTAGCTCGGACACGATGAGGTGCTTCGGATGCGGGAGGGAGGGTCACATGGTCCGAGCGTGCCCTGAGAAAGCCTCATCCAGGGAGAGGGCCCTTGCTGAGGGCCCCAGCGAGCAGAGGAGTGCTGGCTCTGAGGAGACCTCTGAGGCTCAGGGTGAGGGGAGGGAGGAACAGGGGAACACTCAGGCTGAGGAGGGAGAGCTGAGGTGAAAGAGGTCCCTGTCAGTCCTCCAGAGAGCTCAGGGGCCGTTGCTGCGGGGAACACTGGGAGAGCGCTGGCGTCCCTGAGGTGGAGCTGAGCTCCTTGTTGGATGCTCAGATGGAGACAGGTGCAGCAGGGGCACAGCAGTAACCGTGAGGCCAGGCAGGAGGAAGTTACTGTGAAAACAGTTCTTAGCCAGGCAGGAGTGAAGAGGAAGGCTGGAGCGACGGAGACTAAAGTTTATAAAAAAGAATAACACTGGAGATGAGGAGGAGGGGTGATGGAGACTGTGTTGAGCAGGAGAACAGCAAAAGGGAGGAACTCCATTAGACCCAAGCCCTCCAGCAGCAGCTGTGAAGCAGGGAACAGTTTACCCAGCTCAAAGATTGTAGAGTTCCTCATTGCTCATTTTAATCAGAAGATCAGGACAAGAAGGTCAGAGCCGAGTTTCCGAACGTGAAGGGGTTCTGTGACTCAGTCCGGACGTATCTGAAGATGAAGGACCAGTGTCCCTTCAGTGAGACTCACGGCTTCAGGCTCAGAACCTGCACTGAAGCTGAAGGAGGAGAACAATGCTCTGTAGCGTTCTTCTTCAAATGTCAACGGGGCGCGAGAGGCGAAGAGGAGAGCGCTGGTGTTGGAGCAGAGCGAAGAGAAGGCCGTGGATGTGCTGCTCCTCCAGGAGACTCACAGAGCCCGGAGACCTGCTGGACTGGAGCAGAATGGCTTTCTAAATGTTCTTTTTATGTGTTGAGCTTTTGTTTTTGTTTTGTCTTTTCTTTGAGATCTGAAACGCTTTTAAGTGATGTAAAAATGTAAAAATTTAACGACTCAATAAAGTCTTTTGTAAAAATCAAAATCTCTCTCTCTCTCTCTCTCTCTCTCTCTCTCTCTCTCTCTCTCTCTCTCTCTCTCTCTCTCTCTCTCATAGTGAAGGGCTTTCATCAGTGTTTCTGAAGCTTCATGCAATAAAACCATCTACTCCGATTTCAGTCGGATGCTTCGTACTGTGTTCACTTCCCTCATAAATTCATAAGCTAGGTGTCAGAATGATCAATTTGGTTCACCACCAGTAAGTCCGTTGTTTCCACACTAAGGATTTGCTCCAAGTGATAATTTTAATATGCTAATGTCAGATTGGATAGTGTTTTAATAAAGAATCATTGAAGCTGCAGCTCATCACCAACGGCCTAGGAATCAATCATGTCGAGAAAAGCACGGCAATGACAAATAGCCTAAATCAACACTGCTGCAAACTCTCGCCATTATCCAATCAAAAGGCTGTAATAAATGGATGGATGGAAATAGAATACTTTAAGATTGAAAAGGGAAGGTATTTGTATTAGCTTAGATATTATGACATTTTATTTTTTTAACCATTTTTTAATTAATTTAATTATATTTGATTTCATTGTGCCAGCTGCAATGTTAATGCTGTTTTTGATCCAGCTGGTTAAGGTCCTTCAGAGTGGTAGATTTACAGAGCGGTGTCACTATTTGATCTCGCCGCCAAGTCTTCACATGGTTAATGGAGGGCTGATTAGTTCCAAACAAGCCCTCACCCCCATTGCTCTTTATAGGTTTTCAATGGAACGGATTGTGAATAATAAAATAATTACACAAAAAAAGTATGTTTACACTTTAACTTTCAATCATCATTCGTAGTTTGCATTAATGTCTTTAATTATTAATGTCTTTTAAAATATCTGAACACATTCATATGTTAAATATTATAGGCTTTAAATACATTGTTACCAATATTAAATATTCAGTATTTAATGTAACTGCAAATTTGAAGGTCTTTATAGTCTATATGTTTATCATCTCTTTTTAAGCTAAATGGATCCAAGTTCCATGAGCGCATGACCCTCCTCCTCTAAAAAGTCTAATTAAATTGTATTTCTATGCTCAGGAAGCTCACTCAGACCTTCAACAGTATCTACTTCATGAGAGCTATTCTGTACGGGTCGCTCAGCTGTATAAACCAGAGTAGTCTCATCTGCATATGGTGCAATAGGAAATAACACTCTGGAATTATTATTAGTATTATTAGTTTTTACAGGATTGGTCATCATTTCCATTCTATTTCTAACCAACGACTGAAAAATCAACATCCTGTCAAACTATTTTCAATTTCAACTGTTAAGTGACCAAATGCCTTGTATCAGCAGGTGACATGATGCATCCAGATTTATATTTTTCAGTTGTGTCTGCTTCAATTTTAGTAATGTTAGACACATCTTAACATATCCACATATCCTATTATGCACACTAGACTCCATATGTGATGAAGGATGTCCATCATATCTGTCAAGAGACTGGGAGCATTGGTTCTGTTGTCTTTGATGGTTTGATTCGAGAGGGACATATCAAACTTTGACTTTTTGCTAACTGTGTCATGTGTATTAGGCTTCTAAAACTTCTGACAGAATTAGGCCTTTATGAGTAGTCACACAATGCACATTTTGTTAGCGTGTGATCCTGCTGTCTCTTTGAAAGCCTCTGGCAGTCGCCGCTCAAGCAAGCCACTAGATAAAATGCTTACCATGCAAGAAAGTTAAAAAGCAAACGATTAACTCCCAGAGCTCTGTAAAACCACTTCAGTAAAAAACATAGCGACAGAGTATCAGGATTCACCAGACTTGTAGTCTATCGTTGCCCACCTTGTTCTGGATGCTTTGAGGACATCCATCTCCCTGACAACTTATGCAGGAGATGCACTATTTCTGCATAACACAAGCAAATGAAGTCCCGCGAGTTCAAGCTAGGTCAGTGTTTTGTCATTGAAAAGGGAAATTAATGCATAAACAACTCAGCAATTACCCACTTGTTTTCCCTTTCATATCAGAGCCTTGCATATCATCAGTCATTCGGGATCTGGAAACATATTTTCTTCTAATGGTTCAATCTAAACGAATTATATAACCCCTGAACTGAGTCAAACCTGACTTCTGAAGGAAAGGTGAATAAAGTCAGGACAAATAAATGAATCAATCATAATTGTGCATCCAATGTGTAAACCTGTTCTGACTGGTTGCCTTTTTAATAATTCAACATTTAAGTAAAATTGGCATTTATTATTTAAATTTTTTCAACACCAAAAATGATTACTATTATGTACAGTTCTTATTTATAAAGCTCTGGATATAATTATGTATTTAATTCAATATGTAAAAGGTATATTCTTCGAATATGAAACTGCAGATGTATTCAACTAGTTCCAAAAACACTGATTGTGGATGTGATAATCTACAGAAGCTTAAACTTTGAATGCTAATAATAATCCTAAAAATAATTATATTGAAAAAAAAACAAGAGTGGGTTATGAGAAGCAAGCATTCTGTTTTCTTTATATATTTGAAAATGTGAAAGATTAAAATTACTTTTAGATTTATTGTTTATGATGTTACAATAAAGAGCTGTAACTATAAACTGTGTAAAACAAAAGGCAAAGACATTCTATTTTGGTGCTGTACTGAATTCATACATCTTTGTAAGGGAGAGAAAGAAAGATACGCTGTCAAAGCGGCTATGTGCTTTGAACTAATCAGGTAGCTGAGTCTTTGGATGTGACTTTATTATCTGTCAATGTCGTTGTTCTTTAAAGGTAAGATCTGATAGATGAATTCAGGTGTCAGTGCAGCTGTAATCATTAGTGTCTGATAAGAACATTGGTATCTACCACTACATCAGCAGTTGTTCAAACGATTGCAGAAATATAGTTTAGCGGTTGCTAAACTGTTGAAATATAACACAAGCATTACTGTGTAATTCTTTATATTTGGCAGCTTACATGAAGGAAGGTTTAATGATTGAAAGTTGTGTTTCACTGCTGAAAATCCCCGACAACTGATTATTATTTGAACTGCTGCTCTCCAAAAGCTTTTTGTGAAATGTCTTTGCCCTATGAGAAAAAGATAAAATAATTTTATAGTTGTTGGATGAAGGAGTACCTGGCTTATCAGGCCTTGTATTTTGACATTTTTGACATCCAATTCTTAAGACACACAAATTTGTTGTTTGTGACAATGTTGTTTTCTCTATGATTTGGAGAGATTTGGAAGACTGTTTGCATGTATATACATGAACATGGGTTGAGTGCTGGTCACAAAAGCAGATGGACATGATTTGATTAAATACCATTCCTAGAAGAAGACTAGTCTCTACACTTTGTAAGAATGAGACTCAATCCTCTAAGTAAGATTCAGGTCTTAAGCCCATTTCACCCTACACTTTTCCCATCTTAGATTTTCATTTGATCTATTTCTCCATCCTGTAAGATGGCTCTCCAAATTTGAGAAATGTGAAATCCTTATGAAAACCGTTTTTGTTAATTGTATCATCACAATCCTTTGTTCTGTTAAACAACTAAAAAAATTATTTACAAAATTAGTGAGATTAATAATAAATGCTGTTTATATTGCTTCTTCCATGTTGCCGTAATCTTATCAACTTTTAACTAACTATTTCTATTGCGAACATTTACCTGCCTTTTTTCTTCAGCAGTCTTTAGTATCTCGCTAAAATGAGCCAAATAGCCAATATTTTTTTTATATTATTAATATATAATATTAATAATTATAATATATATATATTTTTTTATAGCCAAATCCAAGCATTTATTTTTGTTCCCCCCAAAACCCAATTGCACATAATAGCAACAAAAATATTCACTTTGAATGACATTGTTCTGGTTTGGTTAAATGGCATTCGAGCCATGAATTAGGTTTAATTTATTTATAAACAAATACTAGCTAAATGTATGTAATTATTCCTCTATAGTTCATTCCTTCTTATAATAACAATTTCTTCAACAGGTTTAGCCATTATCTTTACATGTTTTAGAAAGTATTTGTGTAATTTTGTTTTCAAGCCAATTGAATTGTCAAGCTAGATTTTAGTTGCCTGTAACTTTTTATACTGCTTTTATTTTTTATCTAAACCAGCTTAAGCTGCACTTTAATATTGAGAGTTGACTGACCTTTAACCTTTTTAGCTCTGTGGCATTCACTCTTACATGCGTTCTAAACAATTCCTCTGCATTGTACTGTTCATGTGCATAAGACTAAGCCATTAGTGGCTAGTTTTCAGTTGAACTAGAATGCCACCTTGAGCCTTTAAATGATTTTAGCTTTAAACACATCTCCTCTGCATAAAAGTGTGAATTTGCATTGTCCTTCACATTGACCCCTGACCGCACGCACACAATCCCCACTGCTAAAGAACTTTGTGCTTATCTTTAACACTTTCCTCCATCTGTTTTTCTAAGAGGGCTCTTAAAGCCTCTGCAAAGAGTTAGAGTGCTTTAGAGCCTGTATGTTGAAGAGTAATGTATCCCTAATTCAGTGGCAGAGTTTAGCAGCTAAACCCCTAAAGCTTGTGATTTAGCTGCAAAATCCTATTGAAAGGCGATTGTAATAGTCTGAGTCTGAGTGTTTTTGTAGCAATGGGTATTTAATAATAAAATACATTTTCTTTATTGATTGTTTTGTATTGCTATTATTTTTTCTCTTATTTTGTTTGTGTATTTGTAAAATGGAAAACTGTAGCTTCCTCTAGTTAGTATCCCACACTTTCACTGGATACACTCCTTAAACACTGCATGGGATTTGTTGCAAATACATTTGAAATCAACCAACTAGAAATGTATTTTGACTGGGATCGGAAAACATGAGCACATCACACCTGTTTTAAATCTTCCGGTCCATTTCCATGTTGATTTTTACATTTTAACCCTCATATACAAAGCACTCCATTACCTTGCTACTGCATACTTGTCGTAAATGTCATAAACTGCATAAACATCGAACCTTTTGCTCTGCTCCACTCAATCAAAGCTTCTGTTTGTAACATGCATGCACACTAACTGGGAGGGCTTTTTCTGTCTATGCACCGACACTGTGGACCTATCTTCCCAGGATAATAATATTTTTTATTATGATTATTATTGCTGTTGTTATTGTTGTTGTTATTATAACAAAATAAAAAAAATATGAGTTAAGCCTTTCTTCAAAGAGTGAGTGAACTCTCATAATTTGAAAGAGATTGCATCAGAATGACATGTTTTTTAAACATGTGCTACCTTTTGATGTCATGATGGCAACATCTGCTTACATAGATTATATCCAACTGTAGCAATTAATGATGGAGATGGGGCTGGTGGGGTGAATGGAGGAAATGGAGTAAGATAAAAAGATTGAGCAGTTAGACCTAGATTTAGATGTAGATAACAAAATTAACTTAAATGGTTGAAATGAAGAGCAAAATACATCAAAATGATGTATTAAATAATAGTTTAGGGAATCCGTGAATTGAGATAGAATTGGCAATTTAAACAAAATTGTCAATGCATAACCAAAATGTGCTTTCAGATGATTGAAAACTGACTTTTTTATGCAAGACGAGTCATTCAGTAATAATACGAGTTATCTGTAATTTGTGGAGGTGGAGAAGGGTGTGCTCAGCTGGATTCACAGAGTGTAACAACCATCATCAATTAAACCTGCTCAGGCTGGACCATCACACATATGCACATATGATTCACACATACACACACACGCACGCACGCACGCGCACACGCACACACACACACACACAAACCAACTATTACAGCTAGAAATAAGCAATGACTCTACCATTTAGTGATTGTTTAGTGGAATAAATAGAAGAGAAAAACATTTCTAGTGAATATTTTACAAAAAACTCATCAAGTCATCAGCACCTGCAGCTATACAGAGAGTAGTATGCCCTTAATGCTGGGGCATGTATATGTATTTGCTTGTTCATAGTAGTTTAAAAAATTGCACAAGTTTTGGAATAATTTTAATTCTCACCCATATGTTTAATCTGCAAATGTGGCCTGAAGGGTTTCACTCTTCAGTCGTCCCAATCAGACTGTCTGTGATGCTTTATGGGATTTCTTCTGAAAATAGCCACACCACGCAGAGCAAAACCATCTGTTTATGAGAACTGGAGATCTGCCATAGAATTTATTTCTGAACATCATGCTTAAAAAGAGAGCTATTATTTCTAAATACTTCTCTAGAATGTCAATCGCCATGCTGCAAGTCTCCACTTGCAGGTGACAGTGACTTATATTTTAGGGTTAACCTTATGCTGTGTGATGCAGATCACCAGTTGACTTTAGATTCCCTTAAATTGTCAATCTAACATATGATGGTGAGAAACAGAGCTCAGACTATTTCTTTAAATAAATAATTTGAAAATACTTTTTCATTACATAAGTTATAGAAACTGCACCTTCCAGCGTCAAAATACATTTAAATTTATGCATTTGGCAGACCATTTTGTCCAAAGCAACTTACAGTCGGGAAGAGACAATATGCAATTTGTTACACAGTCAAAGTCTGTCTCATAATAAAAGTTGTATCAACTGATCAATCCACCATAGCAGGAAGAAAAAGAGAGAAGGGTTTTCAGTGGCTTTTTGAAAGCTGTTAGTGTTGCTGCTTTCCTGACTGGATCAAGGGGGTTGTTCCACCAGCACAATGAGCGATAAGGTTTTGCTTCTCTGAGGGAAGAGATTTTGTGACAGAACCATGAGACACTGTTACTTCTCTGCCCACAGGCTTCTGGAGGGCATGTAGGAGTGTATGAGCTTGTGGTAAGCAGGGGCTGATTTGAAGATAATTTTGTACTCCAGCATCAGTGAATTGAATTTAACTCAGGCTACAATGGGGAAGCATTGAAAAGTGAGGGGAGTTAGAAGAGGGGAGTAACATGAGCTCGCTTCGGTTCCTTGAAGATAAGACGAGCTGAAGAGTACTGGATCATCTGCAGAGGTTTGAGCGTGTTTTGTGGATGATGGGGCTCGGGGAGGTGGTGTAGATGGAGAAGAAAAGAGGACCAAGAACTGAAGCCTGGGGAACCCCGGTGAGCAGTCTATGGTTATTGGAGACCTCACCCCTCTACCCGACACTGAAAGATCTACCAGTGAGATAGGACTCAAGCCAGTCAAGTACAATGCTAGTGATGTCCATTGCATGACAGACAACAAAGCCATTTCTGTTGATTGTCCATTCTCGAAGCCTGATTGGTTCTCATTGAGCTTGTTGTTCTGAGTTAGAAAGGAAAACAGTTGATTGAAGATGAGCCGCTTGATGAGTTTGGCAGTGTAGGGCAGCAGAGAGACAGGTCAGTAATTGTCTACCAGTTAAGTAAAGGTTTCTTGAAAAGCGGGGTGACTCTGATTATCTTGAAGGTGTTAGGAAAAATGCTGGTAGCAATTGAGGAGTTGATGATGTGAGTGAGAGCAAGAGTGAATGTAGCTGGGATGGTTTGTAGAAGGTAAGGCAATTCTATTATGAGAAGCTGAGATAGACTTTGACGGTGTAACAAATTGCATATTGTCTCTCCCCTAATGTAAGTCGCTTTGGACAAAAGCGTCTGCCAAATGCATAAATGTAAATGTAAATAAATGTAAGAGGGGATGGGATTGAGGGGGCAGGTGGTTGGATGCGCTAAATGAAGGAGTTTGGACACCTGATCTTCTGTGAGTGGAGTGAATGAGGACATGCAAGGTGTCGAAGATTGTGGAAGAACTTTATCCATTGTGGATGAACTCCACACACACTCATACACTATGGACAATTGTGTTTACCCAATTCACTTTGTCTTTGGACTTGCGGGGGAAACCAGAGCACCCCAAATAAACGCACGCGATCAAGGGAAAACATGCAAACTCCACATAGAAATGCCAACTGACCCAGCTGAGGGTTGAGCCAGCGATCTTCTTGGTGAGACGACTGTGCTACACACTGCGTCACCGTCATCCCCAGCAAGAAATTTAAGAAATTAAAAATTTGACCTTAAAAGTAGCTTTTTTGTTAAACGTATGAAAAATACACGTTTTACAATCCATTCATTGTGATTTAGAGTGAAGAAACAAGTATGTTAAACATATGAAAGTGTAAATTTTGTATAAAGAAATTTTTACTAAATGTTTAGAAAAAAATCTCATTAATAACTTGCCTTATATGGTCAAATATTTAACTTTGTACAGCTTATTAAACTTGTCATTTGATGGCAACACAAAATGGGATTTGAATGAGTGAGAATGCTAAACCAGTGAAAAGTTAACATTTATGTAATGTTAAACTGACCATTTCTTTAAATATTTAGATTGATGCTAGAAAAAAAGATCAAGTTCGACTGTTTTATTTAACTGAATTGCTTCGGTCCTTAAATTCTGGAGATCCTTGCGAGAAAAATCAAACTAACCAAATATTTAATTAGCCTTAGAGTTATATTGTTTTGCAGTTAAATGTTTTGAACACACTTACTTCCTACTTTGGAATATTATATAATTAACCTCTTTATATCTCTGATGTGATTGTGTCTTCCCCCAGTGCTTGTCTGGTCTCCAGGTTGATGTGCCAAAGCTTTGGCTTGGTCCATTAATCATTGAAGGCTTGTGTCGGACGGCTTCATGGCTCTCTCATTGTGTGTGACTCGACCTGTCTCTATGAGAAAGAGACAATAGGAAGGTGTGTGAGCCTGAATGACAAACGATGTGTGCAATCTGTGTGTTTGAGAGCATATGTGGCGATCGGTGTCATGTGGACACCTCTGGGAGCTGGAGACCACAAGCTTTCTCATGGGAAATTTGACTTTGTGTTCAGATCCAGCAGGGTTTATTGCAGAGAGAAAGAGGAATGCAGCCAGAGCTGCGTCACCAAGGCCTTACTGGGTGTAAACAGTTATCACCATTCAATAAGATCACTAATGCCAGCCCAAGGGAAATTTTGGTAAACAGATGAAGGATTAAACATTTAGGCCACTTTGATTTCAGCCTTACAAATGGCCTTTCAACATGGTTAAAGTACACAAATGCAGTGTTCTACACATCAGTTGTAACAATACATAAACAACATTTACATTAGATTTAGTGTTCACCTGATGGATTATATATTGTACAGTTGTTTCCTTGTCACTGTGTTATAAATAAAATAAACTAAAATAAATCTCAGTATCAGACAGAGTTGTTTCAATCCTTCGTTTGTTGTTCAATAAAACCTAGCAAAAATCTGTCCAAAGGTGAAAATAAAAGATAAAACAGCTACCTATCACCTATAAGCCGACAACAAAGTGATTTGTAAACAGTATGCATTTACCTTGATATGATAGACTTGGATTTGAGCTATCCAATGAGTCATTTCTGCTCAACGGGATGTGATGTTTAAATAACTGTGATCGCAATGATGATCAGCAAACACATAAACCAGTTTTTAAATGAGACAATCTATGTGTTTGCACAAGCTACCAGACAGATTAAAAGATGGTCCCTCTCTGGAGACAAAAATAGAGATGGTTGCCTGATAAACTGACCATTATCTTGCTTCTGACCGAACAAACACAACCCTCTAAACATGATTTCAGTCTGTGTTCATGTGTATGTGTGCGCGCATGTACGGGTGTGTGTTTACTGCTTCAGATTGCCTGTGCACAGCTTATATCAGTGTGACTGCCCGCCAGACGCTTTGTCAATAACATGGGAGAGAAAAGTCACTCACCCCTTTGCCACCAGCCAAATCACCACTTGACCTGACACAGAGGAATTGTCGGCAACAAAAGCACCACACTCTCATTGTAAAGGTACTCAAAGCCGCTGACATGTATACGTACAATAGACATTTAACCTACAACAGTGTATTTTAAAAATGTACAGGAAATGAAGGATATGATGGACACACTTGAAATTCAAGAAAAGTGGAAATCAGTCTCTAAAACTGAAAAATGCACAGACAGAATTTTAGCTGATGAACTACTGTTGCTCACGGTAAAATTAACCCTTGTTTGCTGTTTATATTCTTCATACTCAGGCAGCGTTTGCAGGTGTGGTGGACTCTGATGAATTCAATTTACCCAATCAAGGCATTGTTTGTTAAAACACTTAAAAAAGATTTACTTAACCCAAAAAAAAACTATATAAACAGCAAATATACTTTTATTGTTCTTTAACCTTATTTTTAACATTTAGAATTTAAACCATGTGTAGCGTTCATTATTGTTACATTGGCAGGGTTGGCGGGTCTACTAGACCCATTGAATTTTGAGGCTTTTATTTTCGACACTCATAAAATTTTATACAAAAATATATTGTATGTGTGATATATGTATGAATGTGTAGACAGAATAAAACAACAGCAAGTACAATGTTCAGACTTTAACATGCCCTGGGTCCAGTAGACCCAAACACCTTGTATGTAAAATAAATGTGTGGGGGGTTTACAGTGTGGGGTCATAAAGAAATAGTTCTGATATACAATTTTCCCAGAAAATGAGCCAAGACCAGTGAATCTCAAATTAATTAATTAATTCATCTTCATGTCGGCTTTCTTCCCTTTCGGGGTCGCCGCAGCGGAATGAACCGCCAACTCTCTGGCATATGTTTTACGCAGCGGATGCCCTTCCAGCCGCAACCCATCGCTGGGAAACATTCACACACACATTCACTCTTTAACACTATGGGCAATTGTTCTTACTCAATTCACTTATACCGCATGTCTTTGGACTCTTGGGGAAACCGGACAACCCGGTAAAAACCCACGCGATCACGGGGAGAACATGCAAACTCCACACAGAAATGCCACCTGCCCTAACCTGAATCTCAAATTCAAATCATTTATGATATGAGATGCAAACACCAAATACAGGTTAAGGAGTAAATTTACTTTTCTTTATAAAGGTTTGAATTACGTCATTATCTGATTCATCTGAATGAAAATCATTATAATGTACAGCCTCTGAAAACATGCTCTGTCATTTTCTTTAGCTGCTGTGTCTAAAAAAAAAAAAACAAATCACATAAACAAATGTTTCATATTCATAAGAAAAGGTGACTGTGACTGCTTTGCACAGAGCTTTTGCCCAGGCATTGGTATTTAACACTTTTGTGTGTGATTGAATATTACATGCACATATTTAGCATGGCTGTTCTTCTTACAGTATTCTGAATGGTGGTTTTCACTCAGCTAAATAAGTCAAGTTGCATACGCACAGAATACCCATATGCACACAATAGGCAAACACACAGTACACTAACTCAGTTAATACTTTATTTCACCATTGGTTTCTGTTGAAAGCATAAGCAAGGGTTTTGAAACAAGATGCTCATTGCTGGGAAATAAATCTTTAACATAGTATGCACACTCTATGCTCTGGCCAATTCGCACTCAGACAGAAGCTGTGCAGAACAAAGGCCGAGTCACAACAATGAATTTTTGATGAGAGTGTCTTCAGCTTTCCTGCGACTGTGTGTTTATACTCTGGCTGTCCTTAAGCAGCATATTTAGCAAGTGCATTACTTATAAGTTGCTAAACTGCTCTAATATTTCATGCAGACAGTGGGAGAGCTATGATGTTGGTCAAAAACCTTGCATGAGCAAAGATTCGGGATATGGAGGAGAAAAAAACGCTTGTGTTTATAATCACTGAGATTAATAAATAATAATTTAATATTTATATTTAAAAACTAAATATAAATAAACCAAATATGTTTTGTCTTCTTTTGCTGGGTTTTATTTGTACTTTGAAACTCGCATTGCTTTCTGGGATAGGCTGCTGATTGCAGGGGTGTCTATGTATACCCCCCCCCCCCCCATCATTCCTCATTCAAAACACCTGCCTGGCTCATTAGGGCGCACCGGTTCCCGTTGCACACTGATTAGACTTTCTTCTTATTCTCCCTCTTCCGACTTCTATGTGTCAGACGATTGTTACTCTTCAACACTCTTACCTTGAGCTTTGCTTCCTAGTCTGCCAAATCAAGTCGGAGGAAATCTGCCGTCCGATCCTCTTCGGGTTTTTGTTTTATTTTTGTGTTTCGGTGGTTACTCGGAACCGGAGGCTCTCCTCAGCTACCCAAAACGGACTACATGTGAGCACCTTCTCCACTCCTCCGTTATTCTCGGTCCGGTGGACCGGAGCCTGACTCCAGCCTGATTTGAACAGTTACATGGCCTCTCGTGCCAGTGCTTTTGTTGGAGATTTTTGTTGTGAAGATCTGTTATTAAAGACTCTCAGTTTGCTTTCAATTGGGTCCGCCTGTGCTTTCCATCCGCACCTAAAAATACCAAACATCTGCTGGCTATCATCATCCTTTTGGTCACTGGAAAATGTAAAGATTGCTCTTATTAATAAGATAACGTAGTTCAATTATATGTTACTGGCAAATTAGTGTCTGTGTTGAGTTAGTAGACTTTGTTGTATGAGTCTGGTGTGTTGTCTTTTCATCTTGAAATAAAGTTAAAACCATGTATTAACAACAAGTAAAAATCTATTATTAAAGACTCTCAGTTTGCTTGCAATTGGGTCCGCCTGTGCTTTCCACCCGCACCTAACAGAATCGTCTGATCAACAAGCATGGACCCAGCTAGAGACAGTCAACTCCAGACCACCGTGGAGAGACAAGGGGCACTCCTCGGTCGCCACGAGGAGGAGTTGGCAGCCGCACGGCGCACCATGGATAGCCTCCACGCATGGGTCACGAAGCTTTTGGCACAGCTGTCCCAGTTCCAGCAGTGGGGTGGAGCCCCATACGGCCACGCGGAGCCCCGTGTAAACAATCCACCGTGTTATGGGGGAGAGCCGGATCAATGTCGGGCATTTTTGGCACAATGCCAAATAATTTTTTCTCTGCAACCCCTGACATATGCGGGAGAGCGGTCCTGGGTGGCGTTCGTGTCGAGGAGGCGCTTTGCGCAAGCTTTCTGGAGGGTTTTCGGCATGAGATTAGAGAGGACCTGTACTCCCAGGAGCTACCTGTCTCCTTCGATGACCTGGTGGAGCTGGCGCTGCGCCTGGAGAGACGCCGCACGCTGTGTTCCCACGCTTCCGCAGCAGAGTCCCCAGGGTCACGGTCGGCGTTTCGGAGCTACGCGCCTCTCCCTGAGACCCCTCCCACTCCTCACGAGCCAATGCAGCTGGGTGGAGTCCGGCTGTCTGCGGAAGAGAGACAACGTCGAATCAGCCTGCGGTTGTGCCTCTATTGCGGGGGTGCCGGTCACGTTGCCGGGAATTGCCCAGTAAAAGCCAACGCTCGCCAGTGATCCAGGGTTGGCTGGCAAGCGCTTCCTCTAGTTCTGCAACCCCGGGCTCTTCCTGTTCCTTCCTCCAGGTGACTCTCCATTACAAGGGCAGGGTGCTCTCCTGAGCCGCCCTGCTGGATACCGGCGCAGAAGGGAACTTTATGGATGAGGACTTTGCCCAGGCTAACGGCATTCCCTTTTCGACATCTTCAGGCTCGCGCACGGTGTATGCCGGAAGGGTTTTGTCGCGCTCAAGTAAAGCAACTAGCCAGGTGAGTCTCACGGGCTCCGGCAACCACCAGGAGTCAATTAATTTCCTTTGTATTAAATCTCCTCTTTACCCTGTTATTCTAGGTCATCCGTGGTTTCGATTACATAACCCCCATGTTAATTGGGAATCCAATATTATAACTTCTTGGTGGTTGAAATGCTATTCTTCCTGCCTTCTGTCCGCTATACCTTCTGCCCTGTCTCTGTCCGAACCCAGTAGCGATAATCCGGAGCTATCGGGGGTACCTAGAGAGTATCATGATCTGACTGCGGTTTTTAGTAAAGAAAGTGCCACGTCGTTCCCCCTGCACCGGCCTTATGACTGTCGGATAGACCTTCTTCCTGGTTGCTCTCCTCCTAATGAACTTTTATATTCACTCTCTCAGCCCGAGATGAAGGCGTTGGAGGAGTATATTTCGCTCGGGCTCGAGGCTGGAACCATCGTGCCATCGGCATCACCAGCGGGAGCCGGCTTCTTCTTCGTTAAGAAGAAGGACGCTCTCTCCGCCCGTGTATAGATTATCGTGAATTAAACGAAATAACGGTTAAGAATCGATACCCGCTTCCGCTTATGAATTCTGCGTTCGATATTCTTTACGGGGCTAAGATCTTCTCTTAACTGGATTTGCGTAATGCCTATCATTTAATTCGCATTCGGGAGGGGGATGAATGGAAGAATGCATTTAATAGCCCCCTCAGACACTTTGAGTACTGGGTTTTGCCTTTCGGGTTATGCCACACCCCGGCCACGTTCCAAGCATTAATTTACGACGTGCTCCAAGATATGCTGAACGTTTTTGTTTTCGTCTATTTAGATGACATCTTAGTATTTTCGCCAGATTTGGAAACACATGTGCAACACGTTCGCGCTGTGTTGTTGCGTCTTCTCGGGTATCGGCTGTTTGTCAAAGCAGAGAAATGTGTGTTCAACGCGGTCTCGGTTCCATTCCTGGGACACATTATCGGTTCTGGAGGGGTGGCTGTCGATCTCGAGAAGGTCCTTGCGGTCACGGGATGGCCCACCCCTGAGAACCACGCTGTGCTCCGGCATTTTTTGGGCTTTGCCAATTTTTATAGCAGCTTTATCAAGCAATTTCGGGCATATCTCGCTTCCACTAACCTCGTTGACTTCCACTAAACGCCGATATTTGTGGTCAGAGGAGGCTCAAAGGGCGTTCCACCAACTCAAGCATCGGTTCACTACCAATCTTATCCTGGTCTCTCCCGACCCCTCCGTTCAGTTTATTTTGGAGGTTGATGCCTCCGCCACTGGGGTAGGCGCAGTACTCTCTCAGCGAGCTAAGGAGGATGGGAAGGTTCACCCAATGCGCCTTCTACTCTTGTCGTCTCTCGTCTCCTGAGCGCAATTACGATGTGGGGGATCGAGAGTTACTCGCTATTCGGTTAGCGTTGGAGGAGTGGCGTCACTGGCTTGAGGGGTCTAGCATTCCCTTCCTAGTCTGGACAGATCACCAAAATTTAAGTCACTTTCGTTCTACACGCACCATGAGTGCGCGCCAGGCTCGTTGGTCTTTATTTTTCAATCGGTTTAACATTATTGTGTCATACTGCCCGGGATCCAAAAACATTAAACCTGATGCGCTCTCTCGACAATTCGAGGCCCAATCGGTGGACCCTCAAACTGAGTTCGTACTTCCCCCCCGATCGCGTAATAGGTCGAATCGCCTGGGGAATCGAACGAGAGGTCTAAGACTCATTACCGGCAGTGGAGATCCCACCCGAATGCCCCCAGGGCAGATTATTCGTTGTGGGGGAGTTAAGGGAGAGGGTCTTGCGTTGGTGCCACACGTCCAAATTATTTGCTCATCCCGGTGCTCGTGCTACGGAGGCTGTCATGCATGGACGTTCGTGCTTTTGTTCGCTCTTGCCCCGTTTGTGCATGTAATAAAGCGGAGACGGCGGCTCCACACGGTCTCCGCCAACCGTTGGAGGTGCCTTCACGACCCTGGTCACATATTTCTCTCGATTTCGTCGTCCGTTTTGCCGCCATCGCGGGGTAACACGGCTATTCTAACTGTGGTAGATCGCTTTTCTAAGGCAGCGCACTTCGTTCCGCTGGCTAAATTGCCATCTGCGCTGGAGACAGCCAGATTACTGATCGACAATGTGATCCGAATCCATGGCATTCCCGTTGACATAGTGTCCGATTGGGGTACCCAATTCACGTCGCAGATTTGGAAAGAGTTTTGTAAGGTTTTAGGAGCTTCCGCCTCTCTCTCGTCTGGCTTTCACCCACAGAGTAGCGGACAATCGGAGAGGGCTAACCAGGACGTTGCTCGTATTTTGCGTTGCTTAACTTCTAAGTTTCCGTCCGAATGGGCGTAGTATTTGTCATGGGCTGAGTACTCTCATAACTCTCTTCCCTCCTCCACCACTGGCGTTTCTCCGTTTGCGGCTTCCCTGGGATACCAGCCGCCGCTCTTCTCTGCCCAAGAGGGTGAGGCGGCTGCGCCCGGCGTTCGTAGTTTCATGGCTTGTGCCCATCGGTCCTGGAGAATCACGAAGGCGGTGCTTCTGGACTCTCAGGAACGTATGCGGACTTCTGGCAATCGTAACCGTCGCCATTCCCCAAAGTACATTTGCGGACAGAAGGTTTGGCTGGCGACACGCAATCTTCCTGCCCAGCATCCATGCCGTAAACTGGCCCCTAGGTTTATCGGTCTGTTCCCTATTACCAAGGTCATTAGTCCAGTCGCGGTGCGTCTCCGCCTGCCCACTTCCATGTTTCGTGTTCACCCTGTATTCCATGTCTCGTGTATTAAACCACTCATTCCCTCCGCCTTTAGACCCCCCTGCGTGGCCAGGAGTCCCTTGATCATAGAGGGGGAGCCTGCGTAAGAGTTAAACGGTTGCTGGAGGTTCGTCGCAGAGGGCGGGGCCATCAGTTTCTGGTTGACTGGGAGGGATATGGTCCGGAGGAGCACTCTTGGGTACCCACCGGTGACATACTGGACAAGTCTCTAATTGATCAGTTCTACCGCCCGCACGGTCTCGTCGTACCTGGAGGTACTTCCTAGGGGGGGTAATGTTAGGATTTATCTGAGAAGGCTGCTTAATTCGGGGTTTTTTTCCCCCCCATCATTCCTCATTCAAAACACCTGCCTGGCTCATTAGGGCACACCGATTCCCGTTTGTTACGATTGTTACTCTTCAACGCTCTTACCTTGAGTTTTGCTTCCTAGTCTGCCAAATCAAGTCGGAGGGAATCTGCCGTCCTGTCCTCTTCGGGTTTTTGTTTTATTTTTGTGTTTCGGTGGTTGCTCGAACCGGAGGCTCTCCTCGGCTACCCAAAACGGACTACACGTGAGCACCTTCTCCACTCCTCCGTTATTCTCGGTCCGGTGGCCCGGAGCCTGGCTCCAGCCTGATTTGAACGGTCATGTGGCCTCTCGTGCCAGCGCTTTTGTTGGAGATTTTTGTTGTGAAAATCTGTTATTAAAGACTCTCAGTTTGCTTGCAATTGGGTCCGCCTGTGCTTTCCATCCGCACCTAACAATACCAAACATCTGCTGGCTATCATCATCCTTTTGGTCACTGGAAAATGTAAAGATTGCTCTTATTAATAAGATGACATAGTTACTGGCAAATTAGTGTCTGTGTTGAGTTAGTAGACTTTGTTGTATGAGTCTGGTGTGTTGTCTTTTCATCTTGAAATAAAGTTAAAACCATGTATTAACAACAAGTACCTCGTGGTGTAAGAAAGACTTTGTGCTCTCTGGATCGGAGTTGTAATCACACTTTTAAGATCAACATCATACAATACATAAATATCTTTAAATTTGAGAAGTTTTGTGGATTTGGAGAAGGCGTTCGACAGTGTCCCTCGTGGGGTCCTGTGTTAGGTCCTCTGGGAGTATGGGGTTCGGGGCTCCCTGCTAAGGGCTGTCCGGTGCTTGTACAACCAGAGCAGGAGCTTGGTACGCATTGCCGGCAGACCTGTTCCCAGTGCGCGTTGGCCTCCGGCAGGGCTGCCCTTTATCACCGGTTCTGTTCATAGTTTTTATGGACAGAATCTCCAGGCGCAGCCGGGGGCCTGAGGGGGTCCGGTTCGGGGACCTCAGGATATCATCTCTGCTGTTTGCGGATGATGTTGTCCTGTTGGCTTCTTCGGGCCTGGACCTCCAGCGTGCGTTGGGGCGGTTTGCAGCCGAGTGTGAAGCGGCTGGGATGAGGATCAGCACCTCCAAGTCTGAGGCCATGATTCTCGACCGGAAAAAGGTGGCCTGCCCTCTCCAGGTCAGTGGAGTGCTCCTGCCTCAGGTGGAGGAGTTCAAGTATCTCGGGGTCCTGTTCACGAGTGAGGGGAGGATGGAGCGCGAGATCGACAGGCGAATCGGTGCAGCATCTGCAGTGATGCGGTCGCTGTATCGATCTGTTGTGGTGAAAAGGGAGCTGAGCCGAGAGGTGAAGCTCTCGATTTACCGGTCGATCTACGTCCCTACTCTCACCTATGGTCATGAGCTCTGGGTCATGACCGAAAGGACAAGATCCCGGATACAAGCGGCCGAAATGAGCTTCCTCCACCGGGTGGCTGGGCACTCCCTTAGAGATAGGGTAAGAAGCTCCGTCACCCGGGGGGAGCTCAGAGTAGAGCCTCTGCTCCTCCACATCGAGAGGAGTCAGCTGAGGTGGCTTGGGCATCTATTCCGGATGCCTCCTGGACGCCTCCCACGGGAGGTGTTCCGGGCATGTCCCACTGGGAGGAGGCCCCGGGGAAGACCCAGGACGTGCTGGAGGGACTATGTCACCCAGCTGGCCTGGGAACGCCTCGGGATCCCTCCCGAGGAGCTGGAAGAAGTGTCTGTAGAGAGGGAAGTCTGGGCATCCCTGCTTAGACTGCTGCCCCCGCGACCCGGCCCCGGATAAGCGGAAGAAGATGGACGGAAATTAGAAGAGATGTTCTGTACAATGACTGAAATATCTGTTTTAAAGTTTACGAAAAACCTGTTTTAAAAATGAAGGGATAAGTCACTGACATTTTGCCAGTTCTATAAAATATAGATTAGTATATAATATAAGTAAATATATGTTTAAATGTATAAATATATATATATTAGTGCTGTCAATTGATTTTTAAAAATTACTAATTAATCACACTTTTTTTTAAATTAATAACGAATAATCGCTGTGACTAGACTGAAACTTTTTAAATCTAGAAATGTAAAATGTAAATACCCAGTGTAAATTGAAGACATAGAGACTATTTAAATTCAAAATATGATTGTTTATTGATTTTTTTGTTTATCTTGTAACACAGATTTTGTCGTGTAAACAACATAGTTGCAATAATCTGAGGTAAAATCAGGTTTGAATTTAACTATAGGCTGCTCATCCTTTGTTCACTCCATAATTGCCACAAGCCTGGCAATACCTGGAAAAAAAAATATATTGTATTTATATTACATTACTCAACACCATATTTATTACTTCTTCAACTTTTAAAAACAGTTTTACAATACTCTGAACTTATTTTTATTTTATGCAGCATACCTTCACAGTGGACATATTACGAGCACCTTAAGAGTGCATTAACTTGTTCTCACTTTTTCCTTTCTCTCACTATTTGGAGTCAGTAATCCACACTTGACTCCTCATTCCGCCGTTCCTCAGTTCTACACAAAGTTAGACTGAATTAATGCAATTCAACAAATGGCGCTGTGACGCTTCAGTAGTTTTCATTGCTCACAGAGGTCCAGCGGTCCCCCGTGAGCATGATGTGTGTCGCGTGCTGTAGTATGTCCACACTCCGTGCCTTCTCATCGTCATACAAACTACGTCATACTTCATTTAAAGCACATCAGGAAACAGGAAACAAGAAAAACTGAAACTGCATACATTTTTTTTTCAAATTAATAGCATGCGCTAAAGCGTTAATTTTGACAGCACTAATATATATTTATATGTTAGTTGTCAGTTTTTCTTGTTTACTGTATGAATAAAACGTAATGACGATGAGAAGGCAAGGAGGATGGACACAAGACAGCAAGCGACACACATCATGCTCACAGAGGAACACTGGGCTTCTGTGAGCAATGACAGCTACTAAGGCATCACAGCACTCTTTGTTGAAATTCCATTCTTTCGGTCTAACATTGTGTAAAACTGAGGAACGACAGTACATGGACAGTTTTGGCCAACTACAGCATAGTCCAAAATCCAACGCTCATGAACTAATGGAACAGCTGAGCTCTGTCTCTTTTTATGTGTGTGTGAGTGTGTGTGTGTCCACTGTCAAGGTATTCTGCATAAAAATAAGAATATGTTCAGAGTAGTGTAAAACAATATTAAAAAGTTGAAGAAGTAATAAATATGGTGTATGTAAATATGGTGAATAATGTAATGTAAGTAAGTGGTGTTGCCTGCCTTATGCCTCTTGCAAAATTATGGAGTGAACAGAGGAACAGTGAACAGCACTAATCTCACATGGTTGAAGATCACTACAGCAATTGCTTCAAGGTTTACAGACCTAAAGTTTCTTCACTAAGCAAGCTTTTAATAATAGAGAGTCCTGGAAAACGAGAGTCTTAAGAAACAAACTAACAGCCACCAATGAAAAAAGCAAAAAGTAAATTTGGAGGATATTGATGGTGAATTGCAGGTAAGTTGTTTTTATGACGAAACCTGTGTTACGAGTTAAACAAAAAATCCAATAAACACTCATATTTTGAATTTAAATAGTCTCTTTGTCTTCAATTTACAATGATTAATTATTTTTTACGTTTATAGATTTAAAAAAGTCTTGTCATTGCGATTAATCGCGATTAATTTTGAAAAAATGTGTGATTAGTTTGTAATTGCAGCACTAATATATATATATATATATATATATATATATATATATATATATATATATTTTTTTTTTTTTTTATTTTTTTATTTTTTTTTTTTTTCTAAAGTCATGGTCATATTTCATACAGTAAATGTTAAAAAAGGAACTTGATATACATATATATATATACCTTTTTAAAGAATTATTTTTAGAGTATATCAAGTTCATTTTTTTAACATTTATTGTATGAAATATGATCATGACTTTAGAAAATTAATTTTAACAAACAATATTAGATTAAATTTGCTAAATCAATAAAAGCTCTGAACTTTCAAATTGTGTTTTTTATCACTTTGAATCAGTAAAAAGAAAAGATTTTTTGTGAACGAGAAATGCAAACCAAAATGAAACCAGACTGATGATATGCAATAAATATAGGTCACCTTCACTGCCTCAAAAGTAATGACTAGCTTTGTAATTATGTTTGGGATGTAAGCTATTGTATAGATTAATGCAGGCATTCAAATCTCTTTGTAAAACTACTATACCTAATGACAGATTATGCTCTTACTTGATTCTAAATAGAGATATAATAATACAGATATCTGTACTGTATCTGTATCTACTGTGTATCTACTGTAAGCAATTTTTTTAACAGGATTTTAATTTCATTAACTTTCATAATGCTGTAACATGTCAATCTCTATACATAATCCTTGTATATTATTTGAAAACATAAATTTGTATAATAAATGTAGTAATCTTGTTAATGGAAAGTCTGTTTCATCCGATTAGAAGCTTGATTAACAGGCAAATGTGTACTGATACTGTTTTCATATATACATAGCTTTATGTCTATATGTACAATCATTTAACAAAGAAAGAGCAGAACACAAACAACAGGTTGTTTGTTTAAATGTGTTCATATTTGTAACAGTACTAGTGAAGGGTTCACCTGTTTCAATTTACACCCCCTGTGCTAACGAGGTAAAGCCCTAGGGAATCTTTTTGCTCTCCGCTGCTCCTTCTCATCCTCAACTCCCTTGTCTCATGTCTTGTTTTTGACAATAATCTCCCAGTGGTGCATCAGGAGCTGAGAGGAAGAAACATTTTGTCACAAATGCTTGGCATCTTGGAGCGGCCATGTTTTATTTACTCATGGTGAGATCGAAGCTTTTCGTGCCCAGTGGGCTCCCAGATGATAATAGAACGACTTCAACCATGATGACATTGACAGATGTGCAAATCACAAAGAGAAATTTGTTTGTGTTTTTTTTTATGTCTGTTATATGTCACTTTTCATCCTGTCATTTGGATTCCTAAAGGGTTTCTAAGAAGATTCGGTCTTTTGTGACCTACAGGGATTTGTCATTCATTTTAAAATAGTAGATTTTGAGTGTTATTTCTCTGATGATCTGAAAGATGCTTCTAATTATCGTAAAAACATAAAAAAGTAAGATAGGTTCTTATTGGCTTTCCTGCAATTTGTGGGGACACAACTCAATTTGTAAATGTTCTTTTCTTTTTAAACAGAGAAATGGTTTTCTATACTAGTCTTTAATGGTTTGCTAATAGAGAGGGTAAAAAAAAAAAATAAATAAAAACAAAAACAAATAATTTATGTGAAGTTCCGAGAATGCAAGTGAGTGAACAGATAATAAGTGAACAATCTATAGTTGTTGTCTATCCTTCTGTCCGCTCCCAAATACAAAAACTCCCCCCTCCATCCCTGTTGGCTTTTCTGCCCTGAGGCCCTTCCATGTACAGCTCGCCCATGACACTTATAGTATTCTCGCCACATACGCTTGAGTTTTCAGGGCTAATTCTATGTAAGCAACTCGTGAAAAAAAATTAGTTTTTTTTTTAAATGCTGCAAATTAGTGTTCATGAAATACATGCTCAAAGCACAAGGTAGAGAATATTGCAGGAAATAGAAAGGAGATAAAGACAATTTTGGAAACAGAGACTCCCTTCTTTGACGCTGATTTGACTGGACCTCTTCAGCCTGCAGCGAAGGTCTTGATAACTGCTAACAAGAAGCCTCTGTTTGAACACTACAACACTGTCTGTCTTTCTGTGTCTATGCCTGACTTATTAGCTTATGTCAGTCAAGTGACCCTTTTATCAGGAGAGACTGAGACCCACCAGAGAAAATGCAATACCATCTGCCTGTCCTTCACAGGAAATGTGATGTCTGAAGTCATATCCTTCTTATGACTGTAATTTCATTTCCTACAATTAATTTCTGGAAGTAAAACTGGAAGCAAGCTGGTTTTTTCTAGTGCATGCTTGCTTGTTCGTCTCAAGTTAAAGTGAAAATAATGTTTGGGTGTTTTGGTAAGATTCTCAGTTTTTAAATTTTGAATAATAATTGTAAACAAGGCTGTAATTATAGCCTCTCGTTTAGCCCAAGTCATTACTAGTTAAGAGGTAATTAATCTCATTAATTATGAAACTGAATGTATGAAGATTGCAATTGGCAGCTGCATTTGAAATAAATTCACTTATAAGGGGCTGTTGGTTTTATATGGTTGTAACTGCTGTGAATACACAATCAGAGTGATTGAAAATGAGCTGGCTTATGGAAATCTGTGCTGCAAAGTTGAAAACAAAAAAACATACAGGTAACATTCTAAGCAAGGAAGGAACATTTAGCAGTTTAGCAAAATGTCAAAATCTACAGAAAGGTCATCGCCCTAATTAACGCAAGCAATATCAAAATCAATTAGCCAATGCATGGTAAGGATTTATAGCATGCTATGTCCAGGGCGCCAATGTTTTTAAACCTATTTTAAAACATGCTGGAATAGACTTAACATGGGCAATTAAATGAAAAACTTAAAACTTGTAGATCTGTTAACATTTGAGTAGATCCGTTTATGCACATTTGTGAAGTTGCCATGGGCACCTGGAGTGCAGCTCATAGTGGATGATTAGCAAAGGCAAAAATGTACAAATGTACTGACCCTGACCTTGATGTCGACTGACTGTAAACATCAGCTCATAGTAATTCATAATTTCTGTGTGTCTGACATCAAACACTAATAGGGTGTAGTTATATGTTTAAATTGGACAATAAGGAGCACGATTTATACGTCACCACATAACATGGGTGGATATTGACCAGTGTTGTGCAAGTTACTGGCAAACTGTAGTATACTATTTATTACTACAGTTAAAAAGTAATACCTTAAATTACAATATAGCTTTCCTATAAATGTAATGAGTTTCTTGTATCTATATTGCTTTTAATTTACTTTCAAGAAAGAATTAAAGTTTTCCATACAAATAATTTTTCCTTCGTTAGGGACATATGTGGTAACATAATGGCTGTAATGCTATTGTCTACTTGTAAAAAAAAACAACATAAAAAAGCTAAATGAATAACTCCAAGAATAACTCTCATTTAAAAAATTTGCCTCACCACTTCCTGTTGAGTATTGCATGCATTTCATCGGCCTTCATTCAGTGTATGGTCTAGTCTGTGAAATCACTTTTCAGTTATTTTATTATTTACTTGAGCTTTGCTCCTTGTGAGCATCTGGAGTATAGACTCTGCCTTTTGAGCTATTTTTTCATGGTGGGGTCACTTTGGTTTTTGTTTTATCTGCAGCTACTAAAGGGTTAAGGGTAAGTTCTTGTCTGTGTTTGATAGTATAAGCTTTGATAGAAAATCAAGGGTTGAATTGAATTGGTTACATTTAGTTTATGGTGGAATTATGTTTACCTGTATGTCTATATTTATTAAATTTGTTGATATAAATGAGGCATGACCTCATGACAACTATAAAAATTTATTGAAGCAGTATCCTTGGTCATTAGACATAAAATCATATATGTTTGGTGAGGTTAGCAATTAGATAGCTGTTAGCTTGAGTTCAAACAGTAAATTACAATATTATTTGCAGATACAGATTTTCATCTCTATCCATCAGCCCACACACCTGAGTCCCAGGGAGTGAGCCTTGTAGATAGAAATCCAACCGCATAAACCCACGCACACAAAGTATATCCCGGACACAGACTGAAACTGTTTTGCTGGAGGTCATAAAATGCACAGCATGGCAGCTTGCTTTCCCTGCGGTGGCTTCAAAGACATCAGCTTGGATGTTTTTGAGGATTGAATTTTTACTCCTCAGTTATTAAGTAGGTTGATGTCAGGCAAGTTTCTTTAATGACTGCATTTCATTCAAGATAAGGGCATGCGAAAATACAAGAGCACTTACAAACTCTGTGTCTCATTTTGTATCACACTTCCATGCACTAGAAAGTTCTTTAACAACGTCTGAATCAGATATGTCCCCTATTCCTCCTCCCTTTGCTAATTTCCGGATGAGTAAAACAAGTCAATCATAACCCTTGTTATTTAATTCCTGTGTGACTGAGCTGGATGAGAGGTTCTGGTACAACAAAGGCTTTAGCACATCTAAAACAAAGGATTAAACAAAAAGACATTACAAGCGGCCATGTTCACATTTGATTAAAGGTTAAAAACTTATCAAAAAAAGCCATTGAAGTATGTGTTTAATTGCTCCAGAGATACAGTAGCTATTTTTTTTTATTTACTTTATTTGTTTTAACCCTCCTGTTACCCTAAAATCCAGTAACAGCTTTAATCCTTTGAGGTCAATTTAAACAGCAATTTAAACCCTCCAGAATATATATATATATATATATATATATATATATATATATATATATATATATATATATATATATATATATATATATATATATATATATATATATATATATATATATAGTTTTTTTGCTAAAAGGTTAGTGTCAGGAAATGGATTTCTTTGTTGACTACTAAACAACACTCTGAGATACACCCCTAATGTGACAAACAGGGCATTAAAAAAATTGTATCGTGCTAATTTTACCAAGTTCGCCCCATTAAATTAGTAAAATGCATTCAATTTGAAGAAAATAAAAAAACACAGTCTAATATTTATATTCTTATGTTAAACATGGAACGGGGTCATTTTGAACCCAAAGATAATAGGAGCGTTTGATTCAGTGTAGAAAAATGACTGACCAATTAATAAATAAACAAACTAATAAAACCTCAATGGTGAATGATAGAATTGTGGTCAGAATGTGCAATCACTCCACCTTTTTTTTTTGAGTTTGTCTCAGGTGTCTGGTGTTAGAATCTCAATCAGCTAGATTTCTAATGCCCAGTTTGATGCATTGTAGCCACTGGACAGCCCATCAAACAGATGGACAACTTGTCATGATGATGGGACAGTACTGAAAACGAGGACTTACAAAGACACTACAAAGTCACTGATGAGGGTTTATTTCTCACTTTGCAGTTTTGGAGGTGTCTACTTTCAAGCTTTTCTTGCTGAAGTCTAGAGAAGACATTCGACTAAACCAGCTAATGTCTGTGGTTTAGGATTGTTGAAGGTGGCAGTAGAGGGTATGGTTAAGCTAGCAAACAACTCCACAGGCCTAAAATTGTAAAGTGATATCCCCCACCCAGTTCCCTTTTCAGAGAGGCACTCTCATTATTCTTGCTTATTGAGATGGATAAACCTGAAGTTGGTAATTACATCCCAGCCTCTCAGCCTGTTCAACACACGCGGAAGTTAATTAGCCTAAGAGTTGGCTAATTCGGAGAGGAAACTAAGCAAATGGCATCAAATCCACTCTCTTTAATCATCACCTGAACATAAAGCAGGAAAGAGATTCACCCGTCAGTCTTCCAAAGATTGATTGGGCTTTTTGTTAGGCGAGTTGTCATTTTTTGTTCACTTGTTTCACAGCTGTTAGGCAGATTGTGGATGATTCAGATGATGGCACAGCATGACTTGCAGGCATTCAGAGCTTTTGAATAAAGGAAAACGTTTACACGTACAATGAAGTGGGTAAAATAAAAGTTTAAATACAGTACTTTCCTTATTTCTCTTTTTAGCGCAAAAATGTAGCATATGTTAGGCAAAATTGAGTTATTGCCTTTGACCTGCATATTTTATGGATGAGAGGCTTCTGCCCCTGAGCCACCTAGATCACAAGCTCAGCATATGTCCAGTACAGACCCAAGACCCTCTGCAGAACAAAACTACACCTCGAGGCACAGAATCTGAGCTTGTACACAGCATATAAAACAGGAGGTCAACGGGCTCCGATATGCATGGAACTCAAAGTGCAGATGAAGGGAAGTGGATCTTGAAAGCGCACAAAGACATCAATGGCTGGAGCAACTATGATGCACTTAACTAAGAATAAGTGGAGGCAGTGGTGAATAAAAGGAGCTGCTGCGAAGAAAAAGATGTAGGTTTAAAGGGTTGCTTCTTCCATGAAAGAAAATTCTTTAACTACTCAAACACACATTCTTCGTTTGGATAAGACATTAAAAACTGGTTTACACCTGATCCTTTTTATTCGTATGTCTATTGCCTGTAGGTGAACTTTAATCATTATTTTTTAAGAAATGAAAAGCCTAAATGTATTATTACAATTTAACTTTATTTAAAAAATTTATTTATTTAAAAAAAAAACATGTTTATAATATATTTGGACAAAGTAAATTAACAATACTGTATGATGACCTTGTAAAGCATTTGAAATCATTGGTTAAGTTCATAATAGAAATACTTTCAAAAGCGCATACAAGTTTTGAAAAAATTATGCCCTCAGTATTGTAACATGCAAGAAACTCTCCTGTTGAGGATTGTTGGTGAGTGTATCGCCACAGCACTATAAGTACGCTGGATCTTGGTTTGATAACGTGAAGTCTAGATGGAATTAAATGCTGTCAGACAGGGAGCGGGGTGACTCATCTGGAACATGTCTGGGGGTTGCTTTGGGGGGAAGACGTCAGATCCACTTCAGTACCCAGCTCCCCCACTAGCTCCTCGTGGATTCAATACAAAATACTCTGAACATGAAACCTAATTATTCTCTCTGGTTGTTGAGAATACAGCATTGCATCTTCTTGCATAGCAAGGCTTCAAAGAGTAAGGATCGGTTTGTCCCTAGCGATGTTAATTAACACCAGTTTATATCCCAAGACATATACAAAAAAATCAGCAAATAAATAACTAAAAGTCTAGCTTAAACCATTGAAATAGCAGCTACATTTGCAGTGGTTGGTCATTTGTGCATCGGGCTTGCAGCTTCATTTTGACAAATCCCTCTGCACATTTCTCTAAATTACCATCATTTACTCAATAATGACAGTAATAAATTGTTAAAAGAATTACAAAACAGTAGGATGTGCCTGGCTTCATTCAACAAAACACTTGGGATAAGCTGACAATTAAGCTAAACAAAACTCCAAAAGTTCTTCTCTGTTCTTTAATCATGTTAGACCTCTGTCCTCATAGCCAGAATGACAAAATTAATGTCAATCCTATTCCCCTTTGTGCTCATTGAGGATGTTTGCTTGTTTTGTTCACATACTGTGTCAAGCTACAGGGTAAGCTGGTGCATTTCATTAGGAGACAAAAAGAAGGCTATGGGGAAGCAAAATCTTGAAAACTCAAATCTGCTGACAATGATGCACTCATTTTAAAAGCTTCATGGGTAAGCTGCTTATGGAAACAAAGATGCTTTCTACAAAAAAAGATGGTCTAAATCAGATGTAGGATCATTTCCCAGATCCAAACAAATGTCTGGTAAATCCCTAATGTTGTTCATTATGGAATTGTGTAGGATATTCAAAATGAGCTTTAATCTGAGAGAAAATAAAGATGCATCTGTTAAAACTTGAAACAGGAAAACAAAAAGCTCAAGTGTGTAGCCAACCAAACAGAGTGGAGAGGAAACAAAACAAAAAGGTAGTTAATTTTAAAAAATCTGTTTTGGAGCAAAATGAGAATATTATCGTTGTATCACGCAGGATCGTACACTGATTTGTATTATTTGAAATTTGGTACAATTAATAGATTAGCTTGCAGTGTTTTAAAATGTAATTTCTGGCAATTAAATTTTCCTGAATTTTTTTAGTGTTATATATGTGCCTATGCTCCCAGCTGTTGCTGGTTATCTGCCATCTTTTGCGTATATAAACAACCTTAGCCTGTTCTCCCATCTTGACACTTAAAACAAAAAAAAACCACCACCGGCCCCTTTCATCTTTGTCTTGTAGAAGAGTTCTTGGTTACTCCCAAAAATGTTTGCCAAAAATGCTTGCGACTGGGCAATTCGATTTAGTTAAACTTTTGAAAATATTAAAATACACACACAACAATGCTAATTGAACAGATACCCAGGGCAATGATCAGTGAGGGTTGCGGAAAACTATGAGCAATGTTTTATAAAGAGAAATGATTGCTGTTATTAATGTAATGTGATATGATTGTAGTCCAAGTCCAACTCCGTAAGTGTGGCTAAATTCATAACTACTTTTAGAAGCTTAAGGTAAATGTTCAAACCAATCCAGCTAACTCCATTAAGTGTCATTGATGATCGGTTGCTTCAATCTTTTATTGTGAAATTAGTAACCTTATCTTATTACGATTGTTATGAGATTTTATGTTTTATTAATTATAGGGAAGTCTTTTACTTTCTGTTCCTGTGGGGCTGAAAGCCAATTTTAAGAACAATAGGAATAAATGTACATGGCATGGCAGAGAGTGACGAGTCCATTTCAGTGGGATGGATAATTGCCGAGGGAATAAGACGAGGACAGCTGGCAGCCAGCTCAGAGCTCTGATTTATTCTGGAGTTGCATTACTCAGATAGATTTAGATTAAAATGCATTCATCAATTCAGGAACGGACATAATGCATTATTGCCCAGGAGTAAACACAGCACAGGCACCCAGGGAATCAATAAGGATAATTAAAATGGTGAGATGTAACAGCCATTCCTCATCCAGCCTAAAATGTGTGAGTGTGTCTTTGTGATGGACAATGAAATGGCTAGAGCAGCTTTACTTTCGAATAATGCTACTATTTTATTGTTTCGTACTATCACAATGGCTAGATTTGATTGTATGGGACATACAATAGATAAGAGCATAGAGGACTGCTTTTACAATTATGACATAGGTGTTGAGCGTCATGGGATATTTGAGTAATTAAAATAATTGTGTAGTGTTGAACACTTGTAACAATGCATAACCATTATGATACATGATAAAGCCTGTGTTAAACAAAGAGAGAGATTAATCACCTTTGTGTGTTGTGCTTTATTTTAATACCTCGTTCAATGCTCCTGAGAAAAGTAAAATCATTTTAAGGCAATCCAGGCTTAAAGGAAATAAACAAACCAGTGTAATTAATTGTAGTCACAGATTACATTATAGTTATTGCTTTTGTCGAGAATGGACTCGGAATGACTTAAGGAAAGCTTTGTACTCTAACCTTTTCCATTTAATCTAACTGGATTAGATTTTTTTAAGTCTACCATAAAAAGATTTCAAATACTCAGGCGGATACATAACAATATTTAAACTAATAGACTTTGTTTTTAAATTTTCAGTTGAACTGTCAGTTTTAAAATGTTATTTAGAGTCTAGTTTCAGTGTCTGCTTTATACTGTATTTTAGATTGCTTCTTACATTTATGTCTATGTTTTGTTTTTTAGTGTTCACAGAATGTTTTTATCCATCCATCATCTTGTCGGCTTTCTTCCCTTTCGGGGTCACCACAGCAGAATGAACCGCCAACTCTTCTGGCATATGTTTTATGCGGCGGATGCCCTTCCAGCCGCAATCCATTGCTGGGAAACATCCACCCACTCGTTCACCTTCAAACACTATCGTTTTTTTCCCAATTGACTTATATCGCATGTCTTTGGACTTCTTGGGGAAACCGGAGCACCCAGGGTAAACCCACGCAATCATGGGAAGAACATACAAACCCACACAGAAATGCCAACTGACCCAGCCGAGGCATGAACCAGCAACCTCCTTGCTCTGAGACGACTGTGCTACCCTCTGCGTCATCGTGATACCCCAGTAGGTTTTTAATTGATTTAATTAAATTCTCTAGATTCTCTCCTCTCGTTTCTCTATTTTGTCAGCTGTTAACTTGCAACGAGTTTCCCAATCACCTTTGTCACTTGTAGGATAATAGACTCACTTTCTTATCAGTTCCTCACTCGTTAATTGCTGTGTTCCCTGAAAAGGGCAACCTTAGGCTCTCCTTGTCAGTGCTCAATAGGAAGTGTCTAAATTTTAGTACATCGACCAGCAGCGATAGTGGTGGGCTCAGAACTGAACAGATTCTCATTCACTCCAATGTTAAAACTGCTCAACTTCAGAGCTAAAATTGTGGTGCAATTTTTTTTTATTCAAATTGCTAATTTTGACCTCCATGATCTCTCATTGTTTGTTTAAGATATACTAAGATTTAAACCTTTAGCCAATCATTTGTCTGCAATTTAAAGACACTTTTCAATAATCCTACAAAGCAACCCTGTTCTATTTCATGTGCTCTGTGTTATTCCATTTTGAATATTTTTCCAACATTGGCTGTTAAGTTTCACCTGCATGTGTGTGTGCACACACAAGGTTTTCCTATGGTACAATGGAACAGTCAGTACAAACAACATGAGTACAATACAAACCACATAAGTACAGTAAAGTGCAACACAACTAACAAGCAATTAACATAAGGCTATAAGTTCGAGTGTTTTGAAGGCTTGATGATATGTAAACCGTTTAACTAAAGTGTAGTGTGCTTAAGTGCAAAATTCAAGGACATGAAATGTCAAGAGTCCAGGTGCAGTTACCAAATGGCGGGAAGCAAAGAGTTCAGAAGACGGATAGCCTGGGGAAAGAAGCTCTGTTTGTGTCGTACAGTCCTGGTGTACAGTTAGTGGCTCTAAAGCGGCGGCAACAGCTCAAAAATTTGTGGCCGGGGGATTGGGGTCCAGAATGATTTTGTTACCCATCTTTCTCACTCTGGTGATGTACAGGTCCTAGAGGGAGGGTAGGGAAGCACCGATGATCTTCTCAGCCATATGAATAGTCCTCTGAAGTCTACGGACATCTGCTTTAGAGGTGTAGCTAATCCAGACAATGATGGAGGAGCAGAGAACACAGAGTAAAGGGTCTGTGAAAGGTTGAACTTCTTTAGCTGGCGCTGGAAGTACAGCTTCTGCTTGGCCTTCCTAACAATGGAGTCGATGTATGTGATCCATTTCAGGTCCAGAGAGATGATGATGCCCAGGTACCTGAATGAATCCAGTGCTGTTCATGTTGGTAAGGGGAGGGTGTGTGGGAGGCTTGAGGAGCTTTACAGAGGAGTCGTCCGACGTGCAGTCATTGGTGTAGAGGCAGAAGGGAAGTAGAGAGAGAACACACCCCTGGGGGCACCGGTGCTGGTGGTTCGGGTTTGTCAACAAATGTAGGTTTGGTACTGACCTGTTCCTTACTTTTCCATGCACAGCCATTGAAAAGGAAATATTTATATAAAAATATGATTATGTATTCATTCATTTATTATTGTTGTTATTAATATTATTTTTATTTGTAGTATTATTATTAAAGATGCAGGAATACTGGTATCTGGGTAGATACTAAGCTCAAGTATCTTAACATGTTGTTCATGAATATGTGAATATTATTACTAAATGTATTAATTGTTGTAGAATAAAATGTCTCTTTTAAAAAGAATGTCTGTGGTAAAACAGAGCTTAACGCACAGAAATTAGTGACAGCCAGAAATTTACGGTGATTTTCCCAGAAGAAATTTTTGTTTAGTGCAAACACATTATATTTGGTAAATATGGCTCACTGTGTATATTTTGCTGCCCCTCTGTACTCCCAATGGCACATTCTTTCAGTCTCTTTTCCCATTTCATTTTTTTTTTCTCGCTAGACTCCATACAATCTCATATTTCGGTCCCTCTGGTGAACTGCTATTTGAGAGAGAGTTCTCCTAAAATAGGTCCTGTAAAAGTTAATTACACTAGCGGGTCAGGCCGCCAGAGGAAGGGTCAGGCAGTCGGAAGCACTCAGCTCTTATAGATGGGACTTCCTCACACTTCCCTTTATGTCCCAGAGTTCATCAGGAGACTGGATGCAATGCAAACAAACCTTGTTACTGCTCACTTAGCATATAACAAAGAGTTAGGCCAGTGGGCTCAAGCGAGATTACCTCTCAGCTCTAATCTCATTCTGAATTGCGATTCTAATTAGCTAGTGCATTTATGAAACCCTACTGACCACAGTGAGGTGTTGATTTCAAAATCTAAAAGCGGAGCATCATGTTATCTCTGACGTAAGTGAAAGATGATTCTTTTCACAATTCCATCAAAAGCACACAAAAAGAGCTCTAATTTGATCAGTTCTCTAATCTTAAAAAATTCCATGAAAGATGCTTCTTCAATGCTGGAAGCCTGTAGTTATTATTAATACATCAAAACCGTCAATTTTATTAGCTTAAATGTATGCTTCATAGAACCACATGAACTATTTAAATCAGTTGCTTGTTTATTTTGCTGATTTACAGTAATCTATACAATTCATTTCTGGATGTTTGTGCTCCTGCCTTATTTTCAATCTTCTACTAATATAAAATTATTGTTTGGGCCATGTTTGTACTTATTGATTGGATAGTAAAGTGGAGTGGGAGAGTGAGGGCTGCAGTAAATTTTCACCTCAATATTAGAGTCTAATAAGGATAGATAAATGTAATGCTAAAAGTTAAATTTTTTCCCATCTGGTTGTTTTATATAGTCTATTGATAGATTTGTAGATTTACAGCTGCTCTGAAAGTATGTTTTAAATCAGTTTTCTTCCCTTAACCACATTTTTTTTGTATTTCTACTATCCATTCTGTCAATGATAACACACCAAAAAAGATCCATAAAGAAGGATGTAGGAGTCTGTAGCTGAAAACTGCTTCCCTAGATGTTGAGCGTTTCTGATCTTCCAGATGAGCCTGCTTGACATTTCCATCCTTCTCCCTTCTATTTTTGTTCAGCTTGTTGTTGTACGAAGGCCCATGTGGTTTAAACTTCATTCCCCAGGACCTCAGGCACCATTAGTCAGCTGTGAGAGGCAACATCCCATAATATCTCTAGCCCCTAGACCCATCTCTAAGGCTTTATTAGAGTCTGCCATTTAGAGCTGTTTTCTAATTATTTTACCTCAAATGCCATTGAGTATGACACCTCAAAGACCTCTTATATATCATATCGCATACCATCTCTACTGTTTCAACTTACTTGTGCCTTTTTGGTGACTTAACAATGTATGTCTCCCTTCTGCCCACTCACATGAAAAGATTAGATTTTAGACTTTATTAAAATAGGACTACAGTCAGGTTGTTTGAGAAGATATTGGTGCCAATGCAAAGTCCAATCTCCAGAAAACATTCTATATCTTCACTGCCCTCAGTGAGATTCCACATCTTTCTTAGAGTTGTTCTTCTCAAGCCGAGCCAGGTTTTAACTTATCTTCATTGGGCTCTCTTCCTTTCTCTCTCTGTTTTTCAATCATCTCACCGTTTGTGCTGGCCCTTGCAAATTCCCTGGCTCACTCACACTCTTCCACACACGCACACACAAAGTTTCTTGCACACATCCTCCAAGCAAAGTCAAGTCACCCTTGATTAGGTTCTCACAGCTCCTTGGAAATGTGCCCCTGGAGAATGGGTGTGTGAGTGTACGGATGTACATTTGTGTTGCTCTGCCAACCTTTTTTTTCTCTGTTCAGTCAGCAATGTTTTTACAAGTTTTTTTAAATTTGTTTTTGTTGTTTTTTTTGCCTGAGTATATGACACATTAAATCTCATTGCGCATAGGCAGATGGCTCTTTTGTTTGATGTTCAACTTTAGGGACTGCTCATTTACTGTAGAATATTCAGCTGGATTTGTTTTTTTTTTTTTTCATTTATTCTGCCATGATTAAATTAATTTCTGCAGTTATTTATTCAAGCTATTTGACTAGATTTTTTTTCTGTTCTTTTTAACTAGTTCTGCAAAATTCATAAGGGTTACATTTATCTTCCAAAAACCAACATTCGACACACATTTTGTACTTAAGCAAAGTACAATTACTTCATTAAAATGTACTCAAGAGCTAGCGAAGTAACCTGTAAACAATATCTACTCACGTTAAAATGAATGACTCTTCTAAGCAGCTCAGAGTCATCTCTGGTACTTCAGAAATGCATAATTTATTATGTTATTATAAAAACTCATTGGCTATTGTGTAAGAACTGTTATACTATGTTTCCATAAAAAAAATAATCAACATGTTTTAAATAATGTGTTGTTCATACATATGATAACAAAAGGTCATTATATTAAATAAGTCAATGTTTTTTAGTCAATAAGTTAAAAACTTTTTCAGTTTTAGTTTGTTATAGTGTGTATATTCAGTTTTAGTTTATTTTCCTCTGTAACTCCTCTTGGTATATACAACTTATTAGCAGGGCGTTTGTGAGAACAGATTGAACAACTTGTTCTCAAGAGAGGCACAGCTTCTTCAATTTGCCTCTTCAGACATTAAACAACCCAACCCCTGCTTTAAAATGAGTTTAAAGATTTTGGCTGCTAAAAGAGGCACCTTATCGCCTTTCAAACTATATCCTGTAAGTTAATAATCCCATTCTTGCTAAAAACTTGTAATAGGTTGTCAGACAGCTGTCTAATTTTATTCACCATAATAAAATATAATAAGCAAAAATTAGCATATTTAACTTTTAGTTTAAACAAAGTTTTTTGTGTGTTGTGTTTTAATAATACCTCTATAACCAGTCAATTCCTCTACTAAAATTCCTCAAGTCTTAATTTCTTTTCCCATTTTCAAGAAAAGTAAAAATTGCTTTAAATAGACAAGGCATTTAAAAGTTCTTTACAGAATCCTAAAACAGATCATAGATACTATTGAAATAACTAAATTTAACTGATGCATGTCTTGCTCTTGAAATCGACATCTATCAATATATTGAAATCAATTTACATGTGGCAGGGCCATATGGGCATCTGTGATAGCTAAACCTGTTCAGAGCCTGCCTTGAGCCAGAAAAAAACTTCCAAAAACTAGATCCACCTTAAGTATATTAACAGAGCTGTGCTTTAAAAAAAATATGGTAAATAAATACATTAAATTGTTGTTAAACTGATGAGTACAACAGTACAAAAGTTTCTTAATAATTCACACAAATGTCATGTCCTCAGATGAAAGGCGATTGGGACACAGATTATTTTTTTTTTCATGGCCCTGAGAAACCTTTAAAAACTGACAGTTTCTCATTGGGCAGCTAAAACTTGCTAATTAGTCTTCTAGGAGCTGAGCATGTTACCAAACCACATCTGGTTGCATCAGTTAAAAAAATTCTGGGTTATTTCAATAAAAAATAGCCATGCATTAAAATAACACCATAAAACAAATCACTCTGCTGGTTTTTTAAACTCTGGATCTCTCACATAGTTTCACCAGGGAAGTGACGGAATACCAAATGCCAGGTTCCTGTCTCATTTTATAAGTCACCTGTTGTCAAGTCTCAAGTCTGCCCAGTCCCTGAAAGTAAATCACTAGATAATGCCTTAGTCATATAAGTAGACCTCAGTAGAATGCATAATATACCAGTGTCCTTCATTGGTGATTCCCCAGTATCCATCGCACACAAAAACTCTTTACGACAACAGTAACTCTCTTGTGCTCCCACATTCTGAACTTACATGGATCTGGAAAAATGTATAGAGAATGAAAAAGCATCATCAGTTCTGGACTTTCCAAATAAAGAATAACATTTTTGCATGTCTGACATGAATTAATACGCAGATAACTGCCTAAAGTATTATATACTAGGTGAAATCTTAGTTTTATGGTTACATTTTATGAGGGAAAATATTAATACAAATAATAATAATTCATTAAACTAACGTTTTTGCAAATAAGTATTTTGTCCTTGTGGTAGAGAAGAACTTGACCCTGACGATCCAACAGTGACAGGTGTCACCAGCCATTTGAGTGCTCTGGGAGGTTTCTTATGTAGCTCTATTTTTATTCCTTCAAGGAAAAGTAGGTGTGGTATTTTATAGGCTAACATCATCTCCACTAAACACAGTTATTTTTTTTAAATAAAATATTTTTTTTAAAACCGCTTTCAAGGTAAATTTCAAATGCAAAGTTCGAAATCAAAGTAATTTCAAAAAATGAATGCACAAATAAGTATCCTTTCTAATGTTTCTTTCTATGTTGTGTGTTTTTAGTACAAAGTTTAAGAAACATTGGAAAGAAATAGCTTGTTTGTAACTAATTTCTGTACTCAACCGACAGCAAACAAAGAATAACTAGGCAAATGAAAAGCCTTGTTATTAGTTCGTTCTTCAGTCATTTGTGTAGCGATGTGGGTTCCACTGGGTAAGGACGAGTGAAAACCAGTCATTAAGTCATAATTATGATGTGATTATGGCCTTATTATGGCTAATGCTTTGCCATTGCCACATAGAGGAGTGTTTGCATGTATTACGTGGTTTTCTTGAGTAGCTTTTATTAATTACCACACAAAAATGAGTGGCAGGGAGGTAAGCATGTTTGAATGTGTGGGATGGTGAATCATTTTAAACTTTAAATATGAATAGGTGTTGCTGTTGCTTTTCCAAAACATCATCAAACCAATTCAGAACAGTGTTTCTTTTCAAACGACGAGAGGCACTCTATCTTAATTAACATAACAAAAAACAACAAAGAAATACACTCATCCTTGCTGTGCGTTTTCTCTAACAATGATGACTCTGTTTGGATGATGGGGCAAAAGGACAGAGCAGATAAGAATTTTTGTGATAACTTCCACTCTCTTTCCTTTCCTTCAATTCTTTGGCCTTATCTTTGGTTCTCCATTCAGCATATGGCATCCCTGTAAAGTAGAGGAGTAAAAAGACGGAGGCTTTGCTTACATGGCTGCTTTAGCCACTTCTAGCCTTCTCCTTGTTACCACTTAGAATTCAATCTCTCAGTTTCCTTATATGTCTGAGGTGCTCCTGAGTACATGCTCTGTTGAAGGACTGTAACAAAACACGAAAGAAGCCACAGCTGGATGTCATGGGATACAATAGAAGAGATGACTCTATGTGTGTGTTTATTTGCTCTAAATTACCGGATAACTCTCGGAAATTGGTTTATTTCAAAACCGTTTTTTGCATTTTTACCTGCTAGTCACAAAATGTGTTTATATGACACTCTGCTTCTCATTGTGTCTCACAGGCATCATACACTTTTCACTTTACAGACCTTCTGAGTTAATGAAATGCCACAGTCACTCTTTTCTAGAAGTTTCTCATCCTGGATGACTGTATATCCACAATGCGAACTTCTGAGAGTAGTTTGTGTAGTTTGGTGAAAGCATTTGGGTTTTCAGTAAATATATTGAATAAAATTTAAGGAAAATTAAGCAATTTTTTGTCTGTGACCAGCTGTTCTATGCAGAACCTAACATATGCTCAACAAAATAATTAAGATGCTTACATGTAAACAGAATTCTGGTAAATCTAATGACCAGTAGATTTAAATTAAATAAACATGTTGCATTCAACAGTAAATAATTAATTGGACTTGTAGGAGATTGCAAAGAAGTTGTGTGTGCGTTCAAATGATTTCACTCGACAAGCCAGCACTTTTCTCTCTCATCCTTAACATGTAATTAATCAACTCGTGTTCTAAAGTGCTCTATTTCTACCCCGTTTGAGGACCTCTCCATAAAACAACACCCAGTGTCTCCAAAAAGGAACAAAAACAAATTATCCTACATAAAGCACCATCAACCTCACTCCTGCTGTCCACTTATGCAGAGAGCCTTAGGTTAAATATATACCACACTGAGAAAAGCATTGGGCTTAGTTTATTGCACAATTCTATTGATAGTTTGGTTAAGGTTTAGAAAGTCTCTGCTAAATAAATATTTTATTTAAGTTCAAAACTGAAGGTGCAGTAAGTATAACTGTTCTCATTTACAAATGTTAAAAGAGTGACATTTTCTCTCCATGGCGTCACGGTGGCGCAGTGGGTAGCACGGTCGTCTCACAGCAAGAAGGTCGCTGGTTCTAGACTCGGCTGGGGCAGGTGGCATTTCTGTGTGGAGTTCGCATGTTTTCCCCGTGATCGCGTGGGTTTTCTCCGGGTGCTCCGGTTTCCCCACAAGTCCAAAGACATGCAGAATAAATGAATTGAATAAAAACGATTGCCCATAGTGTGAATGTGTGTGTGAATGTTTCCCAGCGATGGGTTGCGGCAGGGAAGGGCATCCGCTGTGTAGAACATATGCCAGAGAGTTGGTGGTTCATTCCGCTGTGGCGACCCCGAAAGGGAATAAAGCCAAGATGAATGAATGATGCTCTCCTAGCACTTTTTTTTTTTATTTTCTCAAAATACTAAAGGATGAATCTGTTTTAATAACTGAAAACATAGTGTGAGTGGAATGTTCTTTTTTCCAAAACAGATAGAATTACCTAATAAAAGTAGATCATCCGAATGAATTTTCTTTACACTGACTAAATATGAAACAATTCAACATGGTTAATGTTTCATACATGAAAATATGTTAAAGAGCATCTTACAGAAACAAAACAGTAACAGACTGTTACTTTTAACCTAAGACAAACTTAGTTGAAACTTTTTTTTTTTTCAATTGCTAGTTTTGTCTTTCGTGACAACTCTGAAGGGTGATCTGAAGGTATTATACATTTTGCATACTGAAGGACTGGATTCATCAAATAAAAAACACTTACCAAGTTCTTAGGTATCATTCTCATCATTGCTGATCATTCAAAAATATGGTATTTTTGGTAATGCTTTGTTAAGGAGAAAGTCACTCATTTATCCAAACTCAGAGCTTGATTTGCTTTCTGCTAAAAATGCATGTTAAATCCATGGTATATACAGTCAATGATCTAGACATGCCAAATGATTTATTTAGGAGTTCATTTAAAATGTTTAAAATTTGAGGATGTATCTCTGAACCCACATTTACGTCTTTGTAGTTATTTGTGAGAGTTTCAAAGAATAAAGCGGATGGTCAGGAGGTAAAAAAAAGGCATTTCAGTGCAACAAAAAAAAAATTTAAGCTTAAACTATTTACAGTATCTATATCTATATATATATATATATATACATTATAAATGGATATCTTATTTCAGATTATCAGTTAGTGCTTTTAATTCACCTTTTGTGAAGGGAAGCAAAAGTAATGAAATGATTGCTCCTGGAAGCGGAATATGTCCCCGTGTAGACCAATAGATTAACTAATAAGAAAAGCACCTTATTCATTTCCACTTCTGTCAGCAATACACCTGTGTTCTGGTCTCTCAGACGAATATGCTTGGCATCGCTGCTGTGAAGGATTATTACAGACATTAAAAGCACATTACATACCCCACCCTGGCCCTCCACATACGCTCACTCACGCACACCCCTCACAAACTTCATTAGCCTTACCCATTAGCTTGCTCCTTCATTCTCTTTCTCTCTCTAGTGCAAAGCTTGTGCCGAGAGTCGTCATTTGCCAAAAAAGCCATTAAAAACATAATTATGGAAAGAATGTAGAAGAAATTTAAAGATATTGGCCCTCTTCTGAGAGAGACCTCCATTATGAGGTGCTCATTGAAAAGATAAAAGCTCTTTCCAATCTTTCATTATATCGTGTTCAATGCACTGAAGACCTCATCCCCTCTCTCTCTTCTTTTCTCATTACTGCTTTATTGAAAAGTTTTTGGCAACAAAAAAATACAAATATTCTTTAAGTGCATCAGATTTACTTAAATGTAAATATTTTACAAATTGCAAGTGCGTCACATGGAATATCACAGAAAGGATAATGGTATTCTAATGCATTTATAGAAAAAGACCTCAACATTGTTGGTGAAGACATTTCAATTGAATCTGGAGATTTTTTTCCCAAGATATTATAATTTTTCATTTATTCCAATTGGAAATATTTTTTATCACCTACCTGTGATTAAAATAGTAAAAATATATATATTATTTAACATTCTATTGTTTTCTACAGAGCGTCACGGTGGCGCAGTGGGTAGCATGGTCGTCTCACAGCAAGAAGGTCGCTGGTTCTAGGCTCGGCTGGGGCAGGTGGCATTTCTGTGTGGAGTTTGCATGTTCTCCCCGTGATCGCGTGGGTTTTCTCCAGGTGCTCCGGTTTCCCCACAAGTCCAAAGACATGCGGTATAAGTGAATTGAATAAGAACAATTGCCCATAGTGTTACAGTGTGAATGTGTGTGTGAATGTTTCCCAGCGATGGGTTGTGGCAGGGAAGGGCATCCGCTGCGTAAAACAAAAATGCCAGAGAGTTGGCGGTTCATTCCGCTGTGGCGACCCCGAAAGGGAATAAAGCCGACATGAAGACTGCCAATGTAAAAATAAAAACATTCACATATCTACTGCCTCTATTTTATGAAGACTTATTACCCACTCAAACTGGTTAAAAAGGAATTTGTGATGGTATAAGAAGTTTTAGCATAAATGTGGCATTCTTTGGTTTTAATGGATTGAGTAATCCTTTAAAATGTGAAAATGTGAAGGGAAAAAATTGGTTTCAGTTTTTTTGTTTAATTTGTTCACATGTATTTGTGGATAATAAATTTACTTATTTATACTTTTAAAACAAATATTCTCAGATAAAGATTGAGTGATTTGAGTATGTCATGTGAGACCATTGGCTAATCAAGAGCTGGATAAAAATTGTGTTATTAAAACTTGCAGATTCAGTCCCCGGACTTTGGTTGAACTTACTACTTCCTACCTACAGTTTAGGTAACTACTACCATTTGCATCACTTTGAAATCAAACTAAATATTTGCTAAGAAAACCCAAAGAATGCTAAAGTTGCTAAACTTGCCAGAAGACACTCTTAGAACACTATTGAAAGCTAAACACAGATCAGCCATTCTATGGGCAGAGAAAGGATTTGAACCAAACATTGATAAAAACAAAAGCCAAAAACATCCAAAAAGCACATGTAAAGGACAAACACTGTTTTTAACTATGAAAACGTAAAACAATAATGATATACGTCATCATGCCAGACCAATATATTGTATGCATTACCCAATTACACTGACATTTATCAGAATAATTGAGTTTTAAATCTATAATGTTGATAATGCATGTTCAGAAGACTTAATAATGTTTTAATTGTAATACAAAAAAATTACATAAAATTAAGAGCAGAAAAATAACTTAAAAATTGACCTTTTTACAAGATGGTCTGTCTGCATCGACATGGCATTTGGACTTGCCTCCAGCTATGCCATTGGCTCCTGAGCTAAGTTTAAGTGAATCAGCTGAGTGCCAGCTCTTTGTCTTGTCACTAAGGCAATCAGGAAAATAAGGCCTGTTTGATTTACTCCATCGCAGCTCGGCCACTGGGTCCATGCACCATGAACACTCCCAACACTCTGTTATTTTTTCACTAGTTTTCCTAAATGATTGATGACGGAAGATCACTCATTCCTTATAACCTAAGGAGAGACATCATTTATCAAGAGCCGAAGGCCCCACCCCCCGGTCATAACATAAGCTGTCTTTCATTCTGATAGCTGTAGCCAATACATCAGACCCTCTCTATCTCTATCGCTCTCCCACTCTCACACACGTAGCATGGGTCAGGCTAATATATCAAGAGATCCTCAAGCCGTGGAAGTGTGTTATTTATGATCGGGACTCTGACACGGAAAGCACTAACACAGCAGAAGGAGGGAGGGTGGAAACACATGAGAAAGAGACAAAGAAAGATGGATGTTTAAAAAAGATTAGGAGAAGACAACTGTGTTCCTGAAAGGGTGACCGTAGATTAGGGGGGAGATATTCTCTAATGAGGTGTTGTCAGATGGCGTAAGATTGGCCCAGCCAACCACGCATCAGTGGGGGTCTGCAGCAGAATTGAGACATGTTTCCTTTACAATGCATTATTCGCATGCTTTCCTAGTTTACACATTTTCATTTGTGAGGCTAGGGCCAACTAACTAGTACTATAATGATCTGTATCTTAAAAATGTAAAACTTTTATAGGGCCTGAAATGTGTCATAAAAATCTGTAGTTGTTTTTTTTATTTATTTGTATTTTTATTAAAGTTGTTTTTTACAAAGATATTACACACAAATAATATATATATATATATATATATATATATATATATATATATATATATATATATATATATATATATATATATATATATATACACAAATACATATAAAAAGTAATACATCTAGAAGTATATTTTTAATGGCCACCCCGCTGTTTTAATAACACAATAATTAACATTTTAGGCTATTTCAATTATCTCAAGGTCTGTAGTTTTCTTGGCTGTCACACCATGAGCAATATCACATGGATGAATTGCTAATTATCTGCATGGCAAAATGCCTGACATTTCCAAATGAGTCATTAGCATAAATTAAGTATGTACGTAATTAAATAAATGTACTTAAAGACGCAGTGTGTAAGACGTTTAACAAAGCGATAACATTATGGGATATATAGACATCCAAGAGCCATGTTTATTTCAAACACTGATATCCCAATGTGTTATGTGGTCAGAATTAGCAAAGGAAATGCTAATTTAGAGCCTTGAAATTATGTTTAGATTTAGTGCTTTGGCATTAGTATGTTTAAAGCTATTGCAGTACCAGTTTGGCCACAAGGGTACATACTGTAACTTTTAAAAATAAGAATTGTGTGAGATTTTCTTTTATAAACAATTTGGAGATGTAACATCAGTGTTCATGCATCATGCAATAGGACCAATCAGAGTAGAAATGCAAATGAAATAACATTTAGCTGCTGCTGAAAAAAGGCAAAAGGGAGACCAAATGAAATGAACTTCCTTCTGCATGAATAACCAATCATTTTCAGAGGTGACCTTTCAAACAGATTAGCTTTGGTTTAGCATGGCATATGTCCTGCTTGTGAACAACACAACTAGTGGAGAGAGAGAGAGAGAATAAATAATTAAACAGAAGGAGAGAGACTTTCAAATGTTAATTATTGATCAAGTTCAAATAAATGAGACATCACAAAACAAGCCAATGGACTTTTTATGGGGTGATAAATCATTTCCAACAGTGGAATTTGAAGATTGTTTTCTTAAAAGTGAGTAATGATATGACTGATCTTTAACTGGCTGACCACAGTTTATTGTTCTTTCACAAGCCTTTTATCATTATATCCTGACTACCATCCTGTATATATATATTTAGCTATGCTTAATGGGAGATTAAAAATCATCATGAACAACATATTGGAAAGTTCACATTACTTTTTATATTTATAATAATTAGGCTGAAAAGGGTCACATGACCCTGTTGGTCAGCGGTTAAGGTTTCCCTCGGGACACCAATGTGGAAGCAGCTGAAACTGCATTTTATAGAGTAAAAATGTTAAGCTGGTGCCAAATGGCCAAGTTAAAATGCACAGTTATATTTTAGCCACAGGTAAGCACTGCATCCAAAGAAATGGCTTATTGCAACCATTTTTTTTTTGGTTCAGAAATATACGAATGGCATCAATGACACTGTGTGTCCATTGCTTTATGTTATAGCAACAGATCTGTATAATGACATTAAATAATATAAAACATTGTAATAACAAGTAATAAGGTTATTGTAAAGCAATTTTGTTTTGAGGTCCACAAATGAGCCTAACAAATTTATCAAGGTTAAAAACATCCAACTTCTGTTCTGGCTGTCCGTACCAATGCACTCTCTTGCACATACTACCAATTAGTTACCAAGAGTCTTTGTTTTGCCGATTTTAGCAACAAACCTCCAGGGTGTTAATTTTAGTTAGCCGTTGAAAACGGAGATTGACTTGTGATTAGTTAGTCGTTGGTTCTGTACCCAGAGTTGAAGGTGCCATGAGTTATCCCATTTTCGATAGCTTCAAGAGTGGTGCTCTAAAGTAGGACACCAGTTTCCCAATTGTCCAGTCGGACACCACAGTCGTTGCTACTCATTACATACAGTGTGTTTGTTTATTGCTGTGGGAACAGGTTAAATACAGACCATTGATTTTCAGGTACTGGTCTCTTGTCAATTTCAATACTGTCTCGAAACGTTGATACTTTGGCTTTTGGAGCCCCCAGTAAGAGGTTGACACACATGCAAGGTCAAAAACACTTTTATTCTCTAACCTTATCGTTAAAGCTGATTGAAGGTGAAAGATAACTTTTAATAATCACTGGGATGCTTTGATAAAAAAAAAAATACGGTAGAGTCCTACAGCCATCTGCAACACTTTTTTCAAACTGTGTCTGTTTGTTGTCTGTATTTAAAGTTTTATATTAAAAACTTTTTTATCCTGCTGGATATGACTTATTAGACATTTCCTTTCAGTAATTGAGCACCTCTAAAATCACTGTTCGCTGCTTCTTGAGTTTTTGCTCAGCAGGAGGTCGGCTGGATATCTTTACCACTGCCTCTCTTTCTGTTGGAGACAGCTGCATACATCCCTCTTGCCCCGTTTTACTCTTTTATTTCATAATTCATCCTGTTGAGTCACAAACAAGCAGGCATGGTTCGGAGAGCGAGATTGACACAGCAGTCGAGTGCTGAGGTGGGCGGAATTTAGAGCGACAAACAAAAAAAAATCAGCATCCTGCTTTACATGCACGGATGCGCATCTTCACACATCTGGGCCAATTCAAATGTGACACAATACCTCCAACTGCTTTTGACACCCTGAATGGCAACTTGCTAATAGAGAAGTATGAGGGAAGTTGGGAATAGAGAAAGTTTTTGGAGCTGAAATCCAATTTGTCACCTGGTTTAATCTACAATGAAGGCAGGAGACATTGCATCTCTTCTCAACAGATCTTATTTAATTGGTAGCTTCTACTTGTAGGGAGTGTTGGTATATTCATGGGCAGATTCATGAGAAATTCATTATTAGCACTTGACTTAAGGTCAGATGGTTGGTGGAGTGGTAGCACATTGTCAAAGTATAAGGACAAAGACCTAGTTCTTCATTATTTGGAAGGCAATAGAGTACAGATAATAGAGTAAAATATAAAAATGGCAAAAATAGACCTACAGTGGCCTAAAATGTGATTTTCTTTCCACGTACTTTTCAACCTCATGAAAATATGAATGTTACCAATTTTTATAATATTGGACAAACATACAAATTTAGATCCATTATTTACATTATTACCCCTTGCCTGTATTATTGTTATCTGTTTGTGGTTACCTAGTGGTTCAGGATCAATCAGTTCAACATTTGAAATTATACACTCTTAAGCATTCCAGACAACACAGTTATAAAGTGGAATTCAACACTAGGTGATGAAAGAGGGGGAAAGAAAGAGAAGGAGACAAAAAATCAATATCAATAGTTACGATCCAAAAAAGTAAGAGGAAATGTTGAAGACAAAGAAGCTGATTCTCTTCTACTTACATAGTTTTTCAACATTTTTGAGAAATCATAAATTACAAAATTCTCTATTTGTGTATAAAGATAAGAAGGAAAAAGTAGACAGAATAATAGGACAGACAGAAACATGCTTAAAATGTCAGTTTTAGAAAAACAGCTCTGCTAAAACTGGGAATTAAAAAAACTCTGAAGGTTACTGCCAAATGCATAAATGTAAATGTAATGTAATGTAAATGGATACAAGAAATCATCTACTCCTCTGCTTTTCCAGTATGTGAATTCTGCTCTACGCCATTGCTGGTTTCTGGGTTTCTCTCATGTGTCACTCTGGGAAGCCTCTGATTTGTTAGGGTGCGAAAGTCTGAAAAAAGTAGACTTCCCCAGCCTCTGTGGTGACTACTGCACTCATTGCACCACAGTCCTTGTAATATCTGTGCTTCCTTCTCTGCACATCTCTTTTATACACCTATTGACCCAACATTTAAATCACTTGCAAAACATGTCTCTTGTTGGTCTGAACATGCAGGAAGAATGTGGTTTTTGAAATGAGGTCCTCTAAGAAGGTGATTTCTTACCAGTGAGGAACAGATGAGCCCTTTAATAAATGTACTGTATTACTACACAGCTATAATGTATCAATAGTGCAATTTGAAAGGATGGTAATATGATAATGTATTAATAGCAAAAGAAGCACATACGTCTTCACATACGTTTTCTTAGAAATTATCTAATGCATAAAAATCTCAGAAGTGAGAAGTTTTGTCTTTTTTTCTTCTTGAAATCAAGAGAGAGAGAGAGAGAGTTTTACCTCCTATTAAGTATAAGATACAACCTGAAAGTTTACAAATTACAACATTATTTGTACCATCATTATTATTATTATTATTAGCAGCAGCAGCAGCAGTAGTAGTAGTAGTAGTAGCAGTAGTAGTAAAAAATAATTAAGCTGCTTAATGCTCCAGTTGAACTTCTGGTAGTTCTTTTATATGTCATTGTTTTTCTTTTCATTTGTTTGCTTAAATAACTTTTGCATTTACAATGACCAAAGATTTTGGATCCCTCTGCAAGAGCTCTGCATCTAAGGGTTAACTCTATTAACTTTCTCTCTGTCTCGTTCAGTCTCCTTCTCTCTGGCCGCCTCTCAGTCTCTCATCTCTAATTGAATGCCTCTTCTGACAAATGGGCTGTTGAGGCTACACCTGCAATGCACCATTACGTCCTCAACCCTTGTCTGACAATGAGTCTGTGTGAATTTGTTACGTTTGAACTTGTGAAAACGTGTCATACTTCATTTCGTATCGCAGATCAAAGTAATTCTGTAGCAGTGCTGAACCGCTGGTCTCCAATGGTTTGTACTGACGTGATGAAGCTTGTATCTATTTGGATTCTCCTTCGTTATAAAATCTCGCTGTCAATTCTCAGTGAGGGTCAAAAAACACAGATGGCTTTTTTTAGAGAGTTCAACACAAGTTCTAAATAAAAAAAAAAGACACTGACTGTTGCATTTTCCTTATATTTTACTCCACATTTTCCAGTCTTGTAATGTGATCTGGAGACTGATTGGCCATAAATGTAGCCCATAAGCCTATAGTTTTGTACAAATTGTATGTGATTCGGGGCCTATATCAAGAGGCTGAAGGATAGTTTGTATGTTTGTACAATATTTCGAATTGTGTATAGACAGGGCATCGGATTCTTAGATTATTTATACGAGAATCAGTTCATTGGCTTTCGGCTTAGGTTCCCCAGAAAGCTAAACACCCGCTGGTGTTCTGACCCTTTCAAGCACATATGTTGACATGATTATTGCTGTATGAGGCTGACAGAATGGAGTTAACTATAAAAACAAGCATAGAGTGAAATTTGAGATCTCAGGGAGTGACTGAAAATAAATATTAAAAATACTTGTTGAAACCTATTTTAGAGTGGACAAAACATCTTTTATAGGCTGTGTCCCTGTTTAAAACTAAAAACTAACTGAAAGTTTGAAACTGGGCCATGCTGAATTAAAAATAAAATTTCTAAATGTTTACAGATCCATTTCAGATACCTATTCACAGAACACAAATGGTGTAATAAAATTCCCCGAAACACAAGCTCTGTCAAAATAAAATGTAGCCGTGAACCACAGCAAACTTAAAGAAATAAGCAAATGTTTATTATTTACATTTTCCACTGCTCGAGTGATCTGCAACCCGGATGGTCTCTGTATACACACATGCCAAACATTAAACTGGTGAAAAATTCCAGAACTGCTTTCCTTAGACAAATGTATAGTACTCGAAAAGTGACCGGAGGGAAAGAAAAACATGCATCCTAGATTTTTCCACATGGTTTCACTCTAATTTCAATTATTTTTTTAATTGTAATCATTGCTATAGTTTAATATATTGTCCTTGTGTTTTCATGTTCACCATCAAGCAAGCCAAGTAACAGAAATAAAGTGCAAAGAGGAAAGTGCTGGATGTGTTTTTCATGTTTGCCCACACGTCACATGGCCAAGAGTCACGACCCATGAGCCATGATATGCAAATGCAATTAGAGCATCTTTATCTCTTCAAAGAGGAATGGAGTTGATGGTGGGAGGGAGTAGTGAGGAACAGAGAGAGAGAGAGAGAGAGGGAGAGGGAGAGGGAGGGGTGTCTGACTTGACCTGCCGTAGATCTCATTGCTGGTCTGAAACTCAAGAGGAGAATACAAATGTTACTACATTAACCCACTCCCATAGAGCAACAACTGACGATAGAGGAGGAAAAGACTAGGAAGAAAGGGATAGAAAATGAGGGGAAATGGCTTTTCTTTGTTGTAAATCATATCTCAAATGAATGCTAATTCATAGGAAGTGATAGAAGTGGTAATTGTTCTCTTCATCTGTGGGGACTCTGGCCCTTTAGAGCTGCAGCTTTGATGGACCGTTGTGTCAGTATTGCATTGTGGGTACACACTAGACTGACTTCGCACTCTGTAGTGGTTTATTTACATGTATTTGAAAAACAGTTCTGGACTTTAAGGTTTGGATTTTAGTTTTAGTTTCCTACTTTTAGCAAAACTTTGGATAGTATTTTTCATACTTGGTTTTTTTTTTTTTTTACTTTTTCAAATTTCAGAATTTGTGTTCCAAGGAGGAAAGAAGCATTTACGGGGTTGGATCGACATGGGTTTTTAGTTACTAACTTGAATATGAATTATAGCAGTTAGTTTAACTCTTTTTCATATTTTTTTATACAGAAGATAAAATGTGCTATATTTATACAGCTTTAATTTGTAAAGATTACATTTGGGAAGTTGAAAATAATTGTATTGTGTTGGATTTTTTTTCAAACCATTGATAAATTAACGTAGCTATTAATGAAAAGTGTTTTGTTAGACAAAATGGCATGTTATGCCTTTAAGCCTTTAGAACCCGATCGTTTAAAAGGAACCTGTTCCTTCTGAAACATTATCACGTTAACACCACACAATTTTCAAAAATGGACAATTGCTTTTGTTTCAGGTTGAAGAGTATGCATAACATAAATACAGCATCTCTTCTCTCAATTGCTCTCTAAATTTTAAGGTTTAAATTTTGTATGTGTTTTTATGTGTTTTTCCTTTTTTTGTCAATGCATTTACAGGGGTGTGGGAGGATTACAAAGTGAATGAGTGTACCTCAATGAATGCTGTTTGTATCCTTCTCATCCTCCTCCCTCTGGAGGAACAAAGCTGCCAAATAAAAAAACAGCTGTCCAAAGGTGTCATGCATGCTAAAAGCACAAGTACGACACTCAAGCGTAAGAATATAAGCCACATATATTAGAAACATGTTGAAAGGTGTTAAATTTGCTTATGACTCCAAGTTGTAATCCTCATTGGGTAATGGTGCTTTTAGGAAAACTGCTCCAAATTAGTTTTTTTTTGGATGACTCAATACCATAAACAATAAATATATATCAAAGATAATTGCCACTTTGCCTCAGTCCCATTTGTTTTTGATTATTCCTGAATTTCGCAGAGACATTTTTTTTGTATTAATTCTGACATTTTGGTTAATTCAGACCTCCATCCTTATTTTGAAAAATGCTGATAGAGATGTTCTATGAATCAACTCCTACACTGGTGATTCAATAAAACATAGTTTTTGCTAAATAAAAGACGATACACAAAATAAACTATAAATAAAATAAAAAAATAAATAAAAAACATAAATATGTACTTCTAATTGTTAAATATATATTCTATGAAACAAGTCATGATTCTTTCAGAATAATAATCCTAGATGAGTAATTATGGATGATTGAATACCATAAAGAATAATTAATGTAAAAAATAATTGTCACTTTGCCCTCACTCACAAAGAAATAGGGTTTTTTTCCCCAAGTTATTGATTATTCCATACTTTTACAAATACATGTTGTTGTATTCAATAATTATGTTTGGTAAAGTTAATTCAGACTTTCATCCTTATTTGTAAAAATCCTGCTAGAAATGTTTTATGAATCAACTCCTGTACTGGCGATTCCATACAACATTGTAAATAATAATAATAATAATAATAATAAATAAAATGTGTAGACCTAATTAATCAATATCTATTCTATGAACCATGTTTTGATGCTTTCAGGAAAATTACCATAGGTGAGGAATCAGGGATGATTCAATAACATAATCAACCATTTATTTAAAAGATAATTGGGGAGGCCAGGAGATCTCACAGACTGGTATGAAGCACTCAAGGCTAGTGGAAACTCCCTTGGGTTCTGCTATTTCTCACTTGGACGCTGTGAACCCAGACTGGCCTAAACCTTGAGAAATCTCTATAAGTTATTTTTTTTCCTTTTAACCTAGAGTTCACCACCCCAGGGTTCACAGGATCCATTTATATAGCTCATCTTAAACTGCACAGCTTGTCTTGCTTTATACTTGGCTCAGAAAGTAGTTATCTTCCTTGCACTAACCGGATACCTAACCATAAATAATACATCCTCCCAAGCATGCGACTCTAAAGTTGGCAGGAAACAGTTCTTTATGAGACTTCGTAGTTCAGACTTTTTTTTTTACAATTAGATAAACACGCAAAGTTGAGGCGGATCTCCTCAAACATGCTGAGATTAAACTATCCAGAACTTTGCTACATCTACTGCATTATTCACACACACTTCACATACATTCCTCATACGCTCTCCAAAAAATCCTTTCAGTGGAAACAAAAAAGAGCGGACGGGGTTGCTAGGAGACCTTTTGGTGAGTGGCGTAGGGTTTCAGTGCACTGAGATTCAGCCACTGCCTGTAGGTAGTTTTGCAGTGATGAGGGGAAATGGGCTGCTATGAGGAATGGAAAATATCTGGTTTTAGCAGAAGGGATAGAGTCAAAGAGAAAACATGTCAGCCCAATTCATCGCCAATGAGCACTCTGTGTTTTCTGTACTCCCTGTGTGAGTGCCGCATGGGCCCAGCAGACATCTTATTCAAAGCATGCAGAGTAGACATGGAAAGCTATAAAATAATTACCGGCATACAAGGGGAAATGATTGTCCTTACAACATGCCCTCTGAGAATAAGGAATGTCAGATGGAGGAGATTGTTCAGTTGATCTTGTGCCCTCGTAACAAATTCTGTTGGCATAAAAAGCTCAGAGGGAAGCCATAGGGATATGGCAAAGCAAAACAAATGCACTTATCATCTGTGCATTCTTATTTATATGCTGTAGATACTACATGGTCACTACATGGATGAATTAAATTTCTTACAAATATCCAAAGGTAGTAAATGTGGCCATAGAGTAAATCAAATCACTCACCAATTGCATTAACATTCTTCTGCAGGTAATTACTGGCAAATGTATCATATGACGGCTAACATGAGAGACAGGTATTCAAAACTTCAATAAATGATTCATGGTGTTATCAGATTGAAAGGTTGTTTATATTCTTTAAGGTTATTAACTTAGTATATACCATAAAGGTCTTGAACATCTGTGCCTATGCAGCCACTGTGGAATCAGCTCCAGAGACAGGATACACAGAAGGTTCTGTCCTCTTGTTTGTTTGTCCTGTTATGGCATTTTGGTCCTACTCAGGATTAGGGCCCTCGGCTAGCTGATTCCTCAATTTTTGCAGCATTTGAAAAACAGTTGTGTCTTTGTAACAACATGGGTGTAAAACAAATCTTCTGACATTAAATGCAAGGATTAACACTGCTCACTTCTTCAACCAACCCTTTTATTTAACAAATTTGGCCTAAACCATCATTTAACAAGCAAGGTACTCCCGGATGACAGTTTACAAGATTGCAAAAGAAAATTTAGAAACACTTTTCCATACCAATTGAATAGTATTTAAAAACAGATACATCATAACTAAGAACACCTTAATTAGTTTTTTTTTTATATTCTGCCTTCCCCTTTCCACGTTGATGATTGGTATCTCCAAATGTAGGTGAGAAAAGACAATAAAGGGCTGCTTTGTCTGAAACTCAGTTTGCCATGGTTCCAGTAAGTAAATCTGAAGCTAAAATACATATCAAAACATACACTAAATCAGTTTGGCAAAATGACTGGGATGGCAGTGAGATTTGATAGAGATTTGTATAAAATCAGAATTAAATTGGTCACTGGAGAAACGGAAAAAGGAACAAAAGAAACAAAAATAGCATTACTCGATTAAGAATAGGACATATACGCATGAAAAGTTGACTGTGTATAATAGCAATTTAGGCACAAAACGAGAAGGTATTGAACATTCTGCAAGCAAAAAGAGACACTCAACCATGTACTTTCACATGTTAGAAAACAGCAAAGGCAAAAACTTCACCAGGTACTGAATTAAATGGATACTAAGATATTTCAACATCAAGTTTATTAAACAATGAAGATAATAACATTCATGACAGCATGATCACATTTGAAAGGAAAGCAAAATATATAAACAAATATAGTTTCGTTTTTTTTTTCTGATCCACACTCCAGTTCAGTTGGTGGTGATAATGCATCTTGAAGGTGGAATGCAAAAATGAAAGAGTCATGTGATGAGTCCCAATGCGAACAATTACACTGCACCCTTAAAGTAGAAACATATTTTCATGTACTTAATTGATGTATTAAATGTACAGACTTTTTAGTGTGTGGCATGTACTAAAACATCATGCAACGGAAGAAGTTGTGCCACATCATGAAGGACAACATACACGAGAACTGAACTCCTTATTTGCCATTCCGTCCCTTTTCTAATTCGAATAATAGAATTATTCTAATAATAAAGATACTACAAAATAAATGTACTAATATACACTCTCTTTATTGACATTATTTATGTATGTGCTTCTTTTTTTTAAAAACGCGTTGTATTACAGAGAGTACTCGTTTGTGTTGGTCCAAGAGAAAACTCCTTCCTCCTGAGCGTAGTCGAATGTGTGTAATATCAGCCACTTGAGCATTCATCGATCTGCACTTTAGAATTTAACCAGAAAAAGTACATATTCAGGCACTGCTTGGACACTTTTTTATGTATACTATGGATTGGGATACCCTAATTCTCATTTCACACCCATATAAGTGTGAATAGTTTGTGGATTGGGATGCAGCAAAGTAACATCAACGAAGGAGAATTACTTCATCTGGTTGTGTTTGAAAGAAAGAGGATACATTTTGTAAATATTGGCTTGATATAGTTGAAGTATTTCAAGAATATTGTCAACTGTGACAGTGAGCAATAACATGAGTTCCTATAAGAAGTGTAATTAGGGCCCGAGCACGCCAGCGAAGCTGAGCGGCGAAGCCCTATTGTATCTGTTAGGATTATTAGGGCCCGAGCACGCCAGCGAAGCTGTGCGGCGAAGCCCTATTGTATCTGTTAGGATTATTATTAGGGCCCGAGCACGCCAGCGAAGCTGTGCGGCGAAGCCCTATTGTATCTGTTAGGATTATTATTATTATTCTTACGCTTCCTAAATCGCAAATTTCACCATCTAGACGTGCTCGAAAACTCACCAAAATCGGCAATAATTTAAAGCTTGGTGGAAATTGCGATCTGACACAGTCGGCGTGATCGTAGCATAAAAAATGGCTCTTCAGCGCCCCCTGGAAAAATCGGGGTCCGGTTTGACCTACAGTCACGAAAATCGGCACACATATGTACCACCTCTAGCCAAGTACAAAAGTCTCTTACAGGTTTTCGCCAAATCGTACAGGAAGTCGGCCATTTTGAAAAAACCCCACAATTTTGAAAAAACATCATCTTGCACTTTGACGAACTCCTCCTAGGAAAATTGCCAGATCGAGCTGAAAATTGGTGTGGTTACTCGGGAGACATTTGGGATGAAAAGTTATCAAAAACGCAGCAGTTTGTAAAACGGTCTTTGGGTGGCGCCCCCACGAATTTCACCATTCAAAAATGTGCCTAAAATTGACATATTTTTGAGTATATCTCCGTTGTAGTTATCCGTTGTCCACGAAAACGGCCCCTGACATGATGAGCTTGGAAGGCTGAATAAAATGATAGGCCGCAATGTGACACCACTCTTAGAGTAGCTCTACAGCGCCCCCCTGAATGTTACTAAAATAGATGTTTTAGCTGTTTTGACACCTTAAACATGTTAGAAACCCCACCAAATTTCGCCTAAACCTCAGCCTCAATAAATATAGTAATCTGACGCTGTTTCTACAACTTTACTTTGGACGACAGCGCTGCAGCGCCATCTAGTATGCGAAAACAGCTCATCTCGCATTTTAACGAACTCCTCCTAGGAAAATTGCCAGATCGAGCTGAAAATTTGTCTGGTGACTCTTCAGACAGTATGAACCAAAAGTTATCAAAAACGCAGAATTTCGTCGCACGGTCCTTTCTGTGGCACCGCTTCGAATTTGAGCCTTCTCAAATGTATGGGGATATTGGTACTTGTTACTGTACCTCTCACATCCTTCATCCAATCACTGAAAAAAATGTATGGAATGATGAGCTCACCCCTCAGAACAATTAGATATGCTTACTTGATGATACACTCATAGCGCCTCCTGGTGGCTGTATGAATTCCAAGGGATACTAATGTATTTGTTGCTTTATCTCTTACAAATTTAACTCAATGTACATGACAAAAAATTTGCATGATGAGCTGGTAATTCTAAATGGAATAATATGCTCATGGCATGAGACTGTTATAGCGCCACCTGGAGGCTTTCTGAAATGTGTTTAAAATAGCTGTTGTCAATAGGCAGTGAATGTAAAAAATGTATGGAATGATGAGCTTACCCCTCAGAACAAGTGGATATGCTTACTTAATGATACACTCATAGCGCCTCCTGCTGGCTGTATGAATTCCAAGGGAAATTAATGTATTTGTTGCTGTATCTCTTACAAATTTAACTTAATGTACATGACAAAAAAAATGTAAGACCAGGGGGCGGCATCTTTGGATCCCGCGGATGCATCGTGCGAGGGCCCGCCCATCGCTGCTTGCAGCTTTAATTAGGGCCCGAGCACGCCAGCGAAGCTGTGCGGCGAAGCCCTATTGTATTTCTAATGATTATTATTATTATTATTATTATTATTATTCTTCGTCTGCCGCCAAACTCGCAAATTTCACCAAGTAGGCGTGCTCGAAAACTCACCAAATTCGGCACTAAGGTCAAACTCGCTAAAAATTGCGATCTGGCACAGTCGGCGTGATCGTAGCATAAAAAATGGCTCTACAGCGCCCCCTTGAAATTTACCAAAAAACATGTTTCAGCTGTTTAGACACCCTTAACATGTTCGAAACATCACCAAATTTTGCATCAGCCTCATCCTCAATAAATAAAGTAATCTGACACCGTTTTTAAAACTTTGCTGTAGACGACAGCTCTGCAGCGCCCCCTTGAACGCGAAAAAGCTCATCTCGCATTTTAACGAACTCCTCCTAGGAAAATAACCAGATCGAGCTGAAAATTGGTGTGTTTACTCGGGAGACCTTTGGGATGAAAAGTTATCAAAAGCGCAGCAGTTTGTAAAACGGTCTTTGGGTGGCGCCCCCTCAAATTTCACCAATCAAAAATGTGATGCAAATTGACATACTTTTGAGTATATCTCCGTTCTAGTTTATCCGTTGTCCACGAAAACGGCCTGACATGATGAGCTTGGAAGGCTGAATGAAATGATAGGCCGCAATATCACACTGCTCTAAGATTGGCTCTACAGCGCCCCCCTAAATGTTACTAGAATAGATGTTTAAGCTGTTTTGACACCTTGAACAAGTTAGAAACCCCACAAAATTTTACCTAAACCTCATCGTCAGTAAATATAGTAATCTGACACTGTTTGTACAACTTTACTTTGGACGACAGCTCTGCAGCGCCACCTAGTATGTGAAAACAGCTCATCTCACATTTTAACGAACTCCTCCTAGGAAAATTGCCAGATCAAGCTGAAAATTTGTCTGGTGACTCTTAAGACAGTATGGACCAAAAGTTATCAAAAACGCAGAAGTTCGTCACACAGTCTTTCTGTGGCACCGCTTCGAATTTGAGCTTTCTCAAATGTATGGGAATAATGGTACTTGTTACTGTACCTCTCACATCCTTCATCCAATCAATGTAAAACATTTATGGAATGATGAGCTTACCCCTCAGAACAAGTAGATATGCTTACTTGATGATACACTCATAGCGCCTCCTGCTGGCTGTATGATTTCCAAGGGATACTAATGTACTTGTTGCTGTATCTCTTTCATATTTAACTCAATGAACATGACAAAAAATTTGCATGATGAGCTGGTAATTCTAAATTGATTAATATGCTAATGGCATGAGACTGTTATAGCGCCACCTGGAGGCTTTATGAAATGTGTTTAAAATAGCTGTTGTCATTAGGCAGTGAATGTAAAAAATTTATGGAATGATGAGCTTACCCCTCAGAACAAGTAGATATGCTTTCTTGATGATACACTCATAGCGCCTCCTGCTGGCTGTATGAATTCTAAGGGATCCTAACGTATTTGTTGCTATATATCTTACATATTTAACTCAATGTACATGACAAAAAATTTGCATGATGAGCTGGTAATTCTAAATGGAATAATATGCTCATGGCATGACACTGTTATAGCGCCACCTGGAGGCTTTCTGAAAAGTGTTTAAAATAGCTGTTGTCAATAGGCAGTGAATGTAAAAAATGTATGGAATGATGAGCTCACCTCTCAGAACAAGTAGATATGCTTACTTGATAAAACACTCATAGCGCCTCCTGCTGGCTGTATGAATTCCAAGGGATACTAATGTATTTGTTGCTGTATCTCTTAAATATTTAACTCAATGTACATGACAAAAAATTTGCATGATGAGCAGGTATTTCTAAATTGATTAATATGCTCATGGCATGAGACTGTTATAGCGCCACATGGAGGCTTTCTGAAATGTATTTAAAATAGCTGTTGTCAATAGGCAGTGAATGTAAAAATTGTATGGAATGATGAGCTTACCCCTCAGAACAAGTAGATATGCTTACTTGATGATACACTCATAGCGCCTCCTGCTGAATGTATTAATTCCAAGGGAAATTAATGTATTTGTTGCTGTATCTCTTACAAATTTAACTTAATGCACATGACAAAAAAAAATGTAAGACCAGGGGGCGGCATCTTTGGATCCCGCGGATGCATCGTGCGAGGGCCCGCCCATCGCTGCTTGCAGCTTTAATTATTATTATTATTCTTCGTCCGCCGCCAAACTCGCAAATTTCACCAACTAGGCGTGCTCGAAAACTCACCAAATTCGGCACTAAGGTCAAGCTCGCAAAAAATAGCGATCTGGCACAGTCAGCGTGATCGTAGCATAAAAAATGGCTCTACAGCGCCCCCCTTGAATTTTGCCAAAAAACATGTTTCAGCTGTTTAGACACCCTTAACATGTTCGAAACATCACCAAATTTTGCATCAACCTCATCCTCAATAAATAAAGTAATCTGACACCGTTTTTAAAACTTTACTGTAAACGACAGCTCTGCAGCGCCACCTTGAACGTGAAAAAGCTCATCTCGCATTTTAACGAACTCCTCCTAGGAAAATAACCAGATCGAGCTGAAAATTGGTGTGCTTACTCGGGAGACCTTTGGGATGAAAAGTTATCAAAAGCGCAGCAGTTTGTAAAACGATCTTTGAGTGGCGCTCCCTCAAATTTCACCAATCAAACATGTGATGCAAATTGACATACTTTTGAGTATATCTCCGTTCAAGTTTATCCGTGGTCCACGAAAACGGCCTGACATGATGAGCTTGGAAGGCTGAATGAAATGATAGGCCGCAATGTGACACCGCTCTAAAATTGGCTTCACAGCGCCCCCTTGAATGTTACTAAAATAGATGTTTTAGCTGTTTTGACACTCTAAACATGTTAGCAACCCCACCAAATTTAACCTAAACCTCAGCCTCAATGAATATAGCAATCTGACACTGTTTGTACAACTTTACTTTGGACGACAGCGCTGCAGCGCCACCTAGTATGCGAAAACAGCTCATCTCGCATTTTAACGAACTCCTCCTAGGAAAATTGCCAGATCGAGCTGAAAATTTGTCTGGTGACTCTTAAGACAGTATGGACCAAAAGTTATCAAAAACGCAGAAGTTCGTCGCACGGTCTTTCTGTGGCACCGCTTCGAATTTGAGCTTTCTCAAATGTATGGGGATAATGGTAGTTGTTACTGTACCTCTCACATCCTTCATCCAATCAATGTCAAAAATGTATGGAATGATGAGCTTACCCCTCAGAACAAGTAGACATGCTTACTTGATGATTCACTCATAGCGCCTCCTGCTGGCTGTATGAATTCCAAGGGATACTAATGTATTTGTTGCTGTATCTCTTACATATTTAACTCAATGTACATGACAAAAAATTTGCATGATGAGCTGGTAATTCTAAATGGAATAATATGCTCATGGCATGAGACTGTTATAGCGCCACCTGGAGGCTTTATGAAATGTGTTTTAAAAAGCTGTTGTCACTAGGCAGTGAATGTAAAAAATGTATGGAATGATGAGCTTACCCCTCAGAACAAGTAGATATGCTTACTTGATGATACACTCATAGCGCCTCCTGCTGGCTGTATGAATTCCAAGGGATACTAATGTATTTGTTGCTGTATCTCTTACATATTTAACTCAATGTACATGACAAAAAATTTGCATGATGAGCTGGTAATTCTAAATGGAATAATATGCTCATGGCATGAAACTGTTATAGCGCCACCTGGAGGCTTTATGAAATGTGTTTAAAATAGCTGTTGTCATTGGGCAGTGAATGTAAAAAATGTATGGAATGATGAGCTCACCCCTCAGAACAAGTATATATGCTTACTTGATGATACACTCATAGCGCCTCCTTCTGGCTATATGAATTCCAAGGGATACTAATGTATTTGTTGCTGTATCTCTTACATATTTAACTCAATGTACATGACAAAAAATGTGCATGATGAGCTGGTAATTCTAAACGGAATAATATGCTCATGGCATGAGACTGTTATAGCGCCACCTGGAGGCTTTCTGAAATGTTTTTAAAATAGCTGTTGTCAATAGTTAGTGAATGTAAAAAATGTATGGAATGATGAGCTTACCCCTCAGAACAAGTAGATATGCTTACTTGATGATACACTCATAGCGCCTCCTGCTGGCTGTATGAATTCCAAGGGAAATGAATGTATTTGTTGCTGTATCTCTTACAAATTTAACTTAATGTACATGACAAAAAAAATGTAAGACCAGGGGGCAGCATCTTTGGATCCCGCGGATGCATCGTGCGAGGGCCCGCCCATCGCTGCTTGCAGCTTTAATTATTATTATTATTATTATTCTTTGTCCGTGTTTTTCGTCGCAGATTTCACCAACTAGGCGTGCTCGAAAACTCACCAAAATCGGCACTAAGGTCAAGCTTGCAAAAAATAGCGATCTGGCACAGTCGGCGTGATCGTAGCATAAAAATTGGCTCTACAGCGCCCCCTTGAATTTTACCAAAAAACATGTTTCAGCTGTTTAGACACCCTTAACATGTTCGAAACCTCACCAAATTTTGCATCAACCTCATCCTCAATAAATAAAGTAATCTGACACCGTTTTTAAAACTTTACTGTAAACGACAGCTCTGCAGCGCCACCTTGAACGCGAAAAAGCTCATCTCGCATTTTAACGAACTCCTCCTAGGAAAATAACCAGATCGAGCTGAAAATTGGTGTGGTTACTCGGGAGACTTTTGGGATGAAAAGTTATCAAAAGCGCAGCAGTTTGTAAAACGGTCTTTGGGTGGCGCCCCCTCAAATTTCACCAATCAAAAATGTGATGCAAATTGACATACTTTTGAGTATATCTCCGTTCTAGTTTATCCGTTGTCCACGAAAACGGCCCCCTGACATGATGAGCTTGGAAGGCTGAATGAAATGATAGGCCGCTATGTGACACAGCTCTAAGATTGGCTCTACAGCGCCCCCTAAATGTTACTAGAATAGATGTTTTAGCTGTTTTGACACCCTAAACATGTTAGAAACCCCACCAAATTTAACCTAAACCTCATCCTCAATAAATATAGTAATCTGACACTGTTTGTACAACTTTACTATGGACAAAAGCGCTGCAGCGCCACCTAGTATGTGAAAACAGCTCATCTCGCATTTTAACGAACTCCTCCTAGGAAAATTGCCAGATCGAGCTGAAAATTTGTCTGGTGACTCTTAAGACAGTATAGACCAAAAGTTATCAAAAACGCAGAAGTTCGTCGCACGGTCTTTCTGTGGCACCGCTTCGAATTTGAGCTTTCTCAAATGTATGGGGATAAATGTACTTGTTACTTTAGCTCTCACATTCTTAATCCAATCAATGTAAAAAATGTATGGAATGATGAGCTCACCCCTTAGAACAATTAGATATGCTTACTTGATGATACACTCATAGCGCCTCCTGCTGGCTGTATGAATTCCAAGGGATACTAACGTAGTTTTTGCTGTATCTCTTTCATATTTAACTCAATGAACAAGACAAAAAATTTGCATGATGAGCTGGTAATTCTAAATGGAATAATATGCTCATGGCATGAGACTGTTATAGCGCCACCTGGAGGCTTTATGAAATGTGTTTTAAAAAGCTGTTGTCACTAGGCAGTGAATGTAAAAAATGTATGGAATGATGAGCTTACCCCTCAGAACAAGTAGATATGCTTACTTGATGATACACTAATAGCGCCTCCTGCTGGCTGTATGAATTCCAAGGGATACTAATGTATTTGTTGCTGAATCTCTTACATATTTAACTCAATGTACATGACAAAAAATTTGCATGATGAGCTGGTAATTCTAAATTGAATAATATGCTCATGGCATGAGACTGTTATAGCGCCACCTGGAGGCTTTCTAAAATGTTTTTAAAATAGCTGTTGTCAGTAGTCAGTGAATGTAAAAAATGTATGGAATGATGAGCTTACCCCTCAGAACAAGTAGATATGCTTACTTGATGATACACTCATAGCGCCTCCTGCTGGCTCTATGAATTCCAAGGGAAATGAATGTATTTGTTGCTGTATCTCTTACAAATTTAACTTAATGTACATGACAAAACAAATGTAAGACCAGGGGGCGGCATCTTTGGATCCCGCGGATGCATCGTGCGAGGGCCCGCCCATCGCTGCTTGCAGCTTTAATTTATCAATTAACATTCTGCCCTTTCAGGTGACATACTAGGAAACCGATGTAATTGTTCATAAGAGGAAAAAAAGTGTTTAAATTCAGTTAAAACTAGTTGTTTTGTGATCATACAAATTGGTAGATTCTGTAAGAAATCACCTTTTCTAATTACTTTGCTTGTAATTAGAGCTGTAACATTTACGATTTTGTAGCATTTCTCTTTAACTCTAAACTCGCAGACAAACTTGTTAGATAGAACTTACTGCTGTATGTCAAGATAACTTAACGTTTTTTTTTTCAATTTCACCCCTGAGGCATTTCACACGGCTAAAGTGGCCAAAAAAGCATAGAGGCTGAAACTTCATGCTTTAACTTAACACGGACCTTGAGCTTAGCATCATTAGCAAGACATTCCATGTAGGGGTCTTTAGGTCCGATTTCACTAAACAAGACAGGCAAAGAGACTTTTGACCCCTTTTAACATTGGCTATCACATGGCATACTTTACAACATCACTAGAAAAGACAGAAATTAGCATATCTCAAACTTAGAATGCTACATGGGAAATGTTAAAGGGTACATGGCTTTGAGTTTTAAAGCTTGAATTAGAAAGAGAATCTGACTAAAATTCACCCTCTTCTTTGAACTGCAGTGTGTTTGAATACCATAAGACATTCAGTACAATTATCCAAGCCTGGGTCAACCTGGTTCAGCTGTAGAGCTTTAACATAATTTGGTGAATGATGAAAAACATGTTTCATTAACTATCATCTCAATCCAATCAATTACTCTTTAATTCATGGGGAGAAAGGGAGTCTTGTGCTCCACGTAGCGGTTAATTTCTAATCGAAGTCTAATTGTTTTTTACACAGCTAATCAAAAGGTATTTTTCACCGCCTTTGCCTCACAGTCTACTTGTATAGTTTTGGACATTTTGCATTATTTAATTTTGCCTGGTATTTTTATATGCCACACATTTGGTTAAAATAATCTATTTTTATAAACTAATTTAAACCTGCATCCTTCTTTTCTGTGAACATCCTGATGTAGATGAAACAATTCCTTCAATGGTGATTAAAAAATTTGAAATGTAAAATAATTACAATAGAAATATATAAATTATAGAATATATAAACGATTGAAATATAAGAAATTACAACTACATTTAGGTTTAACACAAAAATTTGTTTTTTGTTTTTAATTACTTTTAACCAAACATATTCTGTCTCCCCTTTCTGCAATGTGATGGGTACTTCACAATTTTTGGCAGGGAAAATACAACAAAAGGGTGCTTTGTCTGAAACTCAGTTTGGCATGGTTCCAGTGAGTAACAGAAGCCAAAATTAACATAAAAATACGTTAAATCAGTTTGACAAAAAAAACTGGGAGTTGGCATTTGAACTTATAGTCTATTAAAATAGTTCATTCAAATGTATAATAGTTAATTTGGTCTGTTTTTCTCTAGAAAAACCATCTACTTCAGTTAACACTAGAAAAAACATCTGGTGTTAACAGGATCAGTAGTGCTGAACAAGTTTTTTTTGTTGCATTTTGTATTTTGTTGTTATCTTGGGAAATTATTTGTGTTAGAAAATACTTTTTTTTACCCCCAAATTCTGGGCATATAAATTGGAAAATAAAATATATTCAATGCACTTCACAGGTTCTGGAAAATCGTACCTGTAGCCTCAGATGACGCACCGAAACTATTAGCAGTCAGAAAGCTTTCATGCATTTGTCATTTTTCTGACTGTAAATAATCATGTTTATTTTGCTTTTAATTTTCTCCCCAGTTTCACTCACAGATGGCATTTTAAAAAGGTATTTTGCATCCAACAAATGGTTTATGTGCTAGCTGTTTCTGACAAAAATTAAACATGAATAACATTTAATGATTATTTAGAGTTTATTACGCAGACGAGTCATGGTGCCCTGCAGAATTGCTCAACCCTTTTCTTTAAAAAAAGTTTTCCGACCATATTGAATACAATACCCTAGTGATTAGATTGGTGAAAGTTATTCATTTCAGCATAACAGAATAAAAGATTATAAGGAACAGACAAACTATGCACAATAAAAATTATTTTAGAGATCACAATGACCGAAAAATCATTTGACCTCAGATTGACTTAGCTGGTGTCAGACTCTTTTGATTTTGAAGGTGGTATTTATTGTTCACCTGTCAATCAAGTCATCCAAAACACAGTTCACACAGCTTTTTCTGCTCCTCGGGTCAAGATGTTCTTCACAATTTAACCTTAGTTGAAATGCATTTATAATGCTCTTTACGGTCGAATTTCTTCCTCAGCACTGAACTGATATTTAGTGCTTTGATGAGAGGAAACAAAGAGATTTCAAACCAGAGACTTCTATGACTTGCAAATAGACTCATTAATGCACATAGAAAGTGCTATTTGCATTTAGATTTATCTTTCATTTTCATTGATCAACATTTCTGCCTGCATGCTCACTTATTTGCAAGGTGGGAGGATAAAATCGATGCAGTTTTTTCTTGAACAGCTCATCTGATATGACTTCCAGACATGCTCCAATATTTTATTGTAGATGGTCCAGACAAAGTGCAGCGGTAAATCTGTCAATAGCCTGAAAGTATTTTTATGCTTACTAAAATCTCCACTCTTGACAAAGATGGCAATGGGCTGAAAAAAGGATTTCATGATGTACTATGTCATTTCATTGATGGATGGCATGTCCCTCCTGGGAATAAAAAAAAAAAAAACGGAACGGATGAAAAAAATTAGCACCCAGAGACTGAATTGATGTTTAACTGGCTCTTTTCAGAAGTTGTAAATCAAACTGAATTGCTAATGCCTTTCACTTAATAACCCGCAACATGTGGTACAGTTGAAGACCAAATTGACTTTCAGAGCTCGTTTCTATGTGTGTGACACTTTAATATTAGTACAGAAACTGCAGGATGTTGGTGCAAATAGCTTGAGGATTACAATTGTCCTTGGCATTTTATCTTCAATGGTCATACCTTAATATATACCTGTACATATGTATATAGTATAATATGTATGTATATATTTTTAATAACTAAAATGATAATTTAGATCTTTAAAAGCTTTTCATTTAGACTTATTTTACCAGTTGGTAGTTACAAAATACACTTTATTCTCCTCTCTGTTTTTAATAACATTTATATAGTTGTTTTTAATTGTCTTTCCTCATCTGTAATTTTATTTTGAAGGTTGTTGTCTAATAAGAAGGCTTAATTACAATATAATAAGTCTGAAAATATTACTTTTTGGTGTGTATTTTAAATTATGATTTTAATTTTGAGATGCAAATGAACTTTCTCATCTCTAATGGCCCATCAAATAGTTACATGCCTTATTAATTTAACAATCCTTCTTTTTTAATCATTTTCTACACGGCGGTCTATTCCAGTGTGTCTTTGCCCACATAACCCTGCAACATAAAAGTTAAAAGACTGCTCGCTAGATGTGAAGCATGAAGGATTGTAAGAGGCCCATTGTTCAGTGAACTAAATGGCTCCATTCTGGTGGCTGTAGTTTATGGTGGATTGCTAGACAGGGTCACACACTGGGTGTGTGGAGCGACACACTTTATTGCCAGGGCGGAAGAGATGTGGCTCTTTTTTGCTCAAAGCTGTGCATGGTCATGTGTGTGACCCTTAGACAGTGACACACAGCACACTGTTGGCTGAACGGAAATCATGGGTCAATGAGCTTGAAGCCAGGTCACTCGGTTCACTTACACAGAAATATATTCGCCTGTGACTGTAGCAAATTGACAACTTTGATTCTAAAGAGTAATTGATACATTTTCTGTTTTTGCTTTGCATTCACAATGTTTTTATATTTTTTTAAGTTTTGTTAATGTTGTCCCATGTTAATTAACCCAATCCATTTTATTAGTTAAATCAATGGTTCTCAAACTTGAGTACCTGTATCACTTCGCAATGGTCATTTCTGTTTATGGGTGTAAAAAAAAAAATTAAAAATTGGCCTTCTGAGACCTGAATCATGACCCATTGGTTGATTTCTTAATGGACACTGAGCTAGTCCAGTGAAATCAAAGATCCCTCCCACCTGCGATAGGCTAAATATGTCGTTCGACCCTCTGTAGTAACTATAATGAGTTGAATAACATTGATAACAAAGCAAAGTTTTTGCAGTCCCGGGATGGTGTTAGTGTGCTTTGCCTCAGTCCAATTTCACATTGGGTTTCTTTTTCAACAGGAGACATTAAAGTATCTGCCGTCAAAATACTAAGTTGGCAAGTCTGTTGGGGCTATACTTGCGCAGGTAAAACATACACTTTGAGGTTGTTTAAAAGTGAACTTACTCATGTGCATTTTCCCCCTCTGTGCAAGTGCGTACCTGTCATGATAGCAGGAGGGTGTTCCTTTTAAAGTGGATCAAAATGTAGCTTAAAACTTAATTTATAATTTACGTCAGAAGCTGTAATGAAGAAATATGTAAAAAATTGTTAAAACAAGTAAAAAAGCTGATATTTTGCCTTTTAACTTGATAATTTGTTTTATATACAACAGTGCATTCTTAATGTTTAGGCTGTCTACTGCTTCTAAAATCAATAACTATTTTTCTTACCAATAATACTGCCTTACTTAAAAATACCTCTTTAGTTTCAGCCTTCATTTAAAATAATAACATTTATATTGGTTACAATGATCACTTAATCAATTAAAATGGAATACATTAACTATGCTGTAATTAGAAAGAGACCCTCAGGAACTATAAACAATTTCCAGTAAAACCAATACAGTTCCCATAAGAGCCTTTAAACTTTTATAAAGTTGTTTTTTTTCCAACTGGAACTGAGACAATTTTGTCAATGGTCTTTTACAAAATGCTTGATCATGATAAAGTTTATAGATTTTTTTGCTGAAAAGTACCTTTTACGTTTTAAGAAGGTTATAACCAGAAAAAAATTTTTTGGAAGATAAATTCATTCATTCAATCATCTTCATGTCGGCTTTCTTCCCTTTCGGGGTCGCCAACCGAATGAACCGCCAACTCTCTGGCATATGTTTTCTGCGGTGGATGCCCTTCCAGCCGCAACCCATCGCTGGGAAACATTCACACACACATTCACTCTTTAACACTATGGGCAATCGTTCTTACTCAATTCACTTATATCGCATGTCTTTGGACTTGTGGGGAAACCGGAGCACCCAGAGCAATCCCACACGATCACGGGGAGAACATGCAAACTCCACGCAGAAATGCCACCTGCCCCAGCCGAGCCTAGAACCAGCAACCTTCTTGCTGTGAGACGACCGTGCTACCCACTGTACCACCGTGACGCGCTGGGAGATTAATATTTTTCTTAAATAGTTTTACGTAAACAACAGTTTTAAACCTATTCTCTTTTAGGCTTTACAACTTCTGAACAACAAAGTGGATAAATACTAGCACTATGTGATTCCACAAAAACATTTATTTCAGCCATCATCTTCAACCAGAAAAATGTTTAACGTATGGCCTTCATGATTCATCTAAAAATGTGCTCCAGTAGATATGAAATGTGGGTAAGTGGGTGGGTAGGGTACATTTTCTTCAGTTTTTACACCAGACAGGGCAATCGAAGATATTACACAAACACAAGCATCTTCTCTTCAACCCATCTTCTTTGCTCACTCTCTTCCTTTCCAGAGGTAATGGAGCGACACTTTATTTTGATAAAGACATCAGGTTGAAACTGACTTAGAGGCTGTCAGCAGTCATAATTGCGGGTCGTTCCTTGGGAAGGCCGGAACAGGACCCTGAGGAGAAAACACAATCAGTTTAAGAGTGCCCTTCTCCCTCCCCTTTCACAGCCCAGTACACTGAATTGGATCAGCCCCTGCTTGCTTTTTTATTTTTATTTCCAGCCCCGCCGTCCTGATTGAATGCCCTCCGGCTGAGAGGCCGGAGATATCCCAGAGTCGGTCAGCCAGGAAAATACAAGCCAGACAGCCAGTGAGTTACAATGATGCTTGTGTGTCGTCAAGCTGTCTCTGTTTAGTGTGTGATAGAGGCCATAAGGTGTTTAAGAGCAGTAAAGCAAACACTTAATGCTACATAGCGTGTCTTGATGAATGTAAACACATTTGATCATCTTGATATATCATCCTCGTTATAGCCGTTTAAACTTGAAGCAACAGTTTTCATTGGAACTTGGTATAAACAATTCAGCAAACGTCAGAAACATGCGATGACTAAACTTATATACAATGGAATGGAAACATAAGGTTATGGGTTATATTCTTAATAGTTTAAACACCTATTTAAACAACCACTATTAGGTTGGTTATTCAAAGATGTTAAAAATCTGAATAAAATATTAGGGATATTTTAACAAGAATAAGTTAGTGAGTTTATCTGAAAAGATTAAAAATATACTTATTAATGGATGTCCCATGTGATTAATCACAATGAATCAAAATGTATGCAAATTGTTGTACACGGGCCTGAAGAATTTGTTACTTAGACTTTTAATTCTAATTGATAGAGGGTGAACAGAGAAAATCAATGTTTATTTCTCATAAAAATATATATTTTTTAAAACTGAGGTACAGGATTCTTATAAATAAGGAGGAAACCGGTTTGTAATAAAAATGTATGGAAAGTTATTCTTTGTGAATGTGTGTTAGACTTTTTTTCCTTCAACAATCCAAACTTTGAACATTCATTCATTCATCTTCATGTCAGCTTTATTCCCTTTCGGGGTCCCCACAGCGGAATGAACTGCCAACTCTCTGGCATATGTTTTACGCAGCGGATGCCCTTCCCTGCCGCAACCCATCGCTGGGAAACATTCACACACACACATTCACACTATGGGCAATCGTTCTTATTCAATTCACTTATTCCGCATGTCTTTGGACTTGTAGGGAAACCTGAGCACCCGGAGAAAACCCACGCGATCACGGGGAGAACATGCAAACTCCACACAGAAATGCCACCTGCCCCAGCCGAGCCTAGAACCAGCGACCTTCTTGCTGTGAGACGACCGTGCTACCCACTGCGCCACCGTGACGCCTAACTTTGAACATAAGGTATCTTATTTCTCAAGAAAATAGGGAAATGTTTAACATTTAACAGGTTAAATAAATAAAAAAGTGCAACTACTGTAGAAACTTATGTATGTTTCATGTGCCCATACAAGAAAAGCATGTGTGTGACGAGAGCTTTGCATCTGTACATATGTTTTTTTATTAGTATTATTATTAAAGTAATTACTCTACAAATATTTGGGTATTGTTGAGGGACAGCTATCTATCGATCGATCGATCGATCGATCTATCTATCTATCTATCTATCTATCTATCTATCTATCTATCTATCTATCTATCTATCTATCTATCTATCTATCTATCTATCTATCTATCTATCTATCTATCTATCTATCTATCTATCTATCTATATATCTTTTTAAATACTATATTACTTGAAACTGGGATTTATTATATCACTAAAACTGGCAACTTCTTAAGTGTAGATTTTGTTTGCTATGGTTGCCCTGCGTGCCAACTTCCTGTTCTGGCAGAGAGCACTTGTCAGTGGTGTGGTATTTGCTCTCATCTGGTCAGCATCTGTTTCTCATTAGACTGATGGTGTCTGCTGGAGTCCACTTAATCTGAAAGTCCATTAAAACCTCAGCCTGAGCTGGGAAGAGCCTGGGCAGAAAGGGGTGTTTGAAAGCATGAGCGGGAGAGATTAGATGTACTCAGTCAGTTCAGGTTAAAGGAGGATCTGTTGGCTTCAGACTCTTTTGTGTTGGGTGAATGCTGTCAGAGAGAGACTGAGTGAAACATTTTCATGGTTGGTATATTGTGAAAAACTGTAGGAGGTTTTAACTGGCTTTCAAAACAATTAAATAATAAAAAAATAAATTCATGTTGATATTTAGAAGAAACGAGTTTGAATGGGAAAAAATAAAACAAATGTCTTGAAGAATTTATCAAAACTTCTGATTGAAAACAATTCATGCTTCTAAAACAAATAAACCAAGGATAAGTTAATGTTAAGAGTGTTAGGAATGCATGAAAGTCCAGGTTTTAAATCTGATAATTTTCCTTTTCTTACTAACACAATCACGAAAAAGAAGGGATATATTTGTACTAAAAAAGGTGCATGAGCAGCTTAGGAGTTATGCTATACATATATATGTTTTTAATGTTTATATATTTTAATATTTACTCATTTAACTATCCTTGCTGTATAGGTCCCATTGATTAAACATGCTGGGCAGTTAAAGAACAACACACAGTTTGTGTGTTCAAATGATGCAAGTTAAATACTGGACTTAATTTAGTAACAATGGAGTTTGTCTTTATTTGTTAGTGCAGAAGGATGGGACACAACATGCATACACACAGATGTGCCGTCTGAGGCAACAGTCATTTAGTATGCATCAAACAGCGCCTCTGACCCTCTCATCAGTCAGACCCAAATTAATGAAGTCACTGGCCCCTCTCATAAGAGAGGGAACTAATCCCCCCCCCCCCCCCCCCTTTCACTCTCTCCTCTCTAGAAAGAAATGTGCAGTGTAGAGGTACTGAATTACTGTTTTTTTTTCACTGTTTTAAAAAGAAAAACAATGTTTGCATTTAATTACGCTTTATTTTGGCCTGTGAGTGGCATAATAAAATGTGTTCTTCCAACTGCAGAGCCATTATTTTTTTCTTCTCTAACAATTTTGAAGTTATTTTAGCATTAGATATTGCTGTGGGACAAGAAAATAGCATCTAAAATAAGATATTTTTTCTGGGAATTCAAGTAATCTACGTTTTAATGCATTTGCTATTTTTTTTAATAAATTCAATTATTTTACCAAGCAATAATCCTGTCATATATTCTGAGATGTATAAAGTATAAATGCATCCAAATAGGTGAGTGAAAAAGTGGTTAGTGAAGATGGACGAATGGTAACACCTTCCGATCATGTTCGTTTTTTAAAAGAAGACATTTTAAAAGAAGCTTTTAAGTAAAGAGAATGAATATAATTACATTTATTCTGGTTAAGTAATATTTTTCATGGAAAAACACAACAAAAAAACATTAACAAACTGTTCACTGACATCAAATTGCCCAGTTGCAAGCCTTTTGTGGTGAGCCATAAGAAGCCTACTAGAAAGCTGTCCAAAAAAGGGCACCGGAGCCTGGGCCCAAGAACAACCCCTCAAGCCCAATGGGAAAATATTTAATAATATATCTTAGCAAGATGCCCTATAACTGCTAGGGCCTGAGACCAATTTCTAATTATATGCCTAACCCTAACCCAATTGTATGACGCTTCTCCCAAAACATATTTCACACAACTGGATTTCCTGAAAATGCATTAAAAGATTTGACTTCGAAGAAAAACAATTCATTGATGAGCTTTTAATACACACACACACACACACACACACGCACGCACACACGCGCACACATATATATAAATAAATATATATATATATATATATATATATATATATATATATATATATATATATATATATATATATATATATATATATATATATATATATATATATATGTATCTCTGAATTTGTGAGAAGCTGGTAAAATGCTGTTGAAGTGTCATTCCCATGTAGTTGACTAAGTTTCTGAGACTAAATGGAATTTAATCTATGAGCATCTTTGGACTTGCCACTGAATTCCTCCTTGTTTTAGCACTAAATCTACAGAGCCACTCTCTGATAAGGTTAATGCTTGAATGCAACCTCAAACATGAGAGTTTCAAAAATCTTTACCCTGGAGTCTGTCCCTCGTCAGTTCAGCAGGTCGTACAAACAGCACAGAGAGAAAGTCAAGGTGCATCTCCCTTCTTTATACCATTTCTCTTTTCTCTCTTTAGCTCAATATGCATCTCTGCATGCCCCCTGATTCTTGGAACAGTGTTAATATAGATTAGTTTGGAAATTCATTACCTTTCCATTATCTTGCACAGAGCGCAATACTATAATGGCTCCCGAGGGAAACAGAGGACACTATACAAACCAAAAGAGGGATTTAGGAGAGAGAGAGAGAGAAAGAAAGAAATATGTGTGTAGAAAGTGTGCATACAGTACAAAACACATCTGAATTTTCTCTCATATATGGATGGATGCCATTATATGCATTTGAAATATCCTCTCAATATCTACGCAAAAAAGTTTAATTGATTTGGAAATTTAAGAGCAACTATTATTTTAAGTTTATTTAAATAGTATAAAATATCGACAACATTTTTGCATATGCCCCAAAATCAATCAAATACACTGTTTTTAATTTTCAAATATAGATATTGGTCATAGTATGTGTCTCGTGCTTTGCTGGGGTTTAACACTGTGACTCCTCCACAAAAAATAAGTATAAAACCTTTTAAATGTTTGTTTCATTGTTGCTGGGTGGTGCCTTAATCTCCAAAAAAATTAGTAAACGGTTGTCAAATGTATGCTTAAGCTGTAAAATTGCATCAAACTTAACACTTCTACTTTATACGCCTCAAGTTAAGTAAATATTTTTGTTTATTGTTACAAGTCACTTTTTTTTATTTTAAATATCCTATTAATGTCAAGCTTAGCTATAGTGATGAAAATACTACAATTAAACACCTAGTGATTTTAATCTGTCTTAAAAATTTGTAATGAAGGTCATTTCCACTTTTTAATGTGTTTTTATTCATTCACTTTATAAAAATTATATTTTTATTCTAACACTACTCTCAATGTTGCATTTAATGAAATTTGAGGGAAAAAAATGTTGTGAAATTTTGCCAGGAACGGCATCACATTGTTGGTTACTGGCCATCTTACCTTATTTAAACAACTTATGACTATTTCACATTTGACTATTTAAGCCAATAAACCCATCACCACGTCTTTCACCTCATCTCATGATGCTTTCTCAAATAGCTTGCCTAGCATGCTTGTAATTGTTTTCCAAAAATATTTTCATCTAGGTTATTTTATGTAAGCGGAACAACAGTTATTTATGTCCTTTATATGTATTTTTCATTTTGAGAAGAAAGTGGATTTGTTGAATTATTCATTCATCTTCATGTCGGCTTTATTCCCTTTCAGGGTCGCCACAGCGGACTGAACCGCCAACTCTCTGGCATATGTTTTACGCAGCGGATGCCCTTCCCTGCCGCAACGATTTGTTGAATTAATCGCCTGAAATATTTTCTAAAAGCAGGGGGGAAAAGACTTGTTTCATGATTGTGTTGAAACTTGAAAAAGAGCCTAAATCATAAACTCTTTCCGCCTTGCTGTCTGCTGAATTAATTCGCAATCCAGACAATATAAGCTTGCAATTACCTGCTGGAATTTTTTGTTAAGATAACTGAATTGGTGCTGCAATAGGCAGGACCTACCTTCAAAATAAAACAGTGCCACAGGCACCACTAATGCTTTTTCATTTGAATAACACATAAACATCACACTGGAACACTAAAACGAATAACACTGTGTAACTAGCTTTGTAACTAGTGTCTGCTGGATTGAATTATAATGTTCAGCTCTATCAATGTTTAAACAGTGGAAGATAAACATTTTTTTTCTGTTTTGTTTTGTTTTTTTAAACACAAAACCAGTTACAAGCTTACTGTTACATTTGTCTTAAAGTAGGAAAGCAATGTCACTATAGAAACGTTTATCCATGCTCAACTATAAGATTGCTTTAAGAGGCCCAGTTATGGTTTGAATGTCAGCGTTATCAATAATACCATGAGACTGGATAGGATCTCTTTGAATAAACAATTATCTACGTGTACTTTGCTCAAATAGAGTTCAAATATGTGCCAGCCTGAAGAGTCTGCACACACTCCAAAGATTTAGCTTTTATTTGTTTCTTTTCGTATCCATACCTTCTGCTGCTCAGTGGGGGATTGAAGGGCTCCATTCTTTGTAAAGTGGCTCGTGAAAAAAGTAACAGTCTCTTAGATTTTACTCTTCTTATATATTATATACTTGTGTTCACTTGTTTCTTGAAAAATACAAGCATTGCACCAGTGGTAACATTGGCATTTACTTTTCTTTTTATACAAGCAAATATTTAAATTAATATTTAAAGATGTTTTCACAAATAGTAAATATAGTTTTTTTTCAAAGTATTTTTTTATGTACAAATACTTCTTGAACGTAAACAGGAATGAATGTTTCCTGTGAGCATAAAGCTGACCAAAATTGGCCAATGAAATCAAAACAACCACTAAATAAGCAATGCTAAGTACCCGTGACTTAAAAGTCCCAACTGAATAATGTTATCACTTACTGCAAGTTATATTTTGACTGTAAAAGTCCAATTATAAGCAATAAAATTTACAAACAAAAGTTACATAAAAACAAATGTTACAAAAACAAGTTTTTATGAACTGTTCTTCAAGCAATACTTTAAGTGATGATTCAGAACTCCATAGCTCGTCTGATATCTAAAGTGCTTAAGCGAGCACATTGTCTCATTCCCCATTCCAGTTAGCATTAATTTCAAACCACTGATACTTGCATACAAACCATCTCCAGATCAGCCCCTGATAACCCTACATGCCCTTCAGAAGCCTGCGCTCAGAGAAGGAACAATGTCTTTTGGTTTCGTCTTTGAAAGCCAGAAAATCTCTCTTCATAACTTTCTCTCTCACTGTACCTGGCTGGTGGAACAAGCTGCCTTCTCTTTTTTTCTTTCTTCTGTTTCATTGTCTTCCTTTCATGACTCATTGATCAGCTGATACTGCTTCTGTTCTGAGCTACTGCTCTTGGTTTTGTTACAAATTTCATAATGTCTCGCTTTGAGCGAGAAAAGAGTCTGCCAAATGTAGGGTTTGCATGTAGTACAAACTTCAAACTTTCAAACTACAAACTTTTTTGCTATTCTCCTTCATCTCTGTTCACTGGTTCGTGTTAAGCGCTCACAAAAATGTCTCTTATCTGTCTATTTCATAGGTTGCTGTCTATTTTCATAAATTCCTACAATCCTACCCTCAAGAATGTTGCATTCAGAAAAGGAACAATGGCTTGGAGTTTGTCTCAGAATGACTGAAAGTTTCTAAACAGAAACTTCTCTGTTACTGTCACTGGCAGGTGGAGCAAGCCCCCTATCTTTTAAAAAGTGGAAGCACTTCGGATTATTACCTCCTTCCACCACGTTCATGTTCGGTTGATGCACTGCATGAGTAAATCACAGGGGTTAAACTTCGAAGTACACAGCTTATGTTCTCACTCTATGAGCCGATGTTCGGTGCAACCTGGCTGCTCACACTGTATGTCTTCAAAACCATTGACTTTACAGTCCAAAAGTGACTCATGACTCTTGTCACATAACTGTGACGCTCACTCAAAGATTCTCACCAAAAACCTTGTGCAATTCTATGTGCAGAAGCTATTGAAAATAAAAGAAAAATGTGTATGGACAAGGAAATGAGATGTTTCATTAAATCAGCTGATATAGCTGCCTCAACAGTGCGATATCCTCGCAAAGAGTGAGCAGGATTTCAAACCGGTTTGATTTTCTTGGACCATACAATCGTGGGTCTGAAACATCTTGTGTAATCACTGGTCGTTACCCCAGGTGCATTCCATGAGTCACACTCAATCTGCTCTCCTGCACCAACTCTTCCAGTACTATTCCTATAATCAGTAGTTCATGTTTAGGCTGTCTTCTGACTGTCTGCGCTGATAAAGTTGCCATTGCCAATTTGGTTCTGGCTCTCTGAGATTTCATTTTAATCTTTGAGAACATGTCATGCGACACAGGTTACACCACCACATGATGGTTAAATTACTTTGAGACAGACACTTCATCCAGAGAAACACACTCGACTTGGCAAGCCCCAGGATTTGAAAGTATAAATTCCTAATCAGGCAAGCACATTCCCGACAATTAGAGTGGATCAACGCAATGTCTCCCCTCATTTTTCACATTAGAGTTTGACTGAGAACAGATATGACTGTATGCTTTCACATAACTGCCTAGATCACATTACAGAAGAAAATGCAGTCAAGTTGACAAAGTATTCTCCTGTGCTGCTTGCTCTTCAAAGCTTTGCCTTAAGAGACCAGTGTTTGAACTGCCGAAACCCTTCAGCAGAGATTTGCTGATTCATTTGTTTTGCTGATATGCTACCTGAAATAAACACAGAACTGGTTGTAAAGCTCTGAGACTTTTGGTCTGCTCCAAATGCAAATCCTAAAAGAAAATTCAGGTGGAATCAATCATTGTTTTTTCCCCTCCAGTTTGAAGTGCTTGCAAAAAGGACCATGAATTAAATAGTCCTCTTGAACTTCAGCTGACTAATATTTTTTATTCTCTTGTTAGTCCTCTATGATATTGATTACATTACGCATGATCCTTCCACATAATGAAGCATCTACTTCAAAAGTCAATTTTTGGTTGATTCAATTTAGCAACTAGAATTGGCTTTTGTTAAAACACTTGCAAAGGATAAAACTGAAATTTGTTGAAACTTTGCAGTTTTCTGTCATTTTCTGAATTTTCAGAATAAAAATGGTCGCATCATGTTGGGGCTAATGCTAATGCTCATAGCTAATGAGAGACAGGGAATACAGTTGATGTGTTAATCAAACTAACAAAACCTTTGTCCTATAAAGGATCCAAACCAAGCTACTTGCACACAAAAAAAATAAAAACCGATGAAATGGGAGGGGGGGTGTTTAAGTAGCACCTTTTATAAAAAGAAAATATGAGAACACAAAGTTCCAGCTTTGTTGAGAGAAGCAAAGGAAAAGTATCAGTGTGGTGGAGTATCTCTGTATATTGAAAAACATCATGGTCTTGGGTGCTTTTAAGAAATTGTTTAAAGCAGTTTGTTCTCAGTCTACCATTCTTTCTGCCCTCAAGCCACATTTTTAAAAGGTTTTTGCCAAAATGTATATAAAACTACCTTGGCATTGGTATGAGAGAAGTAATATAATAAAAATGTATTTCATAAATAAAATTGTAGAGTTTTAGGTAAAGATTGCCGACTTTTTATAAACCTACAGAGTGTGAGGGGTAAGACTAGAGATTGAAAAATTGCAATGAATAAATAGCTAAAAATGATGGAGTGTTATATAGTGTCGGCACTACTGTCTAGCTCAGTTTCGGCGAATGTAGCTGTGAACAGTGGAAGTCAGCAGGTTCTTGCATAGAATTTCTTGGCCGTGTCTAATTGAGTACTATAATTAGAGCATTATGGCTATGTTTATAGCTATGTTTAATTCATGCGCTGATCTTACTTTCTCCAGGGATGGCTTTAGCTCAAGTAAGAGCTGCTTGGTTTTGAACATCAGATACATGTATATGGACATTTTTTTATATTATCTCAGAACTGAATCAACATACACAGTTTGATGTTTAAAGCTCTGTTTTGGATTTCTTCTTTTGCTTGAATATGTTGTCATTATATGCCCAAATCCCTTGGCACTTGTTTTTACTGTGATCAAGTATATTGCCTTTTTGTTTCAGAATCAATATAGGTACTTGGTGATGATGTTGGAGTTTAATTTGACTCAAAATTGAAACAGTATAATGAAAGTGGTTGAAACTGGTGTGAATTAGCACATCTGCAAAAGACAGAAAGGGATATAGAGGCTGGCAGCATGCTGAGATAGGTGGTATATGTTCACAAAAAAGACACTGTCCACCATCAAAGGATTAGTTCTAGAGAATGCAGTAGTTTCTGGAGGAGGCTCAGATGTCTGTCTGCCTGGGTCTCTTATCACTTCTCTATGCTCAAACTGTCCTTCACCTTGCCTGGCACTGAGCATGATTATGCTAGTCACAGGCTGCAGATGGGGAACGTCTGACATCACATATACACACTGAGAGCATCACAATCACACATACAGTACACACACAGATGGGGCATGCAGGGACAGAGTGAGGACCAAGGCAAAGGGTGCGAGTTTGACTGTGTGTGACAGGGTGTGACAGAGATCCGTCACTTTGGTGCAAAAAGCATCCGGAGCTCCCCTAGAGATGCGTCACTCTGTGACAGGCCTGATGTCTCAACAGACACTCAAAATAAAGCCTTCTATAGACATAAAGATTTATATTCTCTAAACTATGCTTTTATTTAAAACTTTACATCTTAATTATTGTGTGGCGTTCATATTATTGTTACTCGGGCAGTGTTTGCAGGGCGGGTGAAGCCATTAGGTTTTGAGGATTTTAATTCAACCAATTAATCAGAAGAAACAGAATCAGCTTTATTGCCATATGTGTGTGTGCACACACAAGGAATTTCCTTTGGTTCAAAGGCGCCGTCAGTGCAAACAATAAAGTACAATACAAACCACAACACACACCACATAAGTACAATAAAGTGCAACACAACAAGCAGTTAACAGAAGGCTATGAGGTAGAATTAAGGCTTGATGAACTGTAAACAGTTGAACAAAGTCTATAAAGTGTGGTGTGCTTAAGTGCAAACTGCAGGGAGATGAAATGTGCGAGAGTTTCCAGGAGCAGGTAACAGATGACAGGGAGATAAGAGCTAAGAGTTCAGCAGACGGATAGCTTGGGGAAATAAGCTCTGTTTGTGCCATACAGTCCTGGTGTTGGTGGCTGTGAAGCGGCAGCCAGAGGGCAAGAGCTCAAAAAGGTGGTGTCCGGGGTGAGTGGGGTCTAGAATGATTTTGTTAGCCCTCTTTCTCACTCTGGTGGCGTACAGGTCCTGGAAGGAGGACAGGGGAGCACCGATGATCTTCTCAGCCATATGAATAGTCCTCTGAAGTCAACTGACGTCTTCTTTAGAGGCAGAGCAAAACCAGACAATGATGGAGGAGCAGAGAACAGAAAGGAGACTGGATGACCGCAGAGTAAAACTGGGTTAGCAGTGTCTGTGGAAGATTGAACTTCTTCAGCTGTTGCAGGAAGTACAGTCTTTGCTGGGCCTTCTTCACAGTGGATTTGATGTGTGTGCTCCACTTCAGGTCCAGAGAGATGATAGTGCCCAGGAACCTGAATGACTCCACTGGTGTCACAGTGCTGTTCATGATGGTAAGGGGAGGGTGTGCAGGGGGGCTTCTCCTGAAGTCCACTACCATCTCCAATGTTTTGAGGGTGTTGAGCTCAAGGTTGTTTAGACGGCACCAGAGAGCCAGATGCTCCACTTCCTGTCTATACGCAGACTCCTCACCATCCTGGATGAGACCAATGATGGTGGTGTTGTCTGCAAACTTGAGGAGCTTTACAGAGGAGTTGTGCGAGGTGCAGTCGTAGGTGTAGAGAGAGAAGAGAAGAGAAGTGAAGAGAGAACAAACCCCTGGGGTGCATGATGTGAATTTCCCCATCCTCACAAGCTGCTGTCTGTCTGTCAGTCAGGAATCTTGTGATCCACTCACAGGTGGAGTCAGGGACGGAGAGCTGGGAGAGTTTGTTGCGAAGCAGTGATGGGATGATGTTATTAAATGCTGAGCTGAAGTCCACAAACAGGAGCCTCGCATAGGTCCCTGGCTAATCCAGATGTTGCAGGATGTAGTGCAGCCCCATATTATCAGCATCCTCCACAGACCTGTTAGATCGGTAGGCAAACTGCAGGAGGTCCAGTAGGGGTCCAGTGATGTTCTACGGATGGCCCAGCACCAGTCTTTCAAAGGACTTCATGATCATGGATGTCAGGGGCACTGGTCTGTAGTCATTGAGACCTGAGATTTTAGGCTGCTTGGTTTATGAAAGTTTATGTTAAAATACTGAAAAGATAATTTGTTTAGTCAAGCAACATGTGATATAAGTAGTAAATATAATTGGGGTTTTATTCTTTAACCTTATTTCTTCTCATTTGGAATTTAAACCATGTGTGATTTAAACCATGTTCTCATTACTGTCACTTTGATAGGGTTGTATTTTATTGTATTTTGGGGCTTTTAATTTAATTCACACATCATGCAATTTTAAACTAAAATTTAAAAAAGACAAAATCTACAATTTTCACAATTTTACATGCCCAAATTTTTTTCTGCATTACTTGTGTGCTTATTTAACTTCTCAAATGTCCACACAAGGTTAAATACTTTTGAAATTGAGAATTTTTTCCAATTGTTGTTAGTGTTGTTCTAAGCTACAGGGACCTAATCTTCAATCATAGCGCAATGCAATTTATTTTGTTTATTTAGGAATCCATTTAGCTCCCATGATGTTGCTTGCTAATCTTTCTGGGTCTCTTGTTTACATTTAGATGACACAGTAGTCAAACATACATTACAGTCTCAATCATTTCAAAACAGATAAAAAGCACACACACACACACACATATATATATATATATATATATATATATATATATATATATATATATATATATATATATATATATATATATATATATATATATACACACACACACACTCACCTAAAGGATTATTAGGAACACCTGTCCAATTGCTCATTAATCCAATTATCTAATCAACCAGAAAGGTTAACCAAGAAAGGTTATTTACGCAATTTTGTCCATGGAATGGTTGTTTGTGCCAAACGGGACAGTCTGAGTTTTTCGCTATCTGCTCAGTTACTGGGATTTTCCCGCACAACCATTTTTTGGGTTTAAAAAGAATGGTGTGAAAAGCATAAAACATCCAGTATGTGGCAGTCCTGTGGGCAAAAATGTCTTGTTGATGCTAGAGGTCAGAGAAAAATGGGCCAACTGATTAAAGCTAATAGCAGGGCAACTTTAACTGAAATAACCACTCTCTACAACCCCTCTACAAGCATTTGTGAAGCCACAACATGCACAACCTTGAGGCGGATGGGCTACAACAGCTGAAGACCCCGCCGGATACCAATCATCTTCGGTACAAATAAGCTCACCACAATTGGACAGTTGAAGACTGGAAAAATTTTGCCTGGTCTGATGAGTCTCGATTTCTGTTGAAAAGTTCAAATGGAGAATTTGGCATAAACAGATCGAGAACATGGATCCTTCATGCCTTGTTATTACTGTGCAGGTTGGTGGTGGTGGTGGTGTAATGGTGTGGGGGATGTTTTCTTGGCACACTTTAGGCCCCTAATGCCAATTGGGCATTGTTTCAATGCCACGCCCTACCTGAGCATTCTTTCTGATCTTGTCAATCCCTTTATGACCTCTATGTACACATCCTCTGATGGGTACTTCAAGCAGGATAATACACCATGTCACAAAGCTCAAATCATTTAAAATTGGTTTCTTGAACACGACAATGAGTTTACTGTACTAAAACGGCCCCCACAGTCACCAGATCTCAACCCAATCTCCATCAACTGCAAGATGCTATCCTATCAATATGGGCCAACAGTTCTAAAGAATGATTTCAGCACCTTGTTGAATCAATGCCACCTAGATTTAAGACAGTTCTGAAGGTTAAATGGGGTCAAACGCCGTATTAGTATGGTGTTCCTATTAATCCTTTAGATGAGTATATATATATATATATATATATATATATATATATATATATATATATACAAAATTAATCCATTCCGGGGGGCCTTCGCATGCTGAACTATTCATGTGTCAAAGCAGGTTTTTCATGTAAAATGCCTAATTTGTTCCAAGCCGTTTCAATATTCACAAATTCAGAACTAACACGAAACCAAAAGTTTGCCTGAAGAGAGCACGCGGGAACACAGCATTCGGACTGGAACTGGTCAATAGCAGAGCAGAACATTTGGTGGTTCGTTGAATGCAGTTACGTAATACCCAGTGTTGTCTTCCATTCAAATTTCACATGACGAAAATGTATTTCTCACGCATGTTTTCCATATATTGAAAATGTTATTTGTGTAGCCTTTCGTATTTTGAATCTTCCGTGATGTGAATCTCGAGGTACCGCTTTATAAATAATTTAACAAAAAAAAAGACTGTTTCTTAAGTATTATAATGTTGCCAGGTTGTCTTATGTAATGTGCTATGATATAATAGACAGCTGTAATGTCTAATGTAATTAGTTTAGTTGGAGGAATGATTAAGTTACCACCCTCCATATTTCTAATTTGATGATTAAGAGTCTGTTTTTGGTATTTTGACTGATTTCTATGGCTAATTTTATTCTGTACTGCTAATCAGGAGTCTCTTGTGCATTTTGCCCAGTAAATCCCAGTATAATGTAATAACGTAAGGAACTTTTTTCAGCAGAGAGTTTCTCAACTGCTTTAATTAACTTTTTTTAACTATTGAAAAATGCTTCTGATCAAAGCAAGCTCTTTTTTAGCATTGTCACTTCAATGCAAATGATAACTTTGCCTTCTTGTGTTGCACTCTCGTGTCATAAACTGTAACCTCTTAGAGGCGTAAGGCCATTTTCTGCTTTGATTGTCGCCGTAGTTTCAGTTATGTCTTACTCATAAATTCACAAAAAGCAGGAACTAATCTTGTGCTGTTTTTTGTAGCTGTAAGTGATATTTTTTATTCTCTAAGAGGTGGACATTTGAAAGAAAGAGTTCATTGTGTGCCAGGTTTTCACTTTAGCAGTTAGCTTCCCCTGACTGCTACACTTTAGCCCAGTGGTCTCAAACTCAATTCCTGGGGAGCAGAAGACCTTGCATGTTTTGATCCAACTATCTTTTAAGAGACACACCAGTAGCTTCAACCAAACTCAGAGGCACTCAAAGAAGGTATTTTAGTAAAGGTAGATTTCTTTGGCCAAGACCTGCCTAGGATGCCGTTTGAGCAACGGCAAACAACGAATTGTCTAGTTTAGTTGCAAAGTGTGGATGAGGAAGTGTCACCACAACAACTAGCTAATGACTCCGAAAATGAGCGATAAAGTGAAGCTACAAGATTGGAACAGCAATCTTCTATAATTTATATTCTATAAAATAATAACTTCAGCAAACATTCCGTGTGCATGGCATCTGAGGTTTGTTCCTTATTTGGCTTGTGTCACTTCCTTTGGGGCTTGCTGGTTATTAAAGGTCTAATTAGAACTTAATTTATTTCCAGTTTAAATTATTCTTTGTGGTATTTATGAACCAGACTTGCTTACATCCAGAAAGGAGATGTGATGAGCCATGAGGTGCAGGATTGTAAAAGTGAGGCAAGTTTTTGGTTTATATAGCATGTTGTATTAACATAAATAAGCCACATTCCTGTTCAATCAGGAATTAAAAGAATAATAGAGATATGTTAAAACTAAAACTGCAGTTTGTGAGATGGTAATCATTAAAATGAAAGGAGTATGAACTACAGATTCCAGCAAAATATTAAGCTGTTTTACGCTTTAGTTAGAAGATTTTATCTTTCAAAGCCGTTCTAACTTCCCAGGCTGATTGATTTAAGAGGAGTTTAAGAGACCCACTACCACTGTTGCAAACAAGTTCATTTGGGGTTTAGTAGTCTAAGGCCTGCTTAACCATAGATTTATGCAATTAACTTTGTGCTATTCAATGTTGTGCACTCTGTGTTTGATGTTGCAGCCGTTTAGCACTAAATTTCCCCTCGGGGATCAATAAAGTGTAAGTGGGCAGCTCTTTTTTCCCTCTTTTTTGAAGCAGACAAGGCTCTTTTTATTGCACAATTCTCTTGAATGCAAGCAGCATCATGAGTTTCCTCCCAAAACTAAGGAGGTGAAAAAACAATTTAATGACCGCAACAACAAAAAAAAAAAAACAGATGGGGCACTGAATTTCTCAGTTAGGAAAATTATATACATTTCTATTCCTATTAACTTTTTTTTCTCAGTTTTGCCATATTATCGTGTTGATTTCTTTTAAACTTGAGCACATTAACAAATTAAAATAAAGGTACGAGATGAAAGGATTTTCTTTCAATGGTTAATACATTAATGAATTAAATTATTTTCTTGTACTAGAGCTTATACTTAAGCCAGCAATAATGTTTTTTTCCAGAATATTCTTCAGAATACCTTTCACCCTGAGTGTCAAGCACCTGGCATGAATTGTAAACTAAACACAGCATTGTACTTGCATCATGCTCTTATCTTCAGTCACAATATTAATATTAGCAAGAACACAGATGTAGTACAAACTATCTCTGTCACTTTCAGACTGTGTCAGTGTCTTTAAAAGAAAGCCTCACAGAGACACAATGAGAAGATAAGACTTGACACACATTTAATCAACTCAGTATTTAAAACTGACTAGTGCATGAGAAATAAAACTCAGATATATTGAAAAAAAACATCGTATATAAAGACAGGGAACACAATAGATTATATATACAGTTGCATAGAAGAGATTACAAGGCTGTAAAAACTATGCAAATATGAATTTTAATAAATTCAATTAAGTTGAAGTAAATGCTGCTGTTTATGATTTTGGATCCAACAAATCAATCTTTTTTTCAAATTGACAGATAAAATGATTATTTAGAAGCAAAGTTGTTTTTAAATTATTTTTTACACTTCTTTCTTTTTAGAGAAAGACACAAACCAACATCTGTTTCAGATCTGTCTTTAACAGGATAATTGCAGATTATGTTAATCTGTTACCAAATCTGTCTAGATCGCCCTTCAGAAAATAACAACATTGATCCCGGTCTCCATGGCAACCCTTGGCTGATTTGAATCTTAATCTCTCTTAATGTTGTGTAATGTGTGTCTTAGCTCTCTAAGCACTTTTTTAATCTTCCAAAGTTATATGCACACTCATACATTCAGTAAAAACCATAAAAAATAAAGAAGAACGAGGATATACTTTGTACTTTGTGTGATAAATAGTTCTTAAGGATTTCTTAAAATTGTGGAGGGAAAAATTACATATCGCATTTAAACTATTTTTAAAGAGAGATTAACCTATTGAGCAGATGGAGTCTAGAATTTACAGCTGTGACCGAATGTGGAACATCCATCCATCGACTTGTCTGTTAAAGGATTGTCCCATCCAATACGAGGTGACAGACACGAAACAGGCTAAATCTAGGACTTATGTGTAGATGTCTGTTACTATCTGTAAAGTAATCTTTAATGACTCCATATGTGTTTTCTTCTTACTGAGATAATATGGTTTAAAGTGTTTTTATCTCTATGTATCCCCAATCTAACCCCAGAGTTTAGTCTCTTAATCCAGATGCATCTAGAATAAATTTTGTGCGTTTTCTGACCAATTGTGGAGAGAGATAGAGATCATGCTTGAAAGAGGACAAACTGATTTATTTATTGGATAGTTTCATATATGTTTGGAAAGTTAATGGGATTGATTCATTAGTAATGAGTACTTTCTGAGAAGAGTGTCTTTCATCAAAGAAAAAGTTTTTGAAATTAGTCTGGATAGATTTACTTCATCAAAAACTATTTAACAGTAGTGGTTTTAGGACTTTTTAGGGGTGCAACAGCATCTTAGCACACCTAAAACTACATTTTGTGCAAATTCTGACTATAAATACTCTCCAGACTTCAATTAATATCCATTTCATTGGGAGACAAACATAAGAGTACGAGTATCATTTTAGCACATTGATTTGTGGGGTTTTTGTCATTTATATCAACCTGACCCATGAAAATGTAATGGTTACTTTCGTAACTCCCGTTCCTCGAATAGGGAAAGGAGACTTACGTTGGTGACAACTATGGGAAGCTCCGCTAGAGGCGCTCTACTCATTCCACACTGTTTCAAAATGCCAATCAGTGAAAGCTCTGATGGTCACGTGATCACTCTGTCCCGCATAAACTGGAGGCGAGCGTGACACTATTTCTGTTGTGACACTGGACTCATACTTACCCCTAGGCAACCGGACTTACTCACGACCTTACGGTTGTGGCTGGGGGACATAAGTCTCTGTTCCCTATTCAGGAAATGGGAGTTACAAAAGTAACCATTATGTTCCCCATCAGTCGGTCACTACGACTTATGTCGGTGACGACAATGGGAACACCCTGCAAAATGCCACAACTTCCACATCGGCCAACGGCCAGGCAGATCAATATACCGGCTCTGAGCGGGTCCTCCTCTGCCCTGGCCTTAAGTATAGACTTAATTTTTAATGGGAAATCAGCAATTTTCTCTCATACTGACTCATACCAGAGGAAGGAGCATCAAGCTCAGAGCTGAAGGGAGGTCGCACGGAGGCCGTACTCGCCACCTTGAAGGCTGGACTTCTGGCAGTTTAATACATGCGGGGTCATAAAAAGATTCAGCCGGTAGTCCCCCATAGAGGGCACACATGTGGACAGAACTCAGGAATATTCTGCTTACTCTACTACGCCTGTAGGGCTTGAGGTTATCTCACGTATCACTAAGAATGGCGCAACCCAAGCTGGACACCCCTTCATACATCTCAGACAATGCCACCACCACTTAGCACAGCTTAAGGGACGGATTTAACGCTTAGGTTATAGTACCTGAAGAAGGTGTTGGGTGTCGACCAACCCACAGCCTTGCAGATCTCTGCCAGCAGAGTCCCCCTTGCCAATGCCCAGGAGGCCGCAACACCCCTGATAGAGTGGGCTCTCAACTGCAGGGGGCAAGGGACATTGGAAGCTGTGTATGCGGTAGAGATGGCCTCCACTAGCCAGTGGGCCAACCTCTGTTTTGGAGACAGCCTTCCCCATCTGCTGTCCTCCAAAGAATACAAAGAGCTGATCAAAAATTCTAAGGTTCCGGGCCCTTTCTACATAGATCCTCAGTGCTCGAACTGGGCAATTGGGACCAGGGGCTGATGCTGCCTCCTCTCTGGGCAGAGCTTGGAGGTTCACTATCCGAGTTTTACAGGGGATGGTAGGAACCTTGGGCACATATCCAGGCCTTGGCTTCAGAATAATATAAGTATCACCAGGTCAGGATTACTTTAAGCAGGTCTCATCGACAGAGAGTGCCTGCAGATCCCCCACCCTCTTAATCGAGGCGAACGCGACCAGGAGCGCTGTCTTAATTGACAGATATTTAAGCTCTACTAATTCAAGCGGCTCGAATGGAGGACCTTGAAGTCCTCTAAGGACAATGTAAAGGTCCCAATGGGGAACCAAGGACGGCCTAGAGGGTCTAACCCTTCTGGCCCCTCTGAGGAATCTGACCGTTAACTCGTGTCGTACCAACATGTTGCCTTCAACTGGAAGAACCATGGCGATGTAAACCTTCAGGGTGGATGGAGAGAGTCCTTGATCCAGACCCTCTTGAAGGAAGGTTAGCACGAGTTCAACGGGGCAGCTACTCGGGTCTACTTGGCGAGAGTGACATCAGTCGACGAACCAATCCCACTTGCCGGCATAACAGGCCCTAGTAGAGGGAGCTCTTGCAAGAGACAGAGTTTGAACCACAGCCTGTGGCATTACCAAGGGGTCCTCCGCGGCATGATGTGTCAGAGATGGAGATTACAGAGGTCTGGACGCGGTTGCTTGTGCCCACATCCCTTGGTCAGAAGGTCTGATTGCAGGGGAACTGCCTAGGGAGGGACTGTAATGAGGGAGCAGAGTTCTACGAACCAAGGTCTGTTGGGCCAATAAGGTGCCACCACTACAACCACTGCTTGATCCTCCCTGGTCTTGCACAGGAGGGTTGCAAGGAGGCTCACTGGGGGAAAAGCATATAGGCCTTTCTTCCTGGGCCAGCAATGCGCCAGCGCATCTATCCCGAGAGGAGCCTGGGACAGAGCATAGAACACCTGGCACTGAGCATTCTCTGGGGCGGCGAACGGATCTACCTTCGCTATACCAAAGTGTTCCCAGATCTGCTGGACTGCCAGGGGATGGAGTCCTGACCGGGATTTCCACAGAGTGCATCCACTGTCTCTGATTCAACCTGCCGGGGATATGGCCTGCAACTAGGGACAGACCACAATGCTGACTCCAGAGGAGCAGTCTGCGGGCGAGAGCCAACAAACGGGGTGAGCGTAGCCCTCCTTTTCGATTGATATACGCCACCGCTGCAGTGTTGTCCATCCTGACCAACACGTAAAGTTCTATGAACGCAATTTAGGGAGGAGCGATCAGATAATTAGCGAAAAAATCAACAGGTGTTTCCAATCCCTCTGCTCGATCAAGAGATAAAACCGCAACCACTCCACTTCCAATTCGACGATGAAATGCAAAACTGTTAAACCAGCTTGCTCTCGTCTGCTTAAAACAAATAACAACCCGCTAAAGGAAATGTCGACTAGGCTTACCTCACCATCTGCAGCGGACCAGACCGGAACCCCTCCGGGATCCGAAGCTTCGCTGCACTCTGCGCCAGGCACTCCCGACTTGCAGGCTCCCCCCAGCAACAGGCCCCGAACACGGGCCTCGTTGGCAGCAATGCACCGGTCCTGCGGTTCACCATTGGTTAACTCAGCAGCAGCCTTCTCTCCAACCTCTTCCTACCGGTCATCTCGCAACTTTTTCCCACTCGTCGAGCACTGGACCGTTAACAGTCTCCGCCAAGCACTAATCCAAGCGGGCGCTGCACCCTCCAAAAAAGCGAACAAGGCGGAGCTGTTACAGCTGTATACCACTCTCACAGCTTCCTCCTCGCCGGCGCCCGGCTGCTCCACTCTGCCCGCACCACTGCTCCGCCGCCAGCGGAGTACTGCCCCACCCAGTTAGGGTGGGGCAGTGGAATCAAATCCCTTACTGGGGAGCACTCGACACTGACCTGCATAACAAAGTGTTCTTGGGGTGCCGTAATATCTCCTGCGCCATCTGCCGCTCTCATGTGCACCCCACGTCAGCCTGCTCCCAAGTCAACCCCGCAACTAGCCTAAGCGTAGCAAAGCCTTCCCACTCATCCTCTGTCTACCCACCCAATATCAAGCCACACACAAACCCTGCCCCTTCCCCACTACTGGGTCAAAACCCACTTTGTTTTGCGTTCAACGCTGCAAAATGCCTCCGCAGCAAGTGCAAGTACTTGCACATCTGCTCTTTTTGTGGAGGGGCTCACTCCCGCTTGGTCTGCCCAACAAACAGGGCTTCAAATAAATCTTTTACAAACAATGCATCGACTCCTGTCTTAATCCCCCAGTTAGCAACCGAACTTGCAAACCATCCCAATACAGAGTTTCGTGATTATCTCTTGTCCGTCTTGAGCCAAGGTTTTGATCCCGGGGTTGTGGCCCCAATAACCAGGAGCTTTATCTGTAACAACCTGCAAACAGCCCTAGCTGAACCTGACATCGTGGACAAACTAATTAAGAAAGAGCTAGCTTCAGGCTTCATGATAGGCCCTTTCGAGAAACCACCTTTTAGCGTTTACAGAGTAAGCCCAATCGGCGTCGCCACAAGAAAATTCTAAGGAAAGAAGCGGCTAATAATCGACTTATCAGCCCCACATAACTCGACCGTCCCCAGCATTAATAGCTTGATTCCATCAGATGAATTTTCCTTAAATTACCATGACATCAATCAGGCAGCAGACTTAATTATATCAGCCGGAAGGGGTGCCTGGCTAGCAAAACTCGATATCTCATCAGCATTTAAAATCATGCCAATACACCCAAACTCGTGGCATTTATTTGGGATTTCCTGGAAAGAAACATTCTATTTTTCGGTCCGCCTGACTTTCGGCTGCAAAAGCAGCCCCAAAATCTTCGATATGCTTTCTGAAGCAATCTGCTGGATATTGGTGAATAATCACGGCATCTCGCACCTATTGCATCTACTGGACGATTTCCTAATTATCTCTCCACCCCACGACACACTGACCGACCACTTACTCCGCACCAGAAAGGTTTTCTCCGATCTCGGCATTCCGATCGCAGAGGACAAAACCCTTGGCCCTGCAAAAATAATCAAATTCCTTGGAATCATCATTGATTCAGAGAAATTCCTGCTAAGTCTCCCAAAAGAGAAGATAGATAGCATTATTCTCATTTCCTCTTCCATTCTCGACAACGCTTCCTCTACAAAACGAGAACTGTTATCCCTGCTCGGGCACCTAAATTTCGCCATGCGCATCATTCCCCAGGGCCGCCCCTGCTCCCACCTTCTTGCTCTGGCCTCCACTGTAGCAGAGTTAGAACATCATTTCAAAATCCCCGAAAACTGTCATGGGGACTTGCACCTCTGGCTGTCCTTTCTTAGGCAATGGAACGGCATTTCTCAAATGGAACAACAATCTCTCCCAGTCCCCCGAGGACATTAACCTTTTTACAGATGCGGCCCCTTCCATAGGTTTCGGAGCCTATTTTAGGGGCCGCTGGTTCACTTCCACCTGGCCCAGCCAGCTGGAGTCCCACCCCACTTCCTCCGCATTATTCGACCTCTACCCCCTAGTGGCGGCGGCATACCTATGAGGCGACGAGTGGTGTGCCAGATCTGTCCTCGTCCACTGCGATAATGAGGCAGTCGTGCAAAGCATTAATAAAAGCCGCACCAGTTCCCAATCCATGACTCCTCTCCTAAGGCGGCTCATATGGCTCTCTGCTTGCAAACAATTCATTATTAAACCAAATCATGTGCCAGGGCATCTCAATACAATCGCTGACTCTTTGTCTTGTTTCTCCCTGCAGAAATTCAGGGAGCTTGTTCCGGAAGCGGAGGTCAACCCAACTCCGGTCCCTCCCTATTCGGAGCTAATATTCCTCTGAACCACCCTCTCAAAGGTCTTCTGGACGCATCACTGGACAGCATTCTCCAAGCAGTCTCCTACCGAACCCTTCCTTCATACCTATCTGCTTGGAACATTTTTAAAACTTTCCACGCAACCTACAACACGCCCTTCCCTGACTTCTCACTACTCTCAGTCACCTCATTTATCTCCTTCCTCCACCACGTTTGGAGCTCGCAAGTGGGCTCCATCTGAGTTATCTGAGCGGAATTAATTTTTTCCATAAATTATTATATGGCACCCCTTCTCCTCCCAAACAAACATGCAGCTCAGATGCATTCGGAAATCCCAACCCTCACGTCCAGACCCCAGACTACCTATCACACTCGACATCCTTCACAAATGCATCCTAACCCTCCGCTCAGGATACCAGTCATCGTCGATTTCTCAAACCTTAGAAATTATGTTCCTTCTTACTTTTTTCGGGTTTCTGAGATGCGCCGAATTCACAGCGTCATCCACGTTCGACCCAAAACTCCACCCCACCATTGGAGACCTTCTGGTCCTCGAAAAGGACACCATCTCTTTTCGCATTAAACAAAGCAAAACAGACCAAACAAGAAGAGGCCATTTCATCTACCTGTTCGACCTCCCTTCTCCAATTCAGCCCTTTCAATCCGTCCTGCATTACCGCCTCAGGAGGTCCTCCCAAACTCTTAGCCCATCAGAACTGCTGTTCGTTGATGAGTCCGGTGAACCGGCCAGTCGTTTCTGGTTCCAGAAACACCTCAAGTCGGTTCTGAGGAAGTCTGGAGTTTCACCCGATAACTTTTCGGGCCATTCATTCCGCATTGGGGCAGCCACATCCGCTGCCCAAAAAGGCCTGCCCTATCACCTTATTCAAAATCTAGGCAGATGGTCCTCAGAAGCATTCCAGAGCTACATCCGAACAAGCCACTCAGACCTGATAACAGCCCATCAAATACTCATCAGCTAACAGCACTTCAACTCCACAAATTCAACAGAACCTCGAAAGCATTCTACCACAGGCTCACATCCCTCCCAGCGCCCCTCTTCTACCCAGCGTGTCTGGTTTCGGCCTGCCTCCAGCGTAAGAGCCCAACTCTCATATTGGCTGGCAGGCCGTTTCCAGTTTGGGGGAACACTAACACAGCGGACAAACCACTTTCCAGCCCCAATACCCAGAGTGTCCGGCGGCGGCCTGCTTATCAGCATATCTGAGAAGACCTCTCAGTTTGATGGCAGGCTGTCTCCGGTTTGGGTCAAAGCATTCTACCACAGGCTCACATCCCTCCCAGCGCCCCCCTTCTACCCAGCGTGTCTATTTTCGGCCTGCCTCCAGCGTAAGAGCCCAACTCTCATATTGGATGTCAGGCCGTCTCCAGTTTGGGTGAAGACTAAAACAGCGGACAAACAACTTCCAACCTCTGTACCCAGCGTGTCCGGCGGCGGCGTGCTTATCAGCGTATCTGAGACCCCAAAATGGTGGTGGTGTCTAGGGTCGGGGTGTAACAAAAAGGTGGAGGAACAGAAATGAAAACGGGAACAACAGGACACAAACAATAACTTGACAAATCAAATGTGCTTTAATTAACAGAACTGGTATTGCCAATGGTAAAATAAATCAAATACAAATACACACACTCCAGGGGCAGAGACTAAGGGACGCCAGGTAAAACAAAACATAAACTAACTAGAAAGTGCAGACAATTCTAAGCTAACTAATTAACATACACAAAGCTAGAACTAATCTACCCTAACTAGGAAGTTATACAATAAACAAACCTGGCGCACACCGCTAAACTAGTGTGTATAACAGAAATAATCCTACGTGCAGAATGTATGTCACGTGACATACTAAGCTGTCTCTGAGACCCTGGAAGTCAGAAGACAACGAACGTGACACACCGGGTAGGTAACAGAAGTGAACTCAAATGGCAACATAAACGAAAGCAAACACAGGGAGCAAGGACAAACAAAACGGGCGGCAACCGAGTGGAGCCACTCTCTCCACGCCGCGTGAGCTAAGGACTCCGCAGAGCCCTCGCTGCTGTACAGGTGTCGGCGCGTTCCTTTTTAACTCCAGCTGCCGCCGCTGATTCGCAAACGAGCCGAAGTGGTCCGCCTCCTTGCTGGTGATCGGCGTCCTAACTGGCGAATCAGGGGACAGCTGGAGTCACCTGCGGAAATAATCAGAAGTGCGCACGGGTGCGCCCACAAGCAGGTGACAGAAAATAAAATGAAACGCTTCAAACTGGCCAGGGCCGTAACACTCCCCACCTTAAAATCAACCTTCCAAATTAAACAACCTATTGGAAGGTTGAACTAAAAGAGACAGAAGTTAATGTGCTTAAAAGGTGTCCAAATGAATTTAAACTCCACAAGAATAAACAAATGAACACATACACACAAATAGACTTACACAGTGGTGCTAAGACCGCAATACAAAGTACTTCCCATCAATGGCAAGCACGCTAGTCTTTACCAGAAGCACCACAACACAAAACAATGGTGCTAGGACCTCCACAGAATGTGCTTCACCAAAACCTCATAAACAAGGTTAGCACATAGGCCCTGAGCGAAGCACCAATTAACTGAACATCAAGGGAGAAAATAACTAAACACAAGTGAACCAAAAAGATGCTAGGACCTCAAACGAATGTGCTTCAGCAAAACCTCACTGAGGCTAGCACATAGGTCCTGAACAAAAGCACCCATAAATAATTGGTCCACACACAAAAAACGAAGTGCTCAAACTAAATGAATGTCTGCTGAAAACATAGTGGCAATTCTCTCCCAAACCACAAGTCAGGAGCTGACAACAAATGAAATGCCACAAACAGAACAGACAAGCTCCCAAAACACAAAAAGCACACAGAACCCAACGTTGCTCCACACAGACAAAACTGCTCTCCACCAATTTTGGGAATCATGAAGATCTCCCGGACGAGCCCCCACTTTGTTACGACCCCAAAATGGTGGTGGTGTCTAGGGTCGGGGTGTAACAAAAAGGTGGAGGAACAGAAATGAAAACGGGAACAACAGGACACAAACAATAACTTGACAAATCAAATGTGCTTTAATTAACAGAACTGGTGTTGCCAATGGTAAAATAAATCAAATACAAATACACACACTCCAGGGTCTCAGAGACAGCTTAGAATGTCACGTGACATACATTCTGCACGTAGGATTATTTCTGTTATACACACTAGTTTAGCGGTGTGCGCCAGGTTTGTTTATTGTATAACTTTCTAGTTAGTGTAGATTAGTTCTAGCTTTGTGTATGTTATTTAGTTAGCTTAGAATTGTCTGCACTTTCTAGTTAGTTTATGTTTTGTTTTACCTGGCGTCCCTTAGTCTCTGCCCCTGGAGTGTGTGTATTTGTATTTGATTTATTTTACCATTGGCAACACCAGTTCTGGAAGTGTTGGTGGAGTGTTGGTGGAAGGTGGTGGAAGTACTGGAGTCTGGGGTGTAGCAGCAGTTTCAACCTTCCGCCGGCCAAAAAACCTCGCTGGTTGCCGTTCAAATCACCAGATCTCCAAAATCCACACAAGGTAATAATCCAACTGTTTTGTGGTGTCTTTCACTAGCCGTCAGAGTTTAGCTCCAAAGGAAAAACAGAAGGAGTGTCACGCTCGCGTTCGGTTTATGCAGGACGGCGTGATTCATGTGACCATCAGCGCGTTCGCTGATTGGCATTTTGAAAGAGTGTGGAATGAGTAAAGCGCCCCTAGCAGAGCTTCCCATAGTCGTCAACGACATAAGCCGTAGTGACCGATTGATGGGGAACACATATATGTTAGGTAGAATGCTTAAATTATGCTTAAGTGTTTTACCAGAACATTCTCAACTTGCAGTCTCAGAATTATTTATGGCTTAAACCAATCAAAAGAATTCAACCCAAAGACCCACTATTTTTCATCTTTTAAGAATCTCTAAACCAAAGCATTTGCAGTAATGGGGTTAAAACAAAGTCTCAGGAGGTCATGAGCCTTAAGCCCATTATCCTGCTTCTGTGCAAAAAATTGGATGGAGCTGTTCTGTTCAGGTTCCCTTATCTATAACCATGAAAGTGTATGCGTTGATCAAAAGTTTAACATGGGTTATACAATTTTAGGGCCTTAAAGCTTGGATCCTAAAATCACTCTGCCAATCGAAAAATGAATTCCACAGAGTAACTGCATTACTGTCAAATGGTGTTTGGTCTCTCTCTAAAGGGTGTTATGTTGACTGAGTTATTTATTCCGCTAGTGCTGTGATCTTGTGAGATTTAATAAATTACATTTCTGCATCTGTAAGGAAGATTTCAGATGCACAGTTACTGAATTGGTTTATGCACTCTTTTCTGTTCAGATTCTGCTTGTTAACAGCTGCTCATAGAAAAAGCATAAAAATCTATTAATTATCTCTGTAACTTCATCCTTAGCACTGAGTGCTGAACTGTTTGTAAAGGATGAACAAAATGCTAACTAAGTCCTGCATTTTGATTTGTGTATTTAGTAGACTGGATAGGGCTGGACATTTGATGTTCCCTTTAATTAAATTATTTTAGTTCCAGAGCTCAATATTTAAATTTCAGCTTTGCTTAGTGGAATACTTATTTGTTAATGTATCCAATGGTTTGGTTATTCATGATCCTTGTCTTTTTGTAATTTATGAGAAGGACAGGTTTTATTGAAATTGTGAAAGTGAATGTAGTTGTGTTTGTGTAAGAGTTTTCTTGCTAACACTGCAGTCTGGTCCGGTCCCAAAGAAGGTCATTGGAGACCCGCAGGACAGTTGACCAAACAAAGACCTTGTCAGTCGCCTGAGTTGAGGACAGACTGATCCCAAGCTTCATTTTGACAGGTCATGGGGTTCTTCTGCTGTAGTGTAGGTGAAGTATATGAAAAATAGGGCTTAATGGCTTGTCATTCTCTTGAGCAAATTTGAATGATTTGAGAAACATAGGTGTAAAGAAGATTTCTGAGACCATATTTTATTGTGATCATATAGAGGATCAAATCACGACTTCTCTAGCTTTTAAAGGGATACTCAAAAAAAAGTAGTCAGTAACCACGTCTATGTTATTCCATACCCATAATTGCAGGTCTTAATGTCTTTTTTAGATTTTTTTGGTGAATTCATATAATTAGAAAATTTTGGTGCATTCATTCGCATTACAAATAACATGCATCTGCTAATCGTCTTATGTATGAACAAAATGCCACTCGTAACTGTGAGAAACTGTGTTTAAGTTGGGCTCGATTGTACAAAACCCAGATAAATGTGACCTGGCTGTTGCGACGGAGGTCACATTGCAAAATATCAGATATTTGTCAGATTCAGGAGCTCATATGAAAGCGACCTGGGTTGGATTTGAAAAAAAAAAAATCAGCATTGAGCTGTTCAGATTGTCATGAAAATATCATTCATTCATTCATTCATCTTCATGTCGGCTTTCTTCCCTTTCGGGGTCGCCACAGCAGAATTAACCGCTAATTCCTCTAGCATATGTTTTACGCAGCGGATGCCCTTCCAGCCACAACCCATCGCTGGGAATCATTCACACACACTCATTCACACTTTAACACTATGGACAATCGTTCTTACTCAATTCACTTATACCGCATGTCTTTGGACTTGTGGGGAAACCGGAGCACCCAGAAAAAACCCACGTGATCACGGGGAGAACATGCAAACTCCACACAGAAATGCCAACCAACCCAGCCAAGGTTCGAACCAGCGCTCTTCTTGCTGTGAGACGACCGTGCTAACCAATGCGCCACCGTGACGCTCATGAAAATATCAAATACGGTGTAAAAGAAATCAAATTTGCGTCACTTTCTTTTCACTTGCAGATACTTAGGCTATGTTCAGACTGCTTTTTAAACATTTACAATAAATATATATTATACATTATCTAAACAACATTCTCAGAACATTCCTAGAATGTTTTTGAGAGTGATAAATGTTCTCACAATGTTTTAAGGAAAACGTTCTGGGAACAATGTTCTCAGAACATTCCTAGAATGTATTTTACTGTGACAAATGTTCTAAAATGTTTTAATAACCTTGAGACAACGTTTAGGGAACTAATCTTTATGCAACGTTAGCGGTAACATTCCAGAATGTTTTTGTAATAAACATTTGTTAGCTGGGCACTATCCATTTACATTTTCATTACACATGCAAATCTTGTTGGAGTTTCATGATCTGAATTTCAGAAAAAAATACACAATGACACTATTTAAGACTGAGATATGAAGAACAAATCATTACCAATACTGCTTAAGCATATTAAACAAATGTTGTAGCTTTGAAGCATTGCTACAGGGGTGTGAAATGACTCCCTGCATCCAATAAGACTCTGTATATATAGTATACTCAGTACTGTGTGCTCAACTCCTCTAAAAATAATCAACTTCACCTCATCATTGTGTCATCAAGTACAAACCCTATTATAATTAGTGAATACCAACAGTTACTGCTTGTGTCTGGATTATTAAGACCGTTACAGTAAGCAAAAGTGATGGCTCTCACCTCATAGATAATTTTCCACAATCTCACCCATTGGCATGGATCTGCCATTTTTTGATGAAATAACTGTCATCTCTGGGTACAATGCCTCAAGTACCTTATCTGGCATGAACCTGTATTCTGTGAACTTGGATTGAACTGAAGCTCACATAACAGTAGCTGAACTGCCAATGCACTCTCTCTTACACAAACTTTAGCATTTATAAAGAAACCTGGCTGGGTAACCGGAAATAAAATGAAATTTAAAACAAAACTTTGAAGGGGCACAAAATCTGCGTAATTCACAGAATGAAATGCAATTGATACTTTAGGACAAATGCGGATGCACATAAAGCAGACCATAAAACCATTATCTGACACAAAATTGGTAGAACTTCAGCAAGTAAGTTTAACAAAAAACATACTTTTGCTTCAATCACACATCACTGGTGGTAGGAGATCAAAACTGTGATGAAAATTGGTTGTCTTTTACCAGCTTGACAGCCCAAGTGTAGAATAAATAAAAAAATGCTTGAATTGTTGAACCATACTTTTAAAAAGTACTAACAGAACTAAAACAAAGACAAAAATATTAACCAAACCATGTGTGTGGAATAAAGGGTGTAAGAACATCTGACTATTAAAATAAATCTTCTTTTTTTACTAATTAGCAGTAATGTGCTAGCTACTAAATTGTAGTAACTAGATACAGTCACAAGTTACATGACTCAAAAGTAACTGAGTTACTTTTTAGTTGTGTTAAAAACTAATGAGTTACTATTAAAAGTGAAAAAAGTAATGCTAATAAAAAAGAACTTGCATCTTACTAAGATTCTTTTTTCTTTCATCTCCACTTTAGAAAAACAACATGCATATTTCCACTGTAACAACACCAATTACACAACATGTTTTCTTCTTTGTCGCTACCCGGGTGATGTACACCTATCACTGCGCAATATTTCTTCTTCGTATATCTTTGGGTGATGGATCCATGAATTCCAAAATGCGTTCTTACGCATCCGTCCAATGGGAGGAAATAGGAATAAAAACAAAAGAAACTCACTAACGCAGCATAACGTATTGGTAAATGAGTTAGTTTATTTAAAAGGTACTGGGTTAGAGTATTAGTTACTGCCATTAGTAACATGTTATTGCCCAACACTGCTGTACTGTACAGTCACTAGTTTATTTTCTGATTTACAAACCCCTTTACTCCAATTAATGCAAAGCCTTAAAGAAGGATATTCATTTGATATAAGACTAAATTTATAACTAGTATTTGATTTATTTTATAAAATATTCTCTATTTTATTACATGCCTCATGGAACAGTATGTTTAAACTAAGCTGAGATGATGGGAGCAAGAACGCAATTGGAGCTTATGCATTCTGCAGTTTTGTGAAAAAAAAAAAAATTAAAGCAATTCTAAAAAATATATTTGTTTTTACAGACAACAGGATATTTCTAGAGACCATAAATGGTATTAGTATGAACATAGACTAATTTACTTATATGCTGTTTTAACATAAATAAGGGTTATAAGAGCTGTGACCTGGTAAACTGTACATTGGATTCACAGTCCAAATTTCAGTGGAATTAGGGTTTATATTGAACTCCGACATATGCAGTGGACCATTGCTGACCACTGCTCTTTTTAAGCTCTCTGTGGTTGTCCCCTTTGTAAACAAGATAATCAGTTATACCTAGTCACATTAAGCTGCACACAGAGCTGAATGCAAATAAGAGCTAGCCAAGCTTTCCAGAGCTTCAGCTATCTCAGCTCTTATTGATATAATCTGTAAACTTCACCCACTGTGGTGAGAACAGTTGTAAGCACGGATAACAAAGGATAAATCAGATTAGGGAGGATTGTTTTGCATGTGGTCATTTGGAGACCACTAAACAGACGGCCAAACAATGCTGACATTGCAGGAAACAATCCTAGACAAGAGCTATCTGTTAATCTGTAAAAGTATAATACTTCCACTGGGAAAAATCAAAAGAAGAACTGTTTACATTTTCTGTTTCAATAAATCATTTTAAAATACATTTTATTCTGTATACAAATACAGGGTTAAAATGTGTAAATGGATGATTCTCTGATATCCATGGAATGCTGTGTCTGAGTTTTTTGCCTAATAGTGTGATAGGTCTTTTTAAAATGATTTGCTTATTTATGTATTCATCCTTTACTTTTTTCTCCTCCTTACTTCTTTCATTCGTTTATTTATTTAGTTAGTTTGTTACATTTAAAATTTATTTAGATGTTAAAGAAATAAAGTAAAAAATACATTTGATTTCACACATTTATATAAGGAAACTAACTAAATTAGTACTTAGTATATAAAAAGACATACAAATATTGACAAAACAATATTTGTATACTTTTTTTCAGTTGTGATGACTGTTATATTTCAAGATACCTAGTTTTTTTTAACCCCCATGAGCTGAACTGTATTTATGGACTTTCTGTTCTTTCCTTTGCTTAAGACCTCTGTGACCAACCAATCTCTTATGGCTGAACCATCACAGGCTCATTTGTTCCTCTTCCTCTCTAAAACCCACATACACTGTGTGCAGAATATATATAATATATATATAAACACATTATCGTCTGTGCCAGTGTGTATCTGACACATAAGTCGCGGTCCATTCGTTGATTTTCTGAACAGACATTGGTTTAGTTTAGTCCAATTAAATAACAAGCCCCTCCCTCCAGCATCAGACCAAGTTTGTAAATGTTCTGTTTGCCCCAGACTTTGGATGGAGTAACGAGTTTAGCCAGAAACGGACGTTTTGCACATCTGTTTTTTTTTTAAGCTGGCGAAATAGCAGGGTTTGCAGTCAATGAATAAAAATTATAAAGTCAATATCCTAAAAGTTCCTAAGTATGTCTGGAATATTCCTGCACAGGTAAATACACTTTTGTTGAGGTTACTTAAAAGTGAAGACAGTCATGTGCATTCTCCCCTCTCTGTGCCAGACTAGTAGGCTCGCGCCAGTTGTGATGACAGGAAGATTCTCCAAAGTTAATAAAAAGTTAACATACCGCTATTGTCTGCAGTTGGGAGGAAGAAAGATGTTATGGTACGTTTCTTAATAGTTTTAACCTCAAATTAACCTTTTTTTAACCAGATATTCATAATTGAAATAAGATGCCATTTACAAGACGAGCTTACGTTACTCTTTGCTAATATAACATGAAAGCTGACTCAACAGATAAACTCTTTAACAATGAAACATTCGAGATGAATATCTGAAAGTAGATCTGAGTTCATTTAAACACAGCCTCTCATTTTCATCTCTCAAGCTTATATTAAAACTCTTGAAAGATATGATTATTTAGTGCCTGTGAAAAATGTCAAAAAACTAAACAAATATAACATTCTCCGTTAAATACCTAAAAATACCCGTCCATAAGTACCTCAAAAGAGAGATGACTAACTTTAAAATGAATTAATTTATATGTAAAATAAATATTAGAAATGAAAAAGAATAATCAATATTTTGGATCACTTATTTTGCGATGTTTCTTGCAGGGCTAAAACAAATATTTATTAATACAATCAAAACTGATAACAACCTTGTATTTTATTTTGATATCAGGTCATGAGTAAAAGTATAGTTTGAAATTAACTTCAAAGACGTTAAAACAAACCTGCATGTCAAACATGTATATATGTAACAAACTGCATGTAGAACGTTGATTACTGATGTAAAACAATTAACTGTTGTGTGTTTTGTGCCAATACCCTAAAAAAAGGAAAGAAAATGCATGGCTGTAATCCTGTGTCTCAGTAATCTTCAGACGTGCCCTTGCATATCATGTAAAAGAATCATGGTGGGCCGCCATGGTCAAAAATGCCAGGGTCTTTTTTTGGTCCCAGTTCATACCCAGTATCTAAAATACAGTTTCAGCCTTGGTTGCAATTTGTTCATATTCACTTAGTGAAGGATCTGTCCCAGCATACAAGGAAGGTTAGGAGGACATAAGGTTGTGTTTAGTTTTCATTGCGATGGCTATATTGTGACTTGCTTTCTTTGTGTAATGTGTCAGCACATTAATTTTACGATTCATTTAATGGAATCACAAGTTTTAACCCTAAACAATGTCTTTGTAATATTTATTTGTTTCAGGTGCAAATACTTTGTTCAGATTTAACTGAGAGTGTTAACTTGTAGCACTTGTTTCATATTTGTGTGGGTTCTATTTTTCACCCTGAAGCAAAATCAGAAAAGGTTGAGCTTGTATGATTAAAAAAATAAAAATTAAATAAATAAATATTTAGCTGCCATTCAGTGTGAATTCAATCCACAGGAAAAGGCATATTGGGACAAACGTTTATAATGTTATACTGCTGATTTCAACTGGCGCTTAACACTTCTTTGCTGCCTTTGTAATGTTTTTTTCTTCTTCATTATTTCTGTTGTTTCGTTAGCTGTATGTCTTCTGCTGATCACATTCTATTATCTGCTAAGGGTCTGTTTAAAGTTTATTATCTTTTTTTACAAGTTACTCTAAATGAAATATCCTGAGACAAATTGCAGTGAATTTCTCTTAAAATGAATACAACTCCTGGTTGTATCCTTAACACTTGATTTACACAAGCTCATTTATTGACAAAGCATATTATCCGATTGGATGTCAAATTACCCCAAACCAGAAGAGGCCAATCACAGCAGGGTGATTACTCAAAGTAACAGTGACAACCAGTCGCCAAGGTGATTGTATGTGCTAATAATTTATAATGTTAAACAGAGCCTGGGTTCATATTTGAAGAATGGAAGAGTCATCTTGAGAACACAATGTGAGGAAGGAAAGAACGAGTGCATGCATTTATGAGCTTATTTTATGCTTTTATGATGAATACTGCATTAGTGATATTGATCAGAGCGGTAGTTTAGATTGATGACAGACCATAGATTTTAAAACTGCTCTTACAAAAGTACATGGATCAATTAAAATCAAATCATCTTTAAAATGGTTTTAAATTAAATAGATAGGCAATCACATCCTCATAACTGGAAAAAGAGGTCAGAGAATTATGTCCTCGATCATTATGATGAAAATCACAAAAAAGGCAGAGCTTTAGAGATAGATTATTGTCTGTGCATTTTATAAGAGATTGACTGATTGTTCAAGTCTCTTCAAAACATCTTCAAAAGTATTTCCCTGTTCAAGAAGTTCTGGTTCAGCTGTGATCAAGATAAAGACCTTTGTGTAAGTATTAGAAATTACAAAATAAGAGTCATTCCTATCTTGCAAATTCTTTTAAAGAGCCATTATTATGACTCCTTAAAAAAACTTTCATGCCATGGCTAAATTAGCGTTAATTCTGAGGAACATCCATTTTGAGCTTTATGCATGAAAATTATCTTTTAAAAGAAAGACTCTGCTCAGATTTGCTAAAACAAGTCTTTTTAAGAAGTGACTTAGGACTGGACAAAATGTACTAAGCTCCTTCCCCCAAACATAGCTGCTAGCTGTTGTGATTCGGTCGCATTATGCTGACAAACTGTTTTTCTTTTGTGAATGATTTCCATTTTTATATTCTCTGCCAAGAGAAGAGGCTGTAAGGTGTCGCTTTTGTTGTGTTCCTGCCATTTTTGCAAAGATTGCTTTGTGAATCTACATGCGTTCAACTCAGGTTTTGCAGATCAGTTCCAACTTTATTTGGGGCAGCATCTACCTACCAGTTAAAACTGGTTATGGAATGCTGACAGTCAGTGTATTATTTCTGAAGTGCTACACATTGTATCCAATAACAACATACTTGAGTATAATTCCCAATCACTGGAGATTGCAAGAGTTGTAAGAGCTTGTGAAGGCAGCTGGGGACAGACCTAGTAATAGTTTTGAAAGCGAGTATCTGCATTTTGAAGTTAAACTAAAGAAACTAAGAAAAAAGAGGGATTTGGTCTGTTGGTTTTTCAACAAAAAGAAAACCTTTTTATATTGGGAGTATTGTGTTTTACAAAATACATTAACAGTCACATCTGAGCTGCTCCTATTATAGTAAGGCCAGGGTGTTTAATACCAGTCATGGTAGAAATGAAACTGATGGTGGTTAGAGAGCCATGATTGGAGGATTAGAGGTGATTCAGGTAAGCCTGATGCTAATCCAGTCAAGTGATTGTGAGCGCTGATGGATCTCTGATAAAGTACCTTCTTAAAACTGAGCTAAACATGAAGGACGGAACAAAAACTGCTAGAAAGAGGGTTTTTTTAGCCTTAATGTCAGCAGTGTAGATGTAGCGAGAATAAAAGTTTTTCAACTAATAAAGCATGAAAAAGTTGTGCAAAAATACAATAGATATTAACTGTATAAGAAATAGCTAGAAATAAAAGTAAGTGTATATGTCAAGAAACCATTGAAATGGTTATCTAATGTAAATTTTTTTCAATGCAAGTGCTATGAAATAATTTTAAGCAAAGCAAAGAATCAATACATTTGAAATTCGAAGTAATTAATGACATTTTTTTGCTTAAAAAACTCTTCATCATATGCAAGAGAATTAATGGCACCTTTGCGCTCGAGATTAAATTTGGAAGACTCTTGTAAGGAAAATAACATAGCATGATTAAACAGTAACATTTTAATTGTTAATTTTTCTTAGAGAAAGACTTTATCACATGTATGAAAGAAATGTTATGTAAATTAAAGTAAAGAAATGCAAATGTAATATTAAAAATTATTTCCTTTTAAATGTTTGTCTAAAATTCCCATTTCAATGTCTGCTTTTAATTGGTTGTTGGATATTTCACTCAGATGAAGTATATTCTGTTGATATGCTGGTTTTGTAATGTTATTTTTTATTTGACTTTTAATGTTTATTATTATTATTGCAATAAAGTTTGAAATATATTCACCAACTTAACCCCTAACAAAATCTACTTTAAGAAAAAAGTTTTCCCTTAACTTTATCATCTCTCTCCTTGTCGCTGGATAAATTGTCTATTTTTATCGGACATACAGGGAGCTGTGGCCTGGTCTGTCTGCGGTCAGTGTGGCAGCTCTTTAAAGGCCACTGTGATATGGCTGAATGAGGTGATCATACGTCCTGATCAGCAAGCCAGTTCCCTGGCCGGTATGTGAGGATGTCAACGCTCAACTCGGCTTTTAGCTCCCCCTTGGGCCCTCGCTCTGTTACAGAGGAGAGAGAAATGGAGAGATTGCACTCTTTTAACAGAGAGGAATAGCACTCAGCGGAACGATCAATAGTCCTGTGGCCTCAGACAGGGCCAGATTCTCCCTAGAGAGACAGAGAGAAAGCGAGGAAGACAGAGAGTGTGGACATACAGATGCCAGCAGGCGTAAAGTCACACATATGCTCTTTTCCTCCTGAGAACAAAATTTTCCTGCTCCTTCTGCTCTCAGGCACTGGTGAATCTTAAAGGGCCACTTTAAAGAAAACGGATGCTTACAAGCTGTATCATTACAATCAGCCACTCTCTAAAAGTTCCTACCGTATCTATGTCTTGGGTGAGCTGTAAACCTCTAACGAATGTAAAATGCATAGACACAACCTCTACTTTTCTACCACATGTGATCATTGTCATTTAAAGCTATTGAAATTGCAATCCACCTTAATGATATGAACTGTTAAAAGGTTCTCTAAGTTTTCAGAGCAAATGCATCTCACGTTGCATCTGCTCCAAGCCTGCAAGGTACTAATCCAAATTTGGCTTGCTGCCCGGTTTTAAACCCCTGGTATATTTCACCATGTTACAAATCTTGATGACAATAATTGGACAGATGAAAGCCTCTCAGAAGTCTTAGAGTTATAAATATGCTTGATGGCGAGATAAAGTTTCTCGATGAGCCTGAAACCATTGTGTGACTATATTGCGAAATGTTGTAAGCTTTCACGCAGAGGAGACCAAATATAGAGCTCTAACAAGAGGAAGAATGGTAGACCGAGTGTACATTTCGCAGTCATTTCAAATAATTGTATTTCTTAACAGAGGGAGGTCCAAGTGATGTTGGATGCTTTGCTACTCTTTGCAACATTTTCACTTTTAGAGGAAAAACTTTTGGATTCTAAAAAAGGGTATTGAAAGACTTCCAAGGACATTATGTCATTCAAGAATTTAAGTTACATTGAGTGTTTACAATTAACCTAATATTATTTTCAAAGAAATACATGCCGATTCAAATTAGTGCTGTGATTGGTTAAAAAAGTTAATTAACAGCATGGCCCTAAAAAAATCTATTTTACCAAATCATAAATCATTTAAAATGTTCTGCCTGTGCTTGGGGAATTGATTGTTTAAATTTGAAGTACAAATTCATGTAATATTGAGGTACACAGGATCTTTCTAAATAACGTCATGTTAAACTGAGAAAATAATTTTCAAAATAAAATCTGACGACACTTTAGATCTGTGGTGGTTGTCCCTGAATATGAGAAAACTGATTCAAAACAGCTAATTCTTTAGTTTGCTTCACTCAAGCAAACAAGTTTGTTCTGAGACAAACAAGTTGCTTATTTAGGTGGGGTATGTACGGTGGTCGAGAGGTGCAAAATACATCTACATAACGTGAAAAACATTTACAATTAAAAAAACGAATTTACATTTTAGAAAACACAATTATAAATTTCAAAATACTTTTACAAGTTCAGAAAACACATTTACGTTTCAGAATCCTCCCGGAAAGAGAGGATACCATTGAGAACTGATAACGTGACACTGATTGGATGAGACTTCTGTCAATCAAAGTACTAAGGAAGCGACATCACAGTCGGTCATCATAATTTAAACAGCAAAGGAACGTTCTAAGAAAACCATTATCTGACGATTCTCAAAAATGGAACTATCAATGCTGTAGGCTGTTTCTAGCATAATCGTTTTAAATTTACAACTTTTAATTAGTTATTTTATTTAGTTAAACAACTGTTCTGCAAAGACACAGCTTCCTTCAAACGTGTTTTTAACCAAACAAAAACTGAAAATGACTCCATGGACTGCTGACTCTGGTGTTTACAATCACCAAAAATCATGTCCTTTCTCATAATAGTATTTACGTAATCCCATTAAAGTCATTATAACCCTTATTTTTGCAAAAACTACAGAAATAGTTTGCTTGTACGAGCGCTTGTAATGATTGACAGAAGTCTCGTCCAATCAGAGCCAAGTTCTCGATGGTATCCTCCCTTTCCATTAGGATTCTGAAATATAACTTGTAAAATTGTGTTGTAACTTGTAAATGTGTTTTCTAAAATGTTAATTTGTTTTGAAATGTGTAAAAGTGTTTCACGTTATGTAAATATGGTTTGCACCTCTCGGCCACCGTAGGTAGTAGGTATGTGATCATTTAGATTTAAGGTTTATAGTTTAAATCCCTAAAACAAACATCTCTCTAGAACAAAAGCACTCTGTGTTGTGTACTTATTATTTTTAAAGCACCAGCTTATTGGCTTTTAGCTTGTTATGGCGTTAAGCGCACCAAGTATTTCTAAAAATGCACTCCTTTGACATTATCTGGATCTTTTCATCTATATGATGTAACCTGAACAAATCACAATACATTGTAGATAGTGCTTGACAAATCTTCATATAGCATGACTTCGTGTAAGCATTATGTCTGTTGTACACTAGTTCATTCAGTTTTACTATGAAATTCAATACCTTGATTTTTGACTGTAGGAACACCAGTAACTGAAACTGAGGAAAGTGTGTTCAAGATGAAGCTTATCAATTTTGAAGACGTAACAGATAGTTACACCTCGCACAACTTCAATTACCCATCCTTGGCATTCCACTTAATTCTGTTGACGACCGCCATACCATGCAGATAACCATTATCTTGCAAGCTACAATTTTGAAGAGGAGGGGTCAGCACACTTAAAGGTCGCACCACAGAAAACCTGGAGACTTTAAATTGCACATTTAACTGGTCTCTAACGTGCCACAGGAAATCCAAACAATATGTTTACATTAATTGCATTAAAAAAAAATTAGTGTTAACCTACATAACTATATCACTTGCATACATTTTTGTTTATTTTGAACGCACTAATTTGAATATATTTAATTATAATATTAGTTTAAATAATCTTTCACTTAGGAAAAAGGAATCATTGGTTTACATAAAATAGCACCCTTAAACAGAAATTGTTACTCAAAAAGATGTATTCATATATTTGAATAACTATTTTCGAATATACTAAGTGCACTAATCATAAAATGTTTAGAAGCAATTGTTCATCGTGCCAAATTAATCAAATTAATTTGCATACATACGGCATTCATCGAAATACTCATTGCCAACCTCCAGTTGTTTTACTTTGGGTTATTACAGTCATACAGTAATTGTGCACACACGCACACACACACTATAAAACATCGACGTAAATGAGGTTATTATAGACCATATATGGGCACCTGAGCTAAATTGGGTTGAGATTCAAGCAGATTCCTATATAAAAGAGGTTACCGTGTATTCCATACGAATTTGATCAAATAAAAGGTTAATAATTAACATTCAGGGCATGCTTCTCTAATGTGACAATGCTCATCACAGGTCTTCATTATTAATTATTTGCCTTCTGTCTTCTTTGTTCTCTTGCTTCATCTTCTCCCCTCTAACAGGTTGCGCTCTGCTCTATTAATTTTGTGGTTGGTGGATTGATCCTTGCGGCAAGCGCCTGTTTGTAGTGACTTATTTTACAAGACATCCGTGGTTTGAAAAGATCTCCAGCTAAAATCCATTCTCTCATTTCACCCAGACTCTTCCACATTAGCAATGTCCTGCTAAACTGGTATGCTAGCACGTAAAAGATGAACCCCTGCTAGGCAGAACGCTGTGTTTTGTTGAATGGAAAAAGGCCAAGACTCAGACTGTTTAGAACAAGCCCAACCTTCAACTGAAAAATTAATCTTGAATATAAAATATAGCTATTCACTCTGTTTACTCGACAACATTTAGGAATGAAGCAAACTGAAAGTACATCACTATGTATTGCTTTTATTGTATTTTCTCTGCATTCATATTCATCCCCAAATGCTCAGGTGTACAAGCTTGTATACACTGAGATCCACTTGGGATGACTATTTGGATCGGTTGTACACAAAAGAACATACACTTCTGTAGCTTGCTAGATCTTCAGAGAGAATATCTTAGGTCTATGAAACTCACAGGGATTCCCTCGTCTGACAAAAATCAAATTAGTAAGACTGCTCAATTTATCTTAACATTTGCAAACTGTGTAAATAGGTCAACAACTTCGTTCAATGGTGCATGAAATGACAAAACAAACAACAAAAAAAAAAGAAAACAAAGAGTGCTCCACTGGGAAGGAGGTGAGAAACAGGACAACTTGGTAACACAAAATACGTATTTTTATTTTCATTTGAGACCACTTGGAAAGCTGTGTCTGTGGATCTACTACACACTTCCCTGCGGCGATAGGAGAGAGTTTTTCATAAACACTTGTTGTAAATACACTCCAACAGGTCAAGCACACTTGGTTTTGGGGTGAATCCTAGTAGAGAGACATATTTAGGCTTTTAAAGTTACTTTAGGGAGAACATTGTCTGCAGGAGCTCTCAAAGCCAAATCTGTCAAATCTTTCTGTGCAATAACCTGCAACAAAAGACAATTAATTTTACAAAATGTTTAAATACTACTTTAAAAATGTAGAAAACAATAGGTCTGTGACATATTTAATCCTTCCCAAAAGCTAAATTATAGCACTGCAAAATACAAACAAAAGTTCAATGTACAAGATCAAATTAAAACTAGAAGCTATTCCTGGGTGACCAATTAATATATAATGATGCATTTTATCTATAGACTCTAATCTATTTCTTAAAACCTTAATCTATTTCTGGTACAAATAAAAGATAATTGAGTGAAAGTTGTACAAAGCTGACTATTAACTGTTTTCAGCATTTTTTATTGTTAAAATAAGTTGAACATCAATAAACATCATTACCATATAATGCCATGGCAAAATTAGTCATGTATTCTTTATTTATGAGGGTGCGATTTCCCTTTTAAATTTTATTTGGAGAAAGTTTATGATAAAAAGTTATGCATAACTGGTAAAATTTGCAGAAATGTCAGACAATGATAATTATTTCTTTGTATTTGGTTATTACCATTAATTATTTTACATTTAGGCTAGTACTTATAAAAGGAGTTTATAAGATTCATACAAACTCATATGTTGAAATATATTAAACTATGTTTTTGTTCTTTAAAGCCATTATTTTTCCACCTCTAGCTTGTTATTACTCTCTACGAACAAGAGTCTCTCCTGATGTTTTGTTTCGCTTTCTGCATCTAAATGATGTGAAAGAACTGTAACTAAGCTCAATAGAATGTGTTTTTATGTTAAAATATGTTTACATTTTTTTTAGATGGGCTTTTTAAACCATGGAGCTATGCCATTTACACATATCCAAAGTCACTTGAAGCACACACAAATTACAAAACAAACGTGAAGAGAAGATGAAATGGATAAAATTATTGTCTGGATGAATAGATGATAATACATGATGTATAACACCAAAAAATATGCACAGTAAAAGGACGAAACGATTCAAATGTAATGCATGCGTGAATGTATATATGCTTAATTGATAATTGGGGGAAATTAAATATAAAACAAAAAGTGAAGCAAAAATGAATAAATAAAAAGCATCATATATAAAAAAAAATGTGTGGCTTATTCAAATAATTTCACATATTGCACAGTTGTTGCCTTCAAATTAGTATTCAGTAAGTAAAGTAACAAAGTACAGGCTTGTACTAGGTAACACATGTATATAACTGTAATGAGCAACCGTTTAGAAGTCGTTAACTGTGTGAGGGCCGAATGAAATGTGCTGATTGATGTTTAAAATGAAACATTAATACCCTGTAGATGATTCATCATCGGTCCAGTGAGGTGGGCTATTTAATGGGGGTACAGGATTGACGACCCTGTGAAATGGAATGCGTTGCTGTGTGTGTATGAGCACAGATAGGTGGTCTATTCCTGGTGACGGGATCCAGATTCAGCTAGCTGACACAATGTAGATAAAAAGTGAGAGGTAATGGTGGCCGTTTACTGCTGCCCACTTCAATCTTCACCATCACTGACACCTTATAAGGAACCAGAAAAAGACATGGCCTTTGAAAATGAGCTACATTCACAGATGGAGTGTGCGTCTGAACACTTTTTTGTGAGGTGACACCACAGCCATGAGCACAGGAGAATTACACCTTTTAACCCAGTGCTGTGGAGAGGGAGTGGGTGAAAGAACGAGCAAGCAAGTGAAAGAAAAAGAGAGAGCATTGACCCTGAGCTTCAGACATTCTCTTCACAGCCTATAACCATGATGGATGGCTCCACTGCATGACCAGATTGCTTACCCAGACATGAAGGAAAATGAGGAATAAAACCGCCTTATTCCCTCAACCGCTTCCCTCTGCTTTTCCTTCCTCTTTCCTTTCTGAATCTTTTCTCCTTTTGCCCTCATTTTGAAAACCATTTCTCCCTTTCTGCATTAATATGAAGGAAAGTAGGTTATCAGTGAATACCATGTATGATTAAACCATGAATAAATCTGCTTAGAGCTGATTTTATCTCTTTAAAATGTATTTGATATATCGCTCATGCCTTTGCAAGTCTGCATCCCACCTTGTCACCTGATCTGTCAATCAGGCATCATCATTAAGAATCTTAACCCTCACCTCCAGCTGCTATTCAGATGAGGAAGCAGGAGAGGGACTTATTTAAGGTTTATTCAGATTTATTTGTCTTTAAATCCTGTTTTAGAGAAAGAGGAGTACAGTGAGTGTTAGTTTGAGCTAGTTTGTGTTAGACTGAACACAGCTCTAGTAGTTGACCACCTGGATTTTCACAGAATCTAGATTTAATAAGAAATGGTGTGATTAGGAAAGGTCTCAGTCTTGCTGATGGCAACAAGAGTACAGCTAATAAGAGTCATGCTCTAATAAAGGAGATATTTTTTCTCATTCTTTTTTAAAGAACAAAGTGTTTGACAGGGTTCAATAAGTATAGTGATAGCCAGAATGTGCCACACTTTTCAAGTAATTGAAAAAAAGTAGCTTAAGAACGATCTATCTATGTATCTATCTAGTAAATGTCACAAGTTCAAGCTATGATGGCTGTTTTTTGACAGATAGACAGGCAGACCTATAGCATTTATTGCTTCATGATTTAATTTATTGTTTCATCTTTTAATTTATTGTTCTGAATGGCCCTGCATAGAGTACACAATGCAAGCCCACCTGGACTAAAATATACTGAAAGAAAATTTTAATGTTACAGTTTTTCTCAATTGCTTCGGCACATTTCTCTAAACAGTCTTATCTTAACATTCTCTAAACTATGATTGCAAATGTCACAACTGTATAGCATGTCTGCAAAATGTAGTTACTCACCCAAAACATTTAATTCATGCTTCAAAACCTACTTATTGTGTCAATAATTTGGCCAAGGCCACTAAAATCTAAAGTATTTTTTGTCATTGTGTGAGCCACACTGGTCAAAATGTTTAGTTGTTTTTTCCACCACAACAGTCAACCATGAAAATTAAGTGTTTAAACAAAAATCTCATATTTATTGAGAAAAGTCAATAGTATGTAGAAAAAAAGTCTATGATCATTTATATTTCTACAGTGTTTAATTTTGTACTTCATATGTATATACACGATACAAGTGTATTACTGTACATGTAAAGTAACTGACAAGAGTTGCAATTAGAGGTCATGTGCCAATTTAGCAGACAATGCAAACAATGTCAATGTCAGAAATTATTTAGAATATACATTCATGTATGCTAATTATGATAATTAAATTGATCGTTTTGAATGTGATGGCTTACACAATAAAACATGTCTGAGAAGTTCTGAGGTGTTTGATAGTGTAAGGGAGAATCGAGTCATCAGTTTTGATCAACAAGCTATATGAAATTATTTGTTGTCCAAACTGCAGACAATTGTATGTACTCTTTGCACACATGTGCCAAAGCATTTACAATTTGCTCAAATTAATAAGAAATTCCAATCTGATGTGAAAAAGAAGCGAATTGTTCAGAGATTTGAACTTAATGTTTTGGGAAATAAAAAATAATTTGAGAACTGAGCCAAAGCAATTGAGAAAAACTGTAGTATAATATGAACACCAAACAAGTAAAAAAAAACTTGTTTTACAGATATAAAGTTGCAGAATCAGATACGTATGTTTTTAAATCTCAGCTACTAGGCCAGGTAGAAAGGTAGATGAAGTGTAATGGTGCAAGGAACGCTTTCACAGAGCACATTAGGGGCCTTCATACCAACTAAGTACAATCTGAATGCCGCAGCGTACTTAAGGGTTGTTGCTGTTCTGTGCGTCCCTTTATAGTCGCAGTGCATGGTTTTTGTAAATGGATTGTTCCACCAGGAGACTGTGAAATGTGTTTTGTAAGTCTTCTTCTTTAGTTCCAGGATCCTGGCTTTTTTGAGACCAGCTTTTAAAGTCATTCATCCTAAACGTCTATAGAATGGCAGTATTTGACTAACATTTTATTCTGCTAAACAGTCAACAAACAAATAAAAAGTTCTTGGTTTTAAGACTATAATTCTAGAGCTTACTGTTCTGGAAATTTTGCTAATTTTGTTTGCTTTGTCTGGAACAAGTAAAGAGTGAATGAAAACAGCTGGAATATGCGACTTAATCAAAAAAGACAATGTGGTAAGAACATAATTTCTACTCAACTAATCCTGATTATAATCCAAAAAAAATGGGTGACCAGATTGTTTGATTGCAAATTTCTGTGGGAATCACATACAAATTTTAAGTATAAAAAAAGAAAAACAAACATTTTTCTAAAGTAAAAGTGACCAGTCAGATATAGCGTGAGAATTTGTTCTCTGCATTTAACTCATCCCAGTGTAAACACACAGCAGTGAACAAACACACTTTTTAAATCTAAAGGCATAATATTTCTTAAATGAGTGCAGTTTTTATAAAACCCTTTCCAAATGTTACTTTATTTTGACTCTTTGCATTGCCTCATTACACTAAATCTAGAGTAATTAATAATTACTATAAGCAATCAGTTCCTATCACTGCATGTTAATAAAATCCAAAACTGTATTCTGTTTTCTGAGCCAGAGCAAAATATGCAAATTCTAAACTTTACTTTACTTCTAACTGAAGAGTCGGATTCAGTTTTTAAATTAACCATTTTTAAGTGAAAATTGTTGATTTGAGATTTTATGTAAATCTGTACACTGTGTAATGGAACGACATTATTAACTTGCACTTCTCTCTCTCCAATTTACTCTTTCATTTTTTGTTGGCTTGCGAGTACAATTATAAAGCACCTGCTTTGTGATAAATTAGCAGACAGTAACCTGCACACCAATAATTCTTTATGGCTTACAGTTCTTGTACTCCGTTTATGTTTTGTGCATAACTTTATCTTTTAAAGACTGTGAAAAAAATCTATCTGGACAACAAATAACCAAGTTAGAGAGAAGTAAAGATTTTCTGGTGTCCATGCAGCAGAGTGCTGACTTTTGCTACTAGACAGACAAGGTCAGATCTGTGTTCATGGTTGGGTAGCAGAAGAGACAAATCTATACAAGGTTTTATTACACTGTGGCATCCAGTTTGACAACCGATCCTCAGGCCGGGCCGCTATGGTTTACTGCAACAAGAGAATATATAAAAACGCAAACCAAGATTTGTAATCTATTCCTGGAGCATTGTCAGGGGACAAGAAGCAACCGGGAACACTGGAATTAGGGTTGAGAGGTCAAAAAAAAGTGTATTCACTCTTTACATTCGAGCTTAATTTTGATGGTTTATTTTTTTTTTTAACATTAATAGTACAATCATAATTAACAGTTACTCTCAGCTTTTTGGACACTGAATGAATGAACAGTAATTATTATTACTGTTACAGCATGTATTGTCCTTAAGTGATACAATATGTAAGTGTGTTTTTTATGTTCATATTAATGGACGATTAAACTGTTTTTACCACGATTAACAAATAAACACTTTGCTGTGGTAAAATGACTAACCAATTTACAGTGGCGTGACCAGTTCTACAGAGGGTGCCCAATCAGATTGTCTCAGAGAGCTTATCGTGGGTCCTTGTGCGATAGACATGGCAGTTTTAAGTAATCTATGTTATAAAAGTTGGCCTAGAGGGCACAAAGGTACACATTTTTTCAGCACAAACTGTAAATAATTTGTGAGACATTAAAAAAATATGTAACATTATAAAAATAAACAAATAGGCTGAAGTATTCAAAATCTACATCAAATTAGCAACCTAATAATGAAAAATGGAACATGTTTTAAATTGTAAGGTCTAATGACTATAAACGGCACATAAGCATAGCACACCAGTTACTAAAACATAACGCAACAGTTCAAATGCATTTGATACCAAAAGCAGCTAATTGTATTTTGAGCACATTAAAAAGGTTTCTAAAACATGTCAGTATCATTGGTGCAATGTGGTAATAAATGGCTTACCATACAGTGTACTTCAGGTTCGAGTATTTGGTCTTGATTTTTTCTCTCTGAAATGCAGTGTCAGCGATTTAACCCCACATTTTCAGAAGAAACTCAGAAAGACAGACCAGACAAACACTTTCAATCTAGTTCCTTTTACCCTTGGATCTTAAGGAGCATAAGAATAGTCCAGCTTGTGGGTGCAGTTATACAGTAGTGGTATGTACATGATGTAGGATAGGCAAATCACGCAGAGTCAGACCATGCTGCCAATTTTGAAGACCAAGTACAAAATCTTCTTTTGATAAAAGACTGTTCTTGTGAGTAAGACTGATATTTTCATAGAATTTAGACCAAGTTATGATTTAAACAAATGTTGAGTTAAATCACTCATTTCCCAAAATAACCACATTTCCCTCCTTGGAAACGTTCTAAGCTTCCACTCATTAGGGCAATATTGCGGGTTAACATACAAAAAACTTTTTTGTTCTATCAGCTCAATTCAAGGACAGGACTTTTTCCTGTCTTTTCATCAATCAATAAATCAGAATACAATCCGCAGATGTGGGTCTTCAACATAAGGAAACGCAATGTCGATGCGATAGTAATCAGAGGGCTGTTCGATACCGGTCAGTCCGATAATTCTGTCAAGACAACTTCTTTCAGGTTACATTTTAAACAAATTTAAACTGTCAAGATTATATACGATTAAATGTTTTTCAAACATAAAATAATGTACACGGAATTACTTCCCAGGCGAGACCTTTCCCAAGAGCCCCAACCCCATGACACATGGTATCACTACTATTAATGGTACAGCTATCAATGCTGCAAGTAAAGATATAGCAAATGTTTAAGCATAAATTAAAACAATGATGCCAGTTACTACATTTAAGTCTACTTCAGTTTTGGTTTTAACAAAAAAAAAAGTTTAAGTCGATGACGTCATGGCAGGTAGTGCCAGAAAACATGGATCTCTAGCTATGAGGACATACCCCTTTTTTTAGCTTGTTTCTCCTCTTCTTCTTTTTTTTTTCAAGTGCTGAGTTGGCGGCCCCTGTGAATTGGTGACCCAGGCAGCCGCCCGCACTGCCTGTGCCTAAAACAGCTACTACCTCTTTTTAAATTAAAAGACCTAACTGTAATTAGTGTTTTTAGTAAAGGCTAATAAAAAGAAAGAAAAGAGCCTTGTTTAGATGTTCCATCTAGAGGTGACTTTTGGTCTCCATTGAGTCTGGCAGCAGATGGAATGAGAAAGTCTTAACTAGATGCTTTGACATCGAGAATTTGGCAGAGATTGTTTGGTTGTATTTATGTTTTAGTTTAATGTAATGTTATGTGACGAAGAATCAATTTAGCTGTATTGTCTAAAAACCTACATTTGTCTCTATTGTGACATGAAAACTGACAACTTCTATATTTTTGAGTAAATGAGTGAACTCATTTACAAACTGATAGAAATAAAGTATGTATTTCATAGCCATTTCAATGAAAACACTATAAAACAAACAATGTTCCGTTAGCTTATATTTTTATCACCCTTGGTTCTATAAAAGATAGATTTGAGTGTAAATTCATCTCAGTGTGTGTTAAAGGCTTATTATAATGTTACATGTGAAGTAAAATCAGATTCCCTTGCATCAAATCAAATTAGTATTGTATTAATATTTACTTTCGGTAAGAACACAGTCATACTGAGTCAAACACTCACTCACACACTTTAACCTTTATAATCTGAGGTGAGTCACACTGGGCTATTTTTGAACTTATCACAGCTATTATATTAATGCTGGCAGCACAATCTTTAAATTTATCCTCAAGATAGTGTTTTGACAAGAAAATTAATTAAAAAGGCAATAACAGACATGATTCAATATTAGCACATAATTTAGAAAGAGTTAGGAAACTGTCAGAGCCGGGGCTCGAACTCGGGTCTGGTGGATGGTAGGCGAATGCTTAACCACTAGCCCACAGGTGTGAGTGGATCCAAAATGAGGCAACCAACAAAAATTCTCTCTAGTTAAGTGGAGGATTTATTTGGTCTCCAAAAACACAGCTCCAAAACAAAAATGTAAACCAGGTACTACTAAAAATCACTCCAAGGGAGAAAAAACGAAATGCCAGAATTTACAAACAGAATACTCACAAACAGCAGGCTTCTCACATTAATCACCAAGCAAAGAACAGAACAAAAAGAGCTACTTAAATACACAGTGCTAACTGAGGGACAGGTGATTCCAATTAAACAAATTAAATGACAGACAGAAAGAAAACACAACAGTTTGGCGACATCAGGTGGCAATACTTGAAATAACAGATTTGTGACAGGACCCCCCCTTCTAGGAACGGCTCCTGACGTTCCCTCCAGGACGATCAGGCTTTTCAGTATGAAAGTCTCTAATCAGATTACGGTCAAGAATGTCCTTGGAAGGAACCCAAGACCGCTCCTCGGGACCATATCCCTCCCAGTCCACCAGATACTGAAGGGAGCGACGAACTCTACGGGAATCCAGTATCCGACGGACTGTATAGGCTGGTTGACCTCCAATAATGCGAGGTGGTGGGGGGGGGTTTTCTGTCGACACAAAGGGAGAAGAAAAAACAGGCTTTAATAAAGACACATGGAAGGTTGGGTTAATCTTAAGAGATCTAGGTAAGTATAACCGGTAAGACACTGGATTAACTTTCCTTGCAATCCTGAAGGGCCCGATGAACCGCTGGGACAGCTTGCGGGACTCCACCCGTAAGGGGAGGTTCTTGGTGGATAACCAGACTCTTTGACCCGGACGCAGGTTAGGAGCAGCTCTTCTCTTACGATTAGCGTGGCGTTGATATAGTTGAGAAGTCTTGAGTAACTTAATTCTAGCTTGCCTCCATGTTCGCTGACAGCGTTTAACAAAATGCTTAGCAGAAGGAACTGCTACCTCAACCTCTTGCTCAGGGAACAATGGAGGTGAATACCCAAACTGACACTCAAAAGGTGATAATCCTGTGGCAGAGGAACGGAGGTTGTTGTGAGCATACTCGGCCCAGATGATAAAAGATGCCCAAGTGGACGGGTTGTTGGCAATCATGCATCTCAATGTGGTTTCCAAATCCTGATTTAATCTTTCTGTCTGTCCATTAGACTCAGGATGGAATCCCGAAGATAGGCTAGCTGAAGCCCCGATCAGCTTGCAGAATGCTCTCCAAAAACGAGAAGAGAACTGAGGACCCCGATCTGATACAATGTCCCGGGGAATTCCAAATACTCTGAACACGTGGTTGATGATTAGTTCGGCGGTCTCCTTTGCTGAGGGAAGCTTGGGAAGGGGTATAAACCTGCCAGCCTTGGAAAATCTATCCACCACCACCATGACTACTGTATTTCCTTGGGAAGGGGGAAGACCAGATATAAAGTCAATGGCTATGTGGGACCAGGGTCTGTGAGGGATGGACAAGGGTAATAGCCAGCCCTGTGGAGACTGATGGGGACTTTTAGCTTGGTTACAGGTAGGACACGCCAGAACAAATTGTCTAACATCCTTATTAATCGAAGGCCACCAGAATCGTCGCTGAATAAACTCAATGGTCCGGACCACTCCAGGATGACAGGAGAAGCGATCGGAATGACCCCATTGGAGGACTTGAGAACGCACAGCCGTGGGAACGAAGAGGCGATTCGCCGGACCCCCACCTGGATCGGGTTCATGAACCAGAGCCGACCTGACCTCGTCCTCCAATCTCCACCTAATTGGAGCAACGATCCTGGAGCTAGGCATGATAGTCTCATCAGGGATGGCTGGCTGAGTCTCCACATGAGCCCGGGATAGGGCATCAGGTTTGAGGTTCTTGGATCCAGGTCTATAAGTTAAGGTGAACTGGAATCGGCTGAAAAACAAAGACCACCTAGCCTGGCGGGGATTAAGGCGCTTGGCTTGCTGGATATACTCAAGGTTCTTATGATCTGTCAGCACTTGGAAGGGGTGCTGAGTTCCCTCCAACCAGTGGCGCCACTCCTCGAGAGCGAGCTTCACTGCCAACAATTCTCGATCCCCTACGTGGTAGTTCCTCTCCGTGGGCGTAAGGCGATGAGAAAAGAAGGCACATGGTCGTACCTTGCCATCCTCCCCCCTCTGGGAGAGCACTGCCCCTACTCCGACATCCGAGGCATCCACCTCCACTATAAATGGCTTTTCGGGATCAGGGAGCGTGAGAATCGGTGCTGAGGTAAAGCTCCGCTTAAGATCTTTGAACGCGGAGTCTGCCAATGTATTCCATTGAAACCTACTGTTATTACTCTTAGTGAGGGCAGATAGGGGAGCGACCACTGTACTAAACTTGGAGATGAACCTTCGGTAAAAGTTGGCAAAGCCTAAGAATCGTTGAACCTCTTTTACGGAAGATGGTGTGGGCCAGTCAGCAACTGCTTGGACCTTCTTGGGATCCATTTCAAGGTGACCTGGAGTGATTATGTACCCAAGAAATTGAACTTGGGACACGTGGAACTCACATTTCTCAGGTTTCACAAACAGATGATTCTCCAGTAAGCGGCTTAACACTCTCTTGACATGAGTAACATGTTCTGATTGAGATCTTGAGAATATTAAGATGTCGTCCAAGTAGACAAACACAAACTGGTTCAGCATGTCCCTGAGAGTGTCATTGATCAGAGCCTGGAAGACTGCAGGGGCATTGGAAAGGCCAAAGGGCATCACTAGATATTCATAGTGGCCTGTAGGAGTGTTAAATGCAGTCTTCCACTCATCCCCTTGCCTAATACGCACCAGATGATAAGCATTTCGAAGGTCTAACTTGGTGAAGATTGTGGCCTCTTGTAGAAGTTCGAATGCGGTAGCCATAAGGGGCAAAGGGTAGCGATTACGTATGGTGATCTTATTTAGGCCCCTATAATCGATACACGGCCTTAGTCCTCCATCCTTCTTCCCCACAAAAAAGAAGCCCGCTCCTGCTGGAGAGGTGGACCTACGAATTATCCCAGCTGCGAGTGACTGCTCTATGTAAGTGTCCATGGCTACTCTCTCCGGTGCAGACAAAGAGAAAATTCGGCCCCTTGGAGGGGAGGCACCTGGGATTAGCTCTATTGCACAATCAAATGACCGATGAGGGGGTAATGACGCAGCCCTTGCCTTACTAAAAACCACCTTGAGACCATGATACTGGGAGGGGACTTGAGAGAGGTCAATAGGTTCTTGGGACTCGGAAGGGAATTCTTGAGAACTTGGGACCAGACAAGAGGAATGACAAACAGGGCTCCAACCCAGTATGACCCCAGATGACCAGTCAACATGTGGATTGTGCATAAGAAGCCACGGATGTCCAAGAATAATTGGAACTTCAGGGGAGTGAATGAGATAAAAACTTAACCTCTCTTGGTGGTGGTGAATGGAGATGGTTAAGGGTTGTGTACAATGGGTTACTCTCCCAGGCCCTAACGGCCTACCATCAAGAGCAGTAACTGTCTGGGGAATCTTGAGAAGTTCTGTAGGAATCTGAAGGTGATTAGCAAGATCTGAGTGCATAAAATTACCCGCTGCCCCAGAATCCACCAGGGCCTTGAGATGATGTCGCTCCTTACCCCAGGAAAAAATTAGGGAAATGAAGAGTCCGGAACTAGGGGGTGAGGAGATACTGGCACTTCTCGTCACAACTCTCCTCTTGCTGAACGAGACTGGATGTTTCCCGATGGTAGTTCAGGACAAGAGTTTCGAAAATGCCCCGAGCCACCACAGTATAAACAGCACCTCTCTCTCCAACGGCGTTCTCGCTCCTCAAAGGGGACTCTGGTTCTTCCCAACTGCATGGGTTCTGACTGATCTTGAAGCTGAGAAGATCTAACCCCCGTAGGACAGACACTCTGGTTACTTAGTCGGGACAGACTTCTCTCCCGAAGTCGATTATCTAGTCTGATAACCAGATCAATTACGGCCTCGAGATCCTGGCACGGCTCTCTCGTGGACAGCTCGTCCTGAAGTGAGTGAGAGAGACCATTTATGAAACACACGATGAGAGACTCACTGTTCCAGCCACTTCCAGCTGCGATGGTACGGAACTGAATAGCATACTCCGCTGCCGATCGACCTCCTTGCTTGAGGTCCAGCAACCTCTTTGAGGCCTCTCTCCCGCTTATGGGGTGATCAAAAACCCTCTTAAACTCCTCTTGAAAGGTTGAGTAGCTAGAACAACATGGGCTCTTCGCCTCCCAAACCGCTGATGCCCAAGAGAGGGCCTTACCAGATAGGAGGGTCATTACATATGCTATCTTGGCCCTGTCAGAAGGAAAGCATGAAGGTTGTAGCTCGAAGGTAAGTGAACACTGGGTGAGAAACCCTCGACAGGCACAAGGATCACCCGAATAGCAATGTGGTGGTGGTAACCGGGGTTCAGCGTGAGGGGCAAAAGATGGCGTAGGGATATTAGCTGAAAAAGGAATACTGGCTTGAGGTGAAACAGTGGCTTGGGCAAGAGGTAGTCGGTCAGACAATTGGCGGATAGATACAAGGATATCTTGCAAGAGTTCAGAATGATGCACTGTCAGTTTCTCCTGCTGAACGAGTGCAGCTTCATGCCGTTGAACCGCCAATTCATGCTGAGCTAGGGCATCAAACACTGAATTGGTCTTCTCTGGATCCATTGTGGCTTGGTGATTCTGTCAGAGCCGGGGCTCGAACTCGGGTCTGGTGGATGGTAGGCGAATGCTTAACCACTAGCCCACAGGTGTGAGTGGATCCAAAATGAGGCAACCAACAAAAATTCTCTCTAGTTAAGTGGAGGATTTATTTGGTCTCCAAAAACACAGCTCCAAAACAAAAATGTAAACCAGGTACTACTAAAAATCACTCCAAGGGAGAAAAAACGAAATGCCAGAATTTACAAACAGAATACTCACAAACAGCAGGCTTCTCACATTAATCACCAAGCAAAGAACAGAACAAAAAGAGCTACTTAAATACACAGTGCTAACTGAGGGACAGGTGATTCCAATTAAACAAATTAAATGACAGACAGAAAGAAAACACAACAGTTTGGCGACATCAGGTGGCAATACTTGAAATAACAGATTTGTGACAGGAAACATGCTATAAACAATGTCAACCGATAACTGGACTTTTGTGAGATAAGTGGATACAGGATTTGATAAAAAAAAAAAAACCTGTTTTATGTATACATTTTTGTCCAATTATTTTTTTCTGGCAGTACAAGTATAAAAATTAAATAATATGCAACGATGTAACAGGTGATGAGCAAGGTCTGTTTCACCTGCTGCTGGAACATGGACTGCAAAAAAATATAAAATAACCTGTTGAGACCAGTTAAAAAAATAGTATGAAAAATGAATGTGGCCCAGTTTCTGGGGTCATGGAGGAGGTCTGTGGAATATCTGGAGAAAGTAATTTTTTAGCATTCACATTCATCTCTGGCACAAGCTGGGACCTTTTCTCATGGATAATGCTTTTTTTAGAGCAAGCCATATGAAACCTAATAACAAAACTGAACCTGGAAAATAGGAAGAGAAAGTCAAAACTGTTCCAAAATATTAACTATTTTACAACTTTGACCTTTTTAATATAACATTCCCTCTTACGAACAATGCAATTGAATTTTTTGTTTTTTCAGATCGCTCTACTCATTTCACACTGTTTCAGAATGCGAATTAGCGAAAGCACTGACGGTCACAAGATCATGCCATCCCACATAAACCAGACGCGAGCGTGACACTCTTCCTATTGTGACGCTGTAGCCGTACTCATCCCCTAGGCAACCAGACTTACTTACAACCTTACGGTTGAGGCTGGGGGACATAAGTCTTCGTTCCCCTGTTCAGGGAATGGGGGTTACGAAAGTAACCATTACATTCCCCATCAGTCGGTCACTACGACTTATGTCGGTGACCACTAGGGGGAATATTCTGCAAAATGCCACAACCTAGGTCCTTCTGCATCGGCCGACGGCCAGGCAAGCCGGACACATCAGAAGTCTGGCACCTAACGGCCCTTCTCCGCCCTGGCCTTACGTATAAACTCAATAAAAGAGCTGACGGGAGACGCACAGAGGCCGTACTCGCCACCTCGAAGGCTGGACTTAGAACTTCCGGCAGTTTAATACACTAAGGTTTCATTGAGGGACCTATGGAAATACGGCTTGAACCACTGGGGAAAGGTATTTTAGAGGGAAGATAGCATAGATGGAACTAGCTAGAGCAATAGTTTTCGAGAGTTAGCTTTCAGGGAACTGCTCGGCCCCCCTGCCCGGGGTCATAAAAGATTCAGCTGGTAGTCCCTCGTAGAGGGCACACACATGGACAGAACGTAGGAATACTCCGCTTACTCTACTACGCCTGTTGGAATGAGAGGAGCAAAAAACTGGAGGTTATTTCCAGGGATAAAAATAGCGCACATATCTCTAAGAATGGTGCGACCCAAGCTGGACACCCCTTCGTACATCTCAGATAATGCTACCACCACTTAGCACGGCTAAAGAGACAGATTCAACGCTCAGGTTATAGTACCTGGCGAAGGTGTTGGGTGTCGACCAACCCGCAGCCTTGCAGATCTCTGCCAGCAGAGTCCCCTTTGCCAACGCCCAGGAGGCGGCGACACCGCTGATAGAGTGGGCTCTCAACTGCAGGGGGCAAGGGACATCAGACGCTGTGTATTCAGTAGAGATGGCCTCCACTAGCCAGTGGGCCAGCCTCTGTTTGGAGACAGCCTTCCCTATCGTCTGCTGTCCTCCAAAGCATACAAAGAGCTGATCAGAAGTTCTAAGGATCCGGGTCCTTTCTACATAGATCCTCAGTGCTCGAAATGGGCAATTGGGACCAGGGGTTGATGCTGCCTCCTCTCTGAGCAGAGCTTAGAGGTTTACTACCTGAGTTTTACAGGGGATGGTAGGAACCTTGGGCACATATCCAGGCCTGGGCTTCAGAATATAATGAGTATCACCAGGTCCGAACTTTAAGCAGGTCTCATCGACCGAGAGTGCCTGCAGATCCTCCACCCTCTTAATCGAGGCTAATATGACAAGGAGCGCTGTCATAATTGACAGATTTTTAAGCTCTACTGAATCAAGTGGCTCGAATGGAGGATCTTGAAGTCCTCTAAGGACGATGGAAAGGTCCCAGGAGGGAACTAAGGACAGCCTAGAGGGTCTAACCCTTCTGGCCCCTCTGAGGAATCTGACCGTTAATTCGTGTCGTCCCAACATGTTGATCCAGACCCTCTTGAAGGAAGGTTCGCACAAGTTGAACAGGGCAGAGAGTCGGGTCAACCTGGCGAAAGTGACACCAGTCGACGAACAGACCCCACTTGCTGGCATAACAGGCCCTAGTAGAAGGAACTCTGGCCAGAGACAGAGTTTGAACCACACACTGTGGCATCATGTCCTCCGTGACATGATGTGCCAGACATGGAGATTTCAGAGGTTTGGATGCGGGTGCTTGTGCCCACATCCCTGGGTCAGAAGGTCTGACCTCCAGGGAACCGGCCAGGGAGGGACTGTCATGAGGGAGCAGAGTTCTATGAACCAAGGACGGTTGGGCCAATAAGGTGAAACCACTAGGACCTCTGCCTCATCCTCCCTGATCTTGCACAGGAGGGTTGGAAGGAGGCTCACTGGGGGAAAAGCATATAGGCGTTTTTTCCTGGGCCAGCAATGCACCAGCACATCTATCCCTAGAGGAGCCTGGGACAGAGCGTAAAACAGCCGGCACTGAGCATTCTCTGGGGCGGTGAACAGGTCTACCTCCGCTATACCAAAGCATTCCCAGATTTGCTTGACTGCCAGGTAATGGAGTCGCCATTCTCCTGACCGCGGTTTCCACCGAGACAGTGCATTCGCTGTCTGATTCAACCTGCCGGGGACATGGACTGCAACTAGGGACAGACCTCAATGCTGACTCCTGAGGAGCAGTCTGCGGGCGAGAGCCGTCAAACGGGGTGAACGTATCCCTCCTTGTCGATTGATATACGCCACCGCCACCGTGTTGTCTGTCCTGACCAACATGTGATGTCCTTGCAGCATTCTCCTGAAGTGCTTTACTGCTAGGAACACTGCACATAACTCTAGTCGATTTATGCTCCAGGAAGCATGTTTCTTGGTCCAAAACCCGCCTGTGTGCTTGGAAACTAGAAAGTATGGGCTGTAAAACCCTCTTTACCTGTCGGCAGAAGGGACCGGCTAGATTACACCTGGACTCCCTGGGCGGCATGTCCTAGGGCCACTTCTGATGGACCCTCTTCCCCTGTAGATGTTGGGGGGGGCCTGGACAGGACAGCTTCTCCGTCGACTCTTTATAGCGCCTGCTCTACCTGGGGAATTGCTTCGTACCCCCTAGCTACCGCACTGTCAAGGGGAGCGAGAGAAGGGAGACTGACCAACCTCGCTTTCAGAGGTGCCTTCCAAGTTTGTGTCAGTTCCCGATGCACTTCTGGGAAGAACGGGATAGGAGGGGGCTGCGGGGTATCATCCCGGTGTGACCCCACAAACCACGCATCCAGCCTGGAGATCTCAGGTGCCAGGGTGGAGCCACCTGCAAACCAAGACAACCGCGCCAAAGACCGTGGCTATCAGTCAATGCAATTGGTCCACCGCATCCAACATACTTGCACGGTCGCGACATGTTTGGAACACGCTACAAACAGTCGACCGCAAAACAAGTGCTCTACTAAGAAAAAGGAGTCTTACTTGTTGGTGGAAGGCGGTGAAAGTACTGTATTCTGGGGAGTAGCAGTGGTTTCAACCTTCCAGCCGGCCGAAAAACCTTGCTGGTTGCCGTTCGAATCATCAGATCCTCAAAATCTACACTTAAGCTAATAATCCAACTGTTTTGGGGTGCCTTTCACTAGTCGCTTACGTGTCAGAGTATGGCTCCAAAGGAAAAACAGGAGGAGTGTCACGCTCGCGTCCGGTTTATGCGGGACAGCGTGATCATGTGACCATCAGCGCGTTCGCTGATTGGCATTTTGGAACAGTGTGAAATGAGTATAGCACCCCTAGTGTGGCTTCACATAGTCGTCATCGACATAAGTCGTAGTGACTGACTGATGGGGAACTACGTTTTTATAGATATATAAAAAAACTGTATTTTAAACCCCTCAGCGACAGAGAGCAATGACTAAAAGAAAAATTTAACTTTTGTTTTATTTAATATAAAACACAAATACAGAAACAGGTCAGCGTTGGTGTCTGGTGGTGTTTGACGACCTTTGAGATAGAAAGACAGCTTTTTTCATGCTAAGCTGAAGTAAAACAATGAGAGTATGTTCCCTTTCACAGGATGGGCATTCACAGGAAGATGCCGTCTTTAAAGCACCCTAAAACGGAGTAACACAGAATTTTGGAATGATAACCAAGCTAAATCATTATTATTAAAATATTTTTAATATTAATTAAAATTATTAAAATATTATTATTAGTATATCAGTTAAAAAAATAATGTATTAATGTACTAGTTACATTTAAAAGTCATGAAATTAGAGTAATTTGTTACTGCCCAACATTGCCCCTTGACCGATTACAAAACAGCCAATCGCAAGACTTTGCTACATCTCCTAAAAGTCCTGCATTGAGCAATAAACTGGAATAGATTTACTTATCATTCCAAGTTTCCTTGTCCACCACTACAAAGATTGCTGGGTTGCACATATGGACAGTTGAGTTGACCTTGTTCATTCCCTGATATTTGTAATTTTATTAGCTGAAGTCATTTTATAAACATCAATATACATAATGAAGTATTGTATATGGAAACTAATATGATTGGTTTTTGTATATATGTTTTGTTTGAACGATTTACAATTTTTTACAAGTTCAGTTTAAAACACAATTTTAACATTATGACTCAGTAACATTGTCTATATTAGTAATCAACTGATTAAGAACAGGGAGCAATTTTAACATACATTAATAAATATATTAACCCCTTTCACTAAACATTTCTCCATATTATCCTGTTTTACAAAAGTTTGTTTGATGTCTGACCTCTCTATACAGTGTGTACCCTTTACAAACTACAGAGAAAACATCATCACCTTTTTTTGGCATCTTTGACCTGTCCTTTTGACCTGAAGAGTTATACTTGTTCTTGATGTAAGTCTCTTTTTCTCGACTTATACTTTACCTCAGATTTCAGAGAAGTACGTTTTTTTTTGCCAAAAAATCATTTGAAGCAACTATACTACTCAAATGTTACATTTACTTGAAAACTATTGGTTTGAATTACACATAACTGACTGATTAATCTGCTCACATGAGGATGGTTATATAAATGAGTTAGCATGATCTAGAATCAGATTTGATGTTCTGCCAATTTCAAATCTAGAGGTTGTTTTTTTATTTTATTTATTTTTTTAATCTTTTAAAGTGACTTGTGACTGAGTTCCATCAGTTTGTGATATATTATTTCACCTGTATACCTTGCCAAAAGTTACTTTGGAGTAACTAATGTTTCTGAGAAATTTAAAAAAGACATCTACTGATTGAATCCCCTTTTAGAGCTTCTTTGAGAGCCCAAATTGTTATTGCAAGCGTTTCTCCATCCATTTCTGTGTGACCTGTTGCAAAACACTCAATGTCTGGATTTTTTTTCCCATAAATGATGACGAGTGATGCATCATCTTCCTCATGGAAAATTGATTCCCAGAGTTCTCCACACATTATAATTCTGTAGGAATTTATCTCCGTTAGCAGCATGACTGACACAATGCCAGCCAGTCTTGTTTAGATGACAACCAGGTCTCCTGAGGTATTTGTGTGTGAGACAAATTCATTTCCATTGTGATGTTGCCAACACATCATTGCAAGGCTAGTGGAATATGGGTTGGGAGCTTTTTTTTTACCCAGGGTGTAAATCCCAAAAGGCTGATGGTTATTGTAAAACCAAACAGCTATGTCCACAATCACAGTTTACCATCTAATATGTCAGCATGACATCCAAATCTGCTATTAAATATAAGCACATTGCTTCCCGCTCATTATCTCCAAAGCATCCTTCATTATCGTTTAGTGTTTTTGTTTTCACTACTGGTGAGTGGTGCTTTGCTATTTGTATGTCTTTGCTATTTGTATGTCTATTGTTTTCTTTAGGTAAAAAAATGAATAGTCTATTGCAAACTATAATCAAACCTACATTACAAATGTGCTTCATGAAACAAAAAGATGTTTTGAATGTTTACATTTCCCAATAACATTTCCCATTTTACAGAATACGTGCACTGTGAAATCTACAATTATATGCGCAGACGTCCTCTGTCCTCCTGCCTGATGTCTGTGCGTACATAACATCAGCACGCTACAGTCTGCAGCGAGGACAGTCTTGATCTGCCACCGTTGACTCAAGTAGCTGCAAACTCTTGGGCATCAACTTCTTCAACATTCCATGAGACAGGTCAAAAATAGCTTGCGTTTATTTCCATTATATTCATTGATAGGAGAATACAGCTAAAATGTAACTCAGATGTAATTAAGATGTAACTCAGATGTAATCAAAAGACAAGGGTAAGCAAATCAAATTCTCAAGCTTCTTGTACTTTGCTCTGTTTTTGCACCATCACTGTTTTCTAGTAGACTTAAGATAAAAAAGATACATTTTATAATGTATAAAAATAACCAAATGATTCAAACGACTTTAAATGATGTGAGTCATTAAATTTACCTAAACTCATCATTAGACTAGAGTAATTATAAGACCTTGTTGCCACACAACAAATACTATTTCTCAGAGTCAGGAATATGAATTTCGCAAACCAGCTCGCTGCCACATTTTGAATATGCCTTTATCTACATTTGTGAATTTTTCAGTAAACTTCAAAAGCAATTTTTGCACTATTTTCTTTTCTTTCACTTGAATTTTACTTCATCAGTTTGAGTTTTAAAACAGGAATAACAGCGTCCATCTAGAACATGATCTCTCTTGTTCCTCCAGCAAATGAGTTTACAAAACTGTGGGAGAAACTTTGTAGTTTCTTGTCTTCCTGTAAATTGGAATTGGATCCCATTAATAAAAGCAATTGGATTGAAGGTGAGCCACTTGAGTGGACGGATTGTGATTTAGACATAATTAATCAGAGAAATAAGTTTTAAGATTATGCAGAAAGATAAGACCATTAATTTTGGGACGTGAGAGTTCTGGGTGAAGTCTGCAAAGGTCACGCATGACAGGGTTTTAAGGCTCGAACTCTAATGAGAGAGAGGAATGGATGAGAGGCTGTGTGGACACAGCATTTATTAATACAATGGGAACAAGGCCAGAGCTTTATTACAGCTCTTGTTTGTGTGTAAGAATCATGGCATGTGTAAGAGATGGAGAGTGTGAGAATTTATTACGTCAAGTATGACTGTATGGCTGTGTGTGAATAAAAGAACAGGAGTTTGCGTGGGTGAGAGAGGAGAGAGAAATTGCAACTGTGGACATGGCACTTCAGTTGTGACCTTTGAAATTCCCCATTCACGATCCATGCTTTATTTCAGAGAAAGACGTGCTCATTCTCTCTCCCAATATTTCTTAATATATTTTTCTCTCTATTTCTGTCCCTATCTCTCTCTCTGTCTTTATCTTGCTTTCTCTCTATCTTTCACTCTATCCTTCTCTCTATCTTTCCCTTTATTTCTCCCTCTTCATCTTTCTCTCTGTCTATCTCTTCATATGTCTCTCTAGCTCTCTTTTCCCTGCCTTGTATTTCCCTTGTTTATCTGTCTCTATCTTTCCCCGTCTCTACATTTTTCGCTTTATTACATGACAAAGCCATATTTGGTTTCTAGCATTATCTTGTCCATATCTTTCTCTCAATTTCTTATTTTTTCCTCTATCCCTCTCTCTCATAACAATTATGTCAAAGCCAAATTGGTGTCTTCATTAATTAGTTATTAATTAATTAACAAAGTTGTTTGTTTTCATTAATACATGTTAAGTAACCTAAAGTAACTTAAAAATGTAATTAATAAAATGAAAGTTGATCATTCAGAAATCAATCAGAGCCATTTCATTAAATATTTTTCTTCTTTTCAATCAAGGTAAATACTAGCAAATGAAAAAAAAAATGGGACAGACTTGAACATTAGAAAGTGAAAAACAAATGCTTTTACAGAAACCTGTATTGAGGTTAGTAGCACTGTTTTAAGAGTTGATCTATTTATTAACCCTTCCCTAAAACAGACATGACATATTTTACGACCCTCGACTTCTACCTAATAATTACAAATACAAATAATCTAAATAGTACTTCGTGCTATTCATGACCCTTTTGTTTTTGCATATAGAAGTTTGTATTCTCTGTTTGAAGGTAATATTTTCAAAACAAGCAAACCTGCATCTAACAGACATGATAGTAAAAGACTTTTTTTTTACAAGACTCAGCTCTACTTTTTTTTTTCATCTCTACTTTTTGATATGCTGTGACCCGTGTAACAAACTGGTTATTACACATTTAATAATTAATAATAATACGGTAAGGGGAAATCAACCGTATCATCTCGGAATCGGAACCACAGGGAACGGATCAACTGCACAGATTACAACAAGGGAAATGTCTTTTAAAGGCTTTATTAACTCTATTCTAGACACACAAATTGATAAATGATTTCTAGCTAACTAACCTAACCCTTCGCTCAAGCAAACAGGCACTCATTCACACCGAGAGAGAGAGAGAGAGCAAGAGAGACAGAGAGAGAGAGAGAGAGAGAGAGAGAGCAAGAGAGACAGAGAGAGAGAGAGAGAGAGAGACACACAAAGCTTCTGAAATAACAGCAAGAAGTTATCTTTACACATCAGTTTGGGCTCGTACTTAATTTAGCATTCCCACAGTCGCTCTGTTCCCGTTTTACCCGCGTTAAGTGATTGATTATCGCAGTCTACGTTTAGATCTTTCGAGTCGATCCGGTCGAACGTGGTCCGTGTCAGGCCGAGTAGATTCCGGGAGTACAGCTGTGAGGCGTGCTCGATTTGGGAGGGTGATCTTAGTGTCCCAGCAGTTTCCGTGGGGGTCCGAAAGAGTTTCCCGTTGGATTCAACAGTCTTATATCTGGGGTCAAAGTTCTGGGTTGAGGCTAGCCGAGTTTTCTTCGTTGAGACGGCACCAAACGATAAGCATCCCTTTTGAGGGAGTAATTAGGGGAGTCTGGCTAACAGCCAGAGGAGAGAGCAGACGGAACAGAAAGTTAAAGAAAACGTGACGAAGAAGGCTCTAAGTGATGAAGTGAAGAAGTGAAGAAAGAATTAGAATTAGAATGCAAGAGCGCCAGGAAGAGGGCCCCTTCTTGAATCGTGAGGCGGGTCTCTCCCGCAGCTTAGCCAATGAGAGCATTCCTGAGATCGGATCGGTGATGACGTCACACTTCAGCCCCTAGCAGCTTTTCGGCGGGAGAGACGTCCGCTTCTTTAATTTGCATCCATTAATAGACAACGTCATATCTAATCGGAAAAGTACCGGATAAATTTTTACACAATTAAATCCTTTCCGCAACATTATCCGCATTCCAACGAGATCAAACATTAGGGGGCAGTTACAGAAATTCATTCATTCATTCATTCATTCGTTTTTAACTGACTAAACTATTAACTGTACAGTACGAATTATTCCATAACATGAAAGTACATTTCAGGAGATATTTGTATGAGCACAAAAGTGTTCTTAAAGCAAGTTTTAGTCTTCTGAAAAGCAGTTTTTGGGTGAGCACGACTTTGAGTGGAGCCAGGCTTTGTCCACTCAGTGTCTGATCCTGGGGTCGTGGAGAGTTCGGAGCGTTCGCAGGCTTCAGGGGAGCATAGAGGTGACGCGGGGGGGGTTATCTGATGACCCCTTAATCTTTGAAAGGTAATTAGTCCTGACTTGTTTAAACAGAGTCAGAACGCTGGCGCCATTAGATCGGGATGTGGTTTTTTTCCAGAATTAAAGGTGCAGTAACTGAATCTGGGTTGATAGTTCTTACATATCCCCCCTTTACGGTCGGGGAGGTCCCTTGATGGACATCGTCGAGCGTAAAAGCCGTAGGCCAGGGAAACAGGCGTTCCACTCGTGGATCGGAAGAGTCATTTATAAAGGCAGGCATCGGGATGGTCAAAGTGTTGTCCCCCCTTAGGAGGACTCAGCTGGGTCGTGCAAGGTTAGGGTAACTCTCCGTGGCGTCACTGGAGTGATTTCCAACAAGTTCGACTCATTGTCCTGTTCAGGTAGATGAACAGGTTGCTCCTGGCGGCGTCGGAAGATCCTCGGGGCATCTGGGAGGCAACGGTTTACTGATTCTCGGATGGCGCTAACTCTCTTGTGGAGTAGAAACGCGAGAATGAGAGTCATTAAGTAACCGATGGCTGTCGAGATGCACAGGGCGGTGTCCGCGGAGGACCATGACCGAAAGATCGGGCTAATCGCGAGTGGTTTTCGCGCGAGGGCTTTGAGAGCGGTCTCCACAGGGGTCAGGTCGATCGTTTGCGTGCCCTCCTCTTTGATCAGGTCTTCCAACTCGGGTTCGAGGGTGAAGGCATGATTTTTGAAGAAAGAGGGGATCTCCAACTCTGAGCGGTAGTCTTCCTCAGGCAGGTGATAGAGGGCCAAGTCTTCGATATGGAGTATGGAGCCCTTGGGGACGTTGATCCAAAGTGTACTATTAGGGAGGTTAATGCGTGTGGCGGTGTCGTGCTGATCGTACGTGAGGGTCGCAGACCGGGCAGGCGTGTTGACTAACCAGCGGTTTCCGACTATTTCAGCTTGTGTTAGCTCGACTTGGAAAAACGGCGTTGCTTCCGCGGGGCATCGCGTGTCTGGACGCATCGCTTCTAACCCACAAATGCCCTCGGTGTTGTCTCGTATGAATGGCTTGCTTGGGCACAGGTAGTGAATGTCCTTGGTGCGGGTGCACATACGCAGATTGGGCGCCAGGTAAAGCTCTTCGTTGGCTTCGTGGTAGGCGACAACCTCTGGGGTTTGAATTTTCACGTGGGTACTGCCCTGCCAAAATCCGACGTTCACGACATCTTTTAGCCGATAAATATTGTTCGTTTCGACGATCGGTAGGCTAATTAGGAAGGCTAAGTCGCCGAGCGTAGGGTCCACGTAGAGTGGAATGGCGCTCCCGAGCGAGTAGGCCAGGTGAACTTGTATTGGGTTGGGAGTACCCACCGTGGACGAAGCGAGGACATTCTGTACGAGGCTGAGGGGCACCAGGTAAGTGGGAATCCTTCCCATCGCCAAACTATCGATTGACGAGCTAACTTCGCGGAGCATATCTGCCATGAGGGTGTTTAGGAGCTGCATCTGGGCTAAGTCGCTCTGGACTACGCTAAAAAGCTTGTTAATCGATTTGATTGTTTGGTTCAACAGAGTAGAGTGTCGGTTTAGGACCACGATAGTACCATTGAGTGACTTCCCGATTGCCTGTAGGGACCGTGTTTGGACATCGAGGCGTCCTCTGATATCGGGGAGCTCGTCTTGGATTTCTCCAATGTGTCGTCTTACGGTTGCTAAGTTGACTGCGTTGAAACTACTCATTCCGATATTAAATAGAGTACCGACGGCCGCCGCGGCTCCCAGTAGGGTTCCTAAGAATCGTTTGGGACGACGGTTGGCTCCGCTTAGTTCTGCTTGAGTGACGGTCATCTTTTGCAACTGCTGTAGCATGTGGGCTACATCAGCTTGGGCGTGTGCCAACGCCTCTTGGGTCCAACGGGATCCTGCCCAGGTTGTCTGGGGGGCCCTTGGAATGGAGTGAGACCGATACACTTCTGCAGGGCTTAAGCGTACATATACTCTCTGTGAGTAAGTCTTGCAGTTAGTTATCAGTAAACCGGGCTGTTCCCGGAGTACAATTCCTGAAGGTGGTCCTGGGGTTGCCACCTCGGGTTGGGGTTGAATCCCCACAACGCAGCTTAGCAAGACGGCGAGTCGGAGCATCTTCCTGGTAACAGAGTGTAAAGGAATGGCTATCAGTTGTATGGCCTGTTTAGTTTCGGTTTTCAAGTTATTGCAGAGTACTTGATTAAATTACGTGACCGAGAACACTGGAACGCCGATCGTTTGTCGGTACGGTCAGTTAAACTCTGGGTCTGTCGATCAATCCTATTCTTAGTTTCCTGTTGTCTCAGTTCTTTGTTTCACTAGGGCCAGTGTTGAGCGTTGTGCCACTAAGTACAGAATTGTTATTCTAACATTCCTAATGGATCTGAGAGGATAACTTAGACTGAGCTGGGGAGACAAGAGGAACCATCTTAAAATCAAGGGTTTGAAACAAACTTGGTATATATGTGAATACCTACTTTGGTTAAATAAAAGTAAAACAAAATCAATATCTATTTGATTAATTAGAGCAAAGCTATTTGGGATGTCTTGGTATGCTTTGGCTACAGAGGAGAAAGGGAAGAAAACAAAAAAGAAATGAAAGCAACATCAGTATGTATTTGAATAGTTAGAGCAAAGCTATTTGGTCTATGGTCTGTCAGTCTGTCTCAACTCCCCCCTTTGGTGGGGTTCTTGGTGCTCTGGTGGGCTTCATCTGGTTTCGGTGGACCCAGCGTGGACTTGGTTCATTTGTCTTCACTTTGGTGGTGCTCTTTGGTTTGGGTTTGCTGGTTCGACTTGGCCGCATGTTAGACATCCTTTGACATATTCGGCGACTTGTTGTTGCATTCCTGGCCTGTAGGCCACTTGTTTCAGGGACTCATGTGTTGCTTTGGCTCCGTGGTGTCCTGCGTGTGGTCCGTTATGGGCGTGCGTGAGCATCACCCCCCCTCTGGCACCGGGGAACCACGAGGCGATGTGGAGTGGTTGCGTCGGTGGCAAGAAGAAGGAGCCCATCATGCAGACGCAGGGAGTGCTTTGTTGCGTGAAGGAGCCTCAAGTTTGAGTCCGCAGCACGGTCGTCTGGACGAACGGGGTGCAACACAGGGTCGATCAGGTGTTTGGTTATCGCCTGGATGGCGGAGTCAGATGTCTGGAGGCTGACCAGGTCGTCGGTGGAAATTTGAGGCGAAAGCTTGACCAGGGTGGAGGCCGGGGTTGTGGAGGCCTTCCGTGCCTGTCGCCGGGTCACAGCAGTCACCCGCAGGGTGGGTGGGTGGGAGGGTCAGAGGGTACCACGAGTCCATTTGGTGCACCAGATTTTGCAAGAGCATCTGTTTTGTCGTTGTTGGAGACTTGGAGACTTTGTATTGACCTGCTTGCTGGAGTTTTCTTGAGTCTTTGTTCTGTGTTGTTCAGCTCTGTTGAGAGAGTTTTGAATTTTGCAGCTCTGTGTTTGTCAGTTTCATTTGAGATGTTCTTGGATTTGAGAGTCAGGGAACGTTTGGCTGCATTCTGGGTTCTTGGTAGCTTGGCTCCTGGTTTCTTGAAGAGCTGGGCTCTGTTTGATTACGTTTGTTTGAGGTTCTGGTGAGTCTTTAAGCTTTGTTCGCGATGTGCTTGAGTCTTCAGGCTTGGTCTTGATCAGCTCTGTTTGAGATTTATTTGAGTCTTGAGGCTTGGTCTTGATCAGCTCTGTTTTAGATTTATTTGAGTCTTGAGGCTTGGTCTTGATCAGCTCTATTTGAGATTTGTTTGGAACTGGAAGTGGTGTGTTTTCCAGTTCCACTTGAAATGTTCTTGGTTTTGAGAGAGTGAGAGCGGGTGATTGCGTCTTGAATCCTTGATGACTTGACTCAGGTTTTCTTGAAGAGTTTGACTCTTGGTGCTTTGGTGAGTCAGACGCTATTTGATCTTGCGACGAGCTGGACTCTGTTCGGTCTTTCGACGAGCTGGACTCTTTTCGGTCTTTCGACGAGCTGGACTCTTTTCGGTCTTTCGACGAGCTGGACTCTTTTCGGTCTTTCGACGAGCTGGACTCTTTTCAATCGTTTGATGCACTTTCCTTGATTTGGTTTTGTATACTTGAAGCCACTGCATTTGTTAAGTGGGCTACCAGAACGCCTTTGTTCCGCTGCTCTCATTTTGGTCAGGAGTCTGCTTTGTCTTTCCTCCTGTCTTGTTCCTCATCTTTGGTTTTGAGAAACTCTTTCATCAGAAGCTGGACTATTTCTTGTACGTCCACCTTGGGTGCAGGTGCTTGGTAGTACACCGCTTCGCTTCTGGTTGACCTTGGCTGGTGACGGTCGTGGTATCGTCGCTGGTCTCCGTTACTGGACTGGGGGTTTTGCCTCTCCCTTGGGGTCCAGCTTGAGTTCCAGGAGTTGTTTCTCTTGCGTCTTCCGCTGTAATGTCGTTGGTTCCAGGGCTTGTCATGGCGCGGCTCATAGGGACGGTGTCGTGACTGGGTCTGGTCCCATGGCCTGCCCTGTTTTGGTTTCATGCTGTAGTTTGGACTCCAGTTTCCGTTGGATGGGGTTTCCTTCCATCCCTGTTTCCGTGGTTCAGACTGGGTTGACTGGTGGGCCCCTTCCAGAGGCAGTTCTGGCAGGTTCACCTCTAAGATCGTTGGATTTCGGTTTGTCTTTTCCAACACCATCTTTTGTTTGCTATAGGCTTTCTGTGCCAGCTCTCGCAGCTGGAGGGCCGTCATGGTTCGAGGGCATGCCATCACACCCAGGTGTTGACTGACTCCGGGATGGAGGTTTCTCAGGAACAGAGTTCTGAAGTTCGGGTCTTCCTCCATGTAGGGCTCATTGCGGCTTCCGAAGTAGGCTAGCCGGAGTCGTGTGTAGTACGCTTGAGGCGTTTCGTGTCGGCCTTGTCTGGTTTCTAAGGCAGCCATGAGTCCTTGTTCGGATACTGCGTTTCCAAACTCTTGAATGAGGCTTTCCTTGAGTAGGTGGTAGTCCGACGTGATCTGAGGAGGCTGTCGGTCTAGGAAGCTTTGTACTTCCGGACTAGAAGTTATTCTGATCAGATAGAGCATGTCCTGGTCGGTCGCAGAGGCTCTCATCTGTAGGTGGAAGTCCAAGTCCTTCAGGTAGGCTTGTATGTCCCTTCCACTTGCTTCGTTTGGTGTGAAGTGGGTAATGTTTCTGGCCAGCTTGCTTAGGTCGTTCAGCTCTCTGGTCGTCTGGACGACGGTTTGGCCATTTTCTCTTCTTCCCGAGGTTTGGTTGACTCTAGGAGGAGGTGTAGCGGGGAACCCATAATTTTGAGAGTAACTTGGCTTGTACTCTTGAATGGAGGGTTCCTCCGTGCATGGTCGGTGCCAGGACCCTTGAGGTTTGGGCTTGTTCTGATCAGCTCGTAATCCTTTTGCGTACTCCAATTCCGCCTTCATTACGGTCCGTTCCTTTTGGAGGTCGGTCAGCTGTTCATTTAAGCCGTGGATCTCTGCACATGTGGCCTCGAGATGTGTCCCGAGGGTTTTTATTCTGGAGCTCCGTGTTTTGAGCTCCTCTTCCGCAGCTTCCAGGAGTCTTTCGGTTCGTTTGCTCCTCTCCATTTCACTGCTCCGATGGTCTAACAGCTCATCAATTTTTTGTTGGACAGCTGTTAAATCGCTTCTTAGCGCTTGCATCTCGTCTCTGGAGTCGCGGTCATCCTTTTCTGATTCCGCTTGTTGGCTCCGGACCTCTGCTTTCAAGTGGGTAATTTGCTCTTTTGCACGGGTCAGCTTCTTTTGCATGCGTGACTTTGTCCTCTCTTCCAGCTTTAAGGTGGCGATCAGGACGTGGCTGAGACTTCCCACAATTTTCGCTAGGTCTTTGGATCCATAGCTTCGAGTTGGATCTCTTGCCATAAGGTTTGTTAGGGCTTCGTCTAGCTGATCTTGGGAGTGGCCTTGAAGGTTTATTGCTGCTTCCGGCAGTATGGTGCTTGTTAGCTCGCCCAGCCAGTTCTCCAGGTCTTCCCAGTGGGTGATGGTTTCTCTTGTTGTAGCCATCGTTTGAGGTGGAAGGGAGACTTGAGCCAGACTGAGGGACTGCTAAAATTTAAATTACTAAAAATAATAGAGAGTGGGTTGCTATGGGAAAAACAAAGTGCTTATCACTGTAATAATGTGCTTCAAAACTCTGTTAAGTTTTCTTGAGGGAACAGAAAGGGAAAGCAAAATGAAACAAAACAAGCTTGAGAATTAATTACACTTAAAAGTGAAGTTATTAAAATAATTGTGATAAAATATAAAATAAAATAAAAATAGAAATTCTTGAATCTAACACCAGAAAGCAATATTCCTGAATTATTATAGCTATTGTCAAAACCAAAGATTACGTTCAGCTATAACTGGGGTAGTTAAGAAGCTAAAGTTATCACCTGATTTAATCGTTAGCTGTCACAGGAAACAGTTTAAACAATGCTTGTTTCTTTTATGAATAGGATTGAGTACATACTCCAGAGTTGTTCGTACGGCCGGGTGATCGGTTGCTTCGTCGGATCACTCGAGGGCGTCGTTTCTGGAGGAGTTCACGCGTTCCTATTAGTTTGGGGAAGAAACGAAAAGCAATGTCAGGTGTCTGTACTGGCTTCAGGATCGCGTGGGGACCGTTTTCCGACTGAATCGTTCTGATATTATGTGTCTCGTAATACAGAACAGAACTTCTTGGGAATGCCAAATTTACTAATTTAGGGTTTTAAACCAATTAGATATGAGGCTCAAATCCTTTACCAGAATCAGAAGCAAGAGAGCAGTCCAAGAGATAGATAGGATAGGACTGTAGCTAGAAGTGGTGAAAATTCAAGAGATGAGTTGAGGGTTGGAAATTAAAAAGTGAAGGAACAGATAATAAACAAAAGAAATAAAATAAAATAAATGTAATTGGATCTCAAGTTGAAAAGAAAAATGATCAAATGGTTATAAAATAGGATAAATTTTGTGCAGGTGACAGCAAGCCTCGTTAATTAATGTACGTGATGTTTATGGATGAAAACACCTCGATTGTTAATTAACAGGTAAGTCTGTCACAGTCCGCAATAACAAAATCAAACCCAGGATTTAATAAAATAAAATATAAAAAAAATTAAAATCAAATTAAAATTTGTCCATGTGACAGTAAGCCTTGTTAATCGACGCAAGTGACGTTTTATGGATGAAAACACCTTGCTTGTCAGTTAACAGGTGGAGTCTGTCACAGTAAGCACTAATAAAATCCAACCAAGGACTGAATTAACAAAACTAAAATAAAACAAAATTAAAAATATTAAAACCCCAATTAAAATTTGTACATGTGACAGTGAGCCTGATTAATTGACGTAAGTGACGTTTTATTGATGAAAAACACACCGTGATTGTCAATTAACTGGTACAATCTGTCACAGTAAGTAATAGTGAAAATGAAGGATACAATAATCAGGAGCTACAAATGAAAACCTTTTTTTTTTATATAATCAGTACTGAGACATAAGCATACATTGGGTATGAGAGAGAGAGGGTGAAAGGTCAGTGCAGCAGCGATTGTGGTCACAGGCACACGCTAAACTGGGTTCCGGCTTCCCTGTGCACGTGCGTTAGGTCACGCACTTGCCATAACATACACTCGCCACACGGTGGCTCTCGTGAGCTTCTCGCTGGACAGCTCGTATTTCTTGTACCTGTAAAAATAGCGTCTTTCGTTCTCCAATGTCGGGCCCGTTTACGGGATGACGTAAGACGTTTACTAAAATGGCCGCTCGCGCCGATCTCACGGTGAAGAGGGCTTGAGCTTTCGGCCGAGATTAAAACTGTTTTCTAAACAGCTGCGAGATGACGGCGCATCTCCTAAAACAATGGATTTACCATAAAACGAGTTTATTCTCCTTAAAGCTTCGCGCTCGTTCGGACGAGCCAACTAATATTTTGCGCTCCCAAAGGGCTGCGCATGCGCGTTTAGTGGCTTCCGCAGAATTGTTCTTCCAAACAAACTCCACTGGCCACGAGAGGGCGGCACCTCTCACGAAAACAGAACACGCTCCCGTGTTCCACTCATGAACAAATTCACCATTCTGCGTCCTCGCGCTTTCGTCACAAAATGGTCAATAGTTGGACCACAACACGCAATATTGCCTTCAAATTCAATCGGCATGCATTTTCTAGCAGCCTGGAACGAATCACGTTTCTCCTTTCACGTGATTTTTCAATAGAAAACTACCCTGAATTAGCGCTTAGCATAATTCTTTTAACCGGGTATTTAATAATTTCGCTAAAAATCATTACTGGGAACGCAGTCAATGAATTCAGACGAATCAGGCCTTTTTAACATAAATTCTGAGCTCAATATCCATAAAAATTGCCTTTTGCAATTTCTGTCATTACTTCTTCCGGCGTCCCGGGCAAGCCATAACTCCTTAACATTTAACAAGCATTTAAAAGCATTCCTTATTGAGTCTGCGCAGTGAAACCGCTATTGCAGTGCCCGCATTCTCCACCAATATATGTAACAAACTGGTTATTACACATTTAATAATTAATAATAATACGGTAAGGGGAAATCAACCGTATTATCTCGGAATCAGAACCACAGGGAACGGATCAACTGCACAGATTACAACAAGGGAAATGTCTTTTAAAGGCTTTATTAACTCTATTCTAGACACACAAATTGATAAATGATTTCTAGCTAACTAACCTAACCCTTCGCTCAAGCAAACAGGCACTCATTCACACCGAGAGAGAGAGAGAGAGCGAGAGACAGAGAGAGAGAGAGGAGAGAGAGAGAGACAGAGAGACAGAGAGAGAGAGAGAGAGACACAAAGCTTCTGAAATAACAGCAAGAAGTTATCTTTACACATCAGTTTGGGCTCGTACTTAATTTAGCATTCCCACAGTCGCTCTGTTCCCGTTTTACCCGCGTTAAGTGATTGATTATCGCAGTCTACCGTTTAGATCTTTCGAGTCGATCCGGTCGAACGTGGTCCGTGTCAGGCCGAGTAGATTCCGGGAGTACAGCTGTGAGGCGTGCTCGATTTGGGAGGGTGATCTTAGTGTCCCAGCAGTTTCCGTGGGGGTCCGAAAGAGTTTCCCGTTGGATTCAACAGTCTTTATATCTGGGGTCAAAGTTCTGGGTTGAGGCTAGCCGAGTTTTCTTCGTTGAGACGGCACCAAACGATAAGCATCCCTTTTGAGGGAGTAATTAGGGGAGTCTGGCTAACAGCCAGAGGAGAGAGCAGACGGAACAGAAAGTTAAAGAAAACGTGACGAAGAAGGCTCTAAGTGATGAAGTGAAGAAGTGAAGAAGTGAAGAAAGAATTAGAATTAGAATGCAAGAGCGCCAGGAAGAGGGCCCCTTCTTGAATCGTGAGGCGGGTCTCTCCCGCAGCTTAGCCAATGAGAGCATTCCTGAGATCGGATCGGTGATGACGTCACACTTCAGCCCCTAGCAGCTTTTCGGCGGGAGAGACGTCCGCTTCTTTAATTTGCATCCATTAATAGACAACGTCATATCTAATCGGAAAAGTACCGGATAAATTTTTACACAATTAAATCCTTTCCGCAACATTATCCGCATTCCAACGAGATCAAACATTAGGGGGCAGTTACAGAAATTCATTCATTCATTCATTCATTCGTTTTAACTGACTAAACTATTAACTGTACAGTACGAATTATTCCATAACATGAAAGTACATTTCAGGAGATATTTGTATGAGCACAAAAGTGTTCTTAAAGCAAGTTTTAGTCTTCTGAAAAGCAGTTTTTGGGTGAGCACGACTTTGAGTGGAGCCAGGCTTTGTCCACTCAGTGTCTGATCCTGGGGTCGTGGAGAGTTCGGAGCGTTCGCAGGCTTCAGGGGAGCATAGAGGTGACGCGGGGGGGGTTATCTGATGACCCCTTAATCTTTGAAAGGTAATTAGTCCTGACTTGTTTAAACAGAGTCAGAACGCTGGCGCCATTAGATCGGGATGTGGTTTTTTTCCAGAATTAAAGGTGCAGTAACTGAATCTGGGTTGATAGTTCTTACACCCGCAAGGTCTGTGTTAATGTGCTTAGCATAACTGTATGTACTGAATATATAATCAAATGCTCCAAAGTATTCACTCAAAAAAGGGAGAAAGCTCCAGCAAGACATGCATTAAATTTAATGCAGCGACCTGAGGCATTAACACAATAAAAATTATTAGGTCAAATAACAATGTAACCTAGTTTTGGCACATCTTATGAATATTCAATTATGTTTTATGTGGTCAGAAATCACAATGAACGTGTACATAATGGGGTCGATGTAAGGCTTTATTAACAAAGACAAAATTATAGGCCCTGCAGTCTTTGTATTTATAATGCTGGCCTGCATTTTTCCTTTCGTCATCCATACTTGAATACAATAACTCACACCCCAGCCACACTCGTCTATCATTATTCCATTGAAGAAGAAAAAAATAAAGGCATCACATCTCAAATAAACAGAAAGGGAAGGCCAACTTCTTGAGGATAATGGGAAACACAAGCTTGTTAAAATGCATTTTCACTCATTTTGTGAGTCATGTAGAGCTAGATTGAATAAAATACTGCTTTGAGTAATTATGGCTGTCAAAATCACTTTGTTCAGTCTATTATTTCTGCAAAAAAGATGTGAGATGATACCCACACTGAGCTGTTTGCTTTCGTAATGCTCGGAAACCCAAAGGGAACAAGTTATGGCTTGAATGGGACTTGTGATGCTTTAGCTGTCTTCCTTTTTTCATGTTTTGCCACTGGAGCAAACAATTCACAAATCAGTAATTCCTCACACTCCAAGTTTATCTGTATTTTTTACCCTTATCATCCGACCATATCTTTGACACAAATGACTAAGAAGTTTATTTTTCAGGATAAGAAAGGATTTAATGCTCTCAACATTTCTTGGTGGAAAACTCTGTCTGGTTTTGATTTAAAAATAGAGTGTTTTGATGCACACCAGTAAACCAGTGATGCTCAGTAAGCTAACTTCTTTTAGTATGTTAACTGCTTAACCAGGATTCTCGCAGTTATGCATATGTCCAACATTCAAAAATCAATTGAAACAATATTGATTGGAAATGAAAAAATTTCAAGGTCATTCAAGAAAAATAACGAAAAGTAAAAATTTACACAAACCTGTCAATGTTACACACTATGTTACATGTTACATAGAGTTAGCAATCACCAATCCGAAAATGCATTCCCCATCAGTCGGTCACTACGACAGAGCGCCCCCTAGCGGAGCTTCCCATAGTCGTCACCATAAGTCTCAGTTTCCTATTCAGGGAACGGTGGTTATGAAAGTAACCATTACATTTTCTTCTTCTTATGTACTTTGAGTGTCATTCAAGTGCCGTGAAGTGTTTTCTTTTTCTTTACTTAAGTTGGCGTCCAACATTTAATTTAAACAGTAACGGAATAATGCAGACAATAGTAACGGTAGCATAGTTATTCTATTTCAAAAGTTATGCGTTAGAGTAATATTTACTGCAAAAAGCTGCGACGTTAACACTGATGTTAAGTGGGAGTGTAAGGTTATAAACATTACGCAAAAAAGTTAGATAATAATTTAGTAAAATTTATGCTTAATAATGTGTACCACTTTAATAAAACTTTACTGCTGTACTGACAATTTCATGAAATCCTGCCATAAATCCTGCGTAGTAGTGTTGTTGCCTACCTTTTGTGGCTGTAAATACAGTATCATACCTTATTTCACAGCAAACTGAACCCCGATCACCATTAGATAGCCAGTCTCCACAACCTAATTTCCTTTAAATGCAGGACCATCCTAATAATTAAAAAAACAATTAAAAAAGAGGCTACTATTGGAAGAGTATTGGAATAGTAGCTTGATTACATTTTCAAAATGACAGTCTAAAAAATATTTAAAAAACAAATTGTGTATGTCACAAAGCAATAAAAAATGATTTTATCTATCCATTTCCCAGTCTTCTTGTCGACTTTGTCTTTTTCGGGGTCACAACAATTAACCTTTCTTGCCACAACCCATCACTGAGAATCATCCACACACACTAATTCATTCAAATTCAGACTCTATGGAGAATCGTGTTCTACCCAAATCACCTGCTTGTCTTTGGGCTTATGGGGGAATTCAGAGCACCTGTGTTAATCACAGAGAGACCATGCAAACTCCACAGAGAAATGCCAACTAACCCAACTGAGGCTCGATCCAGTGACCTTCTTGCTGTGAGACAACCGTGCTACCCACTGTGCCTACGTGCCACCTAGTTTTATTGTAGGATAACTGAATTCAGAACTGAAAAGGAAAAACAGGATTGAGGTGCTTTAAGGATCTTAGAGAACTGTTGCCTTTGGCATCATAGAGTTTTAGCTCAAACAGAAACATTTCACACTAACGATAGCGAAAAGTGTTCAAAGAACTGCTTTAACTTCTAACACTAAATTGATGAATCCAGTAAACATCAATTTGTACTGCCAGGGAAGCCTTGGCACAAGAGGAAGCATTTACGTGTTGCAAAGCCACCATTTAAGTTGAGCGTGGCTCGTAATTGGTTCTCCACAATCTATCTACAAAAGGAAATGGACAGACATTGATGCACATTTACCGCCTCAAACCCCTCCCTTTTCCTGCTGAAACCTAGAGCTATGCTGCCAGAAGCACGAGGTGGAGGTAGACACTCATTCCATTAGTGCTACCTCTGCAAATCCAAGCTAATTTCATACACATCAATACACATTAGCATAGCACTCTGGCACCGGGCATCGGGAAAGCTCTGTGCTCGGGAACAAGACCATGAGGTATGGGAAGGTGTAATGGAGAAACACACATACACAGGCCAGATAATATAAACTGATGATGCTTTTACGGTCTCTTTTATTAAATGCATAAACAGACTGAAAACACATAAAGCCTGTAAAGAGACAGCTAATTACTGGAGGCTCAAGAACAAGGGAGACAGCTCAATTATCTTCTTATACATGCATGGGAACAGCTCATCTTTTTAGTTTACCTCTATCTGCATGTATGTGTGTTTTATTTAACCCCCTGCTTTAAAGAGAAATACGCATTATATCCTACATTAAGAGAGAATTGAAGAATCCATTGAATGTACCCTGACATAATAATGGAATAGCTTTGAAAAATAGTTCCAACGCTTTAAAAATCACACTTTTCTCATGGTTTTGCTGAACAGAAGGATGGAAGGGTGGCAGCTTCTGTGTCACACTTATATGATGGTCACCATCACAGTGGGAAACCACTGTGTTAGTTTTGCATGATTAGCTTATCTAACTTTTGTCAGTAATAGTTTTGAAGCTTTTAACAACTGTTGAAAAGATGTCTTTAGGAAAATGTGCTTCCTTGCATATTTAGTAACAGTTTGTAACAAAAATGTGTTCGTTTATATTATTATTTCCCTGAAAGGGATTACTGGGCCTTCCACTTGGTTACCATAATGTTAGCCTCAGGCATTACACCCATGTCTGAAGTTCCCTCCATTCATTATGAAGTCGGCTTTTTCCCTTTCGGGGTTGCCACAGTGGAATGAACCACCAACTATTCCAGCGTATGTTTTATATGCAACCCATTCCTGGGAAACATATATACACACACTCATTTACACTATTGTTTTTTGTCAATTCACTTATATTGCATGGAGCACCCGGGGTAAACCACACGATCACGGGGAGAACATGCAAATTCCACACAGAAATGCCAACCAACCCAGCCGAGGCTAGAACCAGCAACCTTCTTGCTGTGAGACGACCATGCTACCCACTGCGCCATCGTGACGCCCCATGTTATATTTCGTCTTAATTGTCATGCCCTGCAACATGATGTGAAGCTAAACGATGTGGGATTGTGTCCGGCTTTGGACTACAACCAAGTGTTTAGGGTTCAGTGAAGTAACCACAGAGCTAAAGTTGGATCCAACAAATAGGCAACAGAACAATAAATCAAACAACTGATTATTTTAATAAGAAGGAAATAAAACTGGGAAACCCACTTCCCAAAACAGTTTACAAGTATTATCAAAACTCCAAAACATGTATGACAGAAAAGACCTTGAAGAAGTGATCAAAATAAAAAATCTCAGCAGTACAATAAATAAGTACAAGTAACTCACTTTGAAACTAAACAGAGCAAAAACTGAGCCTATAATTATATAATAACACCTGAGCAAACTTATAAATAAACGAGACAGATGTAATACTCTCAAACAGAATGCGACAAATATAAAGCAAATTAACATAGTTAGCGGAAAACCACCTAGAAGCATTCAGGAAACTCAAAAATCTGTTGTCCACAGCTCATAGTCCTTAAAGGATTGGTTGTTTGACATGTCGGATGTCAAATGTTGTCCATGAAAAAGCTGTCAAACACACAAGACTACCACATTATGAACAATATATACCAGGGTTCCACAAATCCGGTCCTGGAGGGCCATAGTCCTGCACATTTTAGTTGCAACCCTGCACTAGTATGCATACTACTCTAGCTTCAAACAATTAGAGAGGACCTTAATTCGTCCAACAGGTGCTTTTCACAATCGTTGAACTAAAAATGTTTAGGCCTCCAGCCCTCTAGGACCGGATTTGGAGACCCCTGATAGATAACATCATAGTCTCTACAAAATCAAAATTGGAACCTGGAAGAAAAAAACCTCACCTACGGTGGCAAATTGGTCGTGAGCTGTGATTTTTTTTTGTTTTTTCAAATATTTATTATCTTTAAATTTCTTATTGCTTGAGTCTGATTGGCTGATGTGAAGTGTGGTTTGATTCAATAACCTAAATATGATTTGATCACAAGCTGCTTTCTAAGTTTAATATGTACAAGACAATAGAAAACAACTCAATCGTCTGATATATACATTATCACTATTATTTGAAGTCAACCACTGCTGGGGATATCCTGTGACCGAACAATGAATCTGCCATCTACATTATAATGAAACTGCAAACTTTACAACAAACTCTGAATGGCTACAGAAGGCAGCCTAGTGATTTGCCTAAGTGATATTGTCAGTATATTAGCTGTGGATGAAAATGCAGACGGGAAATCGTTGAAGAGCATGACATGCTGGGGGATGGATGGCCAGCCCAAGTTAGTATGCTTCTTATTCTGCTGCCTTAAATTACAGCTACTCCTTAAAACAAGCCAGCCAGAACGCATATCCATTAGCATAAATGCTTTGCACAAGTCAACACCTGGCAAGGTTTAAATATGCAGACTGTATGATGAATTTCAAGCGTGAAGGCTGCGTGCATGCTATTTCAGTATATCATTACCATAAGTGATAGCATTGTAAGGGAAAAATCCATATCGCTAACACCTTAGGTGATGGAAAAAGGCATGCATGAAGATAGCATCAAGCGTTTTAGTGAAAAGAGGTCTTTAACACTGGAAATTCCTTACTGCAAAGATTTTTGTAATTTCGTCAAATGTTGTAGACTTTCAGTGTTAACTGACACTTTTTTTTTTTTCAAAAAAGAGACTCTGGTGTTTTGAGAGCATTTCCGGGTGACTGGATGCCCAAATGCCTAAAACAGACAACATTTTACATTAAAGGAAAATCACTTGAAAACACAGTATTTCCTAGCAGTGTGTAAATAAAAAAAACAAACCTTCAAACAAAACTATCCATTCCTTTTATCTTTAAAATTCTCCTTAAATGGTTATTTAAAAAGGAAGCTTCAAATCTATTTATTTCATTATATAATTTGATACATTCTGACAAACTAATTGTTATGTAACATCAAACTGAGTATATATATATATATTAAATGTTATTCATTTATTAAAGAGAAACAGGGGCGACTTTTCAAAATATTTAATGATAACACAACTAAAGTGCTTAAATTTTAAACATAAAATAAAGAAAGGAGAGTTTTAAAGAAAAAATATCAAAAACTCCAAAAAATATTTTTTAAAAATTAATTTTGAAGCTCATATATTTAACTCCTAAACATTTTTTTCTCGGTGACTCAGTTGAGCTTTAGCTTGTGCTGCTAGAATTTTAAACTTGACCTTAAATCTTTTTTTTATTCATTCATTTGGAACCTCATATTTCTCTTATCTGCTGCAACAGCTGATTCACACAATTTATCAGAATTGATTGGCTAAGTGAAATAATGTGAGATCGCTTACCTTGCATTGAAATGGCCAATGCGTTCTTGAATTCACAAAATAACTCACGTGAAGATCACAGTAGCAATGCCGGTTCAAAATAGCATTCTATTTAGACAAGGAGTTGGGTTTTATGCTGCAGCTCTGAGTTTACAAGGGACAGCTTTTGGCATAAAACATGGTCTGACTGTTAGTAAACACTGAGCTAGATCAGTGGTTTTCAAATAGTGGGGCGCGGGGCTCTGTCAAGGGGGGCACGTTTGACCTCAGGAACTTTTAAATTTTTTTATTTTTCAGAAAATAATTGAGAAACATTGAGCTAGATGATAAAATGGTTTCCAAAGTGCTTCAACGACATGCAGTTCACTGCTTGATTTTGGGATGTTGCGTTGTAGAGCTTGTTTGAGGGTGCTTAAACCTTTGAAAACATGTTTACCATAGACTTTGTGATCTGGAAACAAACTGACAACTATTTTGTACTATTGCACTTTGGTTGGATTAACAATGCATTTAACCAACTTAATCTGTTATAAAACAAGAAGTAAATGAAAAGTTGTGCAAGATAATTTTGCTATTTGATGTCATTTTTGTCAAAAATGTTGTACTTCCTATGAGATAAAAGATTGGATATAGAGCTGAAATTTTTTTCCGGGTTCATGCTTAATATATATATAATATTGTACACAGGCTCGACTCGGGTTCGGACTCTACCATGCACAATCAGGTTATGTGCTTGTTTGGTGTGAGAGACGAGGAAATGGACAATGATGAGATGAAACATTGGTTAATCTCTGAAGACTACCTTTTGGTTGCTCAGCCAACTTAAAATTCTCGCTTAGAATTAAGTAATTATTTCATTTTGCCTATATTCATTCCATTACTGTAATTTACCTTTTTGGATTAATTTTATTAAAATTTAAGATTTCCTGTGGATTATCTTTTAATTTTATGTTGGCTATATAATTTCATTATTGATAAATATCCATTATAGTTTTTACATTTTTATTATTTTCAGAAGTTGTTGACTTAAGTAGGCCATACAGCAGAATTGCAGCCTCCATTATTTTGGCTTATTTAGAGAAGAAATGTTGGAGGTTATTTCATTATTTTATTTTATTTTCAAGTGACCTAGGCCTATTTTGTCTTTGTTTGTCATAAATAAGGTAATTTAAATGAGGTAGATTATGTAGAAAGTGATCATTTTGAAAAGATGGTTTTGCATTAATTCATTTGAATAATCTAGGACTCTGTTTGAGTTTGGGCTCTTAAATAAGACAGTGAATGATATTGGGTTCGGGTTGGGCTAAATTCTCTCAGGCAGGGCCAAATTCTGTATGCCTGGTTACAGCTCTAAATGAATGTACAGAGGCTTGATGATTTTTTTTTTACTCTGGCAGACCAGGGTATGACCTCTATAACAAAAGTCACAAAACATGAAAGCACTTAAGACACTCATAAGGCATAGACGGAAGCAATGTGTTCTTTAAAATTGTTCCATTCATACAAACTCTAACGTGTTCAGGTCTAAATAGATAATCACAGAACACTATTGTGAACCCACACTTTATAGTGCACTTGCATCAATTGAAGAAAATCTCATTGAAGGACACTTTCAAACAGGCAAAGCACTCTTTGGGCACTATGTTTACAATGTAAGCTGCCTGGGGAGATGGAGCCCTGTAGAAAGAGTTTCTTGTACAATGGACTTTTTCCCATGAGACAGTCGTCCACACATTCAAAGAAACAGAGCAAAAGAGAGTGAGAGCTTTTGCAACAATGTGTTATTAAATGTGCGGGGTAGACCACTAGCAGTCAAGTCTTGGAGAAAAGGGGAGTTGAAAAACAGGTGCTGAGTCAAAATCTTAAAATAAACATGGCTATTTTTGTCAAATAAAAAAAAGATCTTTCCTACTACTTGACTGAGTCAGGTCTGTGTTCAACATAAACTCATTGTAGTCAGATGTGTGGAGTGATTAGCAAAAAAAAAAAACATATCATTAAGCATCCCTAAAACAGGCATATTAAATGAAAAGAAGACAGACAGACAGAAGAGATGCCTTTGGAAGCCCTCCAAAACTAGTTCAGTTACCATAGTGATTCAGTTAAGCATTTTGATGGGGTGGGAATGTTTTTATATTCATATTTTAATTTGAATATGGCCAGTCATCACATATCAAATTTACCCTCACGTTTGTTTCACACATGGTAGGGTCATCCTTCTTGAACAGATGCAATGGCTGTTAAGCTGATTGGAGATTAAGAGAATGTACTGTAGATGACGAGGACAAATTCAGTATATGAGAACTAAATAAAATACCTAAAATACATCTCTCAATTAAGTCTAAAGGGTTAAAAAATGGCACAAATGAGAACAGCCAGACCAGGGAGAATCAGGTCATTTTTTGATTAGATTAGATTATATCTTCCTAACCAAAATGATCTTGTGATTTCATTCAATAGATGAAATCTAATATCATATGAAAACAGTAAAGCGAGCCCTGAAAAATCATTTCAGACTTTTATGACACTTCATTATCAAATTGTGGTAAATTGAAAAGCATACATTTTCAATGTTTGATAATGAAATACTGTACCATTTGTTTAAGGTTGATAAATTTGAAATGCCCTCATTGATTACAAAGCAATCACTAGACTCAAAACATTTATTTCTTTATAAACAACTACAATGCTGTGCGCCATTTTCTTTTCAAGCTGTCACTAAATATGACTATTCAAGCAAATTCTCTTTTGCGAGTTCTGAGAAAATGAGGGAACGCTCTACTTGAAATGAATCAATATACATATAAACATAACGTTTGATTTACTGCATTGTGATAACTGCATTAATAAATATACAAATCTCAATAGTATTGTCTGTAAAATCTTTTTTTCCTTTTAGATGTGAGATGTGGAATATATTTTTGTCCTGTTGGCAAGTCCGCAAAGAGAACGCAGTGTAATCTAAAATGTTTTAGCTTTCCATAGCGCTCGCCTTGCTTAACAGTCAGCCTCTATAACACTTCCCATACATCAAAACTGCCCATTGGACTTGTTTACTTACACACTTTATGCTAATTTAATCTGTAGTTCCACGAAAAAAACCTAAACTATAGCTCTATCTATAACCTAAAGAATAAAAATATTTAGTTTGAATCAGCTGGAAAAGCTGACCTTGCTTCACAAAGGGGAAAAAGATTAGACATTTGCACTTATTTTAATGTAACATTGTTTTATTTCTTATTTAATTTGCAATTAATTTGTACTTTGCCCTAATGTTTGTTAGTTCTTTTTTTTCTTATTTGTAAATATCTTGTTATTAAGGTTTTCTAGTACAAAATATGAATATAGATCCTATTTGTATTTTTTAAATGATATTCAAACCTCAAGAAAAACTAAATATGAGCGCTGTGAGCTTGACAAAAATTGTACAGGGAAATTTTTGGAAACTCATTGTATTTATCTTATCAAAGTCATTGCTAATCAGGTTGGTAAGTGATCTGATTTGTTTACTTTTGTTGGTGTGTATTGGCATGTGGCCTTGTGTTTTCCAAATGACACATTTTAATGTTGAGGGTTGCCTGAAATGTATTTGATTTTGAATGTATGAGCATCAGAATTCAGCTGAGTGTATGCATACAGAAACAGTCGAACATATTGTGTTCTGTGCGTCTCTCGTTTTGGATGTTGCAGCAATTCATCAGTATTTCACATCTGCTCACTGTCACCAAGTCATTCATCACTAAAACACATCAGCACAGGCATTTGGAAAGCCTTGTTCAAAATGCCTTTGCATTTACTTTCAGCCAATAATGAGCTGAAATATGTTCTGATGCATTTCATAATATCTGTTGTTCTTTTTTTAGTACAAGCTTTAGAAACAATAATATGTTGTAAAAAAAATGTAAATGTAAATGAATAGGTGGACAGGCATTCAACCTCACTGAAGTTGAACTGCACAGATTGTAATAAAGTTTTTAGATTGCCATTTACTTAGTGAATGTGTATCTTGATTTTTTATTCTTATAAACACAACCACAATGTTTTGGAAGATGCATTTTTACATTTTCCTGTCATTAACAAATTATGTTGAAAGAGAAATTCATTGTTATAAAAACATTTCTCAATATAAGTTGTTCTTAAAACAGAGGCTATTGGGGTTATTTGATCAAAGTTTCAAAGTACCTTAGCCATCCCTCCACACATAAGACTTCCTTCCACTCACTCTATCCCTACTTTAATTGGATTTGTTGATATAGACAAATGTCAGCTTCCAAAGCATCATGAGTATAGGGCTGGAAAGTAAGTGAGGTCACTGGAGGGTTACATGGAGATATCTGAGTTTGAACTACAATCTAATTATTATCAATGGCACAAAAACTTCACATTCACTTATTTCATGTTGTGGCCATTTTAAGAACGAAAGCATTGACAAACCTGGAAGTAGAGGTAAACAACCATGGTGTGGGCAACCAACTTGACTCTGCTGACAAGATCTTCCAACATGGATGCGAAAAAAAATAATATATATATATATATATATATATATATATATATATATATATTAGATGTTTACCCAATGTGGATGAAGTCACCATTGCAAATCCATGTTTAGAATGTATTAGAATTAACTTATTTGTAAGTTCAACTTGTTTTTCCCCCTTTTTGCTCTTAACAATTTTTTTGAAAATTGTTAAACTGTGAATTAAACAACCAAACGCTGCTATCAATTAATAGACATTGAAAATATCCCTTGAAATTGCCTTTGTAACCCTCAATACTTGGTGTGGACAAGAATTTTTACATTACATGCAAGACATAATAGTGCATCTGTGTATTATTTAGAATGCTTCACCTTCACTGTGAATCGATCCAACACTGCCATCAAGCACTGGAGCAAACACTGATGCCCTTTAAATTTGAAGCCTAGGAATAAGGAAGATGCTCTATGAGCTGATGAGTTATTTATGAATGCTTTGAGGCCCTGATATAATTATTGTCAAGCCACAGATCACATCTGATTAAACCTAGAGTTCTGATCACAAACCATTTTATGTTGTTTTTTGACAGACAAAGCTGATCTTCTAACAAGGCATTCTGATGGAAGAAAAACAACTATGTTTTTTTAAAGCCTCATTATAACTGGCTCATCTGTAATCTTGTTAAAAGTGTTAAATCATCTATTAAGCTATAATGAGGTGTGAATGGAGCTTATTTTCCAAGGGGGTGGCTCCCACAGGGATTGGCTCACAGCTGTGGGATTGACAGTTGAGGTGATTGACAGCTGGAGGGTCTTCATTAGTGAGCAGGTGTAAGAACACCGGTCCTCTTGTCTGATATGAAAATGCAAAGAAAAGAAAAAGAAAAGCATATTTACATAGCTTTATAAAGTTATGCTGCAAGGTAATGAAGGTGTCAGAATATAAATTAACCTTGTTATAAAAAAATTGTTAAAGAAAGCTTAGAAAATATACACAGTAAGTTTAAAATACATGCATGCCAAATGACTAATTAATGTGACATTTACTGCACTTAAAACAAACCAAAAAAACTAAGTTGAATTGAAGTGAAATTGAGGTTGCTGAATTAAATGACATTTGGCAAAGAAAAAAGTGTTCTGCTAAATGTTACGAGCTCTGGCTGGGCTAATTTTGGTGTTATGGGTGTTGTATAATCATTTTTTCAATTTGTAGCAAATTTGAGTCAAGTTTCTCTAATCATTGTATTCACCAGAACATTGCATAATGATCTGGACAGCATCCTGGAATGAAACAAAAAATATATATACAAAATGAAAAGTTTCTAAGGCCATGGCTTCATGGACAAGTTAATGAATTACTAGAGTTTTTTTATTTCATTTCTTCAAGGTGATTTCAGCAAATAAAATGCAAAAGTCATTTTGGCTAAACAGCAGCCTTAACAGAAGACTTAACAGGTTCCATATGAACCAAAATCACCCATTTTCTGTGCATATTCCAAATCTGAAAACCTTACTTTGGCTGGAAATATTAGAAATGCCTGACTGCACCTGAACCAGTCCTGTATTTTCATATGTGAAAGGTAAAACACTTAAAACAGCTTAAAATAATAGTTTTTGTGTGGGTAGGGATTGTCACTAGATAAAATGACTAACCATGTGACAAATTGTAGATAAATGGTTAGTCACTTGTCTGATTTGGCCACACACAACACAAGAATTTGTCTAGCTCATTTTGTCATTGGACATCATTGACCATCATAGGGATTAACTATTTAGATAAATGGTTGTATGTAAAGAGAGAGAATTAATTCTGAGTGCCTAATTGCAGTAAGTCGTGCATGGGTAGATATTTGTCTATAACTGTCTTGAATGTAAGAGATATGGACTTCAGCAGGGCAGGTAGACTGGCACAAAACTTTACTTACTTTATATCCAAAATGAGACAGATATACACCCAAATACTGCAGTCTTTGTTCAAGCTTACAGTTGAGCAGCAGTAATTTGACAACATTGGCATTCAGTAAAGCTCCTGCTGTTGTGGTCACTTTCAAATGCTGCTGGTGTGTCTGCACTGTTTTTGGGCTATGTCTCTGTTTGTATTTTGTTAGATGCATCTGCATTTGAAAGGGCTTCTTGATAATTTGTGTCTAAAGAAAAGAGCCCATCAAAAGAGGGCTTTTTGTTGTGTGAATGGAAAGTAAAATTATGTCATGCTTTTACAAAAGAGGACCTCAGGGATTGGGGACACAGGATTGCTGGGATTTGATACCCATGGAGGCACTGTGTTGGTGAGAATGCATTTAATGAAGTAAAACATAGCTCTACTACATTTTTTAACCTGTTTATTGTGACACAATGTGTAAAGTTGAAAGTTCTACTGAATTATAATAATAATTCATGACATTTATAGTGTGCTTGTCTAGAATTTTTTTAATTTTGAGTCTGAATCCACTACCAATGTGCAATATCAACCTGAATCATGCGACCATTGTCATTATGTGCCAGAACCCTCACCACTGACCTGCTAATAGTGGGCAGTAGACACTAAGCAGGAGCTAATCAGAGAAATGTAGCCAAATAGGAAACATATTATTAGGAGTACATTCGTTGAGATTACACTTCTACTCTATAATACAAATACCAAATCTTAGTATTAGAAGGCTAAGTTTTATTCTTTCTAATGGGAGTGAATTATTCTAATATAAGAGGTTAAAGCACAGACTTCAACCAGGTATGATAAATAAGTTAAGACTGGAATATTTAATATTTTTAAAAAATATATAATTAGCAAAACATGTATGATTTAAACCTGGCTTTGTTCTGAATGGAATCTAATGTGGAGTTAGCTGTTGGCGTTAAATGGTGTTGATTTTTAGGGTTTCTGATTTAAGTGATGATTTCCTCTCTTTGTGAGTTTTGTTCTAGCTTTGGTACTTGTTAATGTTCAAACTGTCTTTGTCTCATCTGGAGCTTGCAGTGAAGACACACCGAAACATTTATTAGTAGTAGTGTGTGTTTGTGAAATTGTGAAAAAAATAAATAAATACATCCATACACAGTCACTGTTGTTTAATACATTTAATGATCATAACTCTTCTATTCAGAACTGGCATCAAAGGTTTGCATTCAGCAAAAAAAAAAAGTTTAATGCCCAGGATTTACCCCTGTATTTTTTTTTCACAGAGTTTCCTGTTTTATTTTTATATGAACTCACAATAAGCAACCAAATGACTAACATACATTAACTAAACTAACCATTTATCTACATCATAGGTAACAAAGTACTTTCCTGGAGGGTTGCAGACCCTACTAGCTTGTTGTTCCAACCCTCTTTTAAGAGACACACCAGTAGCTTCAACCAAATGTGGAGGAGCTTAATCAGTGGATTCAGGTGTGTTCAGTTAAGGTTGGAGCAAAACTATGCAGGACTGTGGCCCTCCAGGAATCAAGTTTGAGACCTCTGCTCTACATGATTCAAAATCAATGGCAAATCCTTGCATATTTAAAATAAAATCTGTACGAACATGAAAGAGTACATTTGATAACAAAGAAAACCTCATGAATTTCATCATGAATATTGTTTTGGAAAGAGCTCTTTTGCCATATTTATGACCATCACTTGAGAGAGATCATTAGAAAGTTTTATGCTGAACACTTTTTATTTCCAGTTTGTGCATTCTTGCATTTAAACTCATTCAGAATATTCAGAGTCTTTGCCCAGAAAGCTCATTAGCATTAATTCAGCTGCTTATTCTTTTGTATAAAATAGAGGATTGATTTTTATTTAGAGCGGCAGACCATAAATAATTCTTTTTAAGATCTCTATTTTTTTCTCATTTTACTCTAAAACATCTTTTACTGTATTTAGTGTCTGTATGTGATCATTGAGTAACTGCAGGCTGACTGAAAGATGTCAATCAACTCTTAGAAGAACAGGAGCTCTCAGAGATGGATCAGTTGGGTCAAGGGGAAGTCTTTGTTTCATGTTTTAATTTCATTTAAGAGAATCCAATGAGCCCCTGGCTTATTTGTGCTTCTCTCTTTGTCTTTATTAGTATTTGATGACGAAATAATGTGTCAATAGATTATGGTACTATGTCACTGAATATTTCCATGGGAATCACCTGAATACACAAACTTTTCACAAATACTTATTTTAAAGGGACAGTAATGACAGAACTGTGCAAAAGCTATATTTGTGAAAATGTAATATTAATGCTAGATTTACACTTAATAGTATAATGTATTTGACTAATTCTTAAGTTATGTACATAAAATTATTTTAAACTTTTTTATTGCTGAAATTTACATCATAATATTATTTTATTATACATATTATATATTATACAATATTATAGATTATACATCATAAAGTATATAAAAAAATCTAAATAAAAATTAGTGTAAAGGGTGAAAGGTGTATTATTTCTAGGTTGACAAAAATTGCATGTATTTTTTTTATATTGCAAAAGAACATAAATGTACACCTGATTGAAAAAACACCCATCAACAGGAGTTCTGTCTGTTTAATAAGTCATAACTATGGGATGGAACTAATCCCTTTATGCAAGTCTTTCTGTCTAAGATGAAGAAAAAAAAACATTCCAAATGTTCCGAAATCTGAAGCTTTGTGCTCCTTTCTAGACGATAATTTTATTTATTATGAGCCCAAGCAGTAAATCAATCTAAACTGAGCACAATCTTTAGCATTGTGTCTATTCTTTAGATTGAAGACACATGATATCAGTTAGAGCTGCTGTTTGATTGATTTTTACTCGCTCTTGTCTGCTGTGGAAAGTTCACTCATTTCTTTTACTGCTGTTGAGATTCTGTCATTTGTCTTTTATTAACGGCGAACTGCTCAACCCAGGTCGAACCAGTCTAGTCGACCTCAGACCTTTCTCCCAAATCCACCGATTCATCCATGGGTGAACGCCAAGCAATAACGGCAGGGGCAAATAACAGCATAATCAAATTCTATCTGCCTCCTGTAACCCCATGATTCCTTAATTTATTAGAACAGAGCTAAAGCTGAGGCAAACCGGGACCCAGGGAGCCTCCAGAGACCAGCAGGGCGTTATGGTCTTTTATTGCTTCCTGTTACCTTCACCCTTTTGTACTTAAAGCATAAAAGATACCTATTTGGGAAGAAAACTATTTTCTTTAGTTATTCAGTGCAGTGCACTGTGAATCGTTGTAGACTATACTGTATTAACGATTAAAGCTTTAAAAACTATTTGACTAGAATTATTAATTAACTTATTTGATCACAATACCAATAAATATGCACACAAAAATATTAGTAGTTGACTGACTTTATAGTGAGTTTCACGTTGTACTGAGAAGACACAACTGAGAAAACGCAAAACAAAGCAAAATATTATTTTTTCAGAAAAAATGTAATTGTAAATGTATTAAAGAATGAATATAGTAGTTTTATTAATCATGCACTTGCTGTTCAGCTATTATGCAATTTTACATCTTGTGCTTTTTTAAAATATGTCTCTACTGAGCATGGCAAGTGAAGTAAAAAAAACAATAACAAAAAACAAAAACTATCTTAAATAATGTTACAAACAGTAAATTTAGGATAGGCAATGAACAGCTTGGTCTTATGCTACAAAAAGTGCATTTAAAGATGGGGCGGACCAAAGATGTGTTAAAAAAATGTTGTTTTTACATTTAACCTGTGACCTAACTCAATAAATTTATTATTGACAAAAAGTATTTGCATTCGAATGAGTGCTGTATACTATACAATGTCTGTTTTAACCAGTTATTGATATCTGAATAATATTTCAATTGCACTACTAAAAAGTAATTTAGAAGTATCTCGATGTATATGTTGTTTACTTAACTATTATCTATTAACTGGCCTAGATTACTGTCAACAACTTTGTTTAACATGAAGACCACACTCAGAGTGGTTATCAGGGCAGAAAGTGTGGAAACTTACTTCTTGCAGAGTATGAAATTCTTGTGTTGTTGGATCCATCATTCAGCAACAGTCTTTTGGCAAGTTTTACCTTCAAAAACGTAAACCAGGTACTTTTACTCAGTAGCTCTCACTGATAAAGTCTTGAGTAGAGAAATACATTCTGCAAGCATCAGTGATGCATATTCTGCAATATTGCTTTCATTCCGCATCTAAACAACAAAAGATTTTATGCAAATTGTCATTGGCAGGACTGGTGAGGAGGGACCGTTGTATGCGTATGTCATTCAATATTTGAGGACAGGGACTTTTAAGTTGTGCATTGTTTTGTGAGATAAACTGATTTTTATGAAAGCATCTAGGAATTTCAAACACCATTTTACCAATTTTACAAACATGACCTTATAGGTAACTATCATTGGAAAAGAGACTATAAAATCACTTAAACCCAAAACATTCCTTTGCTCCCTTCTCAGTGGCTCCACACCTTGTATATGGATATGTGTGTTTATGTTCTTTCCTTGGTGCAGACTCTGGATCCCCTGCTCTATACATCATGCAGACCTCATGGGGAGTGTTATTGAATTGGTCTAATGACTGAACTCTGGATAATATCACCGCTAATTAGGGCTTGCTGGTAGTCTTGGGCTAAGAGTCAGGGTCAGTCTTTTCCCAAAGGATGAAGAGAATGCCCGAGAGGCTAGTAGGAGACTATAATAATAAATTATTTACCTTAGTCTGAGCATCTTCACAAGCATGTTGGTGTGTTTCACGGAAGCTCAACAATATCTTCTTGGGTGTGAAAAGGTATCAGTTTGTCCTTTCTCTCACCTCGGCCTCAGAGGGTAGGATCATGATTGCACCGACAAACACTTCAAGTTTCTCAAGAAAGTCTTAAGAAAAGTTGTGAAAAATATAATTTCTACCAAAACTAAAGCAGGTTTTGCTTGGTAGACTCACGCTTTTTGCTTCAAAATACAGTTTTTGTTTGATACTGTGTTATTTTTTTATTTAACTATCATTTTTAGTATAGGACTGTCACAGAGAGAGACACAATTAGGAAGGGTTGTTTTGTTATGCAGCAGAAAGGTCAACATCCAATCAAATTATCTTTATTTTGTACATGTTTTCTTTAGAAGGGTTATTCCAGGGCAACAGGAACATGGAGGAACTGAGAAGCCCAGACACAAAAGACACAATAAGATGCAGAATATGGGGGTGCTATACGGTTCACCTGACTGGTTAAAATTGTAAGAGTGCAGGAGGTGTGTAGTGAATGTACAAATGAGTATAAAATGAGTTAAATGATAAATAAATTTCTCAGTTAATAAAGTTAAAGCTTTAAACTTGTAAAATGATTAATGTTAAAGCATAATTTTAATGTTAGATGAAGCCTTTGCCTCAGATGTCACGCCCATGGGACGTTGACAAAAGGTCTGATGGGGTTGTTTTTTTATGGAAGGTACTTCAAGAATGCTGAAGTCATTCTTTGATTGGTCAGGATTTCCAGGAGATTAGAATGTCAAACTGTTTTGTATTGTTTTAAAGCCATTTTTTTAATGTTAACATGCACTACTTTAAATCATGCACTACTTTAAATCCCAGTAGCTTTTATTTCATATTAACTAGCTCATAAACCAAAGCAAAGTAATCAGTAGTTAATCACTTCAAATGGTTGATTTTGTGAAAGTAGACTCGTGTTAACTATGATGATCTGCATCGAATGAGATGGCAGGTTGCAGTTATTTAACTTTGACCTTTGTCAAGGTCACAGTGTGAAAAACTCAATCAAATCGATCGTTTCACTGCAGAGCTTTTATTCCAGTGAGGGTAAAGGGGTTTTATGTGACTCTCAATGCACAGATGGTATGATGATTGCTTTTGTTTATTGGCTATATAAAAGCAGGTACCCAAGTTTACTAATGTGAATTTAAACCAGACTTAACACTGGAGTAGAAACCGTTTCATACTGTATATCTTCCACACAGGTAACTTTGTGGGTGATCTAAGCTTTACTCTGAACGGGTCAAATTAATTGTTTGAGAAAAAAATATCAGTACTAAATGGAATAATACAAGACCGGATGAGCAGTACAGGTATTTACACATTTCTTCTGGAACACCAGCCATATTTTTTTCTACTAAAAATGCATGTTTTTTTATATATGATTGCGCAAGGAAATAATTATTATTTACCCAAAATAAGTCATATAAAGCTCTCAATTGTAGTGTTCATTTATTTGCTGTTCATATTTCATGCCACAATAAATTAAAATATGATTATACATTAAATACTTCTGGGAATGTATCATCAGATGTGATAAAATGTTAACTGCATGCCTGCATGTGAAGACTATTCTCTGGCCTCTTTTTTTCTAAGCTATTCTATCCATGGATAAAAAAGATTACTAAAGGTCTAAAACTTATATTTTTTTATTGTATTTTTAACTTTTTCTTTTGTTGTACCTGCACATCTACATGTGAGTATCAGGGTTGGTGGTGGTGGAGGTGGTTATGGCATGAGGCCAAGTGTGTTTGTGAGCAAAAATGTGGGTGATTGTTCCCTCTGTTTCACTCTCTTTGGGTCAGTGCATTCCCTCTCTTTTCTCTTGATTGGTCTGAATGTGACAGACTTTATAGACCTGGAACAGTTCAATAATGGAGAGAACATTCACAGTTTCTCTTCACAGCAGGAACAAAGTGATTGTCTTGACATTCCCCTTGAAATGAAGGTATTGTGGTCTGTCATGTTTTTTGATGGTGTCCAATGAAACAAAGAGACTGTTTTTTTTGTTTTGTTTGTTTCTTTAGTATATCACCAACTGAATAAAATAACAAAATATCTATTTTGTTATATATATTATCTTCGTTTCATTTATGTAAATAAAAAAACTGGTATAAAATGGTGAAAATAAAGAAGTTTTAATATGTAATAGGCCATTATGTAATTAATTAAACAATATTTTAAGAATATCTATGATTGTTTACATGTTTAGCGTCACATACATTTTGTACAATTTTCTATTTACAAATATAGAAAGTAATAAGCAATAAGGCTTAAAGTCAAGGTGTACTTCTCAGCTAAACATAAAAAAACCTCTACTAAGGACAAGAAGGGTAAAAGACCTGCATCCATTTAACTCTTTTGAGAGAATTTTTTTTTTCTGCTGTGACTCATCATGGCATAGCTTTGTGGAAGGTTGCTTTATTAAAAAAAGTACACCTTTGGTATAAAGCTGAACAATTGATGGTATACTGTGCTAAAACTTTGGCCAAATATGCTGTAGCCTAATGGGATAAAATATGGATAATTAGTTTAAAATTAACTGGTAACCCATCCATTATGCTTGGCCCTACCTTTGACTCATAAGGATGGAATGAGTAGTTAATGAATTCATTTATATAACATCTTTATTTTATCGTAAGTTGATGTATTATCTTCATAAAAGACTCCATAAAAGGTTAGAAATGTCTTGCAGGTAGGATATTAATAAATGTCTGACACATGATTTGAGAATCAAATGTTGAAGGTCAATCAGTACTAATGAGTCTTTTAATACTGTATAATATACTTTATTGTTGAACTTTGAACAGCTTTTATCATATTTTTTGATAATAAAGCCAGAAATTGGTCTCAAGGGTACTTTTGCTGAGATATTGATATTAGCATAAGTACTTTTATCACAGTATCGATTAAGATAAAACTCAAGTGCTTATTGACTGTTTTTAAGTGAGGTATGTTTATCAAACTAATGTTCTTGTGACATAATGTTCTGCAAAACCAATATGTCAGAGCCAGTCTACTCAGTTGTAGAATACTGTCTGCTTTTGATTATAAAGACAGAGCATCTGCAATGACGAATGGTCTGAAAGCTTCAGTATTTTCAGCCATGTGATTGTCAAAGAGAATTTCGGTATTTATTTTCTTTAAAGGTTTTAGAACATTTGGTTCGGAACATGGTTTGTTTGAATTTTTTAAGGATCTGCTCCGATGTGCTCCTTATGACTTCATTTTTGGGGTTTATTGTAGTTTAAGTTATTATTATAATACATATTTTAGTGAATTAAATATTTAAAGATACATTTTTATATAGATTTATCATCACTCAATAGTGTGATCTTTTTTTTCTGTGGCTTTTGTCTTTATCCACTTTCATTCAAACCTTAATCCCAGATAGTCATGTTTACACTGAAAAAGAATGCATTAACAACAAGAAAATTTTTTTGAAAAAAAAAAACTTACTTCTGTAATTTTTAAAACTGAATATTTATTTTTTAATTTAACTGTAATTTCTGTTTTGTATAACAATACAATTCAGAACTGCTTCAACATTTAGCCACCAGTTGGATACAATCCCTTATCCAGAGAGCACCTTAGCTTCAAAGACATGTCTGAATACTCTATATTGATTGACTGGCAGGTGTTGTTTATTTCTCAATTTCCACACTGGCAGTTCAGGTCAGTTTATGCACTCTGTGTATCCTTACGCGACTTGAGCAATAATTGTAATAAACATTAGACGATTAGTGAAATTGACCATCAGGTTATAAATATTGCAGCTAAAACAAAAAAAAAATTCCCTTGTTCACATTGTGATCCAAACAACAAAACAAATTGAGCACAATACCAATTGTCAATTGTTTTAGCGACAACCCGTTGTTTATGGAGCCCTCTTAATTGGATAGAGAGATATTTGATCGAATCAGCTGACTGTGTAAAATCGGACTACAACGTTATCTGCTGCATATGTGAGAAAAAAATGAGAGTATGCTGTGTGTAATGTGTAATTCCACATTAAAAGTAAAGATGGAGCTTTAAAAATGGACCTTTGAATTGCATCGAGTTGTTCTTCGCCTCCACGTTGTGGGTTTATAACTGAAATAATACATGCTTAATCGGTGTATATCCTTTACTTATAAGAAAATAAGCGTAAGCTTTACCTTCTCCACTAGCCAACTGAAAGAGAAATCAATACAAGCCAGCCAGTTATCACACCTGTTTAATCATCAGACTATCACAGAATGCACCTCAACCACTTTTTAAAATACCGATACAACCCTGTAAATCATGATAAAATATTCCATCAAATTAAAAGATTTTTGAAGGCTGAACATGTTTGCCACATTCAGACAAGCATCAAAAGTGAGCTCAAAGGAGCACTCTTGAACTGACATTTTCAGAAAAGTTAACTATGAAATGCTAATTAAAATAAATAAAACATATTACTGACTGTTTTAAATCATATTGAAAATTAATATCACAAAAGTTTTATGGGTACAGTTTAAAGTTTTTTTATAGATACATAGATTGCTTATATTCTATACACATTTGATATGGCTTGAATCCGTGTGCTTTAATAATAATTTTTTACTTTAAACAATCTCCATCATTCTCTGAAATAAATGCACAGATAACTCCATATAATTAGCACCATAATGCCTCACCATCCATCACATCTCGTAACATGGGCTAATTTTAAACTTTATCGGCACTCAAACCAGCAGAAGTGATGAATATGCGAGTAAAATAATTTTATGTTTCGTCTCCATTTCTTTTGTCCCTGTTGAAAGTGAAACATGTATTAATCTGGCAATTAGATTTCATTAAAACCTATAAATGGCCAAGCATTTGTAACACAGATCAGTATTGAGCTGGTTAAGGTAAATAAAACCCAAATTATAATTAATTTATTTTTACTAAATGATATTAAATTATTTAAATAATACTTTAAACAAAGTTATTTTTAAGAGTGGAAGTTAAAATAATTATATTTGAACTAAAAGAAAAGCGTAATCTTTGGCTATATAGTGGGCGCTGTGTATGATGTCATTCAGACGAGACGCATAGAGAGAGAGAGAGGAGACGCTGCAGATCGCGAGTGTCAACAAAAGAGATTAAAAGTGCGATGATTGATGACTTTTGAGTGGATGACTGTGGATTGTGGGCACTGTAGAGTTCCATGCGGTTAGCATTTCTGTGTTGAAATCACCCGGATTTGGTCAGGTTTTATTTTGGACTTGAAATTGCTGTGATCCTGTGATGGCGAGCCACCCAGACCTGTAGGCAGAGACAAAGAGAAATTCTGCTCTACATCAACGTGATCTGTGCCTTAATTGCGGTTACCTGCGGAGTGCGTCCATTGTGTGGTATTTCTCATCATTTACCCCATCACCGAGTTGTTAACTCAACTACTATGCCTTATTGAACATTGCGTGACAGAGAATCGTACTACTACACCACTAAAAGATATTTTTTTCCATTCGTGAGATTCATCGTTCGGACTTCAAGGACTTTTTTTTTAACACCCACTGCTTATAGACTGAGAACTGAATACACACATGGGATTGTTGTGAGTTGTCTACATTGTTCTACATCGTTCTACATTGTTTCTACATTGTGCTGTTTCTTTGATTTTTGTTTCACATCCTGATTGTTACAAGTGGGTTGTTTTTGGGTACAAGTTTAACCAAATAAGAATAGACATTTGAATTCCCAAAGAGAAAAAAACTTTTCTTGTTTGTTTATACATTTTATTTAATTATTCGGTTGTTTTTACATTTCATGATCCCATTTATTCAAACATTTTGAAAGTAAAAACTTTCTTTTGGTTAAAAGTCATTCTCCTGGTCTGTCTGGTTCTTGTGTTTGCTTCATTTTGCCCTCCCGTAGCGAACCTGGTGATCTGGCCTGTTGTTGTGTACTTTATAATTTAAGCTGATACACAGAGAGATATTGTATCCATTGCACCCTAAGTGCTTATCGGCTACACATTACTAGTAGATAAATTGGCTTTTTCATTGCAGCCCTGGAGCTCCAGAATCATTAGGGCACGCCCTTTTTGTTCTGCAAACTGTTCATATAAATGCACACCCATACACTTTTATGAATTTGGAGACCATAAAATAAATATTTAAATGTGTTTTGGGTTCAAGCAAGTCACAGGGCAATCTATCTGAGATCCGTTATCACAGTCTAAACATGTATTTATAATCACAATGCATATTCAAGAGGTCGACAATGGTATGAATGATAATAGCTGCTCCTAGACGTTATCAGTTTACTTCATCATATTGAACCAAATCCATCTTGGCGCCACTTACTTCTCGGAATCATCAATAGATCAGCAAAAAAGAGCACACAAACACCGCAACAGACACATAACACACACAGACAAATACACACACAAATAGACAACAACCTCTCTCTCTCTTTCTCTCCCTCTCTCTCTCTCTTTCTAATTCTCTCACTCACATACAAACACACACTGGAGCCATCCAGCTGCCACCACAAGCCGCAAAGCAAACCTCATGATTAATATTTAACAATCTACTCCCTTCTCACTGACCACTATGTACTAGAAATACATGCACGCATGCACACACGCATGCAAGCACACACACATAACATATCCTATGCATTTAGTGTAATGATGCTATTATTCATGTTGCGTTGAGACATATGGGAAAGTAAATATATGTTGGAAAATGTTATGAAGAAAAAAAAATCAAAGTTTTGTCTTTCATGTTTTTGTCTTTATCAAACAGCAGATTGGTTATGTTGCAGGACATGATGTGTCAAGTGACAAGTGACATCTATTTGTCGGATATACATGTAATAAAGTATAAGAGAGTAAAATGTGAGAAAGAGAGATGAAATGGTGCAAACACACATTGATGTAAACCATCTAATCGCTCAAGAGAGCATGGCAGAACCAGACAATTGGGAATATTTTAGATTTAAGAAATTATATATTTAGTTAAGGGACGTCACGGTGGCGCAGTGGGTAGCACGTTCATCTCACAGCAAGAAGGTCGCTGGTTCGAGTCTCAGCTGGGTCGGTTGGCATTTCTGTGTGGAGTTTGCATGTTCTCTCCATGATTGTGTGGGCTTACCCTGGGTGCTCCATTTTCCCCCAAAAGTCCAAAGACATGCAATATAAGTGAAGTGTGTATGTGTGAATGTTTTCCAGTAATGGGTTGCGGCTGAAAGGGCATCTGTCGCGTAAAACATATGTCGGAATAGTTGGTGGTTCGTTCCGCTGTGGCGATCCCAAAAGGGAATAAGGGAAAAGCTAATGATAAGATAATGGATGGATGGATATTTAGCTAAAACTCCACTAACTATTCTAAACTGCGATTTATTTTAACAACTATAATACAATGGACTTTTAAGTTAATTTTAGAAACTTAACTAAAGTCTTGCTTATATTGTTGAGCATGTTGTGCTGTGGACAGTCGAAGCTTTTTGAAATATCTAATGATGTTCTTATATTTGTACACAGTAAAATATAATATTAAACTGATTGTTCCAAGGCTATTTAATTATTCTCTATATAGACTACTCTGATAACACTGAGCCTCTAAACTTGTACTTTAACAATGATAATAACAAATGAAATTTATTTATTTATGTGTTCATTTATTTAATTGCTTCCTTACTTGCTTACTTTGCACATTTTTGAGAATTGCAAATTTTGCAGAAATCATGTAAAGCACAGATTTTTCAGGTCTGAAAAATTGGCTGTTTAGATGGGCCTTAAATATATTTGAACTCACATTAAATTATTTGTATTTGTACTCTATTGTGAGAGTTAATTTTACTGTATAGTGTTAACAGTTTTTCAGCGTTCATGCATGTCATTACTGACACATTAGCTTTGCTATGTCAATTTTTCCATTTCTGCATTGAATGCATCAGAATTGCATAAAAAAACTGTAGCACTCCACTTCTACTCTAATTTTCTGAATGTCCGTATATCTAGCGCTGCTTGTCCATGACTCATTAATCCCAGAAACAGGCTTCAAAAGGACCTTCATCTTATCATAGCCAAATAAACTTTTGATCGTTTAAACACAAAGTTGTTTCTAAGAGTAAAAAAGGAGCGTTGAGTTCATTTTAACTGGTTTGTTCCAGTGATATGAGTATCTAGAAAATAATACCTTTTATAAAACCTTAATCAATTACTCGCAGCATCCAAAGGGATACTAGCAATTGCATAGTAGATGCTCTTCAAACAATTTTGAGACTGGCAGGAATTAAATTTGAAATCATATTAAAATTAATGAGCACAGTGCATTATTAATGAAAAAGGTTCTATGTAAAAAAACTAAACAATGTTTAGTGACTTAACTAGTTTTTCTTGTCTTGGGCAAAACTTAAGGACTGTATAAAGTTTAAACTTAAACATAAACTATATGTCAACAGTCGGTCTAGTAAGCCATCAAATGTTGACTGGATCCTTCATCATGTCTGATATTATTGCCTTTGTAATGCTTTAACCATTTTTGTGTTTTTTTTTACCTCTGCACATTTGAGTAATAGAAGGACAATGCTGAAGGAGTATTTTTTCACCTTCTGTATCTGTCAGATCCATGTGCTCAAAGAACAGCTTATCATGGTTTTGACATTTAACACACAGACACACACCCTCGCTCCCACTCGTGTACTTTCTGTAGACAGAAACATTTATTTTTCCATTCATTTTAGATAAATTCAGTCGCTAGTCCAAGACTGTATTGTATCTTGCTTTCTGTCAGATGGATCTGATGTGTTGCTGAAAACTGTGGGGAAATCTGCATTGGATAATGACAATGTTATGTTTTTTGACTACACTCAGTCACAGCAGCATCCTAATTGTTCTTTTTACTTTTAGCAAACACCAAGTAATTTCAGATGATCCAACAACAACAACAACATTTTTGTTACCAGTAAAGGGTTTTGTCGTTGTTTTTTAAACAAATAATATGCATGTGTTAATTATTATCGGGAATGACTCTGACATGTCAACAGCCATTAAGAAGCATTTCAAGTTTTGACATCACTGACAGATGTAGTCTAGCCAGAATATAAGCATATTAAGTCATAACATTTCATTGTCAGCTTGTAAAAAATGTTTGCGTTAACATTTTATGTTTAAGTAATATTTGATGTGCATCCCTTCTCCTTCAATCATAATACCAGTAGAGATTTCTATTTTTCTTTTTTCATTTATGAGGGCGCACTTGCATAAAGTAGACCTTGGTAGCGCAAGCAGAATTGGTGTGTAAAAAGCATACCAGTCTGGCTGTCCAAAGGAGAGTGACCAAATGGAGCAATCGACGTCTGCAGACTTTGAATATTGTGGCGAAGGGGTGGTGGATCGTCAGAGAAACTGTTCAAACCAAAGATTTATAAAGGTCTAATAATGATAAAAGATTGCCCAGCACTAATTGTGTGTGCTGACTACTCCCTAAAATTTGTCACTCTAGGTTGCCAAATCCCACCTGTGTGTTTAAAAACACTTTAAAAGGCACAAAAAGACAGAGAAAGTATAATAAAAAATTAATTTGACCATGAATAATTATTTACAATAGCATTGCTGTAATATGTAAAATATTAGGAAAACAGCATGCTGAGAGGATGTTAACTTTGCATGGCATCTAAATATAATACATAATTGTGATGTTACTTACTTTAAATGTGCCTGTACTCAGTCTTTGCGGTAACTGCGAGACTGTATGGATATGGATGACACTGTCTACAGTATTTATGTGATTACAGTACCTGTTTTACCATGAAAGTACATACATCTTCTTTAAATTGCATTGATGTGACATTGATCTTGCATGTACAGTAGGTAGCTTTCTCAAACTCAGCTTTAGTCAAACATATTCAGTCATTTGTGTCTGGTAAGAATTTTACCAGGTTATTGCCAGAATATACTGTTAATACACATTTTATATATTTTCGTGAAATCCAAGTGTTTTATTTATTCATTTAAATTCTGATTGTGTGACTCATCTTTAAATTAGCTGCACAACCTTTCAATATGTGTATGAATACCTTGCATTGAATTTATGGGAAGAAAGTATTATCCAGCAACCCATATTTGTGCACAAGCACATTGGAGTTTAGCTATACGACAAAAGTCTACGATAATCAAAATTATCACTGCGATTAAGGTCCCATGGCAAAACCGTGGATGTCTATCGATTTCAGGGAACATGTTCTTTTTTGTTGTGTTTGAAATACCACTAAGATGTGTGCTTTATCTTTTCTTTGAAAATTATTTTACAAATCAAAAAATGATCTAGCTCTGAGGTTATTAATGAGATTAATAACTTATTGTTTATTAATTAAATCAATTGAAACGTGTCTTGTGTCTGATCAGGTGGTTCTATTTCAGCACAAGACTAACCCAATATATTTGAACAAACTAACCAGTCATTTTAATCTCCTGGTGGTTTATGTAGGCCTGTTACTGTAGACAGCTTGCATACACTTAAAAAAGGAAGAAAAAGTTGAATCGGCATGCAACATTTCCACAGAAATTTGTCTTCCCAAAATTTAATTAAAGTAAATCTTTTAATTGGCTCAATCACTCTGACACAGGTTGTCACAATATTAACTGAACGTACTTTTTTTGTACAATCAACAACCTTTGATTAAAAATTGAGCCAACTAAAAAAAATTGACTGAATTATGCCTTTGAAAAAATTGAGTCGACTAACTTTGTTTATGCTCAGTCAATATTTCGTTAGTTAGTTTTTTTATTACAGTGTAGTATGTTTTCACCTCCTTCACTTGTGATGCTAGTTAATTATAAGTATGAAAAAAACTAGTAATATCCAGTTGTATATATTCGCCCAACAGCCACTATGATATCAATATTATGCTTCGGTTTTTGGTTTTATTTTTAATTTGTATGGTGAAAATAAAGTTTCAACCCATCTTTGGTTGTAAGTAAGTGAAAGTTGCATGGTCCTGAATGAGATTGAGAGTCATTTGCATGTGGTGTTACCGAGATTGCTTACAATGAGAAGTGGGAAGAACACCAGAGATTTTCAATTTTTGATATCCACGGGATCTCTTTCTCACTCTCTCTAGACTTGTTTTTTTCACAACTGCCTCTTCTCAAATCACTTCTCTCCTACCATCAAGTATCTTCAATGTCTGCAGTGGACTCTCTGTCTGGTTATATCAGAGAGATTCTGTCAAGGCACTTGAGATCTTCAAATGAACCCAATGTCAGAACCTGTCCATATTTTGAAACTCTTGTAGTTGATAAGTGAGGACCACAAAATAAGCATAATGAGCTACACTTGTCAACATTTCTCCTAGTGATTCCAACATAGTTATTTGGTCGAGTTTTGTAGAGTTGCCATCAACTGCACATTCTACATGTCTTTTGAAAACTGTCAAAATGACTGATACTTCTGAATATTGGAGGGAAACATTCTAGCACAATATCTACATTCCATCTCAGTGGTAAGAAGGCACATATTTGAATTATTTCAGTGATGGCATAGTTGAGTATGGTTTGAAAGATGACCCATCTGTTGACTTCGTTCATGATTTAAAGGCCTACTATCAGCTTCTGATGACAAAAAGGTTCAAAGGTCCTGGTTGTTAAAATGAAATTCTGCAACTGTAATTAAAAAATAAATATTCACCAATCTTGTGAAAATGGTTTAGATTTTTTTTTCTAGAGCTAAATACACACAAATTTAATTAATATTCAGTCTTCTGCCAGCCCTGTCTCAGGTTGACTTCTTTGTCAGTATTTTTTAGGCCTTGTTTGAATAAAAGCAGATTTGGATTTCCTTTAGTAAAAGAAAGAACTTTAACTGATCTGTTTGAGTCTTTCAATCTCCTTGAACTTGGTTTCTAATTGAGTTTCTAATTAAGTTTGTGTTAAATTAAAGTTGGTGTTAAATGTTATTGGTAAAAAAAAATCATCTGATTTTTTTTTGTTGTTGTGTGCAAGGATGTAAAAATTAAAACACTTTTTTTGGTATTCTCATTTGTAGACAGTATAAGCAGCATGCTTCAATTGTTAAACGGTATGTATTCATTTTTATTACCAGCGTAATCCTGTTTATGGTCCCATGAGTCTATTGTATCTTATCTTTTATTACTTTATGGCACTTTGTTTATTAATAATGCATGCTGTAATTTGCAAAGCCAGCACGGTGGTGCAGCAGGTAGAGCCGCTGTCCCTCAGATAGTTGCTCAGTGGTCTGAGGCCAGCCAAAATCTTTTCTTGTTGGAGGATCAGGAAGAGTTTACACATCCTTTATACGTTTGGAACTTGGAACCATTCCCAAATTCATTTTTGAACACTCCCTAACTTTTAAAACCAACTATTCTAAATAATGCAACATTTCTTTCTAAATAAATGAGTCAGCGACATTTGAGAAAAGGATTTTAAAGTTTTAGTTCCAGTATTTAAGATGATATTTCTATCATTTTTAACCAATTAAAGTTAGGTAAACGGTAACAACAAAAGCATGACAACTAATAAATAATTCCTTCTAATGAAAAAAAATATTTTCAAAGTACTATTAGATAACAAGTGCTGACAAGTAAGACATTGTTTGACTTTTCATAATGAGTTACATTTTGGTAGAAACATCATATAACCGGCACCAAGAGTAATGGTGACATCAAGAGAAATAGCCAAACACTTACACTGGCCTGAATAGTGAAACAATGAAGCTCTTTAGAAGATAAAACTCTCTCATGTTGATATCTTGTTAACTGATTACATTGCATTTGCATACTAGTAAGCCTAACAACCGATTCAACTTTGGCATCAAATGAAAGTATGGGATTGAAGTAGCGCGTAAACCTGATAACAGACAAAATCTGCACTCATTAAAATATATGCATTGATCAACATAGACAAAGCATGTCCAGAATGTAATCAATCAATACTGACACACAGCTTTTTTTCGTTAATATTTGTGTTTGCTTCAGTCTATTCAGTCTTATTCAGCCCATTCAAAATGTCTAGACAAGCCATCTTTCTTTCCTAAAACTTGATCAAAAGTGATTTAAATGGAGATATCACCCTCCCCCTACCCTTATTTCTCTATCTTGCTAACATGCTTTTTCTTTCAGACTACCAGTAGCAAACAAACAAAGCCGTTGAAGAGAACAAAGCTTGTGTACTGTCTCAAAGGACAGAGAGGAATACAACATTTATAAGCAATCTGTAGATGTACATCCCATCCTCTCAGCAGTCAATGCTTTTAGCTTTGACTGTAAGATCAGGATGATGGGCTTACATACTTGTGCATGCCTCCTGGATGCTTAAAATAAGAAACCATTTTAACCCTCAAAGATTGTATTCAACATGAACAATAGTTTGCTTGTACACAGTGAAATGAATAGATAAAAATATCTAATATATCACCAGTGATCTGGTTCTCTCTCTCTCTCTCTCTCTCTCTCTCTCTCTCTCTCTCTCTCTCTCTCTCTCTCTCTCTCCCACACACACACACACACACACACACACGCACACACACACTCACGCACACACACACACACACACACTATATTTTTAAAAGATGTTTAAATTTCGTCTGTATCTGCTCTCCCTCTGTGTTTAATAAGATTATAAGTTCAGGGTTAACTGATACTTTGATCTGATCTAAAAACATGCCATAAACATTCTGTTACACAGACTCTTCCTGAGTCTGGATGTGAGTTTTTTTCTTGTTTCCACTGAGAGCTAATATATGGAAGTGTATTAAGGTCATCTGAAGAGATTTAACGTTAAATGTTATGAATATTAACAAAAGTCAATGAATTATCTCTTTTTATGCATGAAAATAAAGAGCACTGTTATTTAACTTCATCAGTTGGATTTCTAGAACACAACATGAATTTAGTAGTTGAAACACATTTTCAAGAGTCTGTGGTAGATATGGATGTCATCATATGTGGATGTTTTGCTTCTTTAACGTTATAGTGAATGTTCTAACCATTGCATGTTTACTTTAAAGATAGATATGTATTATGACAGAAAAAAATCTTGACTAAAATGTTTCTATTGGCCAAAAGTAATAACCAAATATATTATATATATATATATATATATATATATATATATATATATATATATATATATATATATATATATATATATATATATATATATATATATATATATATATATATATATATATATATATATATATATATATATATAAATGAACACATTCATAGCGTCACGGTGGCGCAGTGGGTAGCACGGTCGTCTCACAGCAAGAAGGTCGCTGGTTCTAGGCTCGGCTAGGGCTGGTGGCATTTCTGTGTGGAGTTTGCATGTTCTCCCTGTGATTGCATGGGTTTTCTTCGGGTGCTCCGGTTTCCCCACAAGTCCAAAGACATGCAGAATAAGTGAATTGAGTAAGAACAATTGCCCATAGTGTTAACGTGAGAATGTTTCCCAGCGATGGGTTGCGGCTGCGAAGGGCATCCGCTGCGTAAAACAAAAACTGCCAGAGAGTTGGCGGTTTATTCTGCTGTGGCGACCCCGAAAGGGAATAAAGCCGACATGAAGATGAATGAACACATTCATACATACAGCCAAATCTGGTTAATAGAGGCAATTTTTTCTAAAGTCAAAATCATGACACAAACAGTTATGCCTGCAGATCCAATAAATGGAATAGCTCTTTTAGATGTAATCTTTAAAATTTAACGATGAGCTTCTTTCAGTGCACCCTTCATTGAAATATTTTAGCTGATGTTCTATTATACCAGACAATTCCATTATTTTGAAAGTGTTATGCACTTGGGGCTGTAGGCAAACAGACCCCAAGTGATATATAGAAAGGCAGAGAGAGATAGAAGTTAGTGAGAGTTTACCCTGGAGATATTCTCTTGGTTTGAAAAGAGCTTCCCACATACTGTAGACAGCCAGTCTGTCTTTGATTCATTTCCTATCAGAGGGGGAGAGATAAAGAGAGCAAGAGAATATTTGCTTCATCATATACATCACAAGGATACAGTGCCCTCTTGTGGAGTGACTAATTGCAGATGGAGCATGATTAAGATCTGGTTTTAGCTTAACTAATTATTAATAAGTAGCAAGGGTGTGTTGGTACAGAATGTTTAATAAAAGTCCAGACAAAAACTAAAATTCACCTTAAAGAGCGTGCTGTGGGCATGTCAAAGAGTAGAGTGAACTTGTTTACTATAAAAGAGAAATTTTTCAGTTTAGAAAATTTGATTGATTCACAGAAAAATAAAATGCTCAGAAAATGAGTTTGTTGAGTTTTTTTTTAAACAAAGTACCCTGCTGGACTGAAAGCTCATCTGGCTTGTCACAGATAGCTTCATAAACATTCAGAATTAATAGATTGTATATATTTTGTGTGTTCAAATGTAACTGCATTTACTGTGATAACCTTCATGTTGTGAGGTTATTCAATGTGTATCTTGTCATGATCAATCTATATCTTGAATCAATAAGGTTTTTCTTCACTCAAAGCACGCTTGCTTCAAAGGAGAAGTGGCCATTAAGACCACTGTAAATCACTTCAGTTACCGTTCAATGGTGCTTTTCTTAGCGTTTTGAGCAAGACCGTTTTCCCCAATAAAGAGTTCAACACATAAAATCTGAGTGAATGAAGATTTGTGTTGAAGTCTGTGTTCATGCAAGGTAATCCTTGACACTTAAACACAAGTGCTTGTTTTATTCTCTGTAAAGTCATCAGGTCATTAACACACATGATCTATATGTATACAACTAGCACATCTACTGAGGAGTTTACAAATGAAGATTGATTCGGCCATCTCAGAGCCTAACACAACATACAGCAATATGGTATCTTTTCTGATTCATCAAATTTTGCCCTTTCACCTGTTCGGTTCATATTTATGATGTGTAAATGCAGATGTCTGCTGATCTAAAAAAAGTAGGGTTTTATTTTTATTCTAAATCGTGACATTAACTGTTAATGCACATGCATTCATAATGTGTTAGATTATTTATTTATTTAATTATTTATTTGTCTGCATTTCTTTGTACCATTTTACAAGTTACTTAAATACAACAATAAATCTGTGATTTTTTTTGTTACTTTATTTTACTGAAAATAGAATATATATTTTATGATCTAACTTTGTCTATCATATAAAAAATAAGTAAATAAGTTGCCCCTGGATTACCACTGATTTATCACCAAAAAGTGATTTATTAATGTTTTTCTCAGAGATTAAAGTGGGTCAAACAAGTGTAATGTTGAAAACAGTAGCGCCCCTTCACTTGATTGAATGAGTCCGTGTCACCCTCTGCCTCTGACCCTTGCCTGCTTGGATTACCATAATCCATAATCTAGAGCTGGAATTGAGTTGAGCCGAGAGCTGAATCCGTTCACAGCTAGTGTGAGGTGTGTGAGCGCTAGGCACTCTGATGATTAAAGGCCCTGAGCTGCCGTGGATCTGTGTGTTCAAACCAGCATGTGTTTTTCTTTTCCAGAACTCTTTTTAACCACAAAGTAGAACAGATTGAGACGAGGAATAGATGCCCCATTAACAATATTACACAAACATTAAGGGCCTAGAGGCAGGAGGCACTTTACGGCACTGCATACGTGAGCAGTGTGGGGCTTTTCTTATTTTCATCTGTCAGCTTGCAAGATTCTCTTAATCACCATAAGTGTCTATAGTGAGCGATTGGAGGAACTGCTTTTGAACAGTCAGGGGTACAATAGGGGCTTGTGACACACTGGCATATACTTCATTAGCCGAGCGCTAGGCCATTTGTGGTTTCCAAGCAACGTGGCAATTTGTAGCATTAGTATAGGATTCCAGTGGCGTAGGTTTGTGGTTTAACAGTGATTGATTTTAAAACGTCCTAACCAAACCATACTGATGCACTGGGGTTCGCCTACGCTGTAAAATTGCATGTTACAGCTCATCAGTTGTTCCTGTATTAGAAAGCTTATGTAAGTTTCTGTTCATTGTATTTTGTACACACAATAAAACACATTCATGTCATAAGGATGGGCTTTCAGACTATAAATAAAATACTATTTCAACTTTCAGTCAAATATTTATTATAAATTATTTATAAAGGGCATATTATGACACATTAATGACAATAAATAAGGCAGTCAAACTATAAAACTGATATTCACAAATATGTTTCAAATAAAAAAGAAATTTATTCAAAAATAGAATTAACAAATGACATTGCATTAAATCAAGCAAAAAAAATCCATTAGAAAACTACTTTTTCAACATTTGTAAAGTATTATTAATTAAATGTATCAAGTGCATTTCATTTCTCATATACAAAAAATGTATTTTCATTAAAAATAAAACACTTTTTAATAAATACTATTTTTCCTGTCTGCTATCAGTTATCTAACATATACTGACCACTTGATACCTCAAGATATGAAATTAATACATTTCGGAGAGGCCTTCATATGCTGAATTTTTCATAAGGCGAAGCAAGTTTTACAGGTAGAAATAACACTAAAATTGAAAATAACATGGAAAACCTGAGAAACATTAACTAGTATTATTCAATCATTAAAAGTAGACATTATAAATCTAATAAATAATTATAAAACCGAATAAAATAAATGAAAATATAATAATCCTTACTTTTCAAATGAGAGCCATGACCATAACATGAAACCGAAAGTGTGCATGAAGAAAAGGAGACATCAGGTGACCAGTAGGAGAGGAGGATGCTACGCACAAGCACACAGCGTCAGGAATGGAACTGACCAATAGAAAAACAGAACATTTGGTGGTACATTGAATGCAGTCATGTGAATGCGTATGCATATGTATTTCCTGTACCTGTTTTTCATGTCTTGACATTTTTTCGTATCATGAAACAAAATATTCTTTAAGTGTCCTTTCGTAACTTGGATTTCAGTAACATGAAGCATTCGTATCTTGAGGTATCACTGTGAATCAATTTAGGGTGTGTTCACATTTGTCATGTTTAGTTACTTAAAACAATGCCTAGTGCAATTGCTTAGTGGGTGTGTATCCATTGAGTTAAGAATGAACTACCCAACCTTAGTGGACACCAATCGACTTAGCTGAGAACTCTAGTGCAGTCTGGTTGTTATATGAAAGCAACACAGACCAAATTGCATAAATTCTGACTTAAGTCGGAACTTGATGTCAAGATGTGCCACAGAATACACAGAGGAAAATGCAAGAAGTTAATGTATACAATTGTATAAAATGTTTTTTTAGAGCGAAGCAGAGTGTGATTATGGTCAAATGAAAAGGTAAAGGCCTCAAAAAAAAAGAAAAAACATTCTGGCAACTATATACTGCCTTGAGACAAAAACAAATCATTAAGTGTTACATATTTAAGCAATCCGTTTAAGGAATATGAACTATTAGGAACAGTGCCACATTAGGATCAAGAAAATTGCATCAACAGAACATTAAAGTATGCAATATTTAACATCAAAGGGGAAGCTCTAGCTAGGAAAAGGCGCAATATACCTGTTATGATGTTGTGGATCAAACGTTGGGTACATTTTCATTGCCTTCAAGATCCATGGCACTCATCAGTCACAGTCATCAGACATGCGCTTTCCTAGATGCAGCTCATTGTTTTAACAAATAACAGATTAAATCCCTATGGTGTTTAGAAAGTTTTTGTGTTTTTCTTGAGAGTATTTTTGCACATGCACTTAAGCACAACCAGACTAGGAGACGACAGCATAGACATATACAAATCCAGTTGTGGTCTGGTGGATAAGGACAGCGACTTGTGATCAGAAGGTCACAGGTTCGATCCCCAGATCCACCGAGTTGAAGGGGGTGTGGGTGATAAAACACTTGTTCTCCCATCTTCAACAGCCTCAGCTGTTGTCTCCTTGAGCAAGGTTGTGACTTTGTTCTGACAAGGTTGAAGGGAGTCCCACTGGCTGCCCACTGCTCCGGGTGTGTGTTCACATTGTGCTTGTACACTGGGATGGGTTAAATGCAGAGCACAAATTCCAGGTATCCATATCTGGCCAAAAGGTCACTTTCGCCAATAAATACTGTACTGCTCATGAGGTTTTTTACAGAGCAGATGGCAAATGAGTTGGGTATATTGCAGCAGCAGGCCTTGGAACTTCTAGTGTTCCTTTTATATATATATCTGTTTATGGTGTAACTGAGTTGTTCTTAAACTGTGAAACGTGAAATACGTGTGTGTGTGTGTGTGTGTGTGCGCGTGTCCGTGCGTGTGTATGTGTGCGTTTGTGGAAAAATGTATTATTTTAATGAAACATGTTCATTTGGTTTTCCTCGTTTTCCTTGCATGTTTCTGGAGTAGATTGAGTTGGAATATAATATTCAGCTTGAATTCAGGGACCGTCTCCTCTAATGGTGCCAGAACTCCTGTTCACCTCTTGGTTCAAATTGTTTGGGTGATGTGTTATATTGATTGGTAAGGTGCAAAAACGATAAACAACTGAGAACATACTTGACAAGTGTGCAGGTTAATTGAACATCCAATGGACAGACCAATGAACAGTTGATTATAGGTTTTGGTTTTCAGCTGCATATTTTGTCTTAAGGTAAGAATGAAAGAATGTTAAAGTTGTGATTTTTTCTTTAAGCTATTATTTCCAGGAGAGATATGTGAATGATGCAAACGGTAAATCATAATGCTGTTAATATAATCCATCCTGCTGAAGAACAGCTCAACACATCCAATATTTTTCTCGTATTAAGTGCATTGAGTATATATAAATGCTGGTTTAATAGCAGTTAACGATATTGAATATTAAAAGCACTCTTCTCAAACAAATAATCATAACCGTACCAGTTGTGTAATCTCCATGATGACCCTCCAGTTGACAGAGGATTATCTCATTGTTATATCGATAGTCCATGAGCAGCAGAGAGAAAAATACCATCACTCTCAAACATTAAATCCACTCCCATTGTAATCTACCATTACTGAAATGAAATCTAGACTCTAATCATCTCAGTCAATATCTCAGTTAAAGACAGTAACATTGGGATATTTTTAAACCTGATTTGATTTATCTGTTTATTTCAAATAATGTGGGTCAGTTGTACTTTCAGTGATTACATTTAGTTGTATAGTGGTCGATCTTTAATTTCGAATGATTGTATCAGCTAAATGTCTTTTAATCCTTATAGCTATAGATAGATATATAGTCCTACTGAGTAATTTAAGACTATAAACTTACAGTTGATAAAAAATTATCTTTCAAAAATTACATTTCATTATGATAATAAAATATTATTTGTTTTTCTTTTGTTGTGTTTGTGTTTGCCACCAATTACCAAATACGAATTACAATGATTAAATTCACATTTCTTATAAATGGGTTGTTTAATATAGCATAGTTAAGAGTAGTTAGATTTATTGATCATTGTTAATTATGTTCATGTCTTTATACTTTCATTACCACAGCAATAAATAAGTACATTAAAAAAAAAAGTAAACTTTGAAAAGGTACTTCCAATGTCCACTTCTGTGTTACATGCATATGCATGTTTTGGCTGTTTCACACAAAATGAGACATCCGTTTGGGAGACAATGGCTTATTATCCCCATTAATGACCCCGAAACCCTATCGGAATATTGAGACAATCCCCAATTATTCCCCTACACACTGTTTAACATGCAGAATGCGCCAACGTTCATACACAGGCAGTTCTGCAGAGGTGATCTAATTAGCCGAAACCAGATGCTGCAGGGATAATCCCACTACTGGATTTATGCTGGCCCCAAAACACACGCACACACACGCACGCACACAAAAAAGAGACTGTCTAATTGCCCTGAATTCACAGAATGCCATGTTAGAAACATCTGACCACTACTGGTCAGGTTGACCTTGTGATATGTGTCTTTCCACTGAATTTTCCCTTTTTACTGCATTGCTCCAAGCCTTTGGTTGATTATTGAAGGTAAACAGCTATTTTTTCCCTCTTAATTTCTGCATAGGGACAGGACAGATAGCCCAGTGCACTGATGGGTCCACGTGCCATTTCTCAGGTGTTGATGCAGTTCTCTGACAGAGATCTATAGCACCTGCTAGCAGAGGCTATGGTTCGATACCTCCCCTCCGATAACAGCAAAAGACCAGCATTTGACATTTGAAGAATAAGCTCAATAGTCCAGCCAGTCAAACATGGATGGAGCGTCTATTGATCTCTGTACACTGGACTGAAGATAGTCTTTCCTGGCTTCCCCAATAAAATACTGTCCTATAACCAACTCTCGTTCTGTTTTAAGTATTATTTTTTCCTCTCTCTCTCATGGTTAAGACTATTCAAGGTGAATAAAATATGCAGCAAAAGCCTAATCGCTTTGAGTAGATGAGGTAAATGCTGGGTATCGTGGGATTTGAAGTTCATTATGTCATCGCTAGGTGCATTATCTCGGGAACAAGAGCTTGTTTCTCGCTTGGTTAAACGCAGTCTGTCAGATACAGTTGTGCTCAACCTTTTGTTTATGCAACAGAGATCTGTGACTGTTTAAAGATTTATTTTCTTTCTTTTTTTAATAGTTCAATGATGTGGTTATTTTGGTAATAATTAATTGTTATATTCCTTTTTTAACTATTGTTGTTTTCTTATATAAACTTTCTATAAAAGTAAAAATCTATATCTCTGTGTGCCTTGACAGATGAGCCTACTCAACCAGTTAAAGTTTTCTGGATATGAAAGCCAATAAAACATCAATAGAAAGGAAATAAAACATTTTCTGAAAGCCTATTTATGCTTGAATGCTACCATGTATCTGATAAACCAAAAAGGAGTGAAAAAAGGAGATGTTGAGCAGCAAACCTAGCAAGGGGATGGAGAGAGCAATAGAGAGCTTAACCTTTGAAGAACAGAGCTGACCTGAGGGGAAGATGGTGCTAAAGTGGGGTTTCCGCTGCCTCCAGGGAGCTTCCAAAGAAGAAATCAATCACAAACAGACGTGTATGCTCATGACTTGGGACACAAAACACAAGCTTACATGTAGCCACACACACTCACTGGTTGTGATCTTCTCTTCATCTGAGAAAAATATAAACTACAATTCTTTATCTAACCCAAAATGAGAAAAATGAAATACAATTCATGGGGATAGAAGAAAATGAGAGAGATTGTAGGCTTAGGGATACTCATATTTACTCATATTTTGCAGTGTTCTGTTCTGTTTTTATTGGTTTTGCTTTGTTTGTTTGTTTGTTCTTTCTGTTTGTTCTGAAAATACAAAAATGTGAATAAAGTGAGACTAAGCTCATTAAGAATTTTTTTTAACTGTGACCACATGCAATTTAGTTAGTAGCTATGCCTATACATTATAAGATCAGTCAAAAAGGCGTACAAAAATGTTGTTGGAAAGACATTTTTTTGTTTAATTCTGTATACAATTTTTTATCAATTATTATCAAAAGTAGCTAATTTTTTTTACACTTTGTGCGCAAAGTCGAGAAAACATTTGAATAAAATAGATGTGAATAGAACAAGTAATTGAAAAAACACAGTATTTTTTCACAGTATTCAATTAGAATTTTTTTTAAATAGAATGTCATATATAAGAGCGTGGCACAGTGGGTAGCACGGTCGTCTCACAGCAAGAAGGTCGCTGGTTCAAGCCTTGGCTGGGTCGGTTGGCATTTCTGTGTGGAGTTTGCATGTTCTCCCGGTGATCGCGTGGGTTTACTCTGGGTGCTCCGGTTTTCCCCACAAGTCCAAAGACATGCGGTATATGTGAATTGAGAGAAAAACAATTGTCCACAGTGTTTGAGTGTGTGTAAATGTTTCCCAGTTATGGGTTGTGGCTGGAAGGGCATCCGCCATGAAAAACATATGCCAGAAGAGTTGGCAGTTCATTCCGCTGTGGCATCCCAAAAGGGAAGAAAGCCGACATGAAAATGGATGGATGGATGTCATATATAAAAGTGTCAGAGTAAGCATCAAACCTTCCTGAGGTGTTACAATGCTTGGTTATGAATGGCATCTTTCAAATGCAATTGATGTGTTCATTTATTTAATTTTAATAAAACTGATTTTCTGTAATGAAAACTTGATGGTCTTTTGTTCACTGAGAATAATTGCTTGAGGTCAATAAACAATGAGTGATTGTGCAGTAAAATATATGGTAGTTAGTGTCACATGACCCATAGTTAAGTCGTTAATGCAATGGGGTAATGTGGGTGATCTGTGGTGGAATCAATATGCCATTATTAGCAAGGCTTCAATTGTGGTTTGGTGCTTTGTGTAAGAGAAATCGATAATTAACCAGGGGTAAGTTATGATTAAGAACAGAAAAATGATTGCTAGTTAAAAAAAAAGGTCTAATGATTGTTTATGGCTGAGCATAATTTTTAGTCCATTTCAAGTGTTTGTTTTGTTTTTTCGAGAGGAGCTTGTCATGACCTGGTGAGTGAGATGAATAGAGAAGAGAGGAAGGTGGCAAGTGCCAACCTTGGGGTGGCAGACGGTGCAGCTCTAGTAAGTGATTGATTGCACAATGTTCCGAGAGCACAAGGGTTCACCCGGACACTTGGAAATGGCAGGGAAACTGACTGTGAGGAACTTTACATCATTTATGACATTTATGAACTTTACATCATTTATGACAAATGTTCGATCATCTTAGTATGCCAACAGAAATGTGATTGTTATTTTTATTTCATATAGGCATTGGCAATGGTTAGTATATTATAGATTACTTGTTTTGAGCTGGTTCTGGTTTGCAAATAAAAGGGGGGAGTTCTGCTGAGGTACATGGAAATTTCATGGCATTGAATGACTGCAGTCAGAATTGCAGTGCTTCGTGGATCGGAAGGAGAGAGAGAGAAGTTTATCTTCTGGTAGACATGTGATGCTAGGTTCTCCCAATGTAAGTCATAACAAAACTATGTCAATATCTTCTATCATTAGAACACACTCAAAGACTCTTAGAACTAATTTAAGTAGAGAAATAAGAACAGACTCTATGCATGACCCACTGCCACTACTTCCGCTATCATTTTAGTTGTGAATGTGCTCACGGTTTCAGTTTTTCAGATAGTTGAGTTTGAGTGTTGACAGCCTGTTTTTTATTTTTATTTTATATTTTTAGAAATTATCATCGGTTAGAGTTATTCTTTGGTTGATTTAGTCAAATTTGTAGTATTACTACTTTGTTTTCATATTTTTGTTCAATCTTTATCTCAAATTAATTTTTAAGTATAATATAAAGGTTGTATGCACTGCTGTTCTGAAGTTGCTATACTGTTTTGTCCCATTGTGATAATTCTTCGCTGTTCATTTCAGAGGGTAGATCCATACTTTTCCTTAAGATAAGGATACAAGTATAAAATTACATGATGATCACATCCATTGAAGCGAATGGAAAAATCAACTTTCATCACTGAACCGGAAAGTTGGTGAGCAACTGAAATGAAACATGGAAGTAGACGTATCATGAAGTAGTACATCGTGATAGAAGCTGTCAAAAATCTGATAGTACATAAACTATTGTACATCAAATACATGTTACACTGGAGGTGCGAGGTTAAATATGGTGGTAAAACAGTATTGCCTATCATCCTTGTGACCATGTAACTCTCTGGTCATCACCTAAGGACTGTGTCATTTTCTTTGTCATATTTTCTTCTGTTTGTGTATCTCTTTCTCTCGTTCTCTCATTCACTCCCCTGTTAGAGGTAATTCTTATGTAATGGCCTAAGGTCGCAGGCTGAACGGTTATGTCTTTACACCTCATTCACTTTCATTGCTGTCGTTTCCCACTTGCACAAACCTCTTCATTTTTACTGTGCCTACAAAGTCTCCGCCGCCAAATGAAGCATTGGAAAGAAATAATAGTAATAAAACACAAATAAAAAAACAACTCTGATACCAAAATGAAAATGCTTTCATTCACTCCCATCTCAGGAGTCTTTCAGGTGGAATAGTGAACATACACAGAGTTTATAAAAGCGGTAGTGGGCTGCCATTAAAATGTGTGGAATTAAGAAATTGAGAAAAGTCTAAGCAACTTGAAAAACCCTTGCAGCAATCTCTGAAAGAGTGATACTCTTAATTACTGCTGAGCTTCAAGTGAAAAAATGACTGTAAACTCTAACAATATGTTCCTTTTTTGGATCTCTGCAGGTGTCATTTGGTGTCAAATAACTATATCTAAGTGCTTATAATACATATAAATTAAAGGAAATGCAAAAAAAAAAAATAATAATAATAATAAGGTTGACCAAAAAACAGCTTTATGGAGCAGGTGGATCAGTCTCTGCTTTTGTGTAATTACTCTGACCAACCAGAGACTTACATATTCTTGATCCTTTAACATTTTCTATTAGAGAGCATGTTTTGCACCCTGTTTTCTATCATTTTTTTATTGTTGTGTGAGAGTTTTTTTATTTCATGTAAAGCACTTTGGTCAACTGTGTTGTTTTTAAAGTGCTATATAAATAAAATTGTATTGTGTTGTGTTTTATTGTAAAATGCACTTAGTGCTCATCATGTAAAACTACATTAAAAAAAAAAAAAACAGTCACTGTTCCAAGATCCTGCTTCACCTTTCATGTGCTGTTGTACAATGTCCGATGGGTTGTAGGTCTGAAAAGCTTCAGAGATCCAAGAGCATGATAAATGTCATGTTATTGTCTCCAAAACAAAGAATCGATTCTAAACTGACTGACACGGTCTGATGTTAACTCCACTCTTACTTCCTGCTCATGCTGACACTGGTTTGTTACAGATTTGTAGAATGCCAGTGAGTGTTCTATGCTGGCTGAGACATAGCAGTTAGATTTTTTTTTTTTTATTGAAGTCTAAATAATAAATGTTTAATATTCCTTGACATCTCGAGACTTCACATTTATATGGGCTGACATCTTAACATACTGTGTCTTCAGACCAGTCAGAGAAGACCAGACTCTTAAAAGTGTGAGCGACTGGAAGCTCAAACTATTGCAGGCACATTGGAAAAAGAGCTGATTCAGCCATGTATTTAATGAGAAAATTAATGGTTCTTTGACCTTGAATAAACGGTGGCAGAAGACTCTCAAAATAAAAAAGAAGGCCTTAAAGAATATTTTAATCGTATTTTTGGATGTAACTGCCTTCGTAAGTGCAGCTTAAATCAGCACTTGTGCACAACTCTAACTGATTTAATGCATTTGGAAAATATCGCCTCCCTTACAATGCGAACAAACTATTACCAGCTCAGCAAACCACCTTGACTGATTTAATTTTTTTATCACCTTCGGTAGACTATAAAATAATGGTCATTGTTCAAAATCTACTGGAGTGCATTGCTCTTCTTTAAACATCAGAAGATAGAAAAATCTAAATATGTCATTTAAAACAAGAGTTTCTCAAAGGAGTCAAGCTGGTTCTTGAAGCACAATAATAACTCAGCAGGATATTTTTTTCTTTCATTTTTGAAGATCAAAAGTAGAATTTCACTTAGATCACTGATGGAGAAGGGCCACTGAGTAGTCTGAATCATCCAAAAGCATTGTTAAGTTTAATCCATTATGATTGCACAGGTGTGCTTTGCAAGTGGAGCAGTGTTTTAAGTGCTGGCTCAGTGGCCATGCCAAGCTCAGGTCTTGCCATATGTAGGCGAACATGGCATACAACGCTGACTAGTCAGACTGATGCTTTTATTGGGTACTAGGAGAGTTCACTGATGCGATACGCTAGTTATCATATCTAACATACACAGTGATGTAATTTTGTAGAGATAGTTCTACAAAACTTAAAAGTTTGTTGTCAGGAATCTCACTGCTTTTGTTTGTTTCTTTGGTTGGTGGATTGTTTGTTTGTTTTTCAAGATGCAGACTGGATGTTACTGATGCCTTTTGGGTCAAATGATACAAGTAAAACAATTTGAATGTTAAGCAAATAAATGTTAAGACTACAAAATATTTGTTTCCTATCCACATATGAAAATATAAATGTTGATGATATGGTGTTTTAATAAATAGGTCCTTCTTTTTATGTAAAGTGAAAAGTGAAGTGACCAGTTCGCCAGATAAGGAGTTACCCATACCCGGAATTTGTGCTCTGCATTTAACCCATCCCAGTGTACACACACAGCAGTGAAAAAACACACCGTGAACACACACTTGGAGCGTGGGCAGCTATGGTTGCAGCGCCCGGGGGCAGTTGAGAAACTGGGGTCTTTCTCAAGCTCAAGGGCACTACAGCTGTGGTTGTTGAAGATGGAAGATGGAAAGTGTTTCATCACTCACACCACCTTCAACTCAGTGGATCTGGGGATCAAACCGGCAACCTTCTGATCGCAAGTCGATCTCCTTATCGATCAAACCACAACTGCCACTTAAAGCATGTGTGAAAACCTCACTTTTCAGTGATTTAAAAAAAAATTCTGAATCGTAAACTACAGAACTCTGTCTTAATGATAAAGTTATTATAAGTTCATGTACAGAACCAGTGTTGTGTATTGCTTTTAAAAGTATTACAATTGCATCTTAACCATTCTTTTATTCACTTACAGTATTGTGAAAAACTTTTAAAAGTGTCAATATAATTGGTTTAATTTCCTTTTTTTCATTAAAAGTAGAAAATAAGAGTGCTTGAATGTTGTTCAACACATTTTTTTCTAATGTCAATATTTTTATAGTTTAATATTCTAAACAATTGTAATAATATTTTTACTGTATGCTTTTTATTAAATGGTTGATTAGTGTCTTTCAACCCATTTTCCAGTTTGAGTTGTATAATTGCCTGTGTGCATGCTTCGACACACAAATAGTTGTTTTGAACCTTTTTGGCTCAGGATCTATGGCATGCCATGTTGAACTTCCACCCGGTGGCATGTTCACTGTGCCAAGCAGGGCACTGTCATGATAATCTAGGACAGTATCAGGGATGGAGCAAAGCCAAAGGAAACCGTGAAAGGCATGCACGGTTGTCCAGTTCCCTATGCGTTGCCAAGGTCAAGTATGCTTGGCAGCAGTTTTGATCTCCAGTCTCAAGTGAAATACATTTGGCAGAGGAGGTCAGTTATGAAACATTATTAAATAAATACCAGAAATGTTTAGTTTTTATAGTGAACCCATACTAGTAAGGTATGTTTGTTCTTAAATGGCATTAGAAGCTTTTTTTATTTATTTATGTTTTATTATATATGTAGCTTGTGAAATATTGGTGTTCTTTGATATAAGTTAAATTGGGTTAATGCAATGCTGTTCAGACAGTGCTTGGTGTTTGATCTGATTTAAATGTTTATTCAGAGTTTTTCTATTTCTTGAATCTCAACATGTAAGCTAACAGAATGAAAACAGCTTTGTACTTCATACAGACCTGCATCTCTCAGAGGGTTTTTAAGGCAGACTTGAGCTATCAATTGTAAATGTGGGATTTACCTTTGATAGCTCGAGTCTTTTTATTTTGTTAATTGTTTTTATTTTTCAACATTAATTGTCAACATAAGTTTTCACCTATTATGTTCACCATTAGTGTTGTTTTTAAGTTGTGAAGAGTTTTTTAGCAAATGCAGATAATCAAAATTTGTTTAATTAATTTCACAAAAGTCTGCGGCCATTCCGGCTCGACAACACCCGATCCCGTCCGATCTCGGAAGCTAAGTGAGCCAGGGCCCGTTCAGTACCTGGATGGGAGACCGCCTGGGAACACCGGGTGCCGCAGGCTTCTCTTTTGCGGCTGGAAGGGCATCCGCCACGTAAAACATATGCCAGAGAGTTGGCGGTTCATTCCGCTGTGGCGACCCCGAAAGGGAAGAAAGCTGACATGAAGATGAATGAATGAATGAATTTCACAAAAATCCAGGACAAGAATTGATAAAAAAAAAAGGTTTCCTTATAATTCAGTGCAGCCTTCTCATAAAAAAATATTTTAACTGTTTAACTGTTTAATAACCTGAGTCACATATTACAAGTCCTATTATAAAAGGTTATTATGTCTGACTATTGTGATTTGGGGGTAACTGCCATGAAAAAAAACTGTCCCAAAGGCTTTGAACAACCATTTGTATATGTTTCTTATAATATTCAAGAAATTCAGTCATGATGGCTTATGTTGATACATGGTATGTGATTAAACTGTATTTTAATTATTATTATTATTTTTATAATACATATTAAATTGAGAGAGGAATTTTTTTCTTCGTAAACTTGGTGACATACTTCACCAAAGTGAGTGTCCTAAACCTGCCTCAGTCTAGGTCATTATTCAGCAACCTAGCATCTCTGAGAAAGAACTTGTGTCTTAGCAAGAGGACTTGCCTTAGATTGCTCATTGTTTTATTTGATCATTTGTCTGACATGCTTATTTGATCATTTAAAAAGTGACTTTCCTAATATCTCCAGGCTTTCGTCTCCAAGCTCGCACTCACTCCAGACATAAAACGAGTTACCAAATTAGCTCATCTCCTGGTACAAGTGAACGTCTCCCTGTTGTAGTTTTTGTTTCATGTCGAGGATCAAAGAGACGTGTCGTTTCTGAGGAGGTTTGCATGTGAATGACACGTCCTGTTATCTGCAGCCAAAAACAAATTCATTTTCATCTGCTTTCATTAGGCAGAAACAGACACAGAGAATGATCTACATGCTGTTGGTGGGCTGAGCTGCTGCCTGCACATGTAACATGAAAGCTTTGGATTAATTCATACTTACAGATGTCAAAGGAAATGCTGCATGATGAAAAACCAATAGTTTTATAGTTTTTTTATTATGTTTATTTGAGCGGCTGGTTTTACACTTTGTGTCTGTGTGTGTGTGTGTGTGCGTGTGCGTGCGTGTGTGTGTTTTTCTGCGTGTGCGCGTAATGTATAGCCAGGGTTTTTCTGTCCTGATGTGACCCACTATACATGTGACATAGGGGCCTTCAGATCACAACTTGATGATGTCTTTTATTTTTCTCTGGCACGCAATCTCAATAAAGTGTCAAAGTCAAAGATGAAAATAAGTATTTTTGCATTCTGAAATTAACAAAATTAATTTAATTACATTAAATGCTAGTCTAAACTGATATTAAGGTTTGCAAGTGGCTGTTGTGCATATGTATTAACAAAAAAAGAAGCTACGATGGTCCTATTTTTACGATAGATGTTTTTTTTGTAGATTTTTCTTTTCTGTTTTTTTGTCTGCTTTTTCCCTTGCATGGTCACCACAGCGGAATGAACCGCCAACTCTACTGGCATATGTTTTATGCAGAAGATACCCTTCCAGCCGCAACCCATCGCTGGGAAACATTCACACACACTCATTCACACTCATACTCTATAGACAATTTTTGTTCATCCAATTGACTTATACCGCATGTCATTGGACTTGTGGGAGAAACCGGAGCATCTGGAGTAAACCCACGCGATCATGGGGAGAACATGCAAACTCGCACTAGCAACCTTCGTGCTGTGAGATGACCGTGATTCCCACTGCGCCACCATGACGCCTGTTATTATTTATGTATTTATTGTTTTTTTATTATTAGCTTCAATGATAGTAGTCACGAATATTCCTGGAGTCTTCAATCAACTCTGATTCTCAGTTCAGAACACAGTACAATAGACACTCATACATTTAATATCATTCACCACAAACAAAATGTATTAACATAAGAATACAAAATATCACATCATATTTAGCAATACAGCAGAAATATAAATAAATACATGGACTTTAAAAATATATGTTTTGTTTCTTAAGTTTTAAAATATTGCCAGATCTTCGAAAATCTAGTCATATGCTGGTCAACTTGTAGCCATACAGTTTTTCACAAAAATATATTTCATATAACTGAATTAGAGATTAATTTCACATATTTCCATAAAACTATAATCATGTCTACCTTCACAAACTTTTTACAATCCTTCATCCCCTCCAGTAGCTTGCATTCAATGACAGACAGAAATGACAGAAAATCCCTCTCCAGAACTTTCTCATTCACTGTCCCTTACCACTGGAATCTCCGTGATAGAGTGAAGAAAGCCGAAACACTAACAACTTTCAATAATTCACGAATTACTCTTCTCTTCCAATAGCATTTAAAATAAGTTACAACATACAAAAACTATTCACTTTTAACTATTAACAAAAACATTTTTAGCATTGAGCATTTCTTTGTTCAGGTGATCAGCTAAGACAACTTCTATATGAACTGCCGAGTTAGACTTTGGATTTGTAACAAATTACAGACTGCCTCTCCCCCCATTGTAAATCACTTAGATAAAAGTGTCTGCTAAATTCTAAATTGCATTGTTTGTAAAAGCAAAATCACTGTCTCGAGTAATGGTGAAATGCTTTGAAACTACTCAAAAAGAGGGTCTCATTGTGTCTTCATGATATTCTATGCAGCTCCCTTTTTTAGCAAAAGAGTATTGTTTCTCAGTAACTATATAAAATTGTGCCAAATCAACCAGGCGCCAGCATGGACAGGCTGTGTGACATGCTCTCATACTTGAAAATCAGGAACAAGGGTAAACATGTTCTGTGCCAGCTACAAGTGTTTTGTGCAGTGAATTATTGACTGCTGAGAGCGTGAAAGCTGAAATTGGACAGATACTGTTGAGCCGATACAGTTCATGGAGCCATTAATGCATTTCATTGTCTTACTTTTGAACATGTTTGTTTATCACTTACTCCCCAAATAAAACTATGGTTTCTCTGCAGAGAAATAAATCTGGTTCGACCTCCAACAAAGTGAGTTTATGAAGAGATCTTGTAATTGTGCAGATTTGTGTTTGCAGGCACTCATTGACTTATTGAGGAAAAATCCTAAATAAGTCACTTATAAAAATATGAATAGTAACATAATTAAACATTGATTTTATGGTGCGTTTATAAAGAAAAAAAACATACTTGGAGAAGATGATAGAAGGAAAAAAAGAGTTCCAGATGTTTCTCTCAAGGCTAACGAGAGGAGACGTGTAAAGATGGACGAGAGGCGTTGGTGTCTGTCAGAGAGGCTGTGAGTTATTAGAGCATGCCCACCCATTGGCATCACACTTAATGCCCACCTGAGTTTGAGTGCCAGGGGCTGCATGGGGAACAGCTGCAGCTAAACCAGCATATCACCTGAATTAGCTTGACCTGCGTCTCTGTGTGAATATACAGTCACTAATTTATTAAGCAAATTGGCCCAGTTGTGTAATGGTGCAAGTTACACAACTGTACTTAGAAAAGCGTTTATAAAAGTCGTCTAAATCTTGCATGACGAACATGATTTTTTATTTTATGATCCTAAACTTAGTAGAACTGTTGCTTGTCCACAGCTGTAGTTCAACTGGTGTATAAATGCAATGTTAGCTTTCCAAATATATTTGAAATTAATAGAATCATTTCTGTTATTTAAACAGAATAAATCCGAAATTGGCTTTCTGTTAGCTTTGTGTCTATTGAAAAACACTCCATTGTTCATGAACATAAAGTGGTTGCTTCCTTGAAGGCTTTCTAATGACCCTCTTGTCCTCTGAATGTGGGTCCTCATTACTGCAAGGCGTCCGTGAATATGCCTGTAATGGCCTGGCAGCTCTCATCAGACTCAAATAATGACTGAAGAGTCTTTCGTTTCTTCTTTTGTGCTTTTCTTTCTCTAATATCCTAAAGAGATCAACAGTGCTCAGCAGGCTCAAATGCATGAGGCAGATGAAGGACAAACCCTGGGTTCTAATGGAGGAGATAATTGGCCCTCAGGCGCTCAACAGATGAGCAAACTTAAGTTGGCTCTTTGAATGGAGGTTTTTTTGTTCTCAACAGGTAAATGCAACTTAACCATTAAGTACATAAAAGAGACAAAGAAATGGTTGATATCTGTGAAGATTTCACTTCTGTAGCTGAAAAAGTAAAAAAAAAGAAGAAATAATGGGGAGTTTATTGCTTTATTGTAAAACTTGTAAGAAAAGAAAATCTTTAAAAATATACATCTATTTAAAAACAAGACAATTAAGCAATGTGCTATTGTTTTTTTGGAGAACAAATTCACCATTTAGTTTTCCTCACTGAGAAAATATTTAGCTATATCTTAACCTTCTTCTTGTGCTAGCTTTCCTTAATGATCTCTCATGTTAGCAGGTAGATTTTGACCCATGCATCAGCCATAAAATGCACTAAAAACAAGTTATCAACCAATTTGTTTCTCAACTCATGGTTACCTTCTTAGGCTTCCTTATCAATGTTTTTAATATTTTTGGTGTAGGCCTCCTTGCCTCTTTTTGCTCAGATTAACAATTGCTCATAATTAAGAGAGAGTATAACGTGTATAAGCTGACAGTGCCCTTAAAATTTCTGTTTTGGTTCCAATATTTATATTATAGTATGTTATATTATATCATATTAGGTTATCATTGTACCATGTATATCAAAGCATTTTTTACATTTAAAGCCTTAATGCAATAAACATGAGATTATTTTATGCATTTAAAACGTTTATTTTGTCTGAGCTGACCCTAACACAAGAGGAAGGTTAAACTCACCTCTCACTTTTCAGGGTAGAGTTATGAGTTTTTATTGACAGTAAAATACTACAGCTGATTATTGTTCAGCTGAAGGAGAGATTACTTTGTCTGTATGTAGGTAATTATGGGAGACTGATCTGTTTATAAAAGCACCAACGTCAGAGAGCTGAGAATCGCATTAGGTGATTTGACAGCGTTGACAGATGCTGTCAGGCAGGAGGATGATTGAACTGTCAGTGTCACTCTCTGATTTACTTATGATCCATGTGCCTCCTTACTCATTCTTACATGCTCTCCCTCACTCCATTTGTTTGTTTGGGTTTTTTTTCTCATTATTTGCTTCAAAAGACAATCATTGACAACCAACAAATCTATTTTTTGCTGCAATAAAATGCTTTGTACACATACAAAACACAATGCACTAAAAGGAAAATAATGTGAAGAGGAGCCTCACAATGTGGAGCTTTTATTGTGGAGTTCTCTTGAAGTGGATGAAAAATACTCCCTTTTCAGTGAGTGATTTAAAAACACTTTTGTTTGGTGATATTTTACAATGTGTTTGATTGTTCAAACTGTGTCACAAACATGTCTATAAACTTTATGATTACATGTTTCAATAAACATTTTCATTAAGTATTTACACATTTTGTAAAGATAAATTAATAAATAAGCTTGGACATTACTGTATTTTCCTCAAACCTCACTTTAGTAATCTTTACATCAGTCATCAATCAAAAGTGACAGCTGCCCCTGTGATCATATGACTTCTTTAAAGTGATACCATTTGTTTTGAGTAAAGCAACATGAGATGTGATACATACCCACATATATGACCCACAAGCATTTCAAAGATGCTGCTCACAAAAGCATTCAGTCAGAAATGTCAATGTTGACTCACTGTACTAGTGGAGCATTGGAAGGATGGTCACATGGTTACTGAGACCAAAACATGACTGAATCAACTTCTGAATCACTCTGTTTAAACAAAACATAGCAAAAGCTGTTGAAATGAATCAGTTAAATTATTCTCTTTTACAAGTTTTTGTGTTGGGCTTCAGAAGAACATAGCTTAAAGCACTTTTGGTCTACGTGTTTTGTGTTTTAAACAGCACAACTTATCTTATATTACTTGGTTTTTGTCAATTATTCAACTTTAGTAGGGATGCAACAGTACACAAAGTTCATGGTTTGGTACTTGCATCTGTCCTTAACCATAGTTTCCATTTAATGCAGTTCTGGTGAGTTTGCAAATTAGTACTTTTCTTTTTAATCGTCCTTTGAATAGATCACATAAACATATAAAAAATTAACATTTTCTTAAATCTTAAATGGACACATTTTAATTTAAATAAATTATTGTTAGAAAATCAAAAATCATGTTAAAAAGTTGACATTTTGAATAAACACTTAATTAAACGACCAACATAAGGAAAACTCAGTAGGTACTGCAGTACAATATAACCTAGGTACTGGTGCAAAATAACTTTGGACTTCTGTTTTCATTCATTCATTCATCATCATGTCGGCTTTCTTCCCTTTCGGGGTCGCCACAGTGGAATGAACCGCCAACTCTCTGGCATATGTTTTACGCAGCGGATGCCTTTCCAGCCGCAACCCATCACTGGGAAAGACTTCTGTTTTCTTTAGCATTAAACATCCAAACTGATTTTGTTATTTTTTTTGTATATCTGAGGAGTTGGGTATGACTGGTTGAATGTTTCAGAGAGCGTCTGTTTTGTTGCAATCTGTGTGACTTGCTTCCCCCTGCTTTCAGACAGCATGAGGTGATGACGATGTAAATGTCGAACTCATGTTCGATGCGTTAACTTTTGCCGAATTTTATCTGATAATTACATTGTTAAAACTACATTGTTTGCAAACCGTTGCCATGTTCTGTGTCCTAGTCAAATTATTCTCCCACAACATGGATTTATATATTTGCAGTGTCTCCTCATACCTCTGTCTTTTTTCTTCGCTTGTCTTGGTTAGAGTACAACACAAGACACCTGGAGAAACCACAGCCCACACTTGCATATTGAACTGAGGACAACATAACAAACAGTTCAATGTAAAATTGAGTATTGTGGGATCCCAAGTAATCAAACCTAATATATGTTTTATTTTTTTATATGTAAATATGGCTTTTATTTTTTATAAAAAAGAGGGCTGGACATAATTTAGACCTTTATATACAGAATGGAAAGCACAGACAGCTCTGAATGTGATTTATTGTTGAAAGATAATTTAGCAATGTTTAAAGCTCACTCAAGGCTGTAATACCCTGAATCCCAAAGGAAATCCTGTCTTGACCACATGATTGCATGCACACCCAGACACCCATGCACAAACAAATGCTTGGGCAGCTTACACTTGATTACTGGCAAATGTGTGTTCTAGCCTCTGTCAGGCACTGGCTTTCAGCATGCAGCCATTACTGATACAAGTATGCAAAAACAAAACATTACTTCTTTTCTACCATTTTGCAATTCATCATCTCTCTCTTTCTCTCACTTTCTTTCTCTCTCTCTCTCTCTCTCTCTCTCATTTTCAAGGTGAGCAGAATCAAGAAATTCAAGCCTTGGAGTACCATCTCTATTGCATTTTTTTATTGTTAAAAAACAAATACGTCTTTAAATAACACACTTCAGTGTCAACTCCAGCTGTGAATGTGGATATGCATTTATCCTTCTCTCTTAAGTCAATTGGCTTCCTGAATCTTTTCTCTTCCGTTCCAGCCTGATTCTTTCTCTTTTTTCCTCAACCTACTCTTTGCAGTAAGTGAACCAATCCCTTAGTTAGGTTGCATCGCCATAAAGTGCTTTGAAACGTTTTATATTAGAATGCATTGACATAGCCATCAAGTTCTGAGTTCTTCCAGACTGCATTCTTCTCATCGATATTGATGCAAACAAGATTTCCCTCCGTGCTGGGGTATCTACTCACACATTTTCTACATTAACAACTTTTTGCAGTTTTTTCCACCATCCTTTAAATGTATCTCTCTCTTTCTCAAATGCCTCATGGCCAGACGAAGTGGCATATTGAATGTAATTTCTGGCCCCTACATGATGGCTTTTCGACTCAGAATGTGTCACTGACACCTGCCCGTGCAACCAGACAAACTTAATTAGTGCTCTCTCTCCGCCTCTGTGAAACTTTAGCATCCAACAAAGCCTGGAAATCAGATTCTAGGACTCTTTTAGTGACTTTAGTTACAATGCTAATGATATAAGCCGGCAATGAATAAAGCTGCACTAGAAAGAAGGTGATTCAAATGATCCAAATGCTTAAAACGATTAGAGGAAAGGTAATAGATAGAATGTTCTTTAGAAGAAAAATGAAGCCAAGTAAAAGCTATTTGCATCTTTTAGCTTCCGTTCAATACAATCATTTTCTTTTACTGAAAGAAAGAAATATAACCAGGATGAAAGAGACAAAAAAAAAAGATCCTGCTTGGGTTAGTTCAACCATGACTTGGTAGACATGTCTTGACCTTGACCGTGTGGACAAAACTCGAGCTGAGTGCTGCTAATGAAGTGTCAGGACTCATAAGACCTTATGAAAAACTGGGCCATGGTTTGAGAAAGGGGAAAACAGGAACGTTCTCTGGTTTCATGCGCTCTTCAAGGTGAATCACGTTACTCTGTGTGATGACTGGTTTTAAATGTTTCATATGACCTCTCCTTTTTCTATTTCATTTCCTAATTAGCCTTCTTTCATACACATACATATGCAAGGCTGCCCATAGAGCTTAAATACTGATTTAGGTAGGCAGTCTCTATTTTAGACGATCACCAGTTCGAGGCCAGCTATGTTTTCTTGTTCTTATGTGAGCTTTCTTCGGGTATTCTTGTTTTCACTCATAAAATATGTTTTAATGCTGGCTCTAAATTCTGCAGATGAGTGATTTAGTGGTGTTAACAAGACTTTTCATTATGATTATGAAAATCAGAAGGACGGACTGCACTCAATTCTTGTTGAGGCTCATTTTGCCGGAATTACTGAAACAATGGGGAGAGGGTGTTATTCTGTCACTCAGGTGTTATGAGAGCCCAGGATACTCTGATATTTCTGCCTTTTTTGGGTTAATTTTCTATGGGTGTTAAGCTCAGGAAAGTTTGTAAGACCAATTAATATGCCACAGTCCTCAAAATATGTCTGTGTATTTTTGGAGTTGTGTGCAGGCAAAATTTCAGCGAACATAACCAAAACATCAACAGTCCAATAATTTTTGTCTTAACGAGGTAAGATGCTTCTGACACTGTCTCTTGTTCAAGTCTGGCTTGACATGCAGAATGCACCAGCTAAAACCCATGTTTTGCATACATTTGTGTTCGGTGGCTCTTGATCCATGTTATACTATTTTATACCCTTCACCTCTTTATCAATGTGCTTTGGGGCTTTCGGTAGATGTCTGTTATAATCAGGAAAATTTTAAAATAACAAAAAGCACTAAAATATATCTGCTGTGAGAAAATGAATGGATTTAATATACAAATTTTACTTTTTCAAAAGGATTACAGAAATATATCAACTTTACATATATAAAATAAAAAATATATAAAACATTTGTATGAATTCATCTTTCTCATGATATTTGAATTAAATGAGCAGAACCTGTGTTTATGTACAACTATATTTGCATTTTTTTAGAAAAACTGTTTTTGTTAGTGATTGAGTCTCAAATGTTTTTATAATCATGAGATTAAAAATAGTCTTTTGGTATTTGAAGATCGCACTAAAAATAAGAAAGAAAAGAAAAAATTTTACTTAGTGAGGTTAAACTTTGTTTGAATGCTCAATCTGAGAATTCGATAGAACGGTTTGTTAGACCTTTTGTGAGGTTTCCACAAGTAGAGTAGCCTTTTGCTCACTTTTGAAGATTCACGACAATTCTCCCAAAGCCATAGAACAAATATTTTACCATCAAGACATTAAAGAGATTCCTGCTACAAACAATTGTTGACTTCAATCCCAAACATGGGTTTTAGCTCACAAACTTTTTTACTCTAGGTGCTCTGCTTTTCCTCCACATTTAAATTTAAATCAACACTCTCTTAGGCATTCCCTTATTGACTGAACTGAAATAGTTATTCTACCAAATTTTGGAAGAAAAAAAATGTTACAATCCCAAGTTTAGCAGGATATAGTATTATCTATTTCTACACCATATAGTTACCCAAAATGAATTGCTATTCAATACTTCATTAGCTATAGGTCTTTGTAAAACTGCTTTGAAGCAACTGCTGTATTAAAACATTTTGATTGATTGATTAGTTGTTTGCTTTACTGACATGTGTGTATGTATGTGTATAGTAATGGAAAACTAAAAAAGGTACATGATGTAATTAATTTTTAGACTCATAGAATGATGATTCATAGATAAGAATCATACTATAACATACTGTAATCATACTATAACATACTGTAATGTAAGGTATTTTGAATACTGCCTATGAACTCTTGTCAGAAATTTTACATGGCTTTCAAGATACATCTCCTGATCAAAAACCACACTCAAATTTAGCAAGTATTACATTGTTTTCAGCAGCTAGTTGCAGATGTTGCATTATTATACCTGAAATGACCATTTTGTTTCCCAAAACAAATGTACAGTTTAAATGGGAGATAGGTTAGATTTAAATTATCATTGACATTCCAAAGCAGCCTGGTTTCAAAACAGCCCTAAGTACACTCTCTTAAGAGTAGAGAAATTATAGTGACGGGGAGTGAGATAGATAGAGAAAGTAAACTCATTTGCAAGCAAGTACAAATATAATTATTTTTCCCAGCTAAAAGCCTTGTTTGTCATGCATTCTCATTTGCATTGCCTTTAAATATTCATGACCGTATTTGCATCAACTAGGATGGAGTCTATGCACAAAACATCCCCATCACATTTTAGTTTGACATTCCTCTGTGTGCTATAAGGGACACTAATATGCTCTTTAACATCACACACGCGCACAGACACTAAGATATACAAATTCAAAATGGGTAATTGGTGTTAAAATGTTGGAGACTGAAAGATTTTAATGTTTGAACCTATCGTTTATTATATTGACAATTTCAAATAACACATCTTTTATGAATGCAGCCATATAAGTATTTAGCTTTATTCCAGGTTGGTTTTATATCTGTGATGCATTGACTAGCTGAGATTAGTCTTGGTGTGTTATGATTCGGCCTTGTTGCACATCTAAGTGCCTCGATGTGTTTTCTAAATGCACATTCTCATCCAATTACTGTCAGAGGCTGGTGCCTGTCACAGCCAAAGTGGGTCGGTCTTGAGAGATAGAGAAGTTCTCTAAATATTTAACTGCAAGCAATGGGAGGGTGTGAGCTACAGATGCATAAGTGAATACAAAATGAGTTAAACAAACTCGTGTTAAAAAATTGGATGCAGAATTTTATTTTGATTTTTCAAATCTTTCTGCAGATTTTGAACCGGTTATTAATAGTCTGTGTGTTTGGATTTATCAGACATTCATGATGTTATTGCCTACTGAATATTGTGAATCCCATGGTTTATGCATGCATAGCTCGGTAAAAACTAAAAATAAAGATCCTGATTAAGAAGAAAAACTCTTTGTTAAGAACTTATTGAAGTTACTGAACTTATATATATATATATATATATATATATTAGTGCTGTCAAATTATTTGTAAATTGAAGACATAGAGACTATTTAAATTAAAAATGTGATTGTTTATTGAATTTTATGTTTAACTTGTAACACAGGTTTTGTCTTGTAAACAACATAGCTACAATAAATCATTTGACGGCTGTTAGTTTGTGGTTACTTTAGACTCTTTTTTTCCAGGACTCTGCCATTAACAGCCTCTTTCCTTTCATCTTTCGGAAGAAACTTTAGATCTTTAAACCTTGGAACAATTGCAGTACCGATCTTCAGCCGTTTGAGATTAGTGCTGTCCTTCCTTTTAGATAGTCTGAGGTAAAATCATGTTTGAATTTAACTAAAGGCTGATCCTCCTCTGTTGAATCCATAATTTCTGGCTATACCACTGAACAGGAGAAAATGTATTCTACTTACATTACATTATTCAGCACCATATTTATTACTTCTTCAACTTTTAAAAAATGTTTTACACTACTCTGAACTTATTTAAATTTAATGCAGCATACCTTGAAAGTGGACACGCACACACACGCATATACACACACGCACAAAACAGACAAGAGACAGAGCTTTTTTTATAGTTCTTGAGCGTTGAAGGTTCACATGAAAGCAAACATTTCGCGGCAGCAAACATATTACGAGCACCTCAAGTGTGCTTTAACTTGTCCTCACTTTTCCTTTCTCTCACCATTTCAAGACAGTGATCCACAATTGAGTACGCGTTCCGCCGTTCCTGTTTTACACAAAGTTAGACCGAATTAATGCAATTTCAACAAAGTGCACTGTTTTTTTAAGTGGCTGTCATTGCTCATGGAAGCCCATCGGTCCCGGTGAGCGCGATGTGTGTCACGTGCTGTAGCCTGTCCACACTCTGTGCCTTCTCATTGTCACTAAACTGCATCATACTTCATTTAAACCATATATTTAGATCCTTCTAAATAAAATTAGCCAAGTGTGATAAAGTTCATTATTTCTGTAATGTTCTGATAAACATTTGACTTTCATATATTTCAGATTCATTACAAACAACTGAAGTAGTTCAAAACTGTTATTGTTTTAATATTGATGATTTTGGCATACAGCTCATGAAAACCCAAAATTCCTGTCTCAAAAAAATTTCATATTTCATTCGACCAATTAAAGAAAAGTGTTTTTAATACAAAAAAGTCAACCTTCAAATAATTATGTTCAGTTATGCACTCGATACTTTCTATGGAATAGAGGCAATCAGCCTGTGGTACTGATGAGGACTTATGGAGGCCCAGGATGCTTCGATAGTGGCCTTAAGCTCATTCAGAGCGTTGGGTCTTGCGTCTCTCAACTTTTTCTTCACAATATCCCACAAATTTTCTATAAGGTTCAGGTCAGGAGAGTTGGCAGGTCAATTGAGTTCAGTAATACCATGGTCAGTAAACTACTTACCAGTGGTTTTGGCAATGTGAGCAGGTGCCAGGACGTGCTGAAAAATGAAATCTTCATCTCCATAAAGCTTTGCAGTAGACGGAAGCATGAAGTGCTCCAAAATCTCCTAATAGCTATCTGCATTGACCCTGCCCTTGATAAAACACAGTGGACCAAGACCAGCAGCTGACATGGCACTCAACTATACATTTTGTGTATATATATATATATATATATATATATATATATATATATATATATATATATATATATATATATATACAATATGTATATCACACACATAGATCACACAACTAGTATCATCTTTGGATCAAGTACAGTATGGCAGTTTTGCATTAAAATCAGAAAAAGTCCGTATACAATTTTAAACACAAAAATTTACTCCAAAAGTTCTCCTTACCAACCATCATCTGACTTGAATTCATCCATCCTTCCATCCATTTTCATTACATGCTAATTCCTGGTTAGGATCACAAGGTTCATAATCTACTCATGATTTTTCGGTGAGTCAGTGCACAACATGAATGGGTCCTCAAACTATTGTACAGCCATTTCATTTGCATGGCTTTTTTTCTTTAATCAAACTCTGGTTTAAACAATATCTAAATGAAATAACATTTTGCAAAGGCTTTGAATTACAAAAAATAAACAATAATAATAATTTGTAATTATAATAGCAAAACAATACCGAAATAACATTTCAAGAACATTCACAGCTCAACATAAAAAAATGAAAATAAGTAGATATTGTGAAAGATTCGTATGGTCCAGAACTCTCTCTCTCTCTCTCTTTCTCTCTCTCTCTCTCTCTCTCTCTCTCACACACACACACACACGCACACACACACACACACACACACACAACCGCATGCATGCATGCTTGCACATCTACAAACTCATTTACATTAAATATATTTAAGTGCTTGGCCCCATTTCTGCATGTTTATGACTGCACTGACATGTCTTGAATTTTAATTGCGTTTCCTCTCTCAATCAACACATAAACACTCATATCACATCCTCATCTGTAAATGTAGCATGGAAATAAGAGTGCTCACCTTACAAAAACGCTATAGAAAAAGATTATATTCAAGTTTTAACTCAAGCACAGTTTTTGATCTTGGTGCCTCTCTCTCTCACTGCCTTTTCATTCTTATCTGTGGTCTGATGGTGTGTTGGTTTGACACAAGCAGACGGTCGGTCTCCGAGGCACATTAAGACTCAGAGGTGAAGCAGAGCACAGAGTGAGGTCAGGCTCTGACAGGACCCAGCTTTGAAACAGCTTCTCTAATTTCACTCTCTGGAAATCAATAGTGATAAGTTGCTGATTTCAACTGCAAATCTTTTGAACAGGATACCATATACATGCAGCAGATGCCAAACCACATATGGCATGAATTAGTTTCCAGCGATTACATGATTCTCCTAAGGCAAAACAACAGGCTGTATACACAGCTGTTTGCTTGACCCTCTGGGTTTGTGACCATTTAATAAAAGGGGATTGTAATACATAGACAAGTTATAGAAAGCTTTTATATATATTTTTTATTGATATTTGTGGGTGTTTAATTACACTTTGGCTCTTTACAAATAGGTTTTTAGAAATCTGAGTAAAATACAGTTTATTTGGAGCTCATTTGCTTGATTGATTAAGACAAATAGATCTCATACAATTAGTATCACTTGATATTGCAATTCCTTAAGCTTTGAGTAAAACTCTGAGAAATAAACCAAACAATTTTAAAGGTGAACTCAGATGGCAAAAATCAAAACATTCCAGCTATTTTGACATAATTGCGGCTCATTGATGTCTGTGAAAATCCCTCTTAAAAGTATAAAAATCCATCCATGGGTTTTTGTTGATCACAACATGTATTTTGAAATATTACATATAAATACATATCTAAAGCAATATCTCACATGAATGATCCTATTACCGTTTAGGCTTCTGGCAAACTTTTTGACATCAAAAATATTCCAAACTCTTTGAGATCTTACTGCTGCCCATTCCTCATATCACATATTTTTACTTATTATTAAGTATTATTTTTGCTTCCATTGAAAGTGCATTACGAAAACACCAAACAGCTAGTTTTTTTTTCAAAAGCGGTTTTGTTGAGATAATTATTTATCTATTTTTTTTTTTACAAAACCATGCAGAATAGATTGTAAAATGCTTTACATAAATGTACAAAAACTCTTGTTGAAAACTGTGTTAAATTGGCATCTGAGGTCACCTTTAAAAATATCTTATTTTTTTTTCTTTTATTAACATGTTTCTGGAAACATCTGAATGGGTCATTGTGAATGTCCGTGTGGGCATACGTAAGGGTATGTGAGTTTAGGGCCGGTATAAGCCATAGCCACTCAGCCTCAAACAAGCAGTGGTCCAAACCTCGCTGGAGTTGGTGCTATTTGAGTCGACAGGCCCTTCAAATCCCTCTCTCCCTCCATCTACCTCTTTTGGTCTCCCACCCCACCCTCGCTCTCCAACCCATCCACACCAAATTACAGCTGACATGTCGAACGCCTCTTGGGGCTTCTGCCAGGCTTAGCTCATTTGCCCACTTGTCTTTATTTGTCTGACTCTAGGGGAACATTTATGCATCTATTCATTCATCCTTCCCTTTCTTTCTGCATCCAAATGCAAGTTTTTCTCTTCCAAACGTCTTTAATAGAAAGTTTTTTTTTACCTGAATCCTGTTTGATAGGAAAAGAGGGCAGGTCATAAGAGGAGATCAAGATAAAAAAATTTCGCTCTTTCAAAAGAACCTATATAGTGTGTTCTAACAATTTAGAACTATTTATACATTTCTATGACTTTTTTTATAACCATGGCCCTTCAGTTGCCTCTTGAATCAATTGCAAAAAACACTATATAAATGATTTAATTAGCTCTCTACAATTGTATAGTTTATGTGTAGTTTTCTGTATTGAATTTAATTCTTCTTTAACTGAAATTACATTGGATTTTTTACTGCCAGAAACACATGGGCCGGTAATTTATCTGACTTGAAAACCGTACTTAAGCAAAAGTATAAACCTTACTGAAAAGATACTCCATTAAATGTCACAAGATACAGGCTTGAGTAAAAGTCTTAAAATTTCAAGTAACTCAAACATTACTTCAACTGCTTGTATTTTGACAGGGACCAGAAAATGTGAACACATCACACCTGTCCTTAAATCACTCCACTGGCTCCTGGTCTGCTTCCGAAACATCACACACAAAGCACTCCATGACCTTGCTCCTGCATAGCAAACTGTTCACTCTGCTCCACTCCACTCAATCTAAGCTTCAGTCTGTGCCACTTACCAAACTAAAACTATGGGAAACAAGGCTTTTTCAGTCAATGCACTGACACTGTGGAACTCTCTTCCAGTGGATATCATAGATGCACAGTTATGCTGTTTTTAAATCACATCTTAAAACTCACTATTTTAAACTGGTTTTTAACTGTTGTTGTTTTAATGTTTTATTATTTTATTGCTTTTATGGTTACTATTTTTAACATATTTTATTGATCCTGTATTGTTTTAATATATGCATTTACCGTGCTTTTTGTTGTTGTTATGACGGTCCAGCGCTTTGTGAAGCATCACTTTAAAGGGGCTTTATAAAATTAAGTTTATTATTATTATTATTGTTATTATTATTATTATTCTCATACTGAACATATGCTCAAAGAGTTTTTATTTTGTAATTTTGAAATTATATTATACAAATCGTTATTTTAAAATCGCACAGAAAATAAATGGAGTAGCCTCATCTCATTTAACATACAGGTTAAATATATATAGGTTCACTCCCAAAGGCATCAGTAAAAAATGCAATCGAAAATACAGTGGAGAGTAAAGCAGTCCTTATATTTGTCCTCAATAAAAGTAGGCAAACAATAACTTAAGTACAGCTTCAAAATCCAAAGTATGTAGTGACAACAGAAGTAGATAAAATAGCTAACTCTTTATCCGTGTGTCCCAGTATGTCTCTTATTTTCCCCTAGTTTAGTTTTATTTACATGGTTTATAGTGATCTCTGTTATTAAGGTTCTCATCAGTAGTTTCCTACTAACTATCAATTTTTTCAGATGAAGTTACATTCAGTCATATTTTATCCTGTGTTTTTGTGTTACCCAGTGGTTACATTTGTAGTGTCTCCTAGAGGTTGGTTACACTACTTTTGTTATCTTGTTTTTGTCTATTTTGCTCATGCTCATTTTCTAGATGATGTTTACATGTCTGCTCTTTGTCTTACCTGTGTATTTAATCCCCTTTCCCACCTTGTTTCCTTGCTAAGTATGTTATGTCCATTATCTTCCGTGTCTCCCATTTCTATTCGTGTTCTTTATGTTTATTTATTTTTATGTGTTTGTTATTAGATTTGCTTGTTATCACCTGCATACAGTGCAGAGTATCTATGTGGAGAAAATTACAAAAAAACTAACAACACATGGTTTATCGGTGGACAGAAGGCAGTGAGTATCGTAGATTTTATTGAATTTAATGAATAATTGCGTGAATTTGTCCAGGATGTGGGTGTTGCACCCCTACTCCTTTCAACACAATATCCTGGAATTTTTAATGAGCACATTTATTTATTTGGGACCTCGATTTAGCATCTCATCCTAGAAACTGAGATAGGCAATGTTTGTCACATTACTACAAAAAATCCAAAGCCTTTGCAAACAGCCCTGAGCAAGAGTTTCCTGTGACAAAAAGACATGTGTGTGGGTGCAAACTCGCTCAAGAACTGACAAAATATGCTTACCTGTGCTTAACCAAGATGTCGCACTCTATTTAAACCCCTTAAGTGACAGCTAACCCCTGATTCTGCAACTGGTGCATCCCACTTCACATAAAAAATAAAAGTTATCTATCTAATACTGTTTTGAATCTAGGTATTTCATTGTATAAGTTTGTAAACCTGACAATTGCACACTCTGCATTTTTCTTGGAAATTGAGTGATAATGTCTCATAATAGACAAAACGCTCAATGACAGAAGTGTTCAATTGTCGTGCATCACTTTCCAACTCTGTGCTGTTTTTCCCCTTAAGACACAACTTGTTTTCTCTCCCATTTTTCTCTTCAAGAGCTTCTATAGATTTGTAAATGTGTCTTTGCCATTGATCTGAACTCTATTTCTCCCTAATCTATAAACAGAGACGGAAGGGGGAGTGGGAGTTAGCAAACAGCGTACGATCTCCCATACTTTTAATTTTTATCTTAATTACCGCAGGGACCCAGCAAAGGCACTTTAGAAATGAAATGGAAAAATAAACAGTAGTTGAAAAGTGATAGCTTGAGGCACAGAATCACAACAGGTCAGAGAAAAACAATCAAAATTTGTTCTTTCTCACATCTGTTTGGCCCCAGGGCCTCATATGCACTGTAACCTGTGTGACACAGCTCTTCGTCAAACCATAAGGGATTCTTGCTTCCTAAAGCTTAGAACAAACTCACAAATTGCTTTTTCTTGTCATGTTTAACTCTTTTTCACACCCATTGGTTTTGATGGTAATTGCTACTGAAAATGGGGATAGCGCCCATAATGAACTCTGACTTTTCTGTCAACATGGCAACATAAAAATGGTTTGATTTTAAGGTTCTAAGTCAAGATGTGAGCAAAAGGGTTAAACAACAACAAGGATGGAAACAATCTTTTGTCAGCTTTCATAACATCTCAAATCAGTGTTAATTAAGCCAAGTTGGGTGCATCAGGAACCAGGCTGTGACAGGTTACAGACATGATCCTTTTTTGCCACAAGGTATAGAAAAAATGGTTATTTAACCCTTGTGTGGCATTACAATTTTTTTTACTCAGGCAGTGTTTATGGTCTGGTGGACCCATTGCCTTTTGTGGCTTTTAATTCACCAATCAAGACATTTGATGTTAAAATACTTAAAAGATGTTCACTTTAGCCAAGAAACAAGGGATATAAACAGCAAATATACTATATTCATTGTTATTTATTTTTTCACTTTTGGAATTTAAACCATGGGGTGTTCTTGCTATTGTTTCTGAGATGGTGGGTCTGCGAGATCCATTTCATTTTGGGACTTTTAATTTACGCAATCATACAATTTTTAAAAAAAAATGTAAAATGGTATGTTTCGGCTTGCTTTATGTTTGTGTGGGATAACAGAATAAAGGTAAATAATCTAATATTTTCAGACTTTTACATGCCCTGGGCCCAGTAGACCCGAACACAACCTTCCCAATCCAAAAAATGCACAGAGCTTCTTAACATTGCTCCCCATGTCTCTTCAAATATCCAAGTCTCAAATTTCTAGCTTTCATCTGAAGATAAGTCAGCCGCAAATCCATATACTTGATAAGGCTCAATGTTTGTGTTCTTTTATCCTGACTTTTTAGTCTTTGATAGCATAGATGTAATTTGCAGAAGTCAAGTTGAAGTTTTGGAAGAGATATAAAGTTATTTTGTGAAGGAATAGCTTGTTCATAAGCAAACTTTTCATCTGTGTAAAACTCACGTTGAGTCAAATGCATGCTCTCAAACAGCACACACACTGCCCACACTGAGTGACTTTCCAGATGGTGCTATGAGATGTGCTTCAGATTTCAAAACGCATGTCACATGCTCATCAAACCCATCATATGGCTTTTACAATTAAAATAAATTACCTTAATTTCCTCCCTATGCATTGGTGGTAAACATCGTTAAAATCTGGCCCATAAAAATAGCCCTCAATTACAATATGCACCCTGATCTCACTGAATCCCAACAAATACACTTCCACTAGGACAATGCTAATGTCAATCATTTGCATCTTCACAGCCAGCTGATGAGCTGTGCAATTCACTGAACATCTGTTGTGTTGCATATCACATACCCACAAACTCTGTTCTTTTCCAGTTGAAATCAGTTTCAGCACCTGAAAAGTTTTCTCCTGCACTGTACAATGAGAATATTATGTACTATATAATGCAGTTAATACTCAGTAAATCTATCTTTCTGTCAGATTATGAGCCTGGCAGTGCAGAAAATGAGAATTGTGCAGTAACATTGTGTTTCTATGGAATTATAAAGAGTGCATCTGCTCTAGCGTTCAAATTATTGATGATGTTTTGACTTCGTTCATACAGGATCATGATCTTTTATTAAGACTTTTGCTGTTGGCATTCTGGAGGTAATTAAAGATTTAAGATAGAAAAGTTCATGGTTTCCTATGGATGAAATAAAAAGACTACAACAATTCAATCAATCTGTCTAATATGCCATAATGTCATTTAAAAGTGATCAGTGTGGCAAAGAGGAAATCTACAAGTAAACATGTGGACATTGCTCAATGTTCACAAACATTCTTCAGGTCAGTTGTCATGTGTACTAGCCTATAGAAAAACAAAGTGTCAGGATGCTTCAACTGCAGTGCCACTCAAAATCCCATATCGTGTTCGCATTCCTAATCTGAAGCTTGGGCTGATTGATATCAAAGCTGTAAATCTAAGCTAAAATCACAAACAGATTTATTGGTCCCTTTGGAGAAAAAGAGCATGTAGACTGACAAAAATGAAGATTTGTTTTGTAAATACCGGAATGGTTTTCTTCTGTTTTTAAATGATACAGGGCAAAATTTTATATATTGTTTTTGCCCTCTTACCTTTATCTTTTAACATGTCTGACCGGGTATTCTCCTTTATTTGTTGGTTTTCTAAGTAAGGAGGTATATGGGCATTAGGGTACTGCATGGGATGGTTTTGTTTTTGTAATCTGTATTAGCATGTATGGTCAGAATCTGAAAAGCCTAATAAAAATAATTAAGAAAAACAACTTTAATTTTTTTCCTTTACAAAAAAGCCAGCTGAAATTTCTATTAGAATTTCTATAGTGAGCAATCTTTTCATCAGTTTAATAAGTTCCACCACAACGATCCTATTTATCCAGAACAGCAAATAGAGCAAGCATTTTGCTGCGGTGAAAGCTGACTAGAACTACAGGTATACATTCATAAATAAAAAAAAAAGTGAGAATAAAACATATTCCTTCCTAGCATGTCGTGAATGAGATCGATATAGAGTTGTACATTTTGATTTCTCAATGCACAAACAGAAAAATAAAGTAAATAATGAATAAGCATACATTCAAACACTCGCACATGCACAGACACACACACGCACACACACACACACTTGAGACATTTGCTCATTATGGCAGAGATGGGATGACAGTATAGAGACAAAGAAAGACAAAGAAGACGGACAGGTAAAACATCTGGACAATCTGTACCTATAAACCCATCACTTCCTGTGTGTCTCTGTCTCTTTTGCTGACAGCTGGGATGTGTGTTACCCGGTCTAACATGCTGCTAATGGGGTCTATAGTTGCCTAATGCCAAACAATCACCCTAACACAAGCCAACACTTTATTATTTTCTTGATAATTTTTTTATTTTTCCAGATTGGAGGGGTGGTTTGGGAATTGTTAGCCAGCCTCATACTCTATGCAGAGACTTGGTTGTTGTTTGAAACGTCATTGTTTAAGGTGTTAAAAAATCATTGAGAGGTCTTAGAATAGTTCAGTTTGTTGCGTTGCTTGTTGTGCTTTCAATTGATACAAAAGGAGTATCAACTAAAAGAGTTTTAATTATTATTCACAAATGAACAAGTTTGATTTCAGCAAAATGTTGCATCAAATCAAAAGTTTATGTAAGTACAACAAGCTATCTTTTATAAATCAATGGCTTATCAGATATAAAAGAATCCAGAGTAATTTGAGTTTTATTTCGACAACATATTCATCAATCAGTATGTGTTTTTTCTTCTTCAGGTTTTATGAGGTTTATTTTACTATTCCTTATTGCATTTTGATCACATTTTAAAAAGTCTTGCTAAACAATACTAAACTAATAAAAAAAACTATATCTAAGTTTAATCACAACAGTAGAAAAGTTTATTTGAACCAAAGAGAAACTTTAATTTGACAAAAAAAGACTTTAATTATGTTTTAATTATCGTCCAGAAGGGAAAAATCTTTCTCAGTAAAAAAAACACTTCTTTATCGGTTTCAGTATTGTTCCCACATTTTCACAACAATAGTTAAAGATGGCAAATATGTAGGGCATTATGGAAGTGGAAGAAGTGGATTTTGCCCTTTTCAACATCATGTATTGTACTTATTTTACCTTCAAATCTAAATATGTAAAACAAAAGCAAGTCATTTACATTACATTTACATTTATGCATTTGGCAGACGCTTTTGTCCAAAGCGACTTACATTAGGGGAGAGACAATATGCAATTTGTTACACCGTCAAAGTCTATCTCAGCTTCTCATAATAGAAACGTGTAGTTAATTAAAAAGCTGCTGCAATGTAAAATGAATACACTTTAATTATCGTTAGCAGTTTTAATCATAAAATCTTCATCTCATCCCATCTTCAGTCTCATTTTCAGACATAAAAAAAAATTAAAAATCCAAAACAGAATTATTTTCATCATTTCTCATCCATATCCTGTTATTGGCACATTTTGATCAGATAATCTTGTTCACATTTAATCAGCAAGTGCATTTGTCAGGTGAAAAGTTGTTTGCCATTTTGGTACCTACATATGTTCTCCGTTATCTAATTCAGGCACAAAACTTCTATTCATCAGCTTACAGCAATGTCAACCTGCAGCATGTACCTCATCTGCCAAAAATAAAGCAGATATGTGTGCTCGAGAAATATGAATACTAATGCACTTCTGCCAGGAACAATTAATAGCTAGTAAGCACACGCCGACCCAGTCCTCTTTAAATATGAGTGTTTAATTAGGCTGAATTATTAATTGAGGCTTTATCATATCTCAGAGCAGAGAGGGGGAGAGGAAGGTAAATGGGTTTTAACTAATGACTGCTATAGAAGATATTTAACTCCACTCATTTCAACAAGACAAAGCTGATAATAATGTTACATCGAATGGTGAGTTATGACTCAGTCTATATAAAGAGATGCATTAGTCTGATATTTTCAGACTGAGGATGAAACATTGCACTGGTTTAAAAAGCTATCATCTAATGACCTGATCCAATGTCTAGGGGCACTTTAGGGTTCATGGGGCTGTGCTTATGTAAGACCTTGATGGTTTCCTTTTTTTAAAACGTTAACTATAACTAATACATTGTGTAAACAACTATTTGCACTCTCTTCAATGTGGTAAATATACCTCAACATTGATTTAACTTTTTCTGCTAATTATTGTGGCATTCCAAAAGCAGCTTCAGCTGGTTCTGGAAAGCAACAGCCAGATTGCTGACTGTGACGAAAACATTTTGAACACATTACCCCAGTCCTGGCTAGTCTAGCTTCCTGTCTGCTATACGATGCAGTTTAAGATCCTTTAATTAGTTTTTAAAGCATTAAATGGTCTCAGCCCATTATTTGGGCCAGCTACTAATCCCTCAAAAACACCTCCAGGGCCCTGCAATCAGTAGATTTTGGGCTGCTGGTGATACAGAGAATGAGTTTGAGAACTAAGAGAGGCAGGGCTTTCTCAGTTGCTGCTTCTCGGTTATGGAGCAGTCCCCCAAGACAGATCTGCCCCTTCGGTTGTCAGTTTTAAAATTCAATTAAAGACAAAGGCATTTTAAGAATTGATTGTGTGTGAATTTGTGATGCTTTATCCATGAGTGATAAAGAGGTTTTAAAGGTGATGTTTCTTTCATTCTTCTTTTTGACTGATTATTTTATGTGAAAATGCTGTTACTACTTACTGTTTACCAGAGTTGTGATTACTATGTTCAACGTTTCAACGTGCTTAATATATTATAAACAATTATGTTTATATATATATTATATGAAATGTTCTTTCAATCTTTTAACCTCTCAAGTGCTCACCATGTGTGTCTCCTCCATCACTGAGTGTTCATGTTTCCAGGATGTGTGTGAATGTGACAAGCAGTGGTGCTAATGGTCGAAGCACACTGATCATTTCACACCTACACCACTTGCCAAGTGACATTTTAACACTCTCTCTCTCTCTCTCTCTCTCTCTCTCTCTCTCTCTCTCTCCCTCTCTCAACATTCGTTGGTTGAATTGTGTGTGTACTGACTTGAACTGTGTTTAAGAATTAGTTCTGGTTTAACCATCAAGCACTCAGGCATCAACTTCACATCAAGTTTTACTCTAAAAATATGTTGCATACACAAAGTCATTTTCTTCACTGTGACAGCTAATTAAATATTGTTAAATTTATTTCTAAATATATTTTAGTTTATTTTTATTTGTTATTTAGCTGTTGTTGACTTCTTTCGTAAAACAGGAAAGAAGTGATGTCAGGGACCCACACCGGAGAGTGAGCTCTGTGCAAAAAAATGTATTTGAATATCTGAATCTTTCATCTATTAATTTAATATATGACGTCACGGTGGCGCAGTGGGTAGCACGGTCGTCTCACAGCAAGAAGGTGAGATGGGGCAGGTGGCATTTCTGTGTGGAGTTTGCATGTTCTCCCCGTGATCGCGTGGGTTTTCCCCACAAGTCCAAAGACATGTGGTATAAGTGAATTGAGTAAGAACGATTGCCCATAGTGTTAAAGAGTGAATGTGTGTGTGAATGTTTCCCAGCGATGGGTTGTGGCTGGAAGGGCATCCGCCGTGTAAAACATATGCCAGAGAGTTGGCGGTTCATTCCGCTGTGGCGATCCCGAAAGGGAAGAAAGCCGACATGAAGATAAATGAATGAATTTAATATATTTATTGTACAAATCACAGTTTTTACACAGAAAGTTGTGTTTTGTTTTTTTTCAGATTTGCCCCACTGTCTCAGACTGAACTTGTGAAGAAGCAAGTGATTCTCTTACCTGAAACTGATATTGATTTTGATCAAAACATTTTTAGAAAAGCTGTAGTGACCCCAATGCATTTGATTGCCTTAGGGCCCATACAATGCTAAATCTTCCCTTACCAGTATCTACTGTAGCTCGTCATTAAAAGGTTATCGGCAATTACTAGACAGGAAACCAGTTCATAACAGGGCAATAGATTCTTGCATCTTTCCTGGGTGAGAGAATAATTTTACATAGTGGTTTCCTGGCCAAGAAACTGCTTATAACTGCATCAAAATCCATCAATTATGCAGTTTTCCTATCATATAAAATGCTTGTCAAATGCTTAACGTGTGACAGAAGTCTTTAGGCTGAAAAATGAAGACAGCTTTGTTTGAAAAGCATCTGTTCATTGAGCTTTTGATGAGGTCAGAGCAAGTAATTAGTGCCTTTTTAAAGGAGGATTTGTTATTGGCTGTTGTTCTTTGAAGTACAAAGCGGGTTCTCTGTAACCAGCAATTCTTTTATCAGAGCTCAAGAGGTTTTATCTTTAATATCAATCAAGTTACTTTAAATAGATCCCCAGCAGCTCCGTCATTACTGCTGTCGAATGAAGGAACTATTCTTACGGTAGAGAGAATCATAAAAGCAGCACTAGTAACACCTTCTTCATATTTAAAAACGCTTACCTGAGCAGCTAGCATTATATTCCCATAATGTCCTTAGAAAACTGCTTATGGAGTTCACGAGCATGTGTTTGGTTCCTGGCTTGGTTAAAAGTCCAGTGATAGTATGGGTGAGTGGTCAGGTGTGAAATTACAAACTCGGTCAGAATCCCATCAGCAGCTCTTAATGTACTCCCACACAGCCTGAACTACTGTACGGTACACAGTCCACTCCAGACTAATACAACAAAAGAAATGTAGCAACAACTTGATCTGAAACACTTACTCCAGGACCTAAACAATGCAATATTTTTATTCAATTAATGAATATTGAATATACTGTGAAAGTAAATAACAGTGGATGGGGTTAGTCCCAATAATGGTTAATAAATGTGAAGTTAATGTAGTGTTGTTGTTGTTGTTGTTATGAATATTTGAATGTAGTAGACAAAAAGTTTAATATTCTTTTCAGAAACCCCACCATGACAAAGGATTAGGGCTGAACAATTTTGGAAATTAATCTATTTTTTTACCATTACTGAGTTTGCGGTTTACAATGCAATTATTTTTTTAAACTGTCTGTATAAAAATAATTTAAAGTAAGAAGAAATTATTTTTTCGATACAATTCTTTATATTTCCTTCTGTATACCAAGATTATATACTACAATGAAATCCTTTTTTGCAAAAGTTAATATTACCAATTGAGCTACAATATAATTACTAATTTCTCAAACTTCCAGATTTACATATAATCTCCTACGATGTAGTAGCTACCCAACATTAAAGCAGATTCAACCGTGTTGAGTTCAGTTTATACTGAAGCCATCGTTTACCAGAAAATGTTAAATAAAGTTGCAATAACTGATTTTGATGTATTCAGGAGACAGTTTAACTATAGTTTCTGAAATAAAAAAAATGTTTTGTATCAAATTATGATTGTTAACCAGGTTATTTTTTTTCAACTGAGGCACACGTACACTGCACTGCTCTTCAGCCTAACCATTTTTGAAAATGCATGCAAAGTTTTTTTAAATACTGAGTATATGTTTGAGTGTAGGGAATATAACCACACTTTTTTGTTATAGGTGGAGTTTGCATTGATTCTGGGGCCCTAGCTCCAGGTCTAATGACATACTGTTACGACCTCGACTGTTTTGTCTGCGTTCTTCGTCACATGTTTGAGCTTGTGCCTCCACTCGTTGGCCACTTGTGCTTGCTCTCTTGTGCTCCCTGAGCAGTGTTTGTTTGAGTTTTCCTCTGCCTATGTTCCTCTGTGATTTGAGTTGAATTCTGTTTGTTACCTGTTGTGGTCATGTTTTTTTCTTCTGATCTCCAGGGTTTCAGAGGCAGCTTATTATACCACATGACATACATTTCGCACGTATGAGTGTTTTCTGTTATACACACTACTTTAGCGGCAGGCGTCAGGTTTGTTTACTGTAATAACTTTCTAGTTAGTGTAGATTAGTTTTAGCTTTCTAGTTAGCTTATGTTTTATTTTAAACTGAATTTTTTTGGGTGAAAATGCAAAAAAAGTAAGGCAACATATTGCACAAAGACTTTTATATTGTTTCATCAAATGTTTTATAGTTTTATAGTAAAGTATAAATACTTTGTTGCGCTAACAGAAATTACTTTACAATGTGTTATTTTGCCAATGAATGCAAAAATGTCCTTGTAACAAAATTTGTTATTATCGTTGAGCTTATTGATTTTACTGTTAACTGGATGACTAAAATATAATTAATAGTATTAACTATTGCTTAAAAAAAAACTATTGCTTGTCTTCCTAATATTTATACCAGATGACTCACAGTGACAGTTTATAGTTATTGTCACAAGAAGTGTTGTATAACTTTTTAAACTTTAAGATAGTTTTGTTTATCAAAGAAACATTTTCACCACCACTAATTGTCAGTCTTGACAGTATTATGTAGTGAGAATCTCTGATGTGACTCCTATCCATTTACCATGCTAGAATCATTGTTGCCAACTCCTCAGTAAGAAAAGTCACTATAGGCTGTCCCAAAAGTCGCTAGATGACATAATCACATAATTTGCATAAATACCAAGGTGTTTCATTCATTAAATTAACATATAGCATTAAAAAACAAACATGTAATGCTAAATAAAATAAAATATTTATACAAACATTGAGAACGGAATGGCGTTTTGCTGTTGCTTGAAAATGAAAGGTAAGCTCTGTGATTTTAAACTAACGTTAATCACATCTATAGATTAATTTAGATTTCATGGTTTTTGTCAAAAAGTTAATATCTAAATAATTATTTTATAGTGTCAAAAGGTTGTATTATACGCGATGATGGATGTTTGAGTGACGAAAAACTCACACAGGCACAAGCTACTATTCTTGTGCAAATATGTAAACAAAACGAGTTTATAGTATATAGAACTAATTTTTTTGGTAATAAAGACCCAAAATCTCGAAACCTTGCCCTGGGAAAACCAGGAATTGTTATAATTGTGGAGTAGAGGAAACAATAGAACATGTAATACTTAAATGTAAAACATATAAAATGGAAAGAAAAAAAAAGATGAAAGAGATTAGGGAAATCATAACAGAGTCTATACCAAAGATCAAAATCCTAAAGGAAACAAAAATGTGTAAGGCAATCCTTTTATTTCCTAAAAATACTAAGAATAATTTTAGAATATAAATAATAATAGGAAAGAATAATTTTCCCTCCTTCATATATAGTTCATACTAGTTTCTATTTGGTGACATTAATGCACCATTAAGAAGGCTTGCAAACTGCCTTTAAACAGCATACAAAGAAGAACCAGGCACCTGCCGGGACTCCCAGGAGCATTGATAGTTATATACAGTAAATGGCATTGACAGGGGAGCAGGCCCAGGGTGGGGGCAATGACAGTGAGTGCCAGAAAGGCACAGCACAGACATTGCAGCCACGTTCCTCCGTCTAAAGAGCCTGTCAGCCAGAACGAAAGAAGTCGCCAGGAACAGCGGAAAAAGTAGTTAGATTTGTCGCTAGTCACTTGGAAAAAAAAAGTTGCTTGACGGTCTGAAAAGTCGCTAAGTTGACAACATTGGCTAGAATAATCAGGTGCACAAGTTTAGATGGGTTTGCAGGGAACTAGATGTATAATTTTTTATTTTTTACACACAATGTTTGACAGTGATTCAACGTTTGCTCACCGACACAAACATGCATGAACACTAAATGGCCATTGATTGAGCTTGGTGCATGTTGTCTCTGTACTAAATGGTTTCTCCATCTTGTGTTTCTTTCATGCTTTACCGATGTTTTCATATGACGATATACACGTCTTAGCTCAACATATGTAACTAAGACTTGTCAAATGAATCTCCCATGTTTCTAACTAACACCCTCGCCCACACAGATGAACGTGTGTGTTTGTGTTTGGATTTTGGCACCTCTTGTCTTTACACTGAGTCCTTCTGTTGCTGATAGTTCATAGCCTTACATACAGTAGATCACAATTTAAAATTAACAGCCAATATCAAGTCTCTTTTTTGCCTTTCTTTCCATTTCTCATTCCTTTCTACAACCAAGGACACTTTGAGTGCATGGTTTCCAATTAGCACACTCAAATAATCTTTTATTGTCATCACATAAAATATAAGCTTAGCTTTGAACAAACTATGAATAATATAACTTTATCCTCTCGTTTGCAGGGTTCTCAAGTCTCATACGTTTTTGCTGCTTTCACACACCACAATTCCAATTTCTCAGCAGAAAAAGTATACTGTTGTATCACTTTATTTCAATCAATCGAACAATCAATCAATAGCACTTTTTTATGAAGCACTTTTTGTAGTTGCTTCAAAGCAACGTTACAATAGCCTAATGTGGATTAACAGTTTGGCAAGAATTTTGATTGGAAAATTCTACTCCTAATTTCAGAAGAAACAGCATATGAGCTGTACATGGAAGCAACAGTATCTATGGAAGGAAAAGTATGTGAGCAGTACATGAAGTAACAGTATAATTGCAAGAAACAGTATGTGAACACCAGGAGAAATGTTAAATACCTGAAAAAAAATATATAACTACCTCTATTGGCAGCAGAATACATGGCACAACTGGTGACCAATCATAATCATAATCAGGCATTCTCAGAAACCCATTGGGAAAAAAGAACGTTTGAAAGCAGGTGGCTATTTAGAGTGAGGAAAATAAGTATTTGAACACCCTGCTATTTTGCAAGATCTCCCACTTAGAAATCATGGAGGGGTCTGAAATTTTCAGCGTAGGTGCATGTCCACTGTGAGAGACATGATCTAAAAAGAAAAATCCATAAATCCCAATATATGATTTTTTAACTATTTATTTGTATGATACATCTTCAACTAAGTATTTAAACACCTGAGAAAATCAATGTTAATACTTGGTACATTAGTCTTTGTTTATGATTACAGAGGTCAAACACTTCCTGTAGTTTTTCACCAGGTTTGCACACATTACAGAAGGATTTTGGCCCACTCCTCTACACAGATCTTCTCCAGATCATTGAGGTTTCTGGGCTGTCGCTGAGACACACGGAGTTTGAGCTCCCTCCAAAGGTTTTCAATTGGGTTTATGTCAGGAGACTGAGTAGGCCATGCCAGAACCTTGATATGCTTCTCACGAAGCTACTCTTTTGTTATCCTGGCTGTGTGCTTCGGGTCATTGTCATGTTGGAAGACCCAGCCACGACCCATCTTCAATGCTCTAACTGAGGGTAGAAAGTTGTTCCTCAAAATCTCACAATACATGGCCCCGGTCATCTTCTCCTTAATACAGTGCAGTCACACTGGCCCATGTACAGATGCAAAGCATGATGCTTCCTCCCCATGCTTCACAGTGGGGATGGTGTTCTTGGGATGGTGCTCATCATTATTCTTCCTCCAAACACGCTTAGTGGAGTTATGACAAAAGAGTTCTATTTTGGCCTCATCTGACCACATGACTTTCTCCCATGGCTCCTTCGGATCATCCAAATGGTCGTTGGCAAACTTAAGACGGACCTCGTCAGAATTCTAGCTGATAGTAGATTCTAGCCCAGTATTCTAGCTAAATACTTATTTGCAGCTGGATCATACACATAAATAGTTAAAAAATCTAATATTGTGATTTCTGGATTTTTCTTTTTAGATCGTGTCTCTCAGTGGACATGCACATACGCTAAAATTTTCAGACCCCTCCATGATTTCTAAGCAGGAGAACTTGCAAAATATCAGAGTGTTCAAATACTTATTTTCCTCACCGTATAAGCAGTAAATAAGCACTTGCTTATATAAGCAACAACTTTGGTTGCTGCTTATAAACTGGCATTCAATAGCTATTACTTTTGCACAAATATGGCATCTGCAAAATAAAGTTATTATATTTGGTCAAATGTTAAATTAATATTATTTCGCTGAACTCAAAAGCCACTGTATAAGGTACACCTTGATAGTAGGGGGTTGGACAAACTTTTGCCTTCAGAACTACCGTAATCTTGTGTGGCATAGATTCATCAAGGTACTGGAAACATTCTCAGATAGTGTCGTTCATATGGACAGGACAGCATCACACAGTTGCAGCAGATTTGTTGGCTGCACATCCATTGTGCAAATCGTATGTTCCATCACATACTAAATATGCTCAATTTATCTGGTGATTGTGTAGACATTAGAAAATGAGATGTTTCATGCTTTATGACACGGTGTGTTATCCTCCTTGAAGTGGCCATCAGAAGATGAGTATACTGTGGTCCTAAAGGGATGGACAAAAATTTTAATAATGAACCCAAAATCTGCCAAGAAAATATCCCCCACACCATCACAACACCACCACCGCCTAAACTGTTCATAAAAGGCAGGATGGATTCATACTTTTGTGGAGTAGACATTACATTCTTTCCGAATGTTGCAGAAGTAATCAACACTCATTAGACCAGACAACAATCTTCTATTGTTCAAATTTTGTTGAGTCTGTGTGAAATTTAGCCTCAGTTTCCTATTCTTTGTTGACTGGAATGACATCTGTTGTAGTTTTCTGCTACTGCAAATCCCTAATATAATAGATAGTCTGGCCTTTCTCCTCTGATCTCTGGCATCAATAAGGCATTTTTGCCCACAGAACTGGGGCTCACTGGATATTTTGTCTTTTTCGGGTCATTTACTGTAAACCCTGGAGATGGTTGTGCATAAAAATCCCAGTGGATCGGTGGTTTTTGATGTACTCCAACCAGCTTGTCTGGCACCATCCATCACACCATGTTCAAAGTCACTTAAATCGTTTTTCTGCCCTTTCTGTTGCTCAGTTTGAACTGCATCATGACCTATGAAAGACCTATGCATGCCTAAATGCAAGAAGTGATAATAGTTGGAGAGATGTACTTAATAAAGAGGCCAAACGACATGTAAATTAAATATTGCAAGTTTGTAGATATTACACAAGACTCCAAGCTCTGATCTTAATTCACTACTCTGATCTGAGAGAGAGAGAGAGAGAGAGAGAGAGAGAGAGAGAGAGAGAGAGAGAGGTAAACAAGTAAAGAGTCTACTTCTCTCGTTTATATCTGAAACACCAGTCCTGCAAAAAAAAATCATAGGTGAATTGCCTAAAGCTTTTGTGGAGATCTTTGCCTCTGGCTTAGTGCAAACTGTTAAAGGACTTTTCTGTAGGAGGTTGATTTGGGCAAGTAAATGTGTGGTTGAAGGGTCTGGTAGTAAATTGGGGTGTGCTCTGTAATATTTGTGAGAGTGAAAGAGAGTAAAGGTAGCATTTAGCACAAGGTGCTTTTTCAGGGAACTGTTCTAGCGGTATTGGTTTCATTTGTCAGTTTGGAGAGTGAGGTTAAGCCTCTAAGCACTCAAGTGGGCGTCTTGACTGACGGATCCATGGTTTATTTTGCATTAAAAATTTTCTTGAAGGGTGCAAAGCTTGATAAAAATGCTTGGTGTATATGAGCTGTGCATAGAATGGTGAAAAGATTCCGACAGCTAAGTGTATTTACTCCAAGTAAAGCACAAACCCCATTTTTCAGGAGAGAAGATTGGGACTGTGATCAAAGATGGTAGCCATGCAGAAAGTTATTTTCACAGGTTCATTTATGTGATAAATCTTTCTCTAACACACATGTGGGGTGCAGAGAGTGGGTGATAAGACACAAGCCACTTCCATTACTGTGGATTGTCCTTTGCTGTCATTCAAGTTCACACTTTGCAGAAGTAAGATATCTTAGACAGTAACAAAAAGCATTTCTAACAGCTTCAAGCCTTACCTTCGATTGAAACAAAACATCTGTGAAAAGCTCAGTCTAACACTTTAAGGTTTCATGTTTACATTTTTATTCATACAATTTAGTAGATTTTATTTGTAGAAAGACTTATTGAGCAGAAAGGTTTTTAACAAGTAAAAGAGGTGTTAGAAATAAGTTACATTTGTAAATTAATTGCCAGCTTTGTTTTGTAAAAAAGTAAAACTAGTAAAAAGGTACTACTATTAAAAAGTAACTAGTTACAGTTACTGGTTACATGACTAAAAAAGTATCTGAGATACTTTATTAGTTACTTGAGTAACTCAATAGTTATATGTAAAATAAAATAATGCTACCATTAATGCCCTTTTATCTGAATTTCAGTGCAGCATGGAAAACACTATATATAGATAGATAGATATTTTTTATTTATTTGCATTCTGACTTTCACCAAGCATTATGGTCAACATACACACAAAGCTGATTTAAAACAAAGTAAACTTTATTTCAGACAAACACAATTTAAACATCTCAAATGGATTTCTAAAATAAATAACAAAACATATTAAATAACATATTCAAGTTTTTAACCCTTAAAAGTTCCTTCATATATTTTTATAACACTAACAAAAAAAGTATAAATACTTCAAAACAAAAATTATTCACTGTAAATGGGGACAAATATTATTATTATTAAATAAAATATTAGAATATGTTTTGTTTCTTACAATAAAAACTATGCATTTTATAAAAAACTTGTAGTAGTAATGTATTATTAGAAAAAAAATGTTGCGGTCAACATAAGATACACAGAGTTCGCATCTTACTAAGGTTTTGTAATCTTCCCTTTGGTAAAATAATGTGCATATTTCCACTTCGAAAAAGTTGTTTTTCTTTGTCCTTGACTCGCCACAATCATGCTCGTTTAACAGCTTCAATGAGTGACAACCACCAATGATCCAAAACAATTTCTTCTTTGTCACTACCCAAGTTAAGTACACCAATAACTGAATGTGCTTTTTTCTTCATTTGTCTTTGTTTGACTGATCCACCAATCTCAAAACACGTTCTTACATCATGTGGTGTTCAACAAGACACGACAGGAAGTAGTAGGAAAAAACGCAAAGTAACGCACTAAGACAGCGTATAGTAATGGTAATATAATAACATTCCTGCCAAACACTGCTCAATACAGGCCTTTCATAAATAACCATAAAGATTCATATCATAATATGGCCTGTTCATAATATATTTATCTGTTGTTAAATTTGACTTAAAAATGGGTTAATGTTTCTTTCAAAAATAAAATAAGATTTATAATATAATTTGTCCATGGCATCACAGTGTCCTTAGTTTGAAACCTTAATCTCACCCAAACTGATTTGTCCTTCATTCACAAAAAATCTTGGCCTCTTGGTAGATAGGATAGGGATTCATTATAACATCCCATTCCCAGTATTTGGTGATTGTGTAACTATTAATAGTTACACTCTCTCATTAGCTTAACGTGTAGCAACAGAGGAAAAGAACAAGAGACAAAAAGCTGGGGACCAAGATAATGGAGATGGTAATGAGTAAAACGGTCTTGACAATGGGGAAATGCATTTCAGAAAGGATGGTACTGAAAAAAAGGGTCCGACATGAAGCATTCCCGCAAGCAGCAGATTGGGGACATTAAAAGAAAAGTGAAAGAGGATTGAGGATTGAACAAGGACACGCTAGAAAGAAAGAGATGACTGTGGAGAGATGGAAAAGGAACTGTGTGGAGGATTGGCTCTTTTCCCTTGATTAGAAGGAAGAGGCTGTCAGGCACTATGCGGTGCATTGATTCCCTAGCATGATCAAAAGTGAATCAAAAGTTTTCAGGAGTGCATGTCATTTATAATCTTGGACCTTCTTTAGTAGTCAAGCCTCATTGTGGTGTGGGTGGTCTATTGGTTGAGACTACTTGTGCTTGCCACTGAAATCAAAGCGCATCAGCCCAATCCGCCATGGGTCTCTGTAGCTGATGAGAAGAAAGAAAAAGATCTGTATTCTGTTCCATGTGCACGACAACTAAACAAAAGCTTTTACGTAACTAGAGGTTCCATAGCTGGAGGCCTGGCCTGGAAACAGAGTCTCTGGGAAATAACAGAACTCTACTTATTAGAAATACATTGCATTTATTAAATATCAACACATTTTTTACAAGAAAAAGACGTTTGTAACTGGGTAAGGAATCAAGCAGACCTCATTCCAGCATATTGTATTGCTAACTACAGGTATTAATTAGCAACTTTTAATGAACTGTCCTCAACTGTATGTTATGAAAGATAAAAGCCTAGTTTATTTTTATTACACAAAAAAACACATCTGCGTTGTTAGTAACATTTAGTTACATGTTGTTAATAAAAAATGGTTAACTTGTGTTTTCTACTGATTTGTTACTGTACTACTGTAGATACAGCTATCTACTATTCAGTAATTTGCTGATAATTGATTTGTATTTATTTAAATTTATTGATTTGGTTCTCCTGCAAGAGTTGGTACTCTAAAAATTATATTGCTGTTTTTTAAATTTTATTATGAGTGTGTTAGGATTCTGTTTGGTTCACTCTTTTAAGTTTTTATTCTTGTTAAGTTTTCTTGTTTTCTGTCATTATGGAGATTAGGTTCTGTTTATTTCACTGCAGTTTCTATATGTACTCCTGTGTTGTTCACTGTCTTGATTGATTTCCACCTGTGTCTAGTTGTTCTCGGTTCAGTTGAGTTAAGCCACCTCTGTTAGTTCTTGTTTAGGTTAACTGTCCTTTCGTTATAATGCTGCTTCTTCCTATGTTCAGTGTTGCAGCATTGCAAATGTCACACTTTTTGTCTCGTTGAATTTGGTTAGTCCTGTTTTAGTAATTTTTTCCGTTTTAGTCCTTAATCATTTACCTCTCTAGCTTACTTTAGTTATTGGATGTTTTCCCCCTCATGGGCAATTTTAGGTTGTTATTTTCTGTATTAATAAAAAAGAGATTGACCAAGATTTCTGGCTGTTGTGCGATTGGGTTCTGTTACTACCCTTCTCTTATGAGAATCCTGACAGAGTGTTTAAAACATTTATTATGCTTAGCACATCATCAGATCTTTTCACTCTTGAGCAATGTTAAAATCTATTTGAATCTTTACAGAGAGAAAATAAAGTGTAAAATATGTGTTAAGTCTGCATTTATTTTATTTTGTTTCTCACCATGTTTTCCTCTGTGAGGTAGATTTGGTTATTTTAATTGTTTGTATTTCCAGCTGTATGAAAAATAAAAGAACGCCTAATGGTTCTGGTTGATTTAACTGGTTCTGGTTGATTTTACTGTAACTCCACAAATAATCTAGTACATAACTGGATTTCATATGTTGTAATAAAAATATGTACACGTACATGATGCAACTTTAGGTCATTTTGTCAAAAGGTATATTTATTTATGTCTACCAAAAAGGCCAAATTTAGATTTGATTCATCCATACAAAATGTAGACACAGAAATATCTTATTTGAAGCTATTAAACTATTGTTGCTAAACTCTGAACCTTGATGGCTTATAAAATGCATGTCTGAAACTCTGAGTACACAACAATATAATAATTTTTTCATTGATGAAAAACAGGCCCCACAGACCCGAACACCATACAAAGGTTAAAAAAGGTCTTAATTGAAGGTTTACCCAATACATTGCCCAACCCAAGCTCACCTGAAAGAGAGAGTGCATTGTTTGTCTTCATAGACAGAAAAAAAAATTATTTGGCACATGTGAGTGACAGGAGCTTTGTTTGAGGTTCAGGTGTAAGTAGATAAAATGACAACAGATTCTGGCTAGAAGGACCAGAAGAAAGTGAATAGTTGGAAAGAAAAGAAAAAAATGAAGTGAAGTTCACATTGAAAAAAAAAGAAAGCATAGTGTCTGAAGGGCTAGCCCATCAAAGTATATTTGTCAGAATAACTCGGATATATTAATGTCTCACAAACTTGTCCATCTGCTACATTATTTGTTTCATGGTATCTTATATTCTAGTTAAAATGTGAGGATAAATCTCAATATACCTCAAAACATTGAGATTTGTGAAATAAAACAAGTAGTTTGTTTGTGTAGAGAAGCTAAAATTAGTTCATTGGTTTTGTAAACACATCTTCAAGGTCAGAAACATTTTCTATTCTGTAAATCAATGAAAATGTTTACATGAACTCTAATATACTGTAATACCTCGTTTGAATTCAAGATTTACACCTCGCTCCAAATAATTTTTCAGCTTTGTAGACAGTCACAGTGTTTGTTATTGCATGGTGCTGTCTATGCCATCCTGTTTCTCTCAAGGCGTAATGACATGTGTGAACTTTTGTGTGAGGAATAGATGAACTTGTAAGCTGGAACTCAGTCTATGATAAGCCTTATTTTGCTAATAACTAAGAGACGTGTGATTGGTTTCCTAGTAGGCAGTGCTGTGTGAGTTACTTGCAAACTGTAGTATATTCCCTACTACTCATTACTACAGTTACAAAGTAATCGATTAGACTTCAATATTTCTTTATTGGAAATGTAATGAGTTACTGGTCTCTATATTTCTTTAATTTTACATAAATACAGAGTGTTGCATTGCACACAAATACATTTTCCTTTATTGTGGGCTTGTAGGACAGCCTAATGACTGTAGTGCTACTGTATACTTTTAAAAAAACACATAATACATCAAAACGAATGACACCCAGCAATTTGGTTCAAGAATAAATTTTTTCAGTCTAATATTTAAATCTTAGTATAATGAATATATATAGTTTCCTTTAGTTTCCCAGTAGACAGTGTAAACAGGCTGTTTTTGGTTGTTGTTTGTGATGTATTTTGGTGTCTATAGTTCTTTATGATTTGGACAGATATTGAATGCGAACTCTTTCTTCTCGTCATTATCTCAGATATACTTAAAAATAATATGAGTAAGAGCAGCTGCGAATGTTCCTTTGTCAGTCCTTTTTTCTATTTATGTTACTGTGATCAAAACATATGTATTTTTTTACAATAACTTTACTAAAATTGTTTACATTTTGTATTTGCACTTGGTATGTAACTAGATACAAAATACCAAAAAAAGAAGAGTACATAGTTATACAACACTGTTACTTAAAAAAGTAATATGTTACAGTAAACAATTACTTTTGTAATATGTTACTCCCAACACTGCAGTTAATTGATCTTTGGTGTTTAGGTATGAACTTTAAGTGTTACCGGCAGTATGTGGAGCTCAAAAGGGTTTCATATTGTAGATATATTCACCTGTGAAATAAGCAAATCCATTGGCTTTTTTTGCTAATTAAGTTGCTACTTGTAATTTTAGGTTTTATTGATATTTTGAGCATGCATGTGATCTTTGAACCATCATTTCTCAGGTTTAAAAATATTACATATCTCATTGCATAGTAACCTATGCTCGGAATGGCACTTAATGTAGTCTCAAACACAAGTCTCAAATTGCTTCCGAATCATGCAATGGATATTCTCTGCACAACATTCCTCTTTCAGCTCAAACTGTTCATTGGTCTTGGATAGAATTGGGATAGATTCAAAAAGGAAACACACATTTCAATTGAGTGTAAATTGGGCTTGCATTATCTTTCCACAAGTCCTTTCAGACACTGAAATTGACTTGCACCACATTAAAATCCAATGTCATTTTCAACCAGTACTGTCACCCTGGGAGGATAATGACTTTGCTTTTTAGCTGAAAGTATTCCTTTTCACTGTGTGTGCACTAGCATGTAGTTGAAGGGTGCTAGAGCTTAACAGTTGTATGTTGCATTATTTTACCAAAGATAATTGGGTAGAAGTATTTGTGTATCTTCTAAAAGTAATAAACAATTGAATTTCAAATTCAATTTGCAATTTTATAGCTTTGTTTTTCTAAGGTCACAGTGATCATTAACTTTAAATCTTCTTCACAGTAGATCTAAAAACTCCAAATGACTCACAGTAGATTCACTTTCCCTAGATTGTATTTTTCAGTTGTTCCTGGGGTTTATTTCAATCTACAATATCGACTTTTGATTTTAAAAATAACCAAAGTTTAAATAGATTTTAGATATAGCAGTAAACTACAAAATAAACTACAAAAATATGCAGCTTGGATTTGTAATTGAGATTGAAACACTATTTTATTGCATCACAACTAGAGGGGCCACAGTATAAGAGAATGCTTTGGACTATTTCAGATATAAAAATTTGATTTAGATACTCTTGTTTATTTATATCGATGAACCTGGATCAAGAGCAGTGGAGGATTAGTGGAAGCTAATTGTGGGATTGTAACACACACACACACGCACACACATATTCATCCATTCATTTTCTTTTCGGCTTAGTCCCTTTGTCTGGGATCACTACAGCGGCCGGTGGAAACCTAACACAGGGAGTACATGCAAACTTCACAAAGAAATGTCAACTGACCCAGCGAAGGCTTGAAGGCTTTTTTGCTTTGAGATGAATGTGCTAACCACTGCGCCACCGTGACACAAGTTCTAAAACCAATAGTCTGTTAAATAAAAGAAAATCTAAACCTGTTTCTAACTTTGTTATATGTATTGATTTAAACGGAACTACACTTAGTATTAAATACATGCTTACAGTTTATGGAGGGGTGAAAAGCCTGAATTTCCTGCACCCCTGATGATGAATTATCAGTCTTCAGTTAGCATCAAAAGCAGAAAACAGTTTCCGCTGGATGACTTGACACCAAACTGTTGTTCACAAAGGGTTTAGACTGACAAACATTTCATCCAATCAATGACAAAGGCTTAGCTTCTAGCCTCAAACACCCCAGAAAAGCATCACTTCAGGTTACAGCTTTTGCAGTCCAAGTGGCAAACCTGCACTTTTGACTGTGGAATTATTAGGAAAAAGCTCTTTTCAATCCAACAGATACTGCTAATGCCAATATTAACTAATGAGAAGATATGTTATGTGGCATTTCTGTGTGGAGTTTGCATGTTCTCCCCGTGATCGCGTGGGTTTTCTCCGGGTGCTCCGGTTTCCCCACAAGTCCAAAGACATGCGGAATAAGTGAATTGGGTAAGAACAATTGCCCATAGTGTTAAAGTGTGAATGTGTGTGTGAATGTTTCCCAGCGATGGGTTGTGGCAGGGAAGGGCATCCGCTGCGTAAAACATATGCCAGTGAGTTGGCGGTTCATTCCGCTGTGGCGACCCCGAAAGGGAAGAAAGCCGACATGAAGAAGAAGAAGATATGTTATGGACAACTTATTTTAAACAGATAAAAAGGCAAGTTTTAAATCTAAATTTAATAACTTTAGATTCACAGTAATCAAGCTATTTTCTAAATATCAGGGTCCCTTGCTGCCTAAGATCAATTGCCCTTGATCTAACAAATTGCACCCAGGAGGTGTCAGGAATTATTTAAAAAAAATTTCTTTCAATTCAGTTGTGCATTAAAACAGATGTTTTCATTATTAAAAACACACTGATTCCTGTAGCATTTTAAATAGTGTGGCAAGAATAGATTTATTTTTGGTGAAACTAGTGAAATTTGAATAACTTTCAAATCATCTGACACAAACTAGACAACACTTTTATTATTTATTAACACAGAAGCGCTAGAAAACCACTTCTTCCAATTTTGGTTTCTCCTTGCTTTCAAATTATGTACATACTTTACACCCTCATGCTCACACAAGAAAAAAGAATCATAATAATATCCCAGTGATTGTATGGACATGCGAAGGAATAATTTTCAGCTTGTTTGAGTGCTCAAACGACCCTGACATTTGATTTAGGCATTTTATTGCAATCTCGCTTAATCAACTGAATTTTTAATCATCGGTTTGGTCCCTAATCCACACTTACACATGGTTGGCATTAGCAGTTTTCCTCTGAAGATCATCAAGACCTTTCTCAATCCACTGCTGTACCAAAGCATGCCTATAAGTTAATTCCCCCTCACCTAGACAGTTGGACAATAAAGTTCTGTGCAAACATGCGCTCACACACTACCTCTCGGTCAATGGATTAACGTTCATGGTGTTCAACATGGTCTGTTGCCATTTTTAATGTGAATTAAAACTAGGTAAATGCCACCATTGCTCAGTCAACAATTCCCCACATGCTCTGGCTATTCCCAATGAGTGTGTCCTTTAGTAAGACGACCAACACAAAGACTTATTTTTCTGATAAACACAGCTGTGAGCCATTTCATTTCGGTGCATAAGCTATAACTGATGTGTCATTTGACTTGTCCTCGCTATTGAAAACCAAGCTATCAACAGAGTTAAGCGACCCTTTTAATCATTTTATTAGTTTTCTTTATGACTCATTTGAAGCTAACAGCAAAATCAATTAGGCTATTTATTGGCCAGAAAAATAACATTGGTGAAGTTCCTTCACATCTTGCTCTCTCATTATATTTTCCTGAGGAAACGCAACCCTATAGGTACAACCTGAAGTGGCCTGGCTTACCACCTTCTTTTCAAAACAAGATCACTGATTGACTCTTCTGCCAAATAAAGGGGCGAGCGAATCTTTTCCTCCATGGAGGGTCAGGTCAGCTGGGCTGCTGCCCTCTAATTACTGCTGGAGAGCTATGTATTTGCTCACCATGTCATTCATTTATGAGTTATTGGCTGTTAAAATTGAGTTAACAGATCCCATTTGGCAAGGTTCCGGTGTTGAAAGAGGTGTATATTCGTATCACATGCCTATGTGTAGAATTTTCCTACAGGATTGCAAATTGTCCCACTTTTCTATGAAATATAATATTTGAAAATACACTTAACAGTGACAGCTTACCGAAGACGTGAGCTAATGAGATAGGAATGAAAAAAGACAGACATTTTAATCTTTTAAAACCCAGCCAGTATGCTACATTGTTAGACAAACTAGGTGTCAGTGTTGGATTTTTTTTTTCCTGAAAAAGGTTATTTATTTATTTATTTCTAACTCCCATGGTTAGCTCTAACGAGATGCAGGCTCTTTGAAGAGTTAGCCTGTCACACTTAATAGTTGGCCTTTCTGAACTCACTAAGCTGTCTCTCCCCATGACATGCATGCCAGTCAGGGAAGGGTGGGAAACATGTGCATTAAGACCTGCTTGGAGGAAACTATGATTAAAACAGAGCACACGTTGTTTCAGTCAGAAAAAAAAAATCACAGCGCTGCGTCTGTGCACTGCTGTGGAGACGTGAGTATATTGTAACACATGCTTTATCACAGGAGGATATGTATGAAAGAAATTCCTTCTTTGTGGGAGACTGTTCTTCAGACGAGCAGAGCTGGTAATGAAAGGTGCTGTGGCATCCTTAGATTACTGCCAAGCTCTACCTCTAAATGTAAAAGTTTTAAACCTCTGTGAGCTTGTTTTAGGTGAGGGAAGAAGTGTTTAGAATATGTATGAGAGGCACAGAAATGACTGCCTCTCCTATGAATTATTGTAGTCATCCATAAATCATGGAATAAATGTGTTCATAATGGAATGAAGCATCTTTAACTGAAAAATGTTATATATTGTAAAAAATGAAACGTCAAAACGCTTTACAAATATATCAGCATTTTCATTACTAGATGCTGGTATTTGCTTTGGGTGTGTTCTTTGCCATTTTATCTTACATTTTTTTCAAATGACTTAGTATAAAATTCATTATATTTTGAATTAGTCACTTTTTAAAAGCAGACCTAAGGTGCAAATGTAACCAATTTCATTTTGTTCTTTAGGGTATTTATGTCTGAATGGATTTGTAAAAAACACAATTTTTTCAGCATTTCAGTGTCTATCTGTGTTTTTATAATGCAAGATTGGTGGGAGCAAGTGAGCTAATAACACAAACTACAAATATACAATATACATTATTCTTTATGAGGAATGCATAACAATAGGTAATATGAACCTTTTCAGTTTGAGTCGATTCAGAATAAAAGTAGACGAGTATGAATGAATAGCTACATTTCATTATAACGAGTCAGTCTAAAATGTAGTCTATTTCCAGTCAAATAACAAGATGTAGATTTTTAGGTAGATCACGTAGAGATGTTAAAGAGCTAAGCTTCAGTTTCAACTTCATTGCGAATATTGCTTTGTTCTGACCCTCATTCAAAAACACTCTTGAGTAAAATTGCTTAAAAAAAAACGTTTTGGTAGTTCTGCTAGTGCATTTCATCCAGTAATTAGCAACTCAGCCTTACGGGTTTATTTGATGGGTGCAAATGAGCACAATTATGAATTTAAACAGACATTCGAGAGAGAGGAAAAGTTTATGAGGGAGAGGAAAATTTTATAGCACACACATCAATGAGCCGCATTTTTGTCCAAACAGCTGGAACGTTTTGATTTTCATCTGAGGTCTCCTTTAAACGATTAACACTGTTACTTCTGTTTGTTCATATTCTATATGGTTTTTTATCACATTAGTCACATTTTAAGTTCCAATTATGGTTTTAATGAATTCATTCCTTCCTTTAAAGAATTAATTCCTTTATGAAATCAGAATTCTATTACTGGCCATGTGATTGTGTGTTGAGATTGTTCAGTTATTACCAGCTTCTTATATGTAGCCATAAAATGTATCTCTAAATGTGGATTTTTGGATTTAAGTCCCTTTCATTAAAGACTAGCTGGGCAATAAAATAAATTAATAAAAAATAAAACAGACCCAACCCCAAACTCCCTTCTGTTTGTGTCTAATTCAAGGGGTTACACAGTGGCTTTGAGTGACATACACATTAAAATTATATGTTCCTCTTTACTTATATGCACCTCTTTTTCTCTGCTCTGTTGAGAATGTGTGTCAGCTCATTGTATAAGTTAGGTATGAATTACTTTCTAAAACATCTCATCGAAATTGTATGGGGAATGAAATACAGAAATGTATATCACTTTAGTTTTGCAATGTGTGCACCTTATTGAGAAACCCCCTCAGCGGTTTTATTTACTGTTACCGTTTTTTTTACTCTCAGCACTTTTATATAATCTCTCCATTTTTGTCTTAAACCCAGCATCTGATAAGTTCACACGCTTTTTTTTTAAGTTTCACAACTTTGACAGTGGGGATGGAAGTATTTTGATAACTGAAGGTCATTTTGAGATATGTCTCCCTAAAGAAAAAAGTCTTTACTCTAGATTAAAAAAACTGCTTTCAAATAAACGCAAATGAAAATAAATTCCATAAATGAAAAGTAAAACCATGAAACATATATTAAAAGGGTTTAAAAAAGTAAACTGAGATGTGTGTTAATTTATGAACAAATAAGTACAGTTACAAGATTATTTTACTTGTTTAAGCAGATGGACCTAATAATGAAAACTGTCTGTTTTTTATAGTTTAAACATTTAACACCTTGTTTTATTGGCATCCTCTTGTAGAATTCCAAATCTTAATAGACATCAAATAATCCTAAATAGTAATACCTTTTCAGTAAATTATCAGCCGTTTTTGCCGTTGAATTCACCAACACAAATTTGTATTCTGCAGAAATTCAAGCCCTACAGGCAGTGTGTTGCACATTATATATAGAAAGAGGTGTATTTTAATAACTAGATTTTTCCCAGGGTAACAGTTTTAATTCCAGACATGCAGTGGTTAAGCACTAGAATCTTGGACTCCGCAGCAGGTCCTCCAAATGTCTTCCCCCATGGCAAACACTGCTCATTAGTTAAATAAGTTGTGAGCATATTGATTAGAGGTGTCTAAATTAGCCCTTCCTCAAGGAGCAAAAGAAGCCCCTTGAGCAAATCACTGTAGTACAAGGACGGAGGGAAAATACTGGAGACTTATCGTAATGGAAACCTTCAGACTATGCTCTCTTTAGGAATGTCATGACATTCTCAAAAAAACTTGCAGAAAAAATCAATGATCTTGGTTTTTTTAAGTACATGCTATAACATCTATTGAAGGCTTTTGTCAACGACTAAAGATAATTAAACCAATGGTAAGGATTTAAAGTGTGTTTTTCTAACATTCTTTTTCACTGTGTACACAGGAAATAACTGTTCAGAGATAACCTTAATGAATTCCTTGTAAATTTGAACAAAAAAGCCCTTTAAGACACGTATAATTTCGTAAACTATAAAATCTTCTGGTAGCTAAGGCCACTGATGCAATCGCTTAAAAGCAGTTTATTTCAGGAAATAAAAGTCCCCACATTGTCAAAAGTTGTGTAATTGTTTACATTAAAAACCAAGGTTAAATGACAAAACAAAAGACTGATCAGATTTTGGCCATGAAACTGCACAATATCACAAGTTTGTATATATACAATATCTTATCAACAATTTACACAACTTTTCTTGGTCAGCATCTCACAGATTTATGCTACATACTTATTTTCAGCTATATTGATGATGTTTTTGATGACTAAGTATTACCTTTGGTCTGTTTGATCTTATTGACCAAGTCAGAAAGATTGTTACAGACAGTCAGATGAGGTCTCTCGTGAATCAAAGCAATATTAATACATTAAATAAAGCATATTGGTGAGTTATTTAGTTTCCAAATCCCGTGGTTTCTTAAACCAAAGTGACTTACACTGTGACATTTTTACATATTTTAGGAATGTTCTCTCATCAACACACAATCTTAATACCTCAAGTCATATTCAGACTAGTTTATACATGCTTGTGCAATAGCGATGCCAATTTTTCATAGCACAGCCCACTAACCAATTCAATTAACTGATAATGTATCTCAATGAAGAACATGCACGCTTGTTTGCCGGAGGTGATTCAAAGGCATTGGTTATGATAACCACTACCTTTTGAATGTTATTAAGGGTGAAGTGATAGTTTAGAGGGGTCAAATAGTATATAAGTTATTTAAAAGGGGCACCTTTGAAAATGGCACCTTTAACAAATAAAAGTAAAAAACAAGATGGAAAAAGGTAATGAGAAACATGATTTGAAAATGAGAATATTAGTTTGATTGGTTTTAAAAATTAATTGCACACTTGATTTTAATATGGACAAATTACGCTTGCAGGATCTTTATATAATCTTGGTAATCACAGATCATTTTAACTATATGATTTTTTGATTTAACATGACGATTAATACTCATTACAGCAACATGCTACTGAAATTACTATTTTGAAGATTACCTTTTTTTTTGAAAGTTGAAAATTTATATAGTTTTTTAAATCTATTTAGCCCTTCCCCAGTTCTGGAGATATTCTCTTTTTTGTGCAAAGTTTAATGTAGATTTTTTTAAATTCAGACCAGTACCGTGTTCATACCAGTAAAAGAATGACTAAAGTTTAGCTATTTTTACAATTTAAGTTAGAATGTATACTAAGATACAAATTGATATGAAATTTATATTGAAATGTATATATCTCTAGTGTAATAATAATATTATTATATGTGTTTTCTTGCTGTAAAATGACTGAAAAAGATACATGTACTTACTGCAAATAATGTCATTGTATTTTATAAAATAGGCTTACTTTGTCAAGCGCTCATTTACATGCTGTCCTTTCAATATTTCTCTTGATTTTGCTTAAAAAATAAGGTTATAACGAATAAAACTGAATCTGTTAAACATTATTTTGAGGAAGAAATGTATTATGCAGTGTTTATTACCATGTTTTCAACAGTGCATGGAACAAATCTTTAATCTGCATAATGCAAAAAAAAATGCTTGAAGGAAGCTGGCTTTTACAGAAAAAAAGATTGATGTGCCTTTGCAAGGGACCAAGGCAGCTTTTTGGCTGCTGGTCAATGTGGCTAAATTTAGTTTCAGGTTTGATATTCATTATTTCAGGTTTGATGATCTTAAGACATTTGCATTCTGTGATTGATTTTCTGCTCCTTATGTCTGGCCATATCTCTTTCTTACTCTCAGTACCTTTCCCACGTCAACTACTGACTTTTAAAGTCACATTGTATTGTATTCCATGGAAGCGGTGATACATTACACAAAAAAAAACAAAAAATTGCATACAAAAATGTGGAGTGTTTCTTTAATAACTGTTGCAAGGTTATTATGTTTTCAAATGTGTCTGGGCTTCTGTCATCATTGGTGATAAAAAACAAAAATGTCAGTGCGTAGTGATGTTATGTGGTCTTGAGTGCGCTTTGCTCATGCGGAAAACTTGTCGGCCTACATTCACCCTCTTAGACATCCTCCGTCATAAATTAGGCATAGACACCATCAACATTTACATAAGACCTCCCTCATCTCAAAATAACTCTCTCTCTCTCTCTCACCCTCTCAAGTGCTCATTCTCGTTCACCCCTCCACTCCCAGATCAAAACAAGCCAGCTAGATAGCATACCGATTTATATCTCCAAGAGAGTAATAAGAATATGCCATCTCAGACACAACCTTTTAAAAGTAATTTGGTTCATGCTCAGACTTAACTCTTCACTTCTGCTCTCATTGACTCTCCTCTTATTTGTTTTTTTATTCTTCTTCTCTTATCGTTCTTTCTTATCCCCCTATTTCTAACTTTCTTAAGAAGCCACAAATCAAGGCTGTGCTCCAGAGGTTACTGCCCAGGGGATGCCTAAAGCTATTCTCCAATTAGTGTCAACACACAGACAAATACCACATTTACACAGCCGAGAGAGAGAGAGAAAGAGAATAAACGAGTGTGACAGCAATTCCAGCAAACAATCTGTGCAGAGCAGACAGACAGATAGATACAGCAGAGCGCGATCTGCCACTCAGTATCCTCATTTATTTCGTTTGCTGCTACAAGCTCACACTCAAACTCATGCAATTAGCTGACGGCCATTCGGGATATGACTTTGTGGAACTGTGCTGAAGAGGGTTCATCTCCTCTACTCTTCATTCGACTTGAGCTGCACTTAAACTCATTGTGTCAGTTGGGTGGAAGGTTATCTTTAGGCAAAGTCAATCTAAGGAGCACAACTGCCTGTACAGAGAGTTTGTGTGATTGATTCGAAGACCTCAGGACACTCTGATAAGACTCTATAGGTTACTTAGCAGAAGTTTGTAATTTGGTGTCATTAAAATATTTCCTACTTTAGCAGTTTTATGGTGACATTTGCTGACTTGTTTCCAAGAAAAGCTGCATGTAATTTTCAGCCGCTTTCTTAACATGCACTTTAAATGCCATTTGACAAATACGCCTTCAGCAACAGACAGTGATTATTGGAGATTTATGTTAAGGATATGCACCTCTGCAACCTGTTATAGTAGAATCCATCAAATTACACACATTTTAATGTTAACTTTGATTTAACACTCAACTGAACTTTATTCATAGAGCACTTTAATTCATCAGTAGTTGATAAAGAACACTTTGAAATAGTAAAAACCAGACACAAAAAGAAGCTGTAGCAATAAAACCATTTTGAATTACACCATTTACTATTAAAAACATAATGGAGTGAAGTTTCCAACAGTTTTTTTGTTTGTTTGTTTTTACTAACTTAAAGTGATACTGATTGGTGCGGCATCAGAATAAACTGAAAAAACAGAAATGGATATAGAGTATCTAAAAAAGCATTCAAGTTAGAGTAAAAGTAACTACCAAATTATTTACTTCAGTAGGAGTACAAAAGTATCTAATAATAAAATATTTAAGTAGTTAGGTACTTGTACAAATATGACAAATTTAGATTTTCAAACTACTCGAAGAGCATCTATTTTTATATCTCAAAAGTAGCTTTGTTCTGCTTTTATGAAATATAGGTTTAAGTAAAACTTATAGGTTCAGTCTGTGAATGGACACAACCACACCACATACCCTGACATTTACTAATAAAAAACAAAACAGAAATTTCTGTAACAACTTTTTATTTTTCTACAGAAACTTCTCAAAAACTGTCTGGTAGCACTTATGAAAACTATACACTATGAACCATGCTATGTTAATAAACATGCGTAAGCAGGTTATAAATGTTAGTTTAAGTGTGTTATTCTTGGTTTATAAGTATCTACATGATATATCTACTACCATTAATTTCTGTTCATTATTAGTTTCTTGAGGTTCAGTTAATCGTTTATAAACTTTTCACTATTCAAAAAACAACTGTTAGTTGAAAGAAATGTATGACATCGCTTAGAACATGTTAATAAATTATTATTAAACTATTTGAAGACACACTCTAATAAAATTGCTCTAAAGTAAATGTAAAACAATACAAAATGTATAAACAAAAAAAATTGTCAAGGCTATTCACAGGTTGTTTGAATTTTTAATATCTTGACAGTATCATCTTAAATCATTTTGATGTTATTTATAAAAAAAAAACTTGTTTGTTCGTGAAACCATGAAAAACATTAGAGACTCTACAAAGCATGACAAAATGGTTAATCATTTTTAGTTTATTTTTTCACCATTAACACAATATCTAGTGCCACATTTTCAATTTAAACCGATAAAATCCTAGAAAACCCAGACTGTGATCAAGTCTAAAATATCTGTTAAAATTATGTAATTAAATAATATGTAAAAATTATGTAAAAAAAAAAAAAATAAATAATGTAACGGTAAAGTATTTTTGTCTATAACAATATCTATCACTCTTCACACATTATCTATAGAATATCTAAACTCGCACACGTATGCACACACACCCACACACACAAAAAAAAAGTGGCATACATCAGATTAGCAAACCGCTAGTAAACCATGTTGAAATTTAACCACAAGATTTAATGCCAGTAACGACAACTTTTGATATAAATGTGAATATTTTCTGCCCTCTCTTCATCTGCTCACCACACGAGAGTGTCTGAAGCATCTGTGCTCCCTTAGCTCCTTGCATTATCCGTGGCCTGTGGCATTGCAGAATTTTCCAAGAGCTTGAGAGGGAAACCATATCCATCAGCCTTAATGCTACTGGTGTTTGCCTCAGGGTGACCATCTTCCCTCTTTCCCATCAGCCACGCTACCTCTTTATCAGAGTCCTGGCACATCAACCTGGAGTAACTTGTCCCACTGAGACGCACATTAACACACAAATCTCAGCCTTGATCACTACGTATCCATGAATCCTGCATCCCACGTACTTAATCTGACATGACTAAGTTGTCATTGCCTATCCATAAAAGTACTGTATCTCCATAACCTTTTTATTGATGTCTTCCAAGCTTCATGCTCATTTTTCTAGAACTGCATTACTCTTTTTATGGGGTCGCTTTGGAATTCAATTAATGGAGTGAAAAATAAAGCTACTAACCTTGATTGCTAGGCTTTAAATTCACTTTCATTCTCCATTTTTTCTGAAAATGTTGATAAAATAATATCTTTTCAGTTATGAACATGATTTCTGACATACATAGAAATATCAAACTGTGCTTTGTGTCCAGCAGGAGAGCATACGAACAGTAAGCATTTGCTTAAAATCTATTTTTAATCTTTTTAACATTTACTTTTTCATCAAAGCATTTAAAAGATTACTGTTTTAGAACATGATTAAGCAAAACTGTGATTCAGAAACATGTTGAGCTGCATAAAACTCAGCTCTGTGAAACATTCCAACAGTCACCTCTTTTACTTCACATCTCTCTCTCCCTCCCTCCCCCCCCCCCTCTCTCTCTCCCTCCCTTAAAGTCGATATACCGTTGTTGTGTCGTCTCTTGGTGGGGTTTCTGGGTTTAACACATCAATTAAAGATAAGCCTTAGCTTCTGCTTTCCCTGGTGTCAAACACACTGTTCTGAGCTCCAGGACCAAACCGATCTTCCTTCTGATCCTTTAAAATACTACTTCATTACTCTTTCATTCCTTTCCACGAAGGAATCTCACTTTCTGTGACTGTAATTGAACATGACCTCAACATTTATCCATTAGCATCCTAAACAGAGAACAAGAGCTCCTTAAAATCTTAATTTATGAGAAAGCACTTACTAACTGCTTCATTGCCTTATGGGAGAAACTCAGTTGCAGAGAAGAACAAACCGCAGGCAAAACCTAGTGTATGAGAGATGCAGTAAATTCAGGCCTTGAACAGCTTGGCTTGTGGGTTTCAAACCTGGAAGTTTTCCAATGTAGGTAACATTTACAGCCACCATCTCTAAACTCAGGAGACCAAATCCACCCATCACAGCAATGACACTCTGTCAGCTGCAAAAATCCCTGTTTGTTAATGTGAAACTTGCTCTGTTGGAAAACCGCTGGTGTTTACAAAGCTGTCTGACAATTTATTTATTTATTTATTATAAATGACATGCATACATGGAGTTTGAAATATGGGATAAGTGATGTTTTTGTTGTTTTGGAATTATCAAAAACAAAATTGCTTTACAAAACATTTTACATCGGTAAAAGCAGGTTATTTTTATATGGTCCTGTGATTAACGTTACAGTCATTTGATTGTGTTTTGTGCAATATCAATAATATATTGTTCTTAACGAACACTCGATTTTTCAAGATTTTGACTCGTATTTAAAGAAAGCTAAATCTGTCTATTTCACATTCATGAAAGGTAAATTCTGGCCCATACAACTGAACCAATAATTTAAAGAGGACAATTACTACATGACGTTGAATAGAAATGCACAATCTATCACTCTTTTGTTCCCACACAATTTATTCAATTAGCGTTATTATTCTACACCATTGGAGATTTCCAGCTCTGTATGTTTTCAAAGCTACACCTTTCCTTTTTCCTGTTACACATTATTTATTTAATTCCTTCACTGACTTCCATTTAATTCCACAGTCTCTCCTGTCAGGCCAGGTAACTGCAAGTCTCAATTTGTTGCAATGACAAAGTCATGGGGTGCATTTTAGGGGAGAGTGCATTGATTGTGGATCACAGATTCATTCTGCAAAGGTGCGCTTAATACTCTAAAAAATTATGAAAATTCTTTTGATTTTAACACTGCTCCATCACAAAAGCTCAAAAAGAACATTCACTTTACCATGGCTTTGTGGCTGCTGTGGCTGTTAGATGTGTAATGAGGCTCATGCCCATTACAAGTGCAGTATTGGTCTGAGCGGTTGTTTTCTGTCGATCTTGAATTGTTTTAATCAGTGAGATGTCACTGCTCCCTTTTGAACTAGAATGAATGGTAACACAATCCGCAATCCTGGATTCAAATCTGGAAACTGTCGCTAAAGAAAGCAATTGTTTGATTTTACTTTTTGTAGAGAATTTGACCATTATGTCTGCTAATTTCCTAGTTCTTGTTAAAGCATATATAGTGTCATTTGAAGGATGAGTAAAACCTAGTGTATCACACGAGTAAGATTTATTTGTATATACTTTGATATCTTAAATTGTTTTTCTGCATTAGACATACTTTACAACATCTACTCAACAGTCCACATCCAGAAATACTATATGTTTACTGGACTAATTAACACTGATGCAAACATTTTGATACATCTATGTGTGCTTTACCACCTACTCTACTTGGTGCAACTTCCATTGATTAATTTGAGGGTGACTAAACAATTAATAACAGGCCTCTTAACCCTTGTATGGTGTTTGGGTCCTGCTTTTAGTTTTCATCAAAAGAAAAATTATACAAGCAATTATTAATTGAAACTGAGAATCACCGGCCTTGGCTCATTTTCTGAGAAAGACATACGTCATAACTATTTTGTATGATCCCAGACTGTATACACATTTACATTACATGTTAGGTGTTTAGGTCTACTTGATCTGGGGCATGTAAAAGTGTATACAATTGGAGATTCTGTACTTTTATTCTATCTTCTAAAAACATAAATGACCAAATCACTAAGAAATTTGAGATGTGTTATGATCCGAGTTGAACTGGTGACAAAGCCTTATTTTATTTGATGGGATTTTGATGTTTAAGAATATTAGAACACTTTTCCTATAAGCTGTGAAACGAAAGCCATGTGATTTATACCCTGAATTAGACACTATTTGCTTTTATGGCTTGCCCAAATCCTTTGGGTCCTGCAATGAATGCCAACTAATAGGTTTGATTGCTTCTCTGGCTAGCAAGCACGATCACCATGTCTGCTAATTATGTGGATTTTGTTAAAGCAGCAGCATTGTGTATTCTACCTCAAGGAGCCCGCAGGAGATAGCCACTGTCTTTTTCCACAAAGGATGGCGTGTACCCATTGTAGAACTTGATAACAAAGCACAGGCAAAAAGTCAATATCAATTACCTCTCGTCTCTCAAAATCAAAACTCTGAGTCACTCATCAATGTCGAACCAACAGCTTAATTCTAACTCCAGCGTTTTTCATCACAGAGACTCTTTTGAAGAGTGGAGTGCTGCTTGCTTAGTTGGGGAAATAAAAGTGAATCAATTAGCTCAGAGAAAAGCTGAACTCATCTGCACTGAAATCTGCACTGGATGAAATCTTCATCACCTTTTACCAGTTTCAGGTTCTTTGTGCAATGCTGCACTGTAAAACAAATCAAGTAAAAAAAAAACAGACTGGCAAAAAATGACAGAGACATTTTTTCTCATTGTCAAAATGGACATCTCCGTAAATGTAAAAACTGATAAATTATTCATTTTACAGAACATCTAAACATTTAAGCATGTTTTTGAACTCAAACTGACACTATTTAGACTTGAACAAGTGTGAAAAAAAACTTGTGACCTAAGCAATTTGTGACTTGTGACTTAAGCAATTAAGCGCAAACTTTACCTTTGCGCTTGTCACCAGTTCAGTGACAAACTGAAAAAAAAACAAAAATCAGATAGTATAGCATTTTTCAATCATTTAGGCATTTTACATTCACAGTATGCATTTGACAGATGCTTTTTCCAAAACTGCATACTGTAGAGTAGAGACAAAATGCAATTTTGTATTTTTTACAAGCCAAAGTCTAATTCTAGTTGCTTGCACTAGAAGTTGTATCAGCTGATCAATCAATAGCAGTAAGGAAAATAAAGGGAAAAATTAACAAGGAAGGAGTTTATAAAAAGATAAATAAGTGTTCCTTGAAAAGAAGAGTTTTAGTTGCTTTTTGAAAACTGCATTGTGAGTTTCAAAGTATGGATAAAACCCTGTAAATCATGAAAAGAGATTGATTTTGTAAAATTATCAGGGTATTTGTGCTGCATTTTTTTTTAGTTTTTTTTAAATATGTGAAGATATAAGATATTTGTTATTGTGCATTTTTTATTTTCTTTTGTTCGCTATCACATGATTAAAAAAAGGCTTTTCTAGCAGTACAAAACATGTTATGCTCAATATTTTAAATAATTCTTGTCAAGTATTTTATTTTCAAGTTTTTATGTGAGAAGCTTATTGCACTAAAATTAAGTTAAACATTTAATTGGGCACAAATCAAAAATCAGATTTCTAGAAAGATCTGTGGAATTTCTGATTTCGCTTTCCATATAGACAATCTGAGACATCTCTTTAAATTTGAACAGAATGTATGTTTTAATTAATAATTCTGATGATTCTTTATAGCTGTGGGCTGTCCCACAGCTTTCTCTATCTCCTTTTATGTTCAGCCCTTTTCATGTACTGTGTGTTCTGACTGAACGTCTGAGTAAGAGATGCTTCATCCTTTCACTCTCCCTCATCCTTTTCTCTCCATTTGTCATCGCATCACTCTCTCAGACACCCGTGAAGGCTGTGCTTGAAGTGTGGGTGAGAGAGACGGAGAACTAGGAGTAGCAGAGAGAGTAAAAATATGGGAAAGGAAAATTTCTTTAACTTTGGTAGAGAACTCAGCTAGGGAGTGGACAAAAGAAGAAGGCTATGGAGATGTAGCTCTGAAACGTTTCGTTCATTTTTTTTGTCTTCTAACAATGTGAGCGATGGATGAGATGGTCCCTTTCTCTTTGTGATGTACTTCTCAAATGCTGTGCAGACTCTCACTGCTTTTAACAGATTCCCGACTCTGCTTGGCATATCTTCCACATACAGTTGCTGTCACATTGCTGTCCATGGTGCACTGTATTGCTTACTAGTGCACTGTTTATACTTTATCTGAAACAAATTACCCTTTTTTATTTGTAAGTAAAAAAAATATTTAAAAAAAGAACAAAGCCAACAGATCGTATTAAGTAATTGAAGTGTTCAGTATAATGGACTCTGCAATATTATTGCTTGAGTCTAATAACCAAACAATGTTAATGCTCAGATTGTGTGTATTTTTATTTCCCATGCAATATAATAAACGACAATGCCCTACGGCATCAAAATCTGGGAGCAACATCAAGTCAAATGCTGAAATATTGGAAACTGAAGAAGGCTTCTACAGAGAAAAACAATTATATGAATTTCAATGTTCATTAAAGTTCAATAGTTTGCTCTTTATGAATGAACTCTCTGAAGAGATTTGATTGAAGTGTTCAGTTTGTTTATATCAAGGTTCATTGCTTTTATCTACAATGGAAGATGTTTTTATTCAGTATTAAATATTCTTGTCAGACGTTTAAGTCTTTGAAAGCGTGTTTGGGTCAAGACACAGTAATTCAATTAAAGGATTTTTCTGAAAATTAAAAGAATTAAACAGAATTAAATGCTAAGTTATTGGATTCATCTCCTTGACATTTTCATTAAAGTAGTAGTACAATTAATCTAATGTGTCAAGAAATTTTCTAAACAAGCTGTAAAGAACCTGCAGTTCACATTAAAATATTGTAGCATCCATCACATTTTATTAATACACTTAAACTGAGGTCATATTGTCAGCATTTATTTTTAAAGCCTTCATAGATTATTCATCTGCTTTTTTTCTTATTGTTATATAAAGTAATTGCCATTTTTGTGTTAAACATGCAAAAGTAAAAGAAAAGGAGATACATTGCTGGTTAATTGCCAATATTTTTACACTTAAGGCAAACATTGTTGGTCTTGGAACAACATTTTAAGATCAAACTTTGTGTATACTGTGGAGCAGAAATGACAAAGCTACTTTACAGAGAAAAAATATATTTTTTTAAAAATATAGTTTTTTATATTTTTTGCTTTATTTAATACAATTCTATATTTCAAGGGATGGATGGCAACCCGTAGTTAATGATCCAAGGAAGTCATCTATGGTGTGGTAATTATAGGTCCACCCTTGAATGCGGGTTAACAATAAGCTAATGTTCAAACGTGGCATGTTTTTCATTCAAGGTTAAAAATTGACTGAAAATTATGCTATTGTCAATGTTGTTTTAGAGCTGAGGATTTCTTAATTCTTAATTAACGGATAGGAAATGCACGGTTGTTTTAATTTTGCTTAGGAAAATAAAAATTAAGTCTGCATTGACCTAATGTTTGTATGTTTTTATGACTCAAATTAACTCACTTACTTTAAATGTATTATTAACATTTAATGATGTGGACATTGACTTCAAATTTTAATTTCCTTAAAAGTTTATTTATAAAAAATGAAAGATGTATTAAACCTTTTGACTTTAAGAAACCTCAGTCAAATCTGGGTAAAATTCTTTCTTTAAAAATTAATTGTTGAATTGAGTTCTATTATTTCTGAATTTTAACGAACCCTATCGTAATATGGCACTTCACATTCTAAAATCTCCATGCTCGCATAATCTGAAGGATTTCTAGAGTGTGTGATAATGCAGAGTTATTTTTGGATTTTGGCTAAGGGGTGAAAGTAGAGAAAACATTGCAGAGAAGCCCTGTCCCACTGCCTGTCTGCACCTACAGCAATCACACTAATGTATTTCGCTGTGTACATCCTGCTGTGCTAATGGCTATAGACTACAACATTTCAGCATTGCTGCCACCGGCTGTTGGGACGAGCAGATAGATGAGGCTTGTATATGGATGTATATGTGTCTTTGTGTGGGTGAGCTGTTCACCTGCTGGTGTCTGTTGTGTTGTTCAGTTTATTCGGTGTGTTAGTGGAGTTGTGTTTAGCTCTGAATGAACTGCTAGGCAAAGAGCCAGTCCAAGCCCAGCCAGATAGCCACTCTTCCGGTTAATCGTCATGGAGATGCTCCCATTCCATTAGCCCCCTTATGATGTGCCATAACCAGCGGGAGACTGGCAGCTGATTTAGTAGCTGAAACCAAGCCAAAACTCTATGAACGCTGTCCCAAAACACATATAACTGTCTCAATGTTGATTAGCGTGTAGCACATCTGATTTTTTTATTGTTTTTAAATTTAGAATGATACATTTTTAAAATCCATTGCATCACAGTTCCTTTCATTTTTAGGTGGTTTTGTTTTGTATGTTATGATTTAAAACTAGTTTAAGCCAAAATCATCACTTTAATTAATTATAGGGATAGCATTTAATTGTATTTAAGTCAGATCTGATTAAATAACTGTATATATTATAAAACAATAAAATCTGGGTACCTCAACAATCTGGCTGGACCACAGGCTCCAGGATGACTTTATAATCCCCACACTCAAAAAAACCAAACTGGTTGTCTGTTACATTAACCTAAGTCTGACATGTAGGTTTTACTAAATAAAATCATGTTTTGTTGCTGAACATTTTTAAATCATGTAGTTTTAGCATAATATGCAACAATTTAAAGTTTACGAAAATAATTTATGCTAACACAGCATAATTCTGATAAATTCAGATTACAAATCACTTTCGTTTACAACTCCAGAGCAGAAGGTGGCAGTAATGAGCAAAATGCCATTCTTGACAGTTTAGCTGAAGCGATTGTTCAGTACAAAGTGTACCCCTCAGACAGTGAGTTTGAAGAGGTTTTTGAAGCCCTGATATCATCCCATCCATGTTTGAAAGAATCAGGCTCTGCCACTGGATATGGTGGCTGGAAGATGAGCCTTAAGTACAAACTTGCTAATTACAGAAGGAAGCTCAAGAGGCTTGGATGTCCAGAGGTTGAATTGAATTCCCTCACAAATAAACCTACAGACAAATGCAGTCCTGCTTATGGTGTAAAGAAGCCCAGAAAGGCTGAAGTAAACTACTGTCCCACCTACCCATCTGGTGAATCTGCAGAGACGCTTGAAAAGATAAGAGAGACCCTTCTTTTAGAAGTAAAGAAAAGGAATAATGAGGGCACGGTGGCAGCAATGATGGAGAGGACCTTTGCACACAGAAGACAAGAAGTTATTCGTGATGCACCCCTGATCACTGATTTCAAAACCAGATGGCCAGGTCTCTTCTGTGTATGTGAGGTAGGTGAATTGTGCATATCTATTTTAAATAGAATATGTTTTCATGTCTTCATTTTATAAGAACAGTATTTCATATAAGGCAAACAGAATATGCCCAAACCATTGATGTTACTTGTAAGCAACTAGTTGATCATTTTAATGCTATGACAGTCAAACTTGATTTTGTGTACCCTTTTTAGTTTAAGCTAACTGCTGAATTTCAGAGGATTACAACTCAGTTTGCTGTCGAAGTTCTTCTCGATACTGGATGCTCACTCTTCAAACCTGTTGAAGGTGTTTGGCAAGAAAGGTGGCATGCAAGGAAAAAAGATTAAGAGCATTATGATAGTCAGGTATGATGAAAAATTAGAAACTGTTTCAAACTTGGTTTCATTGAACACATTTCAATGATTAAATGTCTTGCTTAGACTGTACTGTGCTATTAACCAACATTATAGAATGTTCCTTTAGTTGAGATTTGAAAGTTACATAATATTGATGCACCAATTGATATTGCAAAAATTTGTTGCATTTGAAAAAATGTCTCATTCAGTGTTGTGTTGTTTTTGATAACTACCTAAAACATTTTTTTTTGTCTGGCTTACTTAGACTGATGCTGTTGATGTCAAAAGAGAGTGTATCATCAAAGCCCTGTGTGTGTACCTGAATGAAGAGCATAAAAACCTCGTGAAAGAGTACATGGTATGTAATTTAGTTTTAATTATTCTGTGCTTATTCTGTCATTTGTAAACTAACCAGCTATGTACTTGCATAAGACAATGTAATTGTATAATCTTTAACAACATAAATTAAATGATAGCTGTTTTACAAATGTTCATATGTGAGTTAAAATGGGACTGTATTTTTTTATTCATCCTCTATTTCCCTCCTTTTTTCTTTGAAGAACACTGATGAGGCTATGGACGCTGCAGTGACGGAGACGATGTTTGGAATCTATGTCATTCGCAAAGAAGGTGCAGAGCTAGACTCTCAAAAAAAATCAAGCACTGAAAACTCTACTTGCACGTTAGTCATCCTCAGTAGTGACCTACACCTCCTATGGAAAGGCATTTGACGCCATTTGCTTTTAAAAAAACTTGGTAAGCTGTGTATGTGTTCTAATGCTTCCTGTTGCTATTTTGCGGTAAAAATAAGGAAGCAAGTGTTCTTTTCTTTTCAGCTTAGTCAACCAAGCTGTTGGCTTTAGTTTCGGTATTTGTTTTATGTGAGATAAAACATAAATACACTTTATTTTGATGTTGAATATGAGCAGTGTTTAACTGCAAAATCTGTTTAACCGAATTGTAGGCTGTATTTTCACAATATGTTTTCAAGCCAGTTTTACCTTTTCTGGTAAAGTTTTATTCCAAACAAATCCCCTTTCTTTTGTCTTTTTTCCAAACTTGACACCCGCTGGGAGTAAACTAGATGGTGTTTAAATTGCTCAATATATACGTACTCTTTGTGTTTAAAATGTTTATTTTCTAAATGTTAGCATTATGCTTATTTTCATATGATGAAAAGGTAATCTCTTAGCCTAGAACATTTATGAAGAATCAACTTAATGTGTTCGTGTTAATGTGTTAATGTTAATGTTAATTCGTGTAGTGGTAGTTGTAGCTACCTTATTAAATGAAGTTGTGTCTAATCAAATCATACTAGTTTAAATAGCCCAAGAAAATTAAGTCAGATATTACTATGGTGAATATGTTACATTTACTCTTTCAAATCTGGTTGGACTGAACAATAATATTTAGGTAACAGTAACACCATGATTTCATGTTGACTGAACATATTTATATTTAGGTCGCTCAACAACATTGTTTCTCGCTAAATGAACATATTTCATTTAGGTGGAAATTCTTTCCATAATTTTATTACGTTCAGTGAACACGTTATTTTTTTCAGTGCAACTTCCACATTTATCTGCCCAAGAAGGGGGGAGAACACAGCATTAAACTGACTAACCAGGTGATGCAGTTCCCTCTTCTGGGCATTGGAGAACTCTTTGTCCATCCTTACAACTACAAGGTCAACGAATGTGAGTTTGACAAGCTGGTCACAGGAAACCCACCCACTTTTCAGGAAATTGATATGGTATATCTTTTCTGGTTGGAATCATTCAGACCTTTGCACACCAATTTGGATGACTTTCTAAATTCCAAATAGTACATGGAGTAACATGAGCTCCCACTCATCTGCCATCACTCTCTTAAGTATCTGTTTTACAGTTTTATTAAATCTCTCAACACACCCAACTGATTTGGTTGATAAACTGCGGAAGATGGTGATGCATGCTAAACACCGCCAACCATCTCCACTGAGCCAGTGGTTAGGGTTCTGTTGGCATGGGTATGTCCATTGGAGGGGTAAATGTTTACCTGCTTTTAGACAGTGGGGTGCCCTGTTGAGTCGGTTGTTATTAGAGAAGCTTCTGAGCAAATGGTAACGCACACCATCTGCCAACTTGATGGTCTCCATCATCTCGCACAGGGTAGTGGGTCTTCATATTTCCACTACTTCGCGATGCGTCCTCAGGAATGCCTGCAGCACACAGTCCATCGCCATCTTCTACACCCTCTTTACGACTCTCCATCCAAAAGCCATAATCGAACCTTGAACATTTGTAGATAGAGCTCAATGTCATGTGGCGTGAGTTTTGCATCTTTGCCCCAACCCAGTTTGTTGCTTAGCCAGGTGCTCAACAATTTGCTGTTGGCAGAGGTTCTTTGGCAGCAGAATTTTGTTTTTGTCAGAAATTGGTTCCTATGGCAATGGAGTTATTGAGTGATCTTTGATGATGTTATTGTTGATGATCAATCAATCAAGTTTTTATATAGATATATAGGCAAGGAGCAGCATCTTATAATCAATGCGATTATGTACAGGAAGCCATTGAAGAGAGCACAAAACCGGTGTAATGTGGTCACATTTCTTTGTTCTTGTGGGAACTCTAGCTGCTGCGTTCTGGACAAATTGTAATTTTTGTAGCGCGTCGGCTGAGCAGCCGGCTAACAGCGGAGGTCATGAAAGCATGCATTAATTTTTCTGCATCTACAATAGACAGCATGTTCCGCACTTTAGCAACGTTCCTGAGGTGAAAGAAGGTGGTCTTAGTCACAAAAGAGATTTGGTTCTTAAACGTCAGTTCACTATCTATAATAATGTGATAATAATACATTTGATTTTTAACTGTAGTGAAAAAATTAACCGTTTGTCCCCCAGCTCCATATTTAAAACTGAGAGATTCTGTAATTGCTTTTTAGAGCCAACAAGTAATATTTGCGTTTTATCAGGATCTAGCATTAGGAAATTTTCATGCATCCTGCATTTTCATGCATCATACATTGATATCAGCGACACATTCTGAGATCTTATTTACATTTAAATTTACATTTACATTAGGTTTTGCTGAGATATAGAGCTGGGTGTCATCTACATAGCAATGGAAACTAACCCCATGTCACCTTCTAATAATTTTGCCAAGGGGCAGCATGTAGATTGAGAATAGGATGGGTCCCAGAACAGAACCTTGAGGAACTCCATACTCTACTGCTATTGTGTCAGATGAGTCTCCATTTACATGAAAATCCCTACTCTGGTCAGAGAGGTAAGAGTTAAACCATGATGATGATGTTAAAGTTGTTGTTGTTTTTTTTACCTCATAGAGTGTTTTCATTGATTGCCAGCAAGCTGCATTTCTGTAGATTCAGCAGCTTCAGACACATTAACGGCAAAGCCAATCATAATGGTAGACTGAAAAAAATCAACTCATTTCAAACCATCAAGACTTGCTAGAGGCAATTTTGGATGGATTAATGAACAGGTGGGAGCTTTGACACTCTTTGTATAATCATGAAGTCCCAGAAGGGTTCCGTGCAACCAGATTACAGAATTTATCAAACTATATGTGCAGAAATCACAAATCTGAGCAGAAATCACACAAAAAAAACAGTTTCCAACTAGTCCTGAGTTGCAAATAATTAAAAATATGTGTATTTAATAAACATTTGTATACCCATTTTTTTACCCAAAGGATGTTAGTATTCAATTCAGATGCCCATTAAAGTAATTAGCAATAAGAATGAAAAATATTGGAGATTCTCTTTTACTTTTTGCTATGACATACATGCCCAACACTTTTACATTGACTCTTAACTGACTGCATGTGACTGGCCATCAGCATTGACACCTACTTCATCCGAGTAGGTTTACAATGTCATCTCACTTCATTCAGTGGTTATATGAGGTGTGATGGAGATAATCAGTACACACACACACGCAAACATGCAAACACACACACATAGACATAAACTATCAGCTGAGTACCTAATAATCATTCCATACATGAGTTCTGAACATGCATTCATCACATGAATGCGCATTAGACACTCAGAGCTAATGATGGATTGTGTTTGATTTGTGTGTGAATGTAAAAAATGTTTACCATCCGTGCTGACAGGAACATCAGTGCGAAGACCAGCAGTCATTTTGGTTTGAATTAAGTGTCAGAACATTCACCTTCATGTTACATTGTGTGCCAACTCCCACACAGACAGAACCTTTTTGAACAAATTGAGGAAGGCAAAGCTGTCTATAAAGAGTAAGGCGGTGTGTGTATGTCTGAGAAAGAGAGAACTAGAGTCACATGAGTGTTTGGTGAGGGGGTAATGGGGAAAGTTATCGGAGCGTTTCACTAGCCTTGTCTTGTCATGGCGGGTTTTTGCGCTCACGGTTTGACTTCCTCCGACGGCTATCTGGCTTAATATATTTATTTTTTTAAACTATCTCTCACTGTACAGCAAATCCTTTCAGTTGCTTTGCTAGGAAGCTTGGTGTTCTTCCAATCAACTTAGAACTGAGAGTCTACATCAAAATGCATTACCTATAAAACGAAATGTTTGAGGGTTGTTCTTTTTTAGTTATTTTTTTAGAGAGCCCGTTTCTTAAATTTTTACAGTAACTCATTGTTAAAGCTAAGCAAGTGGATCAAGACCAAATATAAATTTAAAGTTCATTTCTATCTTACATGAGATGAGATTCTGTTCTTTTTTAAGGTGCAAGAGTAAATTATATGGTTACACAGTGTAGACATGGAAAAAGATCGAAAGCTCCCTTCTAGAAAGACATGGACAGACAGAATTGTCACTGTATACATAAACATGGGTGCCATGAGTGAAAACAACAAATGCAAGACGTTTGTTACAATGATTGGTTTACATTAAAGCCTACTAATACTCACATCAGACCTGACAATGGTCAGCGTATTCAACGCTATTCAATTCAAATTCATATTTAGTAAGTGCTGCAATTATTGTTCAGCCATTGTTCTCTGTATAGCCTATGAAATCTTCACCGGTGTAAAACATTTTACATACATTAGGGATGCTCTAGTCCCCAATATCAAATAATCCTAAATTCGTGGTCTCCCATGTCTGAAACGCATATATTTTTTTATTTAACTTTTTAAAATTTGAAACACTTAATGAAAAGCATAAAAGCAAACAAGTTCTTGATTACACTAGCTGTGATCATAAATATTTATCTGAAACAGGAAATGTATTAACCAGTCTTGGTAACATAGAATGTATGTCATTATCGGAGCGCATACACCAAGCATAAACATGTGTTGGGTACAAATTATTTTTGTACTTGTTAAATCTTCTTCTCTCCCAAGGAGCAAAACTGAACAAAATGCTAATGTCGACAAATAAATGACATGTTTCCAACAGATGTGGATATGGGGATCTGTTTTAATGCACTTGACAAGTGTGTTTGCCTGTGTGCATGATTGTGTTCATGTGCATGGTGTTTGCCCCATTAGGATATTTCTGAGAAGCCTAGTGTGTGCAGCCATAATTACATCATTACTCACAGGACATCAGTTACATACTAACAACCTGCGTGGCTTTGTGAACACAGCACATATACGTTATGTGGGTTTTATTTCTTGTCTTATTTACAGTGATCTCATACATTGATGATACAGTACATTTTCATCAACATGATTCAAGTTTAAATAATATAGTTTTTCAGAAAAAAAATGTTTACACACAATTTTGCATCAAATTTACATTTTCAGCACGTACATTTATTTTTTTATGTATGTTTAATTGGCTGGTTGCACTTATTTTAAGTAATTTAAGTAACCCTACAATCACCAAATGGTTGTGTGCCAGTTTAGACCCTGCCCCCCAGTGTGTTTTCAAAATGCTAAGCTCTAAATGTGAATCATCCAAATAGCAACAGGATTCATTCAAATCCACTTCACATTAACATTAAAGCCCTATAAATTGAAATATTGCTTTTAATTGAGATGTAGGTAAGCTCATGCCTTCGCCTCTCCAATCTGCTAGTTGTAGTTCCAAATCCGAATTATCTTTATTGTCAAGTGGGTGTGTGTGTACACACAAATGTTGTTTTTGTCAATGATGACAATAAAGAAATTAATTCATTTTCTAACATTTTTCTCGTGATGATAACGAGACATTGAAGAGCTAAATACGTCTTTGTTTTGATGAAAACTTGAAGAGATGTGTTCTATAGTTTAGAGCATTTTTACAACAATCAAAATGTACAAACCAATCCTTCTGACTCAGATAAACTACTCTATCTGTGTAATACAAGTTTGTACTGCATTGAAAACTGTGAATATTACATTGTTTGATGCACAAAAGTGACAGACTAGCGCTAGCTGCTAATGGTAGCATGTTTTGATTTTGATGGTGAGAAAACTCATGTAATGGACAACAGGAACAAACACAATTGCTGATGGTGATGTGAAGATGGTAAAAATAGCAGTTGAGGGGAAAGACACCAAGGATCCAATAATGAGACATTCTTATTTCACATATCTTTGAAATCTGTTGATCTATCACATCTGGTCAAAGCTGACAGAGCTTTGCCAGCTCGCTGTCCACTCGAATCATCTCGCTTTCTTTATCTCTCTGTTTTCCTCATATTCTCCTGTCAATCTGCTACTGCTGTTTGCTGCAAAGCAATGCAACTTTTTGACATTATCTGGTATAACTATATATTTTTCACCAAGTGGGGATGTTTGTATTCCCATTGTTTTACACAGTTAGATTCACAACTCACGTTTATACCTGTTTACAAAAAATTATGCTCATCCCACACTTATGTGTTCGGTTACAATCATGGGTGTCAGCTGGTGTCTCTGAGCTATGCAATGGTTATCAAGCCATTTGTCAATTGCAAAACAGATGACTTGATGTCCACCATCTTGTTGCACTTAAAAAAAAACTATTTTGAGCACTCCCATCTAGACTTTGATTTATTTAAAGAAGGCTATCAACATGTGCATGTCTATGTGTGCATAAAGTATAATGTGTGTGACTGAGTGTGTTGGAGGAGTAGTGATGTTAATTCCACCTGATGTCCCACCACCCCTCTGGCAGCATACCAACCTCATTATGCCAATCATTAAGTTTAATGACTTACAAACCAAGCATCGAAACTTCACTTCTACCCAATGGGAGAAACACAGTATATTTCTTTCCCTCTCACTGTGCAAATGTGATTAAAAAGATCTGTTTACATTTCATGAAAATATGAAACAGGATTTTTTAGTTGTTTTTCAGTTAGAAGAGAACACTTTAGAGAGTTGCTAGAAGCTATATGACTCATAGCTTTAACATATGCATATTTGATCCTGCTGCAAGTCCAGCCCTAAACCAACGTGCCCAACGTCAAACTGATTGGAGAAACATTAGATATGGCCTCTTTTTTTCCTCCAGACTATGTATGCCAAATGATCCATCACAATGGACAATTACACTGGAAGCGTTATAGGCAACATTGGGCAGGTTTTTTTTGTTTTCATTTATGAACTCACTGAAAAGCTGGCTTAAGCTGTTCATAAATAGTTGTTAGTTTCGCATTGTGTTCATCCATAAATATGTGTGCAGGAGAAAGAGATGAGGAGGTGTGTTTTTTTAGACGGGGAAGGGTCATTGTGGTTTAAACATCTGCAAGAAAGTGTATCCAGTGTGGTATTTTCTTTAATGTGTACACACTGAAATCTGGAAAATGAATTGTACTTGAATTCTTAACTCAGTATGATTAATTGTACTCCTACTTTGAATGCATTTGGTCCTTCCCTGGATTGAGTTAAATTTGTTCTCAAGATTTGTATAGCTCACAGGGAAAGTTATTTCTAAAAATAAAAAAAATATTTTTTTAGCCACAATAAGTATTGTTAAAAGCTATTTTGGGAAGAAAAGTTAGTTTTAGGCTACAAGTTAAACAAATATTTGTATTATGTGATGTTTACAAACAAGTTAACAAATTTGAAAGAGTTTAGAGTAAGTTGTAGTTGTTAACAAATATTGACAGTGATAAACTATTAATCTTTAGAAGACTTTTTGTTTTTATTTTTTTTATTTTTGTGTAAATGTAAATTAGGCCTCATGATGCCTATTAAACTATGTGTCTTTTGTCCTGTTTCTTTATTCGTCTCCACTGCTTTTTCGTAAATAGACTTCAATATTGACATTTTTCAACAAGCTATCAATGTTCATGGTTTTCCTCAGTTGCCATGTTGTAACCCTAAATAATATGAGACTTTTTTACACAAAGTTGTATCCTTTCTCTTTTGCAAGCACTTGATTTTCCTCTCCATTTTATTGTCATAGTTCTATTATCCTAACCAAATAAGATAAAAATTGTTTTATTATCCACTCTATTGCCATTCTAAGGAGTCCAAATGATCCAGCAGATTGCTAAATGAAATTATTTTTGTAGTTTTCTTAAGTCTGCATTCTTATCTCTGTGGCCGGGTGCAAGAAGGGAGAGTGCAGAGAACATGACTGTGATAAATGAGCCAAATCCCAAAATTGGAAATTATACAGAAACAAAACAGTCTTACTTGTGTTTTTGCTGCACTGATGCGAATACAATTCTATTTGTGGACAAGTTTGTTGGAGAAGCTAATTGGTAATCCATTGTTTTAAGATATTAAACAAATTTCAATATGCTTAACTTTTCACCATGGTGTAACTATATAGGTAATAACAGTTTAAAAGTGTCATATCTGGATGCACAATCTCATACATTTCTTTGGTGTTTTTTTTATTGTTCTCCGATCAAAAACATGATTTAAGTCATATTCAGATTAGTTTGATGTACATGGGGACACAGATTGGCCGAAGTATCAGCCACTAACCAATCAGATGAACAACTAAAGCAGTTAATGCAGCAAAAAAAAACATGCTGACTGACCCAGAAGTGTAATTATATGAATGTAGTTATCGGACAGCACAAACGTTTGGGGTGATTCGAAGACATTTTTTACTATAAATATGGCCTTCTGAAGGTTATTAATGATGCAATGGCAGGCTAGAGGTGTTAAATATTTATTATAAATTATTTATAAAGGGTACATTATGACACATTTATGACTAAAAAATAAGGCAGTCAAACTATAAAACTGATATTCACAAATACTGTTTCAAATTTAAAAAGAGAATTAACATATGAGAATTCATAAGCTCAAGTCAAAAAAATCCATAATAATCAATTAAAAACTACTTTTTAACAATTGTAAAGTATTTTTTGCAGTTATCCAATTAAAGAAATGTATCAAGTGCATTTAAATTCTCACATACAAATGGGTTTTTCATTGATACTCACTTTTTAAAAACAACTTCATTATTGCATTTTCCCAGGTTTGTCTTTACACACCTACATTGTCTTGATTTGCTTTTGGGGGTATTTTCCATGCTTTAAGGAGGATGATAAGTTGAAAAATCCTCTCTAACATTTGAAGTCCTTTAGCATTTGCAGTTATCGCGTAAAATGTCATTCAATCAAACTGCAGCAAGAACAGCTGGTAAAATGAATCCCCTTGAAATCAGACACCTTTAAGATCAGACTGTTCCATTTCATTATCTGAAATGAAATTCTGTGAATGTGTGCATCTGTGAGAGATGATAGCGCTGGTAATAATGTCATATGTTCTTCATTCATCTTTGCACCGAATAATAACTCAGAACTGTCCATCAGTCTGAAGATAAGTTGTTATTGATCACAGAGATGATTGAATGTCACATGATTAAATGACATTCACATGATTACAATTCATCGATATCTCATTTTAGGAGATCATGACATGGATTTTTATTATTATTATTCTTTTAATAAGTTTGTGGAGGTTCTGGTGTGATGTATTAACCATTTTATACATATGCACACACATGCCCTCTATCACTCTTTCTTTCTCGCTCTCTCTCTCTCTCTGTCTGTCTTTCTTTATATATCTATATGTATCATGCATACCCTCTGAAAGATCACTTTTTGTTAGCATCATCACACATTAAAGTATCTTATCCATGACTTAAAGTCATATTTTCATCCTGTCATATAAAAACATCCTGTCAAACAGTCTATTAGCTCTATTAGGAGCTCACACAGTCAATCCCAGGAACTCAAAGCCCCTGCTGGTTTTTGCGCCAACACTGTCTCAAGAGTAGCTTCAAATAAGCCAAGAGGAGTTTAGTTAGTAGAATGAGGTATGCTACTCCTGTGACTCCTCTCACTATGCCCTCCCTTCACAGAGATGTGTTTAGCTATGTGTGTTCAGTGGAAGCTTGCAAGGTCGATATATTAGTAATGCTAAATAAAAATATCCAATATATAAATAAATATCTATGTAGGAGTTTTTAATTGTATTGAGGAGTTTTGAATTTGTATCTGTTCCCAAAAATTGCTATTGTTGTATAATTTTGGTAGACATATGTTTAATTACTTTAAAATAAAAGACTTGTTCTGAAGTTGGGGCTGGATAACATAGTTGGAACATATCCACGTTTCAGTGTTAACTTTATTGCTAATTCTGCTTTGTCCTGACACTCAAAAACAATCTGGAGCAAAATGGTTTGAAAAACAAACACACGTTTTGATAGATCTGTGCCGGTGGATTACCTGCGTAAATAAAAGTTATTTACTCAGTCCTTAAGAAGGAAATATATGAGCATTGTTGTGTACTTCTTTATATGCCAAGACAGAGCAGATATTTGAAGCCAGAGCAATATGGAGGTCTATTGTGTTTACAACTTGATACAGAAGGATATTTGTATTTATTACATGATTATTTATAATTAAATGACATCAATGAGCCACACAGCTGAATAGTTTAGATTTTCATCTTAAGCTTCCCTAAATTCAAATTTTTACACATGAACCAAGTAAAATATCCAATAACATGGGGAAAAAAGTTGAGAATTAATATGTTACAGACGTTCCATGAATAATTAAGCAAATTAGACCAATGGAGAAATAATTTTTTAATGTCCTCATGTCATTTTCCATCTTCAATTGAAGCTTAGTGATTATTATTGGTTCCATTCGATTTCTGTGTCACTAGGTATAGGCCATTGGGTCATTGGGTTGCCTCTCGTTTATGAAAAAAATTGTCTCAGCAGATACTATTAAATTCTAAGATATGCATACACTAATAGCATTCATTTATATGATTATACTGTAAATATTTTAGGCGTGGTCTTTTGTCATTAACAGATGACTAGTACAAAGAGAGAAATCCATGGAACCTTCCATATCTGAGGAGTGTTTTACAATGCACAAGATTTGAACTGATGTGACTGCCACCCGTAAAAACACCCAGATTTTGTATTTACAGTTTCAAAAAAATGCTATGATCTGTTTATATAACATTATTCTTTATTTTTACAGAACCTTGCCACTCTACATTCCTTCAATTCTACTGAATTTTTACAGGCTTCAGATGTCAAGAAAAGCACCATTCTTTGAATCAGGTGCATTCTTTGTACAGACTTTGAATATAGCTGCTGCCCTTGTCTGTATATAGATTCTAAAAAGCGCTTTACTGTGGGTTTCAAATAAAGGAATCGTTTAGGTGGTTGGGAAGAGTTTTGCCTTTATTTTTGTTGACTGTTCACAAGGGTGTGCACATTTCTCTGTGTGTTATTGATCTTCTGTGATGGTTGGGTGTGTGTGGGGAAATCAATGCAAAGTGGGTTTGAGTAGCTAATGGAGATTACTGAAGGTGCATCGTGGAACTTTTCAGACCCTTTGCTCTCCAGTGTGTATTGATTTGAAGACACACATATACAGAGACACAGGGACTCTCAGACAGGCAGTTCCCAGACAAAGAGAGCAGGTGAAGGCACACATTCAAATACTAAGCAATGCTGGTACAACCTAATTCAGTTACAAAGGTACATATGATCTGTCAAATGGGGAGGGGCTTTAAAATAAAAAGAAAGATTAAACTCTTGTTTCATCATTACTTACCAGTCTCTGATTTGTCACACAAAATACAAACAGAATCCTGTTACAAAAACGTATTAAAAAACTAAAACAGCTAATACACATGTGATTTATAATTCAATGTGCATTTAGATCTTCACATTTTATAAGAATACAATTTTGCACATCTACACATCAAATCTCAAAAATCCGGCATTTTAATGGGATACACACAATCAAGACACTCTGTTTTTTTGTTTGTTTGTTTTTTCAAATTCAGTGCATGCATTAAAACACCCTGTTAGAGTAATACATGGAAGGAGTTATGTAGTCCAATCATTAGTGAATTCCTCATTTTATTCTGTCTCTCTTCATTATGAAGGAGCTTTGACTCCATGGAGAACTTGTCAGATGAGAGGCTGGATGTGTGAGTATTTAGCTTCCGAAACGAGTAGAGAATGTGTTTACAAATTAATCGACAAGTAAATATTTAGCAGCGCTTAAGGAGAAAGGTGAATAATTTAGGTGCTATTTGTGATTCAGATGTTGTCGTTGAAGTAGATGATGCCCCGGAGCAGGTCGCACTGGCTTTCATGTCACGATGGTGCTACATTGCTTCTGTCACTTACATCAGCTCTACATGCTTCATTTAGGGTTGCTATTCAGTTGTAGTTGTAATGTTGAGTTAAACTGACAGATGTTGAGTATGCTTCTAGCTCTTTTAATCAGGTGTTCACCTAAATCCAAAACATAAAAACAAGGAGTACATTAAGATAAGTTGTGGGCTGGCCATTTAAATTAATCGATACTACTTTAGTAGATTTTATTACCATTATCATGTTAATTACTCTGAAAGATCTGCAAGTACCAAATGTTCCTCCATGACTTGGTGAATAGATTTTGTCAGAAAGATATTTAAGTTCTGAATGAACAATGGTTTGGAGCAATGCCCCAAGAGTCATAAATAAGCAATCACTTTCATACTCTTTGAACAATCAGTGTGGCATTTTACATCCCTATCTTTATCAAAATAATAACCAGATTATTCTCCATCTCTCTTTTCTTATTCACACACTCATTTTGAATGACTGTGACTGAACTCCTCTTTCCCATCAGATTAAATTGGAATTAAGGGAGGGATTAATCTTGGATGAGATCCAAAAACTTTCTGTATGTTCTCTTTTTATAGTTGACATTAATAATGGGAATCAGGAGGAGTGCCAGACAGTGTTTGACCTGTTACATTGTTGTTGTTTTCTTGCACACCTGCTCACTTTGCACACACAAACCGACGAACACCCAACACACGTATTCCAGATAATCTCTGTTATTATACCCAGCTTTCTGTCAGTCACCTTCAAAGCATGAGTTAGTGTGTGTAGTTTTAGAGGAATGGCTTTAGGCTGGCCTGTGTGACTCATTTCCATATTAGAGGAGGGAGACAAAAAGCCCCTGTACTTGAGGAGCATAATAATCTCCAAAAGTCTCATGAGGAATGGAGCAATTTCTCATTTACCATTTTGCTCTCAATATTGAATTCAATTCTATTTAATATCATGCTCCAAAATAAAATGCAAACATAATTAAGATGGAGAATTTATCCACAAAATATATTGACATATGTATTCATCTGAACTAGCTGAATTAACTGATTGTTAATACAGTCTCATTAAATATAGTATGAAATACTAAAACAGAAGCTTTAAAACAAGGGACTCCAAATCCAGTCCCTTAGGGCCGGAGCCCTGCACTTTTCTGGTTAAACCATCATGAAACACACATGTTGCCCTAATTAGGGTTCTCTCTGATTGTCTGAAGCTAGAGTAGTATGCATACTAGAGCAGGGCTGCAACTAAAATGTGCAGGGGTGTGGCACTCCAGGACCAGATTTGGGGAACCCTGCTTTAAAGGTTTTGAATGAACACAAAATCAAAAATGGATAAAAAGGAAAAAAAATGACTAGATCGAAACCTGAATGGTCCGTCAAGAAGTCCGCCCCTTGATTGTGCATTATTCATATAACTTAGACAAAATATATAAAAAAAACTAAACAAAAAGAAACTTCTCAACATGGTTGTTTTGAAGATAATGTATCGCAACTTAATGATTATAATGTAAAATTATGAATGCACAAGTCTATAATTATTTGGTTATTATTTTTTTGCTGTGAAGCTGGATAGATTTACAATTGTTCAGTTAAAATCTGCTCACTTTTGTTACCAGCCTGAAGAGCTGCACAACTTTTTAATTCATGCACTTTGTCATGTAGTGCAATAACAGTTATAATTTTGCTATCGTTATCTTTTGCAATGAAGTTGTCTTTTTGTGTCATTTTAGGCTTTGAAGAGAAAATAAAGATGTCTGGTCAGCTGTTTCCTTCTTGGCAAAGCATCCATATATAGAGAGAAAGGCTCACTGTAATTTTGTGAATAATTCCAAGTGTCTATAAGTGTCCTCACAACTTTTCTCACTGAATTTTGAGCTAAAACTATACAGCAGAGGTGAGTTTAGGACAGGAAAATTTTGTAATTTTTATTTATAGAAAAAAATCTCTTGGTCCACAATCTTTATCCCATTTCCCACCATTGCAGCTTTCGGTTTTTATACCCTCGGCTCAACTCCACACCACAGTTCAATTGATTTCTAGTTATTTCAATGCATGTGTTTCAAGCTTGAGACATTTCATTCGATAATAACAATGAAAATGTGTATGATTCTTGATGCTGGTTAATGGATGATGGTTGGCACCAAACATAATTCTAATGAGATTTCTGACTAAGACTAATTTTATAAAACAACTACAATTGAGTCTTGAATGAAAAAAACAAACCCTCAGATTGTAGGTGATCAAATTAATACAAATCTAAGTACATATCCATGCATATATGCATTAGTTATAGGTTCCTGTATGCATACAGAGAATTGAATGTTCATTCCAACAAATACTAAATAATCCACAAAAATGCGATCTAATTCCAGACCTTTTTTTCAATGTTGATACTATTTATTTATGAACATGAACACATGAACTATTTATTTTCATTACCAGCTTCCATTTTCTTTTATAAGGGAAATCCATCATCAACACAACTTTTTATACAAAGTGTTCTCAGAAAAATAAAAAGAGCACAAATAAAACACATAAGAATAATATTAAACACACATAAAAATAAAGTAAAATAAAGAAAAAATTTAACAAAAACAACTCCAAGATCAGAGTTTGTTTTAAAAGAAATTAAAAACAGCTAGTGTGAAAGTGTGCAAGGGGCAGTGCATTTCAGACCTTTGGTGCTGCCACCAAAAGAGCCCTGCTGCTTTTGAGCTTACGGCTATTCCTGGGTACCTACAAAGGAGCAAAAAGCAGTTCAGCTGACATAAGGGGACAGGATGAGTTGTACGGATGAAGAAGTTCATACATGTTTACTGGGTCAACACCAATGAAACAAATAAAAGCAGTTTAAAATGAATCCTTCAATGCACAGGCAACCGATGATAAAACTGGAGTGATGTGCTCATACTTGTGTGTGCTTGTTAAAAAAACATGAAGCTTTGGACTAGCTGCAGCCATAAGACTCTCTACAAAATGAAATGCATTACTGTAATCCAGCCTTGTGATTAATACCAGAGATTTGATCGTTCTCAGTTTGACAAAAGGAATTTACGTTCTATCAGTACATCATACAAAAACATGTACCTCCTCAGTTGGAGCAGGTTTGTGGGCAATTCTTTCCTTCTCTGAATTTCCAGACAACTTGTATTTAATCACATCCATGTGGAGGGCACTTCTCAAGGGTCTGATTAACTTGAATTTTATAAATGTGAGTAAATAATTACATTTTAATGTCTCGGAAAGTTATTTAGATATAAACACATAATCTAATACAGGGGTTTCAAACTCAATTGTTGGAGGGCCACAGCCCTGCTTATTTTTGCTCCAATCTTAACTGAACACACCTGAGTCCACTTATTAAGCTCTTCTGGGTTTGTTTGAAGCTACTGGTGTGTCTCCTGAAACAGGGTTGGAACAAAAACCTGCAGGGGCTGTGGCCCTCCAGTAATTGAGTTTGAGACCACTGGTATAATAAACGCAATTGATTTATAGATGTAATCAGTGTTATCATGCGTAGCTAGACCTTCAGGGTCTGGGGGTTCTGGCTGCTTTTTTGATCAAGACCCATGAGGCTGTTTGACTGACATGACTAAAAAACAATCCTATGTTGTTTCACAAAGTGTCACGTTTCAGGGCATGGAAATGTTAACATGACAACTGACATACTTGCCAGTACTTTTCAAGTACTTAGTCAAAAGATGAGAGATGTTAGACCAAAACAACAATGGCGCATATGTCCCCCTCCCCATCTTTACACTCAAAAATGTATCATTGGATGAACGTAATAAAATTATGACACACAATTCCACACAATTTAAGCATATTTTCCAACCTTATTTTGAGTAGATTAAATGACATTAAAAAATTATTTTATCCAAAAAGATCATATCATTTTCAATTAAATTACACTATGCAATTAATGTGTACACAATTTAATCTAGTTGAATTACTTTAATACAACTATGGCACAATTACTCAAAGCTTAATTTTTATTTCAATGTATTTTAGGCAAATTGAGCCAATAAGATCAAATTATTTTCATTTGAATTATCTTCACCAATTAACTTATACACAATTTACGTATTGTTGATTTTTTTGTTGGATTATAATTATAACACACTATTTCCACAAAATTGAATTATACCATCATAACAGATTTGAAACCACAGAGTAAAATTCATTCATTCATCTTCATGTCGGCTTTCTTCCCTTTCAGGGTCGCCACAGCGGAATGAACCACCAACTCTCTGGCATATGTTTTTACGCAGCAGATGCCCTTCCAGCTGCAACCCATCGCTGGGAAACATTCACACACACACAACATTCACACACATTCACTCTTTAACACTATGGGCAATTGTTCTTACTTAATTCACTTATACTGCATGTCTTTGGACTTGTGGGGAAACCGGAGCACCCGGTGAAAACCCATGCGATTACGGGGAGAAAATGCAAACTCCACACAGAAATGCCACCTGCTTCAGCCGAGCCTAGAACCAGCGACCTTCTTGCTGTGAGACGACCGTGCTACCGTTGAGTAAAATTCAAATTGAGCCAAAATATTTTCACAGACCAGCAGTTTAATCTACAAATAAACCCAATAAAAGTAAAACTGACCTCGAACACTTTAGAACAAATAACTTACAAACACTAGTTGAGAGCAGAGCAAATGACAAGGTGGCAGGGAGTGACATTCAATGAAGCAGACCAACTGACTAAACTGTGAGGAATGTGAAGCAAAACTATAAAAGGATAATGAGAGGAAAACCGGTGAAGCAACTTAATACTAATGAGCAGTCTAACACAAGGTAGGTGGTAATAATCCTGTGCTCTAGACAAACACAAACTAAAAGTAGACATTGCAAAATGATAAGACAAATGGAAATACTAAAGGTCATCCAAAACTACACAAAACAGTGGAATAAATGTTACAGGCCCTGACACTATGGCAAAGACAGAACTGGAGAGCAGAGAGGAACAGAATGTGAGAAGCCAATTTTAAAGAGAGAGAGGCAGCTGCCACTCGTTCCCCTGGTGAGCCTCCGACCCCATCTCAATTGACCCTCTATTCTGACCATGTGCAATTCAAGTAATTGGCTAAATTGGTTGTTATTAGTTGTTTTAACATAAAATAATTATGTATTTGTAAGTACCCTTTGATTTAGTTCAGACTGATTCAAAATAGCAATGTAGATAAAATAAGCTGATTAATGTAATTTGTTGCAAAATATTGCATTTGATTTAATCAAACAACACCCAGATCTCTTTTTGAGTGTAAACATGACATTTGAGGTGGAGACTAGATATTTGATGTTTTCTATCATATGCCTCTACGTTGATTCTGAGAGAAGTAAATCGACAGATGCTACTATTATAAATGCGGATAAATTTAACCAATCAAACCTCGACTTCAGGATTTTTTTTACCCAAACTCATGAGACATTTAGTTAGCTTTACATCTGAGGCTGAGACTATCAAAAAGTGACCCTGAGAAGTTGAAATGCAAAAATCTGATATAAGCTCCATAAGCATGGTGTAGGCTTTCTTATTGCAAACCATCTGCAGCATCTTTTGATCATGATTTATGTTCAACCTTTTGTTTTCATATTCATAGCAATCAAAGGCATATAGCCAACAATTCATCATTAAACAACATTTTTTGTTTAATTATTCTACATATAAACTAAAAGAAATGATATATGTATAGCTTGGCTATATGTATGCTTGGCTGTGTTATGAAAGCCTAATGGTTGAAGGCGTTACAAGAATTTATTTTCCAACTCACATATTCTAACTATAGTAATGCCATTAGTTCCTCCTCATAAGTGTTCATTGGAGATGTAGACTGATAAGAAGAGGTGGTGAGGGTGCTTCTGCTTGTTGTTGGCATGTGCAAAGTGTGAGAACTCTGGAAGCCCTCTGCTATCACACTCATTATGACAATATTCCCACTTCCTCTTGCAGTTGTCAGGGCTGCTTGTTTAGAGAGACTGTGTCACTTCCAGCCCTGGGGTCACAGCCGCTGTCACTATCAATATCAGCAGCTTTTTAATTTTCTGCAGGTAGCACACTCTCATAAATGCAAATTTGTGAGTTTTTGGGGAACAACTTTAATAAACTTTCTTCATTATTAGTTATTACACTAAACTAATACATTTTACTTGGAGCTAATAAGAAGTAAAAATAAACTGGAAAGACCTTTTGCTAGCGAAAATCTAGACACTCTCAACTCAAACTAAGGGTGGCATTAAAATAATATGCTAATTTGTTGTAGTTGCTTTAGTACAAAATTAGCAATGCTTGATGAAGTCTCTGAGCGGAGTTCTGAATACATTGGCCTGCACCAATGGCCTGCCATGGTGGATTCAGGTTCATTAAAAATGTATTTAGTTATTTGGACCTTTGAAATGTATCTCTATTTAATTCAACATCTTCATCAAAATTAGATTTTTTTTATAACATTTTATTTCATGTAAAGTACTTGATTTTTGAGTTGTGGACCAAAAATAAAATTTTTGATCAACAAAATCTTATAGAAAGCAAATAAAAAGATTTTGAATTGGCATGTGATTTTCTACAACTCATTTATTATCTGAAAACAAATAAATTATTTAAGAAACAAATAACAAGACCAGGGAAGGTAGGGCAAACAAAGCAAAACCCACAAGGGGGAAAACAATGAGTAATATACAAACTGAAAACTAGGCTAAACAGAAAGACAAAATAACAGCACAAGCGCAAACACAAACAGGAGCAATGCACCGGGAGCAACGCACCGATAAGGAGTAATGAACCACAATGAAAAAAAAAAACTGAGAGAAGCTTATAAAGGGAATCCAATCAAATATAATGAGGGAAACTACAGGTGTACTAACTGAAAGCTCTAACTAGAAAACGAGAAGGGCAGGGAAAGGTAGGAAAAACAAATTTTGCAAAATAAACAAAACAAATTAAAGATGGCCTCCGTCAGTCACATGACCTGAGCCATGTGGCTGGAATAGGGAAAGGAAAACTAAATAAAAGAGTGATAATTGAAAACAAGGTAAAACCAAAACTGATAAAAGGACTGTCAGTGATCTGACCCCTGGCGACAAAGATCTACAAACCAGATACTTGGCAGATCCTGACATAAAATTATTGCCTCTTTGATCCAGACAAGTAAATGAAAAATCAATACAAACAAATTCTTGCTTGTGTTACAACTGGTATCAGATGCTTTCAATGTCACTCTCATTATTTCCAAAATGCAATGCTATTGCCTATCCAATACCTAACCACTTAAATCTATCTCACAGAAATAAATTATTTAAAGTGTTTGGAGTGGCGATATGCAGTTAAGGACAAGATCGGCAAATGTTAGTGCTCTCTGAATGCTCTTATGTGGGTTTTAATAAGATTTCACATTTAGTGTGCAGCAATATGGGTTTTCCTATTTATTACAGGACATTCTTTCTCAATTTACGTTGCTGTTAAAAGATGAACAGGCCTTAGGTACAACATTCTTGATCACATGAAGGGATACACTCACAACAAAGGAAAGACTTTTTTGTACTGATTTGGTAGCCATTGTCATGTGTTCTGACAATTAAGAATACAGAATGTCCCATACATCAATAATTGCTTTAAAAACCATTGTTTTTATTTGTGGTAATAAAGATTTATTAGAGCCCATACAACCTTATATCTATGAGCTGATTAGTTTATGCCTCATCTCAAGGTTCAAATGGTGAATGGAAATCAAACTGTAAAATGTCTTGACTTGGTCTCATTCTACTGAGGCACACTAAACACTGTATGCCAGTAGTGCGTGTGTGAGTGTGTGCGTGTACCTGGTCAGTGTTGGGTCTCTTTTATATGATGTGACAGGAAAAAGATGACCAATATGTGAGGCCACTCTCTCTATCTTGAAAAACATCCCTCAGGTACACTGACTGTCTGTTGGGGTTATTGTAAGTTTTGAGGCTTTATTGCACTAGATAGCTGACGATTGACCAACAATTGTGGAGTTATAAAAAAAGTATTAGATATATATTGCTACTCTTATCTTCTTGTACACCCTCTTGGTTATGAAAGGAAGTTTCAAAATCTCTAAAACTTTCTGCTGACATTGAAAGGAATTGTTTGTTGGTAGTTTATTTACTAAGCACTGTCTCATTTTGCTTAAATTACATCACATGTGGCCATCTGGCATAGCTGTTGAGTTTGACAAAAACATAGACTTAAACACATTCATAGTTGGCGGTATTTGTAAAAATGCACCAAATGGTCATTAAGAGTTTCCCCCGGTGCATTTGTTCCATAGTGCTTATGGAAGCATGAGAGCAAAAGCTTGTATGGCGATAGCAAATGTTCTGGGTAATTCTAGCTTTGTTGGAATTCTTTAAAGCCCATATGTCTCAAGCAATGCAGTCAACTGGCATGGAAATCCAGTTAAAGCTAGACTAGTCAAGTGCTATTCACAGACCACACAAAAACACAAGCAAAGCTACTCAGCCTACATTGTTGTTGCCACATAAATTATGGTGACTGCCAACAATGACTCTCAAAAACATGCAAATCCTGTTGGTCTGTATAAAGACATCTATATAAGCTTTTTTTCTCATTCATAATGACATTTGGGGATATTATGTTGGAATCCTGTTATAACACATCAATAGCAAGGAACAACAAGCAGGGGAGTCCTTCAAGACAATGGGAACAAAAGCTTCAAATGTCTGTGAAGAATGAGTGCATGCTCTTATCCAAGCGTATTTGAGAAAAAGACTCACTGATGAAAGACCGACCCACACTCTGAATAGGTAACATAGCAATTAGCAGGATCGCTAAAACAAGCTGTGTCTTCTGAAAAAAAATGTGTTGCAATTATATTCAATGACTAGGCTTCAATTCACTATCCCATTCTCTATAGTCATCCTAATATAAGCTGGGAATGTATCTTGAAACAAAACAACTTTTCAAGACAAGTATAATGCCACCAGTCACCATTGTAGAAAATGTGCTGGTGGCAAATTAAAGTTGAGATATGTTTCCATCATGATGCAGTTTTGTGTTGCCCAGCTGTCTCCCTTCACTACCCCAGTGTGACCCGCTGGTCCTCGATTGTGGACAATACACTCACGCTGTAATTAGCTCTGCCAGTCAAGTGTCTCAAATTGGATTAGCTACAGTTCTTTTGGGGTTTCTTCACATCAGAGGAATCCTCCAAGTAAAGCTCCAGATTGAGAATGTCGAGATGGGCCATGTGAGACCTACAAACTAAACAACGTTCCAGGAGGGGTTTTAACTCTTGTGCTGCCCCCCCACACATGGCAAACTTACATTTTCTGTGGATAGTATCATAATGAGATTAACACATCTGTCCATACCTTATATATGTGATAATGATGCGGCACTTGAAAAGACAGCCATTAGTGGTGAGAAATAGTAATGTTTTTTTTTATTTTCTGTTCAAAACTGAAATTATGTTGTTACGTTTTACTCAATTTGTTTAATTGTCTACTATGGTGGCCAAGAGGTGCAATAAACATTTACATATGGTGAAACACTTTTCCAATATCCAATCTCACAGAGTTGTTGGTTCACATTGGTACCTACCTTTTCTGGTTTCTGGAAATGTATTTGTGTTTCGGAATTTGTACGTTTTTTTATTCATTTTTTTTTTAATTCTTTACACAAGTTGTTGGTATTTTGCCTTCATTATCGCATACAAATTGTCACACCCAGCACCTGCACCGACACCCCTCATGATCCATCTGCACCTATCCAATCCCGAGAACCATCACCTGAGTACTAATCACCCGCACCTGTGTCCTTCAATCACACCACCACTATATATACTCACCCAGTTCACTCCGTCCTTGTCCCGGATCAAGGTTACTTGAGACTCACCTGAACCTTCACCTGTATAGTCGGTCTGAGCCTGCCTGTCCATTCCTGGAAGAAAGAGAGAGAGCATCATAAGGAAAGTGATTGAACTGTTTTCTGAACTCTTGTGTCTGAACTGACCCGTGCTTACGGACTCGCCTGTCTGCGGAATATTATTGAACTGTGTTTGAGAACCACCTGTAAATAAACCTCACGTACCTGCATCTCCCTCGTCTTCTCCCTTTGTGTGAGCATAACAGGATCCGGGACCTTTTTACTAAAACGGATTTCGGCTATCATGGAAGCTGCGGACAAACCGGATGTTCTCGCTGAGTTGGTCCAGCTCCTTCGCCATTCACTCAACCCCGCTCCACAACCACCAATGCCTCCAATGCCATCTGCCGGCCACTCAGCTGTCGCACGCCCCACATCGTACGCCGGTGAGCCGGGAGGTTGTAGTGGCTTTCTATTACAGTGTTCACTTTATATTGAAGCAAACCCTTCTATGTTCCAGAATGACGTGACAAAAGTGGCTTTTATAATCTCCCTATTGACTGGTCGAGCTTTGCAGTGGGCTGAAGCCATCTGGAATGAAAGTCACCCAGCCATAAAATCCATCCCGTCTTTTGTCACGGTATTTAAGGAGGTGTTTGGGGTTTCTCATTCCTCCCTATCGGCCCATGAGGAACTCTTGGGTCTTCGACAGTCCAACCTATCCACCCATGAGTATACTTTACAGTTCCGTTCTCTAGCCTTACGGAGTGGGTGGAATGAGATCGCTCTTCTGGCTGCATATCGTCGGGGGTTAAGGAGTCCCATTCGCCAGCAGCTAGCCATCTACGAAGATTCAGTGAGCTTGGAAACGTTCATCAAAAAGGCTCTGAGCGTCTCTCAAAATTTATCTGCCTGTCAGTCTCCCTTCACAACACCCGATCCTTCCACCATCACTTCTCTCACCTCAGATTTCCCCGCACCAATGCTCACGGACAACTACCATTTATCACCCTCAGAACGGAGCCGCCGGATGCAGGCAGGGTTATGCTTGTACTGTGGGGCTTTCGATCACCGCATCTCTGACTGCCTCGTTCGTCCCCCTAGTCAAGCGGTGAGTACACTTCAACTTACTCCCGATGTCTCAGATATTCCGCACATCCATGAACAATTAATTCACAAGGATCGTATTCTCCCCATACATGTACTCATCGATTCTGGAGCGGCTGGTAACGTCATCTCCTCCCGGTATGTTCAATCCTTTCGGATACCTCATGTCCCCTCTGAGACGAAGTACCATATCACCACTATCCAAGGAACTCCGCTTGGCGAGGGGAAGGTAAATCGGCGAACCACCACTCTCCAGCTTCGTTTCCCGGACAGACAGTCAGAGCGGCTACAACTCTTGGTGCTACCACACACGACGGTCGACGTGGTACTGGGAAGGCCCTGGCTCATGTATCACAATCCTATCCTTAACTGGGAAACGGGACAGGTGGAGAAGTGGAATCCGATATGCCATACCACTTGTCTCACCACCAAATCCTCCAAACCTTCCACAGCCCTACCACTACAATCCACCTCCGTCGAAAGTCCCAACACTACCAGTTCGATCACTATCCACAACGAGTATCACCCATTCCAAGACGTCTTCAGCAAGTCACAAGCCACCCGTCTCCCTCCTCACCGGCCCTGGGATTGTAGTATCGATCTGCTGCCAGGTGCGCGACTTCCTCACGGTAAAGTCTATCCGCTGTCCATCCCTGAAAAGAAAGCCATGGAGACCTACATTCAAGAGGCCCTCGATCAGGGATTCATCCGTCCTTCTACCTCACCAGCCGCATCAAGCTTCTTCTTCGTGGCAAAGAAAGATGGGGGTCTCCGACCATGTATTGACGACCGAGTGCTAAATGAAGCCACGGTAAAGTTTGCTTATCCTCTTCCACTGGTACCGGCGGCCCTAGAATAACTCCGCGAGGCCCGGATATTCTCCAAACTCGATCTACGCAGCGCTTACAATCTCATCCGTATCCGGGAAGGAGATGAGTGGAAGACCGCTTTCATCACCCCTGCCGGTCACTATGAATATCAGGTCATGCCGATTGGCCTTTCCAACAGTCCATCAGTGTTTCAACACTTCATGAATGAAATCTTCCGGCCCTACCTTCACAAGTTTGTTATCATCTACATAGACGACATCCTCATTTACTCCAGAAATCTGTCCGCACATCACCATCATGTCAAACTGGTCTTACAACGCCTCCGTGAACACCATCTCTACCTCAAATTAGAAAAATGTGAATTTCACCAGTCCACCATCTCCTTCCTGGGTTACGTGATATCCGCAGAAGGAGTGAGCATGGAATCCACCAAGGTCCGGGCAGTCGCGGAGTGGCCCCAACCGCAGACAATCAAAGAACTTCAACGGTTTCTGGGGTGTGCGAACTTTTACCGCCGGTTTATCAAAAATTATAGTCATATCTCTGCTCACTTAACATCTCTACTAAAGGGCGCCAAAAAGATTTTAACCTGGAACTCCTTCGCCGAAGAGGCCTTCGATACCCTCCATCAAGCCTTCACCTCCGCTCCCGTCCTACGACACCCTGACCCAGATAAGCTCTTCCTTGTAGAGGTGGATGCTGCTAACCAGGGAGTAGGAGCAGTGCTGTCCCAGTGGTCAGGTGAATCCCCATCTCTACATCCATGTGCTTTCTTCTCGAAGAAACTATCTCCGGCGGAGCAGAACTACGGGATTGGGGACAGAGAACTTCTAGCCATCAAACTGGCCCTCGAGGAGTGGCGGCATTGGCTCGAAGGGTCCAAATATCCCTTCCAGGTAATAACTGACCATAAAAACCTGCAATATCTCCGTACAGCCAAAAGACTCAATGCCCAACAAGCTCGCTGGTCTCGTTTTTGCCCGATTTCAGTTTCAGATCACCTACCAACCTGGGCATAAGAACCTCAAAGCCGATGCTCTGTCCCGTCTTCACTCCATCGAACCAGACAACTACGAACCTGAAACCATTCTGCCATCCACCATGTTTGTAGCACCCATACTCTGGCAAGTGGAGCAGGAGATTCAAAATGCCACCCTCGCGGAGCTCGCTCCGCCGGAGGCCCCAGCCGAGAATACCTTCGTCCCCACTTGTCTCCGTATCTCTCTGATGGATCAAGTCCACACCTCCCTGGGCTCTGGACATCCTGGCAGCAGTCGAACCCTCTCACTCCTGCGACAATGGGACTGGTGGCCTGGGATGGCCCCGGAGGTAGCGAGGTATGTGCGAGGATGCTCGGTCTGCGCTGTGAGTAACACTCCCCGCCGGCTGCCCGAGGGGAAGCTGCATCCGTTACCCATACCCCGCCGACCCTGGACCCACATAGGCATAGACTTTGCTACGGACCTGCCTCCCTTTGATGGTTACACCACCATCCTGGTGGTAGTTGATCGCTTTTCAAAAATGTGCCAACTAATCCCCTTGAAACATCTTCCCACAGCTCTCAAGACGGCTCAAGCACTCTTCCACTTTGTGTTCCGGGATTTCGGACTACCAGAGGATATCGTCTCCGATCGAGGACCTCAGTTCACGTCCAGGGTTTGGCGGGCGTTTTTTCGGCTCCTGGGGGTAACCATCAGTCTCTCCTCAGGCTATCACCCCCAGTCGAACGGCCAGACCGAGCGGAAGATTCAGGAGATCTTCTGCTACCTCCGCACTTACTGTGCTCGCCATCAGGACACCTGGAACCAGTATTTGCCGTGGGCTGAGTATGCTCAAAATTCCTTACATCAGAACTCTACCAAAGTGACCCCCTTTCAGTGTGTTCTAGGTTACCAACCTCCATTGTTCCCCTGGTCTGGAGAAGTCTCGGAAGTGCCTGCGGTAAATCACTGGTTCTAGGAGAGTGAGAGGGTGTGGGGCTCAGCTCACATCCATCTGCAGAGGGCAGTGAGTAGATTCACCCAGGCAGCTAACACTCGTCGAGCCAATAACCTGGACTACCAACCTGGAGATCGTGTGTGGCTCTCAACGCGGGATATTCGTCTCCGCCTGTCCTGCAACAAGCTGAGTCCCCGCTACATAGGGCCGTTCACGGTGCACTCCCAGATCAATCCTGTCACTTACCGTCTCAACTTACCGGCCGAATATCGAATTTCACTTACCTTTCACGTCTCCTTGCTCAAACGATTCACTGATCCCGTTGACCCTTCCTCCACAGATCCCGAACCGCCTCCTCCTCAACTCCAGCTCGAAATTCCAGGGACCCAAATCCACCAGGTCCACGAGGTAATGGACTCCCGACAACAGGGGGGTCGACTGCAGTATCTTGTAGACTGGGAGGGGTACGGTCCTGAGGAGCGGTCGTGGGTCGACAAGGACGACATTCTGGATCCAACCCTCCTCACAGACTTCCATCTTCAGCATCCTGACCGTCCCGCTCCCAGAGGCCGTGATCAGCCCCATCGTCGTTCTCAGGTGCCAGGAGTCACCCGTGGGGGAGGGGGTAGTGTCACACCCAGCACCTGCACCGACACCCCTCATGATCCATCTGCACCTATCCAATCCCGAGAACCATCACCTGAGTACTAATCACCCGCACCTGTGTCCTTCAATCACACCACCACTATATATACTCACCCAGTTCACTCCGTCCTTGTCCCGGATCAAGGTTACTTGAGACTCACCACTCCTGAACCTTCACCTGTATAGTCTGTCTGAGCCTGCCTGTCCATTCCTGGAAGAAAGAGAGAGAGGGCATCATAAGGGAAAATATTTAACTGTTTTCTGAACTCTTGTGTCTGAACTGACCAGTGCTTACGGAGTCGCCTGTCTGCGGAATACTATTGAACTGTGTTTGAAAACCACCTGTAAATAAACCTCACGGACCTGCATCTCCCTCGTCTTCTCCCTTTGTGTGAGCATAACACAAATATAATGCTTGAAGAAGCATTTACCCTGACGTTCTAATAAAGAATGGGAGCCTCACTCTCTAGTTGTTTCAAAATATGTTTGATTTCAAATAAAAGCTGTTAAATTACAATGCAGCCAAACAGATACTCGAGTACACACAGCATGTGTTAGACTTCTCTGCACGTCGTCAGCATCTTCACTGTGCAAAATTAATAAAGATATTCTTATTAATAATCACACACGACTGCTGAGCTGCCGTGAGTCTGTTGTGTGAGGAACTGTGAGCAGTCAGTGAAGGCTCTGATCTGTCAAACAGCCATGAAAAGCATGACCCCCCTCCAGTTTGCCAGAACACATGCCCACCCCCGTGGTGGTATTTACATGGTAATTAACCCATCCTTATTGGAGTCTAGGTCTCTCGTGCCACTAACCGACCATGACCTTTCTGACTGACCAGACAAGCATTAAACATCCTGAAATTGCAACACATCAGGAGCTGGAAACTCAAATGCTGAACCACCATAGTGTGCCACTGAGTAAAGCCATCCAAGAAAATGTAATCGCATAACAGAGGGAGGGTGACAGACGGAGAAAGAAGTTAGTTAGTACATCTCTATCCCTCATCAAGGTTTCTCTTTAGTATGCTCCGTTTCCTTTTCTGTGTTAAGTGTATATATGAAATATTTGTCATGGAAAGCAGGTCTGTAAAGTTCAACAATTTGATGGGGACATCGTTAGAAATAACATCTAACTATAATTGATGCATTTCAAAAAGAGTCACACTTTTCTTTGTCATATTTTTCTTTAGATAATGAAGGCTGGTTATGTGAGAGAGCTGAGAACTTCAACAAAAGAAAAAAAACCTGCTGACATTTGCTCCTAATTTGGAAAAATCTTAAGGCTCCAGTGATGCAATACCAACTTTATGCGGGTGTTTGTATATGAATTAAGTGTATACGTAATAAAGTGGAATAAAAACAACATCAAACTCAGATATTCTTTTACTTGTTGGAAAAACATTATTAGTTATTTAAAAATCTATCTTTTGTAGGCTTTGGCAATTAAATGACTTAATATGTTTTATTTAGTGTATTAATAATGGGTTTAATTCCCAAGAGAGACAACCACACCTGACCCTGTCCATCACAATCTTTTTGCCAAATGTTCCTAAAATAAGATAATTTTGTTTCAGCTAGAGCAAACAGAGAAAGATAAAAATTGCTAATCAAACAGTGTGACTTGAATCTATAAAATGCTGACCAAGAAATATTATGTAATGTGCTGATAAGATGCATCTGATGGCCATAAGATGCCCACTGCAGACTGGTCCAGTTATGTATCAAATGCTGTTCCAACTCTGAATGCTCAGAAAATTAATAAAAAATTTATGTATGTATATATGCATATATATATATTTTTTTCTTTTACATTAAGTTGGTATTTTCAAATGAAAGCATTTGAATTTGTTGCTTTTTTTCTGGAAATTGTTTTACAGTTTCTAGGAAGTCACAGTTGACTTTATTTCATCCATGACTATGCAGTGGGACTTAAAGACTTTCATCTTTGCATAAGATAAACGTGCCACTCAGAGAAGTTGATAGCACATTTTCCTGAAGTCCTTGACTGTTGTGAGCCAAGCTAACAAGATTACTTTCTGTGGATTTTCAGCTTTTTCTCTTCATCATGGTGGAGGTTCGTTGTGCGTTTGATCACCTAACATGCGATTATGTTTTCCCACCATGGATTAGCTTCCTCACAGGGGCCTTGTACACTAGGTGTATCTCTGACTCATAAGAAGCTTATCTGTGAATGTTTGCAGGGTAATAGCCTTAGTCTTCTGTGTCATTTGAGCTCAACAAATCTGATTTCTTCCCAAAAGTTAGACTTACTCGCAGTGATTTGTAAAACAGGAACAAACCCACAGTTTACTTTTGTATTTGCAACTTAGGTTAACTCTACTACAGACAATTTAAGGGTGCTGTGAAATATGAAACTGTGTGTGTGAGCCTGGGCCTGTGTGAAGGAAAAGATTGGTCTTTGGTGCTAAACGGTTCAGAATTCATTGAAAAGTCATGACCCATTCTTGGTGATATTGCTGATATGCAGGATAATAGAGTCCTGCATTTTGCTGGAGAGGTGATATTTCCCTGATATGTAATTTTGGAGTATATAGCGTAATGATGTGAGCAAACATCTCCCTTGCTCTCCCCACAGTCACCCTGCTCTCTGCTGGCTCAGCAGAAATAACAATAGGCTGATTTAAAAGCACAGTCCATGAATTCATAAACAGGCCAGCAAATGCACAATATTCAAACTTCCCATTGCCAGGTAGACCTTTTGATCTCCACATTCTGTATTCGGTGAATCATTTTAGGCTAATATATTATAATGGTGACCAGTGTCTGGCCTACATCCAGATGCAAACAAACAAGCTCATTCAAGAATTCAGTTATACAAATCTAATTCTTTCCTGCCTAGACTTGAGGAAATCTTAAATGAAAAATTGGCTGCCCTTTCAATTTGAATTTAAATGTAATCTATCTATTAATCCTACCTTAGAGTTAGAGTTTCCTGTTCTTGTTTTTTTTTCATTATCTTTTTGCATTGGTATGACTTGTTTTATAACGTGTCTGACTTTCTTTTTTTTATTTAACATTGCATGTGCCACTATAGCCAACATAGTTGTTGGTAGCACTTTATAATTACTAAACTCTACTAATCATTTGTTAAACATTAGCAAATAGTTAATAAAATGTTTTTATAAAGCAAAGTTTTTTATGTTTTTACACATTCGTAAGCAGTTTATAAATACTTAAAAAAACTTTAAAAGCTTTATTCCTGGTAAATAGCATCTATAACTTTAATTTTATATGCTTATGCTTAATATGCTTAGTAATATAAATTTTATGCTTTATTGAGGATCATTTAATCATTTATAAATTCAACTTTTCACTATTTAAAAATCAGTTAGTTATTAGTTGTAAGAGATCCATGAGATCATTTAGCACATGTTATTAAATGATTATTAAACTACTTGAAAGCACATTCATGCATTGTATTTTTTTTTATTATATAGTAACTGTAATAAAAAAATTGTAACTCTTGATTAATCAGATGTTTTTTTAATTATTGAAAAGTTTTTTAATAAATTAGTAATTGATCCTCAATAAAGCATGAAATGATTAAGCACATTATATAGATGCTTCTAAACCAAGAATAAAACACATAGGTTTATATATTTTTTGCTTACAAATGTGTAAAAACAATGCTTTAAAAAATATGTATTAGCTATTTGCTTCTGCTTAATAAATGAATAGTAGTGTGTAAGTATTGAAGTGCTTTTCAGTTGTTTTTACCAAAACAATTGTCTGTAATTTATTAATAACTACCTCCTATTTTTAAAAGACACTTTTATTTTTTATAATAAATTGTATTGTATTTTTGTACTTTATTTTATTTACTTTGTCTTTTCTCATATCTTATACCTATTTTATTTTTTATGTCTATACTTTATATTTCATTTCTCTGTATCTATTTTTATTATGTTCTACACTCTTAGTTTAATTTAATTGGTAACTCAGTGTTTACAGGTTGGAAAGTCGTTCAATACATTTCACTGAATTTTGTACTCTGTATGTGTATGCATGTGACAAATAAAATCTGAATCTGAAAAATAATAGTGATGCCCTAAAACTGCTACATGAGCACTTTGAGATGACATTATTAATTAAGTGTTAATTTATTTTGAGAATCTCTCTTGAATTGTTCTTTTAACCTTTTTAACTGCATCTCTAATCACACGCCAGCATCAGCTTAAAAATGGCACGAATCCAGAAAACTAACAGACTCTGGAACTCTGCATGCCACTGTCAGATCGGCTTTGATCTTGGAAATGTTAGCTCATGGCACTGCATGAAATTTGCAGGTCTCCTAAGCTTGGCTCCATGCTGAGTAATGACTGAGCATCATCTATCAGTCTTTCACCATCTCTTTCTGCTCATCTGTACATCTCTTTCTCGGTTTTTCTGTAGCGTTCTGTCTCTTTTTCCCTTTCTTTGAAGGGAATTTTTTTTACATAAACATTTTTGAAAAATAACTGCTCAAAATTTTTTAGTATTAGAAGTATTAGATCAATTATCGCAAAACCATTTGTCTATCTGAATTGTAGGGTATGTCATTGGGTATCAGAAAACTCAAGCTTACAAATTGTTCTTAATGCTTACATCGACAAACTTTTTCACATTACACTTGTTGGCTTTTCAGAGCCCCTTGGCAATCTGAGCCCATGTCATGTATGCATGCATTTACATTTCAGTGTATAAAACCAATACTTGTTTTGCCTGGTAATCACACTAATTATTATCATTAAAATAATTGTTATTCATTCATGAATATGATTAATAATTAACTTTTTAGATCATTTACTCACCCTCAAGTTCTTCAAATCTATAAGAAATGTGTTTTTTTGTTCTTAACAACTCTAGCTCGAAAATCTCTAATGACATGAAAGAGTTTGTGTGTGTTAGCAGGTTTTACATTTGGGTTCAAATTTGTTCTGATTTGAATAATTGTAATTGTTTGATCCTTTGTTGGGGAATGTAGATACAGCCTGAGGAGCTATTTCCATCTGTGTATTTCTTTGTGTTTGGATAATGTGATGGCAAAACTGTGAATAATTGGACTGATTTGTATTCTATTTTCTAGACTCTGATAAAGGCCTCGCAGGAATTCCATAAATTGATTAATTCAGATGAGGCAAAAAATGTTTTACCAGCTGCTGCTGAGAATCGCTCTCAAATGCTTCAAAAGGCATTATTATAGGTCACAACAGAGGGGCCTCTGAGAGAGAGAGAAAAGCAAGAGAGAGGGGGAGAATTTGTGTTGTCAAGTTAAAAGAGAGTTTTTAAGAGAGAAACAAACAAAGATCAGGACAGGAGAATGTGCAAGTGAAATTCCTAACCAGCGTAATATTACTACTACCACAACAACTACAACCACTATTACTAATAATTTAATGTATATTTTTGACACCATGGTACCCGAAAGACACAGTCACAAGTGAATGACAAAATGCTATTGAAGGAAAAGCAGTGAATACGAGTTTAGCTAGTTTTTATTGGCAGAATAACTGAAAATGGAGAAACTGATGTGTGATAATTAGCATAATAATATTCCCAAAGATTCTCTCAAAGATATTGCTCTTAAAGATGTCCAGAACTCAAAGAAAGAAGTGAATGGATTGCTGCATTTTGGGACAGTTAGGAAGTTGTGGTCTGGTAGATTGACTTGTGATCAGAAGGTCGCCGGTTCAATCCCCCAGATCCACCGAGTTGAAGGTGGTGTGAGTGATTTAACAATCTTCAACAACCACAGCTGTGGTGGCCTTAAGCAAGGCACCAGTTGCCCACTGCTCTAGGTGTGTGTTCACTGTCTTCCCTCAAATCCTAAATATACACATGCTAACTTACAGGATTCAACAATCGTGTGGATTGCACACTACTACTTTATGGGATGCTACTAATGTTACACGCTAGTGTGCAAGGCTTGCGCATCAAAAAGTTGAGATCATGACCAGATCTTGTATTGGCATTTTTAAGAAGTACACCAAAAACAAAATAATTTATTAAACAAAATGCGTACATTAGAAATCATACAGTATAGAGTAAGCCTGCCTGATTTACCTGTAAATACACCACTGAGGATCTCTTTTTTCCAGTTTCTGGTTCATTCTATGGACTCAAATTTCATGTCAGACTCAGGTTCAAACATATAAGGTGCTGTTACATCCCGTATAGCTGTTGTCTGTGGATTGTAATGTTTTAAAACAATAACACATGTTTATACCGTCACTTGTGTCTGTTTTTGCTCAAACAGAACTGACGTGAGAGCGTCGGTCAGTAGGGGTGTGCCAAAAGCTCGTCTGTGGGAGGGACCGGTGTAAACAGCACAATTCGCCTGGTCAAAAATACAAGGTGATTCAAAGACGTTTTTCACAAAAAATTTAAAATTCAGAAAGTTATTTACAATTTAGTGCTATTATAAAGGGCTCAAATATTGATTTTAAGTGCTATAACAATGGCATGATGTGGAACCTTTATGCATACATAGTCCACAGACTAAACATTGTAGATGGTTAATCTGTGTTTCTGTGGACTTTGTATGCAAAAAGGTTCCACATCATGCCATTGTAGAATATTGTAGACAATATTCTTATAATTTAATATGCTCAGTGTAATCTGTGTGAAACTATAGAAAATGTATCATTGTTGAAATGTCATAAAGATCCTGGTATGCTATGCTAACTTTAGTATATTAGTATTGATTTTCTCACCAATAAACCATGAGATCCATTGTAATTTCTGAGGGATGTTTTAGTAAAGTTGTTTTGCCAGGTATTCTTATAAAATAACAATGCTAACTTTTATTTGCTGAATTGAAATAGTTTAAGTTTGTATTTGTGAGTCTTGGAGGGTATAGCCAAAGTCTCAATTGGTTTAAAATTAGATCATATTTCCCCTGCTTAAAGCAAGGCAGGGTAAGGAAATGTTATATGTTCAGAACATTTTCATACACAATTGCAATCTACAGAAGATATAAATTTTAGGTAATACACAATGAGAACAAATGGATAAGACATTAAAAGACACATAGAGTAAAAGGAAAACAGAAGTTCATAAGTGCTATTCTGTTCAGACAGTAAATGCTTATTTGAATTTAAATGCTTATTTGGATTTAAATGTTTCTTAAGTTTTAGCTTCAATTAAAATATTTTTACCTAGCTCAGATTTAAAACAATAGTTACAGATTACTTCCCTTCCTAATATTTAAACACAGGAAACACCCCACTTAGCTCTTCACATGTGCCTTCATTAATTGAAAATGACAAACTTCTGACTAAAATGTAGAAAATGCGTGTTCTCTGGAATTCGGAACATCATGCTGGATTTGGGAATGTGGCAAAAAGAGTCAGGTTTTTAACACATAAAGGCTGAGATTTTTGTAACAAATGTGACCAATCTTGATGTCTACAAGTAGCTACTAATCTGGTTAGCTGTGATCATGTATAGTTGCTACTTGCATTTAAGCACATTTAACTTATTTTGCCACTGAATCTCACTTATGTGGCATGACCATTTGTGTCTGTGGCAATGGATTTACAATTTCTGATGTACCTTTCTTGACATTAATTAAGTGATCAAATTAACTTCACACACAAAAGAAAATAATACTGAACCATTAAATACATCCGTCAAAGCAACACAACAAAGCAACAACAGAGTCTTACGTTAGTCAGTGCAATGAAGTAGTCTCAAGATATTTTAGATAAAAGATTAAAATGTAAACGCTTCTTGGAATAAAGAAATGCATGCTTGCACAACAAAAACACAGCACTAGTGAAAGAGTGGTTACCAGGTCAGCAAAATATAACAGGACAAGGCAGTCAAGTGCTATATGTTAAAACCAATATTTTGAAACTTAGTTTAAAATGTAGTGAGTGAAGCTGTTCTAGGGCAGTGTTGATGTGAAACTGGCCAGATCAGTGATAACCCAAGTGGTAGCATGTTATGCCTGATGTAGACAGTGCTTACTTTTATTATAGAAGGTAGATTCCATTTTATTAATTGCTATAGTCTGATATAATCTCATTAGTACTTGTGGACATGAATAAAGTAATTAATGGCTGAAGTAATTAATACAGCATATCTTGAAGATCACTTAGTTTACCATTCAAGAAGAGAATTTATCAGTTCCAGTGGGCAAAATGGAGGTTAAAAACTTGACTGATTCACACTCAGCCACATGGAGAATGCATGTTATTTGACTTTAGTTAGGGATATGAACAAGTATGTGGAGAAACTCAAGTCAGAAGATTTTTCTAAAGTTCTGGCACTAACATAACTCATATTTTTTCTCTTTTGTCAGAGATTTAATGACATATACATATCTAGTACCATTCTGTAAAAATATGAGCAGGATTCAGAAACCAGTTAAAGAGTAGTTTTTAGTCCTATTCACTTCCTGTTGGCTGCTAGAGCTCAATAACCAAAGGAACAGGGAGCTCCCATCCATACTCTGTGCAGAGTAACTACTTTGCTTCCCAAGCCATCATGGCTTGTGCTCTGCTAAATCAATCCAGAGAAATAGATAGATCAGTGCATGGTATATGAGAAATGGTACGGTTCAATTTTGTGCAGTTATTTTCCCCTTCAGCTCATATGTCAGTCTTTGAGTTAGTGTGGAAGCTCACCTTGGATTAAAGAAATAACTTATAATATTTATAAAGTGACTGAGAGTTTCACAGCATATTACTCAATATACTGTAAACCTGAATGTTGTAACTAAGTAATAAATTTGATTTCTATTAACTTAAAACATTACAATAAGTGTATATTAATTCACTTTGTGGAGAAGTTAGAACTTTTTTTATATTAATGAGTCTATAAACTGTAATTTTGTATACTGAATTAGAAATAGGTAAATTAATAATGTATATTGGAATACATGTCTTCGTAATGGTTTATGACCTTGTTGTTAAAGTGTAGAGAATATAAGGCGAATATTAAAGAAATTGAAATTGTGTCTGTCACTTTTTTTAGAATAGCTGGTATCAAAATAAATAAGTCGGCTTGTCCGTATTTACAGTTAGGACCAATCAATTCTTTTAAGTACAATAAGCCCTAAAAATTATATTTTTGCAAAAATTGAAATGAAAGCCCTTGTTACTCTAAAAAAATGTAACTAGTTATGTTTTTGTAAGCTCAACATACCCGGGTTTACAGTGTGTATTGAAAGCAATACAAAAGTAAGCGTTAAAAGTCATATACAAGCTATTTTCCTTTTTGCACTCCAGGTAGAATGTGAGTTTCAGTTATGCTTTATTATTATTTGATTTGTTTTATGTTGAATTTCAAAGATTAATGTAACCTTAAATTTTTGAATCCATTTTACATTTTCAGGACAATTGTTTAGGACATTCTTCTTTAATATTGACAATTCTATATGTTTTCATTGTATATGACAGAAGGGTTCAGCCCTACAAAAGCACTGTAGTTATTTCCAATTACTTGAATCCACATTGCTGGATATTTTACAGTTTTATTTCAATCCTTATTTGATCTCTGTAATATTGTGTAGGTGAAATGGGGGTATAAAGTTTGCCTTGATAGAATGGCAGCACCATACAGCTGCTCTTGAGATCAAGGGACACAGAAGCAGACAGTCCAAACGTATTTATGACCAAAGCAATTTTATCACAAAGCTTTGGACTCATTCGCTCACTCATCTGCCCGACTAGAACAGAGCTTCTGTGTGGATTAGGAAAAATCCTCATTCCTGGACAAAACAGTGTACTAAAGCATGCGCTTCCAGACAAAACCTGCCACAAAAACACAATTGGACTTATGAAACAATATGTCTTCCAACCCACTCACAGCATAAAATGTCTTTACGGCAAACTGGACTTCATTACCCAGCAGAAAACGAAATATCTCTGAAAAAGAGTCTCTGGGAGAACATTGCCATAAACTCCCCAGAGGATTTGAGCATGGATATCATTTAAGATTCTCCCAAAGGGTTTCTACATGGACACCATTTGTGCTGCCCCACGAAATGTAATTACCTCCTTCAACACTCCTGTTTGTACCACATGGAAAGGAAGAAGAAGAAGGATGAAATGTCCCTATATAACAAGCCTGACTTTCCAAGTGAAGTATTGACTCACAGAGCATGGCTATTATGCTTCATAGACTGAAGATCAGGGAAATCTTCTATAGAAATGTTTAACAAGCAACAATGCCATTTTCAATTGAACAGTAATTGTTATGTTTTAAAAAAGTATTATTAATCTACATTCTTGGAATCATGCCTCAGTCTGACAATGAAGTTACAACTGGACAATGAAGCTGTTCAACTATTGACAAATATCATGTAATTTCGGGGAATGCAATTTCATGAAATTAGTTTCAGGATGAGCATCATATCATTGGCAACTGGTCATCTTACCAGTATATAAACAACCTAAGCCCTTCTTCCCATCTTGAGCTCACCCAGTACGCTTCGTATCACTCACCAAAATGTTTGCGATTAGGTGAACTCTTGAACCCTTAATGTTTAACCCTTAATGAGATGTTTTTCTGCTGCCTTTCTTATATTCATCTCATCATAGATTTTTTTTCTGCCTGCATAATTCTATATACCTAAATATGGACATAACAGGCTGTTTGTGACTTTTCAAACTTATGGGTCTCCAGTTTTTCCTTCTATACTTAAATACTCTTTTCCTAACCAAGCCTATTCTCCTTGACTTTGCTAGCAACAGTTTATTTGGAGCAATAATGTGGCTTTAATATACAAAAAAAATGTTAAATATAAAAGTGGTACCTAACAATGCATCACATTGCATGTTTTAGATAAACAATATGAAGGACTGGATTATCAAGATTGTCTACATGGCCCCTTAAAGCTTTTGTTCCTGCTGTTTTCAGCACTTAAATGCATGTTACCATGAAAAGATGCTTCATCTGACAGTTGGAGCGCTTTCTGCATCTCGTTTGAATCCACAGACACTCAGCCGCAGGAGAGGAGGGAAAGCCAGAAGAACGTGCCATGTCTTTAAAGCTTGAAGATTAATAAACCACCCACAGCTCATGTCAAATTGGAAATGGAATTTTGCATGTAATCACACAGAACCCTGGCTGCGTGTAGGCACTTGTGTGCGTGTGTGTATGCTGGTCCATGTTCAGTTAGAGCCCAAGTAAATAGAAGCCAATAAATGTGCGTCAGAGGCGTATTTTCACCTGCATATCCCCTACTTGATAAATATCACGTCGACCAAAAGAAAATTGCCTGCAAAGGACAAGGTGACTAATTTTCATGGGAAAAGTTATTAAGATTTTTTTATTATTATAATATTTTTTCTCCATCCTCTCTGCTATGAAGGACTTACAGGTTGTTTGAATGAAAATGAGACCTGTTCAATAATACATAAGGCCTCGACAGAAGACCATTACCAAAGAATATGTTTTATGAAAGGCAGGTAAAAACGGGATGGATTTCCATGCTGGCATACATCTTTGAGACAAGATAAATGGCATCGTGCTGGAGAAAGTGCCCACTGAGCTAATGCAGCGAGGCTGAAAAAGCTTTTTATGTTTAAAAAAAAAACACCCCACGCACTAACTGGAACTGATTCTGAAGTCGACTTTAATACCCTGCATTCTATTCATTATGATAATTGTCTAGGATTGTCTAGTCCTCTTCCGCCTTTGGTGTAACCATGCACATCTCTCCAAGCTAGCTTATAACTGATATTGCCATACATGCTCTGCATTGATTAATAGCCACAATGAGTGGGTTTCAAATCAACAATTTTCTTTTAGATTCTGGTATGTATGTGCATACTTTACTCTTTAGGCTAGCAAGGTGTTTAATGTCATCATGCGTCAGGCTTGAGAGGTATTTTAGTTTGTGGAGATTGAATTAGAAGCTTACTTTCTATTTGTCACGGTGGCTGTGCGCTGATTGTTCTGCTTGTTCTGCTTGTTCTCTCTATGTTCAATCCCAGCATGCATCAGCACAGCATGATTTAACCTACATGGATTTAGCCACAAAACAATGAATAACTTAAAATCTCAACAACAAAAACGAGAAAAACAAGGCTTTCAGCCTTTTTGTATCCATTTACTTTGAGCTTCTCACCTTTTCTTTCTTATTTTATTAATTTTTCTTTCAATGAAGGGAGAGGGTGTTTCAATAAACCGAGTTACAGTAATAAATAATGCATAAATACTTCATATTTAGATATACGGGTTGTGTATGCACATTCACAATGTTATTTTTTCTTTTATTTCATGAAACACATAGGTACACTGAACAGGCATACTGTCTCGACTAGAAATAGAACCAGGGATGACCAGCACTTTAAGGTGCCGCAGGAGACCTATACTTAGAACGGAGGAGATGACCCCACGGGAACATACAATATCTGATCACTGAATCTGGTGAATAATGTCAGATAATTTTTTGGGGGAGCTTATAAAATTTGGAGTGTGGCCTTTTATTGGCTGTAAGGTGGTTGTTTAAGTCTGCGATAGTGTGACAGTCACAGGAAACTGGTGATAGCTGAAATGGTTTAGATCAACTTACATTTACATTTATGCTTTTGGTAGATGCTTTGCCTTTGTCCAAAGCAACTTACAGTTGTGGAGAGACAATATGCAATTTGTTACAAAGCTAAAGTCTAATCAGGTTGCATTATCTGATCAATCAACCATGGCAGGAAGGAAATAAAAGTTTGAAAAATGTTTTTTTTTTAATTAAGATGTGATTTTTTAAAGGATGTTAGTGTCACTACATTTCAGACTGGACATGGGAGTTTTTTTCCAACCAGCCAAGTACAGTGAGTGCTGACTTTCAGAGATGAAAACATAACATGGACTTACAGCTAAGAGGCTAACAGGAAAACTGGTGCAAACCTAAAATTTTAGATAGCTTGAGAAAAAATATATAATGTTAGAACTGAAAAACCCTGAAAAAATGTGGTTCTCTGTAAAGTTTCATTTTTTCTTTATCTTAATAAAAATTTGTAATAAATGATGTTTTATAAAAGTGTATTGTTATTGTAAGTTGCATTTTTATTTTACACTCTCCCTCCATACATTTTATTCATTTTAATTAAATACAAACAAAAATATTTACATACCTTCTTTAATTTTTAACATTACTTGTGTATATTTACAAAGCATCAGTCACAGACAAAGTTTCTTCTCTCTGGCCACCATAGATTTTGTAGTCCTGGGTTGAACTGAATCCCTAGAGAGCAAACATCCTGCACAGTTTTGTTCCAACCCTTTTTCTCAGGCACACCTTTAACTTTCAATAAAGCCTTAATTGGGGTGATCAGATGTTTACTTAAGGTTGCAGCTTTAGTTCATGGAGTGATTCGAGAAAGAGAAAAACGTTTTCCTGAGTAAGGACTTAAAGACCTACTGAAAAGCTGCCACTCAGTTGATCTAAAAAACTCTCTGAACTAATTGTTCCAAGAAACTTATGATGGCATTTTACATAGATAGAATTTTTCCATTTAATCACTCACTTTCATGGGGAGTTAAATTTAGGATGGATGTTAGACCAATAATTTTTGATTTATTTATTTATTTTTATTTTATTTATTTACAGTAAAGACTTAACAGCAAAGAAACCATTTCAACATGACATGAAAATTTTTCATCATTATTTAATGTTTTTTTGGCATTTATTTTGGAATCATAATTCTTTTCAAAATCAAGTACTGCAAATTTTTAAACTCTAAAATCTGTTTTAAAGTGATCCTTCCTCATTTTCTGACAAGTGTCAAGAAAATGTAATTGCTTTTAGTAGGAGTGAGTTGATGTATTATTGGTGAAAGGGCTCTAGAGAAACACCTGAAAATTACTCTCTGTCTTTCGTGCTGTCTGCAAACGATTTATGCACTAAATAGTGTAATGAAATTGGGTATTTTATATAGTTAAATTCTTGTTTTAAACATTCAGTAGCAGTTGACCCTTTACCTTACGGTTAAAAATAAAAAGTTAATCAATAACAGGAACATATAGATATGTTCTATTTAAACATTTTGCCAGTCCGTTTACAGATATACAGTACTGTAAAAAAAAAATTAAAAAAATAGTTACCAAGAAATCCTGAGAACAGTTTTTCTATAGATATTTAGTTTTGGCACATCATGCAACTGAAATCATGCTGACCCATATTCAGTAAAATTACCCATTTTTTAATTTTTACGTTTATTAAGTAGAAATTATTAAATAATAATAATAATTTTAAGAAATTATTAAGTTTAAAACAAAAACACGCATTTTAGTTGTAGTTTACAATGCATCACAGGCAACAATTTAAAAATGTGCAAAACAACACAATATAAAAAATTATACTTTGTATTATTTATTTTACATGTTATGGAGTGTAAGTGAATGCAGGAACAGTTGCATACAATACAACCTAACTTGTATTAAATTCTTGAACTTGGAGACTTATACACACACAAGAGCATCTGAGAGCAATTTCAAACAAGGTTGTTCTCCTGTCCTTGGGGAAGCCTTGCTCCGCTAAGAAAGGACTTTGGAGAGAGAACTCAGGGGGAAGGTTATAGGGAGAATTCAGTCTCTGAAAAGAGATATATATAACCACATACACTCAGGGTGGAGGTTGGAGCAGAAAGTATTGTACAAGTCTTTTGTAAAGGAGCACCCCTACGGCTCTGGGGTGCTTAAACCCCACATGAAATTCAACTTGTGTGTCCAAAAGAAAATAGAAAGGGTTCTACTAACAGTGTGATATCACAAAGGAATGTGTGACATTTACAGTTCATTGACAAAGACAATTTACCATATGTGATTTACTCTGTATGTACCCTATGGTGCAAACAAAACCAATGTTTTGATTACAAAATCATGAAGTGCAGAGTGTCAAAGCTATCATCTCTGGAGAACATTCTTTTTTTTTCTTCTTACTGAGCAGAGGAGTTTGAAAGTATCTCGAATGAATTCCTTTGCAGATGATTTGTTTGAAAAATAGTAGCTCTGATAGATTTAGGGTGGAAAGGAAGTCATAAGCACATCAGTGGCTGTGACGGCTGGGTATTGGGCGGTTCCATCCCTCACAGATGACTGGTGCTTTACATATCTCAGGCCTCGTGCCAATAGCTGCCACCGGCTGCTCTTCTCATCCATTCTGTCTAGAGTTCAGGAGTTACAGCTCACCGTAAATCCCACCTGAGAGCTCATTACTTTCCACGTTTGACGTCAAGGACGAGTAGTCATACCCCACAGGCACACACAGAGCCCTTCTTGTCCAGCCACAATCCCTCTATCCGACCCACCATTGGAAACACTGTTGTAGGGGCAGACCTTGATCATACAATAGCGCTTACTGATTGACTATAAACCAATGGTTTCAAACTTAAGATTGGATCACAATCATGTCATAAATCATATAGTTTATTTTATAAATATAGTTTGTTTTTGTGCAAATACTCCCAAAAATCCATCCCGTTGTTTTTTCAGTGATAACAACAAATCTTAAATCCTCTCTGAAAACGAGCCATTTTGAGATACCTTGATTGTGACATCACATGTCATATTAGCCCTGCAAAAAATGTTTAGTTTGAATGCACTTACATTTATATTTTATTTATTTTTGTGATGTTTAAAGACTATGTTGATCAATGTTTTCTATGCCATTAAAATTCAATAGGAGCCCAAGCCTATTTTAAAATAGATTATTCTGCTACATCATTTATAGTACTTGTTTAAAGGTATATTGCTTAATTTTAGCTAAAAAAAACAATATAAGTCAAAGGTAAATATAGATTACAGTTAAAGCAGATTTTTTTTAAATATATTTCACAGAAACAAAACATTGTGTGTAACTGTAAAAGTTCAAATTTGTTTCTGACAGAAGCTATTGACCATTTTTTACTAATTAAAGCTATTTTATTAGTTTGGGGATTATACTGTTTCTGACATAAGCATTTATCTGTAAATAAAATAAATATTTCATCATTTTATTAAATTGAGTTTTGAACCAGTAGGTGAAGAGGGACAGGTGTGCTGCATTGGTTTCATTAAAGTGTTTTAGAGTGAGGCTGTAGGTTGTGTATGCAGTTTTTTTATTTGCATTTTGCATACTTTCTTTTGGGGTTCTCTGTCATTTATAGAGAGCAAAGCACCTCTGTCCACACCCATTAACCATCCTCACTGCTCTATCTTTTATAGACTTTTCATAAATGCTCCAAGGAGGCACATGAACATGTGAGACATGCCCCATTTAATGATATGCATGCAACAAAAGGGTCATGGAGCAGCAGTCTTGCATAACAACATACGCTCTTTTACAGTTCCCAGTTCACTGATACTTTTCTATTATATTTTACATTTTTTGAACTCATGACATATCATTAATAAATTGCATATAAAATGAGGAGTTAGGTGAATCCCTAGATCACTTTAAAATCCTTGTTACACATTGAAAACGTTGTGATTCATATTGACAAAACAACAATTGCATCAGCATACTCAGGAACCTCCAAACAGTGCAACCTCTTTGGTGGTTTGAGAATGGACGTCATGACAAATGAGGGGTGAATTTAGCCACAGTGGTTCAGATAAATAAGTTAGTTTGGAGCATTTCAGCTTGCACATGTCTCCCAGCAGGCCACAGAAGAACTGCGTATAAATCTCTGAGCCAGGCCTCATAACTGCAGCCTCTGTCAGGCCTGATGGAGCATGGACCGCTCGTAAGTCTGGCACTAAGATGCTTTATCCTCTCTCACTCTTTTTCTTCTGTGAGGAGAGAGAGAGAGAGCGACAGGGCTGATTTTAATTCCTCTCTCATGGGCCCAACAGACACGGCTTTGAGGTTGACTTATGGGGGAGCCATTTAAATAAAGATTGAGAGATTGGAATAGAGTGAGAATGAGAGGAAGAGGATGGGATTGAAGAAGAAAGAGTGAAGGAGACAGAGACTTAACACGACTGGGAAGTTAGTTGGCACCTTGTTATCTTTGTGTGCATGTGTATGCGCGTGTGTGTGTGTGCTTTCTAGAGGAGCAAGAGTTTTAATTAACACTGGAAGCGGAAAGAGGGCAGGCTTATCGGTACACTGGCTCTGATTGGACAACGACGTGAATTTATCGGTGTGCTCGTTCACACTTCAGTGACAATCAACCAAATTATTCCGCCTTCATCCACCAAGACTTGGTGTAGACTCAACCTGCTCTTGTGAATCCACAAGCGGAAGTTTGAAAACAACTCGCGGTGACACCCATAATCATTGATCCAGATGGGAGTGGGTACCTGCAGATTTTCAGCAGGGTTTTATTTCAACTAAAGTGTGAGCAATATACGCTTCCTCGCGTAGTGACAGTGAATTTGTCTGTGAGGCACAGTAGTACATAACAACGACTAAGCAAAGATGGCACAGATGGTCTTCTGCAAGAAACGAATACACAGACTAACACACAGTTTTATAAGTATAATTTTTTCTGCATTTCCAGCATGTGGTCTTGAAAAAAACGTTTGACTCTTTGACTATAGGTTTGATTGTGATCCTCTGAATATGTTTTGCTTTGTTATCCATGTGTAATGTCTTCTAGTGCTTTAGTTGATGATTGTCAGTTGTGTACTTTTAAATAATAAATGTGCAGCGAGTTACTCATAACGTCAATCCATGCTTACCTCCATAATCTGCTTATAATTAACTGCTTATTCCTAGTTAGGGTCATATGTGTCAACCAGATCCTATGCTAGCTCTCATTGGCTGAAAGAAGAGAACACATGAACCCTTACAAGTCTCCACCCTATAAGCAATATAGAAACTAGTCCACCTAGATTTGGACTGCTGAGTTAACACATTGTGTCTTGCAGAAGCTTGTATAATAAGCACAATGCACTTGAAAGGTGTCTTGGCAAGAGTTGGAACAAGCAGCTGTCATGGCAGTGCAGCCATAGAGTACTCCAAAAAGTACTCTAAGTACTTTTTTACTTGGACATACTAAGAGTATGTCCAAAAATGTTTACATTATTTATATGACTATAAACAGATTTATTATCAGAAAAATTCTACAGCATTAACTATAGAACCTCAATTTATATATATTAGTGCTGTCTATATATTAAAAAAAATAACTAATTCATCACACTAATTTTTTTAATTAATCTGACATTAAGACTGATATTTTTACATCTATAAATTTAACATGTTAATGATTAATGTAACCTGAAGACAAAGAAACTATTTCAATTCAAAATATGATTGTTTGTTGAATTTATTTTGTTTTACTTGTAACAAATTTTGTCATGTAAACAACATACCTGCAATAAACCACCAATATCCTCCAAATTAACTTTTTGCTTCTCTTCTTTGGTGGCTGTTAGTTTGTGGTCTCTTTAGACTCTTTTTTTCAACTTGTTAACAACTTGTTTAGTGAAGCCTCATTCCTTTCATCTTTGGGAAGAAATTTTAGATCTTTAAACCTTGGAAAAATTGCAGTAGCGATCTTCATCTGTGTGATATTTGTGCCGTCCTTTTTTTTAGATAGTCTGAGGTAAAATCATGTTTGAATTTAACTATAGGCTGATCGTCCTCTGTTCGCTCCATAATTTTGCAAATGGCACAAGGCTGGCAATAGCACTGAGCAGGTGAACATTTATTTTACTTACATTATATTGTTCAATAACATATAATTCTTCTTCAACTTTTTAATATTGTTTTACATTACCCTGAACTTATTTTTATTTTATGCAGCATACCTTGACAGTGGACACGCCCACACACACATCACTTTAAGTGCCCAACAATCTTGCGACATTTAGCTAGCATACTTTCAAAACTCCAGAATGAAAACCTTACCGTTCAGTGCTGCAAGAGGGCCGTCCAGGACAGGTGTTCACATGGAAGTAACGTTAGTCTCGTGGCACAACATGTTACTAGCACCGTAAGAGTTAATAATTTTTTTTTTTTTTGTCTTCTTGATATGATTACGTTAAATGATAGTTCCATCGGAAATCAACTTAACTAAAGCCACACAAATGCCTCAAATTGATTTCTCGTCTATGTTTACTTTCATTTTGATCAATGCCATTTCCTGTACATGCTTGTCTCACAGTAAACAATTGCAGTGGTTTTGGATACTTTTGCTGTATCTCTGTGGAAACACGAGGTGCACTGAAAATCCTGTGCATATTTGTTCAGTATGTTTTAGTGTTTCTCCCAGAGCTCATGTGCTGTTAAAATAAAGTGGTACAACTTCATAATTTTTGTCCTTGAGAAATCTTGAGAAAAGTGGAGAGTGTGAGCATGTAAATGAAGCCAAATGCATGAGACTTGAGAAACATGTGAACTATTTTAAGTGATTACTTTATGATGGACATGTGCCAACTTCAAAATATGGAGTTGAATCTTCCTCTGTGCATTACCTGTCAATTTGTAGCTCTTCTTAAAGTAGAATGCCCCCAGGTGATTCTTAATAGAAAAATAAAGCATTCACGTCTAGAACAGTTATGTGGATATCTTCTTTATGTATTTGGGTATGAATTAGTATTGAAAGCCCAGGGCCCAACCACGAACAGCACTTAAGACGTAGAGCAGTCTCTCTTAGGAGACTGAGAGTCTAACTTGCTGTAGGTCAGTGGGTAGAGCTGAGAAATCTGGCTCATATCTTCCTCTCTCATGTATTTATGGATGACTTTCTTTATCCAGAGCTTTATCTAATGATGGAAGCCCCCAGTGGGTTTTAGAGAGGACACTTCTGAACAAAAACACCAGTTGAGCACACTTGCTCTTAACGACTGACATTAGGACTACTGCAGAGTGAAACGGTAGAACAGGTTGATTTTATTGATAGCGATTGTATATTTGTATTGTTCATTTGCTCTTTGCACTGCTCAGAGTTTGTGCTTCTGGTTGTAAGACATTGCCTGCTGGGATTCTAGTTTAAATGTCAGAGAACATTTCCATTGCTTTTCATCTGCTCCCCCAAGCTCAAGGATAGGTCTCACGACTACTGCTGGTCTGGACGAAAGCTGTAATTATAACCGTGGCACTGGGAGCCATGACCTTCTGATCGAGAATGGGCCTTGAACGCTGTTTCTTCTCATCTCTTCTGCAATTCCTCACTCTGATCTATCCTTAAAGGAATAGTTCAGTCAATAAAAGTATGACGATATAAATTGTTTGATGTATTTTATTTATTTGTTTATTGATTGTCTACAATATTTAGAAAGCTGTTTATATTTGTTTCTGCAATTAATAAATATCAGATTGTGACTTCTTTAATTATTCATTTTAAAACTAAATATTTTTGTTTTTAAATGTTCTATTACAAGTGCTATAGTTTGTTTTGTACAACCTTTATTTCAATAACAAGCTTCATTTTTATTCTCTGTGTGTTTTAGGAGGTTATTATCCTGTTGGATTTACTCAGAGTGTCATCAGCACTTGGAATGCTTCCAACATCTACCTATTAAAACAGGCAACTTTTCATCATCTCATTATTAGATTTCTAAAAAGCCTCAAGCTTATTTTCAAATCCTGACGCTTGCTGATCAAAGCCCTGTCCGCTTAAAAAGAAAAGAGAGAAAAAAGACTAAGTTAGGTGTTGAAGAGTACATAGATTGAATGCAAAATATAACCTTACCTCTTTGCTTTATTGGTTTTCAAGGATCATTTTATAACTCCCCCTTTTCTTCTCCATTTTGCCTTCTTAACAGAATTTTGCCTCCTCATAAAGTAGTTATTTTCCTGCAAAGTGTCGCGCAGTCACCATCACTAGCCTTCACCCCATAATACACATACACAAACATTAATCTTAAAGATATGAAAGGCTTTTGAGATGGCAGTACATCATCTTGTTAGCTTTCCAATAAACTCATTGGTGGGGTCTGCTATGGTGGGAAGAATTGCATTAATAATACGGAGAAAAATTATCTGCATTACCTGTCTGCAGGCCTTTTTTATTGGCGCACTTGCTGTCTCGCTTATGAGACACACATTATTTAATGCTGGGGTTTCAGGCCTGCTGACAATAGAGGTAGTTGTTTTGTGTCTCTACTTACTAGCTAGCGCTGTTTGTTTTCTACAAAATAAATCACTGCAGACTGATTTGCTGGCATTTATTTGCTTTGAATAAAAGACTATTTTAAAGAAGTACATCATAGTTTCATCAATAGAACTCTAAAAGGGCTATAAATAAATAACATTTTTTCATTGTGTTTGTTTGTGTAATGTTTAAACAACATAAATAGTCTGTAAAGATTAAATATTGTCAAATTGTGTTGAATAGATTCTTAAAGAAAATATAAAGGAATTTTTAAACTCTGATTTTTGTAAGACATTACTTGTCCAGGTATAGTTAAACCACACATCAATCCCACAATTTTCTTTTGAACTTAGTCCCTTTAGCTGGGGTTGCCACAGCGGAATTAACCACCAACTTATCCTTCTACTAACACCAGGACTGTACAACACAAACAGAGCTTCTTTCCTCAAGCTATCAGACTGCTGAACTCATAACTCTCAGCTCCCTACCATCTGTTACCTGCACCTGAACTCATATTTGCAATTTTTGTCACCTTGCATTTTGCACTTAAGCACACTACACTTTTATAGACTTTTGTTCAATTGTATCTAATCAGTCCTTTACAATATTCTACCTCATAGCCTTTTAACTGTTAACTGCTTGTTAGTTATGTTGCACTTAACTGTACTTATGTTGTTTGTATTGTACTTATGTTGTTTGCACTGATGTCTCCATTGTACAATAGAAAATTCCTTGTGTGTGCACACACACACACACTTGGCAATAAAGCTGATTATGATTCTGATATGTTTTACGCTGAAGATGCCTTTCCACCTGCAACAGATCACAGGCAAACACGCCTCTATGGACAATTTAGCTTACTCAAATTCACCTGTGTGTCTTTTGGGAGAAACCAGAGCAGGAAACCCGCACGACTGACCCAGCAGAGGCTCGACCCAGCGACCTTCTTGCTGTGAGACAACCGTGCTACCCACTGTGCCACCACAACGCAAAGTTAAACCACACAGAAAACAGTATTTAAACTACAGAGCTAGAGATATGACAAACAATCTCAATTTAAATTGTTTTCTTGAACTATTGACAATTGCAATTTAATGAAACTGAATATTATATGCTTTTAAAATATGTGGTGAATTTGAAATGTATAATATACAAATTTGAGTTTTGCAACTTCAAGTCTGAACATGTGAAATTTTACACTACTGGCTTTTTTAAGGCATACTTTTTAATAGACGTGTTTTATAAATTGGATTTAAATCAGATTTTTTGTTCTGAATTCCTAGATATGGTGTTTATGGAAAAAAAAACACTTTCAAGTTCACTATAAAGTCATTCAATATTCAAAAATTCTAATTATGAAGTTCAAATCTCAAAGAAAGTAAATTTTGTTGTTTTATATTAAGTAAAAAAATTAATTCAACTGTTTTAATGACATCTCATATTCAGTTTTATTAAACTACAACTATCAATAATTGAAACGGACCTAATTCAAATTATTTTGTCATATCTATAGCTCCATATTAAATAACAAAAGGTTGCTGGCAGAAATTATAAATTTAAAATGGATGTATGGTTTAGTTGATATATGTGCTCAAAAGAACATAAACCAAAGGTGTTAAATTATGTCAAGCTGAGCTTTATCTTTAACGACATCCCTCATGTCACTGAGTAAGATGTAATTGATAAATAGCCAGCCATTGCTTTAAATAGTGTTGTGCACATTCACCCATCCTATTGCAAGCAGATTCACCTGATGATAAGTGCTTTCAGGTTTGGCCTGAGTTCTTAAAAGATTAGACATCATGTAGATCCAAGTTATTTTTGCATCGTGTACTCCAGGGCGTAGAATAAAAAAACGAGATTGAAAGAAGCAGAGGAGTCATCCGAGCATTAACCGCTTCATCTACAGGTCTCCATTAGTCAAGGATGATTAACTGTGCATGTGTCTGTGTGAATCTGTCTTTATAGCTTCGAAAGCACTTTTACCTAACCATAAGTACCATAGGATTGCAATCAAACAGCATGTTTTGATATATCATTAGCCTTCTTCTAATCTGAACTCCAGACCATGATGCAGAAGGCGCTATTTATTCTGTCCTACAGATGCCTCTGTTATAATACCATTTCGGCATTGAGGCCTAGTTTCTGGCATCGCTGACAGACGACTAAGCAAATGAACATTCAGGGATAGTGTTAATGCCACACATCGAGGCAATCATACACATTTCACTGCCATATGTCAGCAGTGCCACAGGTAAATTCGACTAATGTCACCATTTTGCAGTGTAGCTTATTCCTGTAAAAGTATAAGCACAAATCTGTTTCAGAAGCTGCGGATCATTATAAGCTAAATGATAAACAGGGTCTGTGTTTACACTTTATTATCTGCTATCTGAATGCTGGGTTATCTGTTTCCTATAATAATCAACAGCAAGGATGATTGTTACTAGAGGGAAGTTATACTCATTTCTCATCCGATGTTCTGCATATAACAACAGAGAGATCGATATGACTTTGATCTTCTGTGATAGAGCTTTCATTTGACTTCACTGACCTCATGTTCTCTGTTCTTTTATTTTTGTCAATGATAACACTTGTTTTTCAAAGTTAACCAAATTTTTAATTCAACAAAGTTTCGGAAAACAATTAAAGTAAATACATTTCGTTCCATGCTTTGAACAGTTGAATGCAGATGAAGAAGATATTATTCCATATAACTGTAATAATACATTTAAAATGTAAGTTTTATTTTTTAACTTGTTTTAGATTTTGAACTTTTTAAAATGACTTCTGGATGTGTTCTTTTTTTTTTTGGTCTGCATCTCAAAAAATCCTAGACCAAGTAGTCAGAAGGTTTGCCTTAAAACATTTATTTTAAGGACTTTAACTCCAATTGAAGCATTTTGTCCATTAAGTTGGACCTTTAATATCCAATCAAATGACAACAAGATGTTGCAATATAAAGACATTTCTCTACTCTTAACAGAAAGTGGAGAAGCAAACATTTCAGTTGCCTTATTCACATTAACTAATGCATTTTGAATTAGTTTTCAGATAGTTTGTGTGACATAGTGAGACAAATGTTTCAAAATAAGGTAAAAAAAAAGTTGAAATTAAAACTAAAAATCAGGATTGCTTCAAACTATGTATACAAATAATATTCAGCTTTGGAAGTTCATCAAATAGCTGACAGATTTTTCTTAGATCTTGGAAACTTTTGCATTTTTCTGAACTGGAAAATAATACAGGTCTGAAGACGTTAGGCTGACTTAAAGTTTTTGTACATGTCCTCAGAATATCTTGCGATGTCAAATTTGTTAGGCAGTCATACAGCTGAATTCCACTGGGTAGGCCTTAGATGCAGATGTCTGGATCTTTCTCCAGAGGCTGTAAATATGCAAATGAATGTGACATTTGAATTTCACATGCCACCATGTTTCCAAGTGAACAGCGTGATTAAACATGGCTTTGTTTATTAAGATAGCTTGGAGGAATATTTAGTGGAGTAAAACATTTATAAAATATTAAACGATGAAAGCAAATTTGATTTCAAATGCCAGTACCCTGCAGAGACCAAACTTTTTCCTCCACGTTCAGGTTCAGAAAGACAAATGGATTTAAAGGCAACTAAATTCGCTGTTAATTCAATGCATTTTTAGCGCTCATTGTCTTGTTTAACCTTGTTTAACCGCAGACCTCGAACACACTCTGCTTCGAAACACAGCAATGTCACGTTCACCTCCTGGCCCCGAGGGGAAATGGCACATCCCTCATTTCCTCCATTCAGTTGTACAAAATGCCCAGCTGACCTTTACATTCACACATTACTCTTAGAGTTTCGCATCCAGTCTAGTCTGCATGGCTGTCAAAGGATCATCAATGCAGTTGTGTGCATCTGAAGAGAGATTGGGTTTGTAGTGTGCTGCTGGCTACTCGATTAGGTCTTTCCTGCCAGTGCGCTCTGGAACTGGCTAATATTTCATGTATGATCTGACATATGCATACTTTATCAGGAGGTGACAGGCTTCATCAGGGCTGAGGTCCATAGCTCATCCATACACACACCACTCCCAGCCGTCTATCAAGTGGCCTGTCAAAGATGGACATCTTGCTGGCTGTCGATCCTGTTAAACCTCTAAGCTTTTGGGGAATGGGGGACCAAAGAAAGACATCTTTCTTCTGCCAATTCTTTTAAATAAAAAAAAGCAAATTTTTTGTGAAGTTATTTTCAAAATGCAAGTGAGGTTTGTGGGGTTTTTTTTTTTGTTGTTTGTTTTTTTTGGTGGTGAAGTTTTATTTTTAATACCAGAGAAGGTATCTATGTTCCTCTGATTGTTTTCGTGATTTGAAGCATAAAAATTGTGTAATTATGTTTAGTTTAATCATCACCTCAAAGTGTCACCAACCATACATTTTGTGTTTTTGATAACCAGGTAAAATTGTTTAAATACATAAGGCCAATTTATTTACAGAAGGAAAATAATATCATTATACTTATAATATATAAGTATATATATATATGAATCTCATCTTCGACCATACTTCCTTCCTTTGTCCATGGTTTTATAATCCTTGTGTGCCTTAATGAACAACTATTGATGGTCGAACACCACCTTGATGAACTTTTCAAAATTCATATTCTCTTCCATAAACTTCTTCTTCACTATTTATTGTCGGGAGTTGACGTAAGAGTTTTGTATCGTGTTCCTTTACATTTTATCAAAAGAGCAAGCTTCATTGGTCAAATATGACAACACGCGTTGCAGCAAACCATGACGACATGGCAGAGCTGAACTTTTTTTATTCGCACTTATCTGTCAGTCAGATATGTTAGCTCACATCCACATTTATTATATTTGGCTTGAGGAACATTCACATGCTTAATTTCTAGGAAGCAGCAAAGAGAAAACAGGCAGGAGAACTGTGGAACCACAAGATACAATAACAAATGACAGACAATGAAATTTTAACCAAATAGAACACATGTGACACAGGGATAGGCTAACAAGGTGGAAAAAATATTACCAACATGTGGCATACATACAATGAAAACAATGAGCACATAGGAACAATAGCAAAAGCAAACAAGTAGGCTAAATGCTAACATAACCAGAACTAAAATGAACACAGACTCTGACAGTGTCTTTCTTACTTTTATCACTCACAACATCTGAAACAGTGAAATTGTAGATGTTATTCCTAAATGGTAATGCCACTTGAGAAATATATATATATATTAAGAATTACTTTATTATAATTATTTATAATGTGAGGAGGAATGTGGTATGTGGATTTTTTTTCTCTTGAAAAGCTATCACTGGTGACACTCGTGAAAAAGCCACAATTTTTTGTCACATTTTCACACTGCTGGAATCAAGTCGAAGTGCAGTTTTACATTGAAACATAAAAGTTAAATAAAAGCATTAATGAAAACTTGAAATAATTCAAATGAGTAGTTGTTAAACAGTGACATTTTGTACATATTTCAAAACAATTATTAATTAATTCCTTTTTGATTCAGTAGTCGTTGTTCAAGTTCACTTATAGCCAATTGCAGGGCAATACCCTGAGATCCATTGCAGGCATCATACTCAGAAATAAATCTGAAAACATAAATGTGCCCAAAGAAATATGATAGTCAGTCAAGCCTAGATGTTTTGGAGTGGAGGGAGAAAGATAAATAGAAAAAAGTAGACAATTCAAACTCAAGACATCAGAGTCCTAAGATTGAGATAAAAGACGTGATGGGATTATTGTCACCAAATAAAAAAATGAATGAAAATCTTTGCAAGCTTTTGTTTGGCATGCTCTACATATTTATATAACCATTAAGAAATAGTCTCACTATGAAACACTGCAAAAGCAATTTTGCCAGAGACTGTTGAGTTGGGGCTTGATATCGATCTGTCTCCCTTTGACTAATGCCAACCTCTTGTACCACGACATAAAGACATGAATACAGACTCCAGAGGAAAATTCTGATCTGAACGGACGCTGTGTAAAGGTTATGCTGCCATGTATTATTTCCCCTCCTCTCCGCCTATACCTTGGGGCAAAAAAAGAGAACGAGGTTGGGAGGAGGTGCTTTTGTTGGAGGATTCTAGAGGACTATGTTGAGAGCAAAGATGATTCACCCTCGATATAATAGAAAATGCACTGGGGGAAACATGAAACTCTGGGTTTCTTGGAGCAAGGGGATATCAAAGAGAGGAGAAAGCAGAGCAGGCTGTGTATGTATGTGTGTGAGGTCATGAAGCACTTTGGCTGGCAGGACTATTTTGAGGTGTCTTTTAATTTCATGCACGATGGCTCTCACATTTGTTTCCCCTTTTCCACTCATTTCCTTTACTTTTTTTCTACGCTGTAAACTTGCCATTTTTGGTGCACTCAGACTTTACTTGATCTACATGAAAATGCTAAATGTTCATGTTTTGGGGAATGAAAATAAATCAATCAAATCATTGAACAATAACAGAGTTTTTACAGAGTTTGATGTTATATCATACCACCCTGTGCCATTCGGGTGGGATTAACATCGGTGAACTAAGGTCTTGTGTTAAACATTATGTAAACATTAGATAATGTATGCAGTATCTTCAATATAGTTTCCATGCATATTTTAGATGTCTTGTGTTGTTGTTTTTGAACTTACTTCGTCCACACAAACAATTATTGAGACTTGTTTGTTAGTTAAAAAATTAACTCCAGGTAGCAAATCCCAGAATCAACTAGCTTTTGCGTGGTTTACTGGCCCATCGCAAACTAATAATCCCAAAATTATAATTTTCCTAGTGTACCTTTACTATTATTTTTTAAAAGGTATTACATATACAATAATTTTCTTTGGTTAAACCAGTGAATTTAATACTATGTAGTCACATCAAGTTTAATCTGCAAACACCAACTAATCCATGTGTACTTGTTATGATCTGAGAGCAATTGCATGGGCTGAGACTGTTATGAGAGAACCAATCAGTTGCTCGTTAGAAATCGTTAGTGCTTGTTAGAGCTTAATTAGTTCAGCACAGTCTCTCTGATTAAGCCTCCTATGGCTTCAGTATTCAGTTACCCTTCTGTCTTCTTCAATTCCAAGCCTGGAATTGGTTACATGGTAAATGTATTATTATAAATTTTTTTTTAGTTATTGGCTTACCAGTAGATAAATAATAGTTATTTTATCTTTTTTTATATTTTATTCTTTTTCTTTGTTATTGAATAAAGTACTATTAAAATGTGTTAAATAATTAAAAAAATGTCCAAGCGCCATCTTAAATGCCTTGCATATTAAATTAGTTTATGTCTATTTTCTCATCAGTTTGACCAGGGCACACAATCAGCTGTTTAAAGAAACCGAAAATCATTTTATAGAACAAATTCCACTTGATTTTTGTCATGTCTTTGAATGGAAGATGTTTTGAGTAAATGAAATACGATTTAATCATTTTTGATCTTTGAAACTGCTCATCACTGCTAAGAAATTACAGACCAAATTGCAGAAAGGTAGTCTTTTGCAAAGATTCTCTGCAAACATAAATCAGGATTCATTAGTGAAAATTAGGTTGAGACGGTTTTACTCTGTGACTGGGGAATTACCTGTTGCTTAGATCAACTCTGAATCATCTCACTGGACCGCTCAGTCCGTTGACATGATTGACCATAAAATAATTTTTTCACTCTCTCCGTAATGGGCACCAGTTTCTTCACTCACATGGTTTAACTAGCAGACCTTTTTAGAGGGAACACAAGCCAGAGTTGTTCAAGACTCAATAACTGCTGTAGAAGGAAAGACTTAAACCATAGAGTAACATCTGAAATAATATTGTTTGTATTCAGACCAGCACATGTCACATTCGCAAGGCTTAGACCAGGATGTAATTATCATAGAAATAATTACCCACAAATTCAACCTTAAAAACCTTTATACAAACACAAATCTAAATGAATCTAAGTTTACACAGGGATATTGTTATTAGAATGTGATACAATATCCATATAAAAACACACAAATACACTTCACTCACCTTTAAAGAGGCTACCTGCACATAAACAGACCCTGAAAGACAACATAGCCAAAGAAGCTCATGCTCTGTCTTTGGTCTGCTACTGGTCTGCTGTCAGTGCAGCACACAGAGCCTGTGTTCAATTTATGAAATAACCTTCATGACACTATTTAATATAGTTGAAGTAAAGATTTAAGTCATAGAGTACATTTTTTAATTCAGAAAAAATATCCACACAATTAAGTTTTAATCAGGGCAGCATATGACATTAGTCATCCGAATAACATAAGTTTGGGAGGAGCTTGGCTGATAATTCTCTGGCCCCAGGTTGTTCAACGGTTCCAGGCTAACACTTGGACAATTCACCCGGTACGCTTCTCCATTTCTCGCCAACCACGCTTGCGATACTAGGCAATCATGAGCAGAGCGAACTCGTGAAGTGACATTTGCACAGAATAAGGTGTAATGATCATAGAAATAATCAACTTTTTATACACACTTTAACTGTGGCAATTCAAGGACAATATTGACATAAGTCATCAGGCTTGTTAAGGTGGGCTCAAGGAAATATTCCTTGGTACTGTTTCTGTTCAGTCCATGTTAATGTTTTAGAGTAATTCTCTAATTCACACAAACACAAGACAGTTTGACCTTAGAGTGTGAGAATATTTGTTAAAGGCTCTTGGAGTTTTGGTGAATCAATAAATACTTAAAGTTTTTTTAAGCAACAAAAAGGTAATTGATGTATTTCACCTTCAATGCTCATTGTGTTCAAAATAGATGGCTCTCTTGTCTCCATCTATACGGTACCACTTAGCTGATTATTTTTTAACTGCTATGCTGATGACAGTCAAGTCTTCTTATCATCAAAAGGCTTCCTATTTAAGCTCCAGTTAAGGTCAAAACACTTGTGATTCTTTCATTGGAACGTTTGCGTTCACTGTCTTCAACGCGTAAAATAATCGTCAATGTTCAATATGAAAAGATCAAATTCTTTTCAGCTTTTCTTTGGGAGGTTAATAGAAAAGCAAGGTTTCTGTAATAATGAGCGTAACTTACTACTACCTTTATATTTTGTAACAAATGACTTACTGTTCCAATCTCAATCCTCTCTCTAGTCTGTTTGGATCAAAGCATCTGCTGAAAAGTAAATGTAAACAGCTGTGACAATACACTAATCAGTGAACTTAATTTGAGAAATAAAATTAATACTCAGATTTATCTCAGGGTCAGGCTGCATAATTGTATATTAAGCACTGGTACTTGAATGGGTACCGAGATTACTTGGTATGGTGTTTGAATGTTATCTGACGAAGTTCTTAACCTGTGGAGATTGGATCTAAAAAAATAATTCCAAGCTGTTTAGTGTTCATATTCTCTCTCATAATTATAAAGATAAGAATACCACCACCATACATGCATCCACACATGTGTGTGATCAGATGAAGCATAAGTACGGAAAATCAATGCTTGTTAGCCACATGAAGTTGTTTTCATTTTTGGAGATTATTGCTGCAAATTTGGCTTTTACAGCTGTTTACGGTCTTTGGTAGCCATTACCTTTCCACTTTCACTGGGTTGTTAACTCGCCATGATTGAAACATAAGAACACATACTTAAATGCACTGAGCATATATTTTAGAAGCATTACAAGTTCTCTGTAAATAGCCTTCTGCTTGGAAAGCACTTCAAATGGTAGAAAAATCACTGGTGATTTAATCAACAGGCTGTGCTGGAAGTTGTTGAGGAATTAGCTGTTGCTCTTTTTTGACTTATTATGAAAAATTCATCCTGAACACAAACTAATGGAGTAGCTCAATTGCAATCTGACTCAAAAATGCGAGTGTACAGCAAAGCCTGAGTCGTTAAATCATTAGCAGGCTTTACGCGAGCTCTCACATCATATATCACAAAGATGTGGAATTACTTGCTCTTTGGAAACCAAATTGAAAGCTGGAAATATTACTGCATCTTTTGCGGTACAGCAAAAAGTAAATAAAATTGTGTGTGTGCGTGCGTGTGTGTGCGTGTGTAAGCATGCCTGTTTGTGTGTGTGATGGTATTTGTTTACACTCAACCTGGATGCACTGTGCTTTTTCAAGCCTCAGAACATCACTTAGTTTGTCCACACATTGATGTCATATTGACTTGTCTACAGGTGCTTATAGATTCTCTATTAACAAGCACTGTGCACCCTACACAAGACCTTGACAAATACAATAATGGCTTGCCAATGGATACACTGCCTTCATTAAAAATAAACCATTTTGTGCATGTAGCAAAAAACTATAAAAAAATACATTCTAGCATACAGTTTTTCACAATCTTGGCATTAAATAATATAACTTGTTAACCCAAAAGCTTTATTTAAAGAGCCAGTATTATGACTCTTTGAAAATACTCTTTTATGACATGGTTAACATTGCTGTAATTCTGAGGGACATCCAGCTTGAGTTTTATTCCTCAAAAGTATTTGTTTGTCAAGCTATCATATTTAAAAAGAAAGTTTCAACTCAGATTTGCTGAAGCTAGTCTTTTTCGAAAACTGACGTAGTATTGTTCGAAACATACTTAATTCCTTCCACCGCTTGTGCAAGGTTACCTGGAAAGGTGTTCCCCCAAACATAGTTGCAAGCAGTTGTGATTTGGTCGCATCATGTTCCTTGGTTCCCACCATTTTCACAAAGATTGCTTGACGAAATCTACAAGCGTTTAGCCCAGGTTTCGCAAAAAAAAGGCTTTTGGGAAAGAATAAATCAGTTCCCACTTTATTTGGACCAGCATCTTCCTCCCAGTCACAACTGGTAAGTGTGATGCTAACAGTTACCATGTTGTTGTTTGAGGGATCAAAACACAAGTAATCCATATTTCAGAACCACAAAACTCGCTCTTTAACACCAGAACTGATTGACTGAAATATTTCTTAACTTCTCAGAATATCTCTGCGTTAGTCTCCATTTTCTCCCTCTCTGTGTGTAATCATAATGGTTTAAAGTCATCAGCTCTAAAAGCATTTATATTTGTCTCATCCGTTTAGTTACTGTCGGAAATAGAGTTAATAAATTTGAGTATGAACCAAGGAACATTCTAAGCAGACTTTCTAGCCACTCATTTCATAGAGCCTTATTCCTATCTAGTGAGGTGAGTGACACAGAAAATGCATATTGCCTGTGCTGGTGTCGATGTCATTTTGTTGGCTTTAGGGTCACTTCTATGAATTCACAGATGCACTGCTTTATTATAAAAGAGATGAGGCAGACATCACTCCGTGCCCTTGGCTGTTATGTATTTTTCACCAGGACAATGGAAAACACACAACAGTAGACAGCTATACTCTTGCTTTCCTGGAAAACATCATGAAAGTTGCCAAGTATTTTTTTCTTTCTTTTCTAAAGCCAAACCAATGCTTGTGGGGAATTCAGAACAAACAAGTTTCTAAAAGAGATCTTTCTCAAAGAATAGAGAATAACTGGTATTTTGACTTGGTATTAGACTTGTTGTAATCAATAGCAGCTAATGATTTTGTAATATGCATTAAAGTGTACAATTGGGCTTTCTTTTCCACCTTGAGGTAAACACACTTTCTGAAAAAAAAACCTTGATATTTTAATGTGCTGTCTGAAAACTTCATTAAAATCTCTCAATTGGTTTCTGAGGGATTTGGAACTTGGATTGAAGTGTCTGTAACACAAGAGACATTTGCATTTTATTCATTTTGTTTTCATGGTTTGCTCCAAATCCAAAAATCTTTCATGAGATTTTGCTTTCAATGAGAAATTCTGAAACCCTTTTTTGCATCTTGATAGCATCCATGTGAGAAAGATCATGCTTCCTGAGTCAATAGACTCCTCTGTTCCTGATGCTTGCCTGCTTGAAGCACTGGGACTTCCCTAGCCAGACTCTGGGAGGTCAATCTTCTGAGGTAACCATTACTGGAGCTTGTATGTGGATCATCCCTGGCTAATCTTGCCCCTGCAGCTTGTCTCTCGAAAGCTTTTCCTCCACAGATCCGGGCCAAAATCAGCCACCCATGCAGCAGGAAGCAGCGGGAAGCAGTGTGTGCCACAGACCTACAGAGAGATGCTGGTTAACCAACCGGATCAATACTGTGGCCTTCATGATCCCTCCGACCCCTGCTTATGCTATTTCTTTCTTTTCTCTCTCATGTGTTTAGCTAATAGTAAATATTAGAGCTGAGAGCTTTGCTAATGGACATCAGTGCAGTACTTATTATGTGTAAGAGCTCCAGTCATCTATTAGAGTTCGTTTCTAAACAGTTAATAACGAAAGGCTTTTGTCTCTCAGCTAACAACCCTCTTAGTAGTGCTTGAAAATATCTAGTGTTCTCTTATCATAGCTGGTCCACTGGGTCACTGGAAGACTGTAGTCACAGACAGACAAGAGAGGGAGAGTGAGGAAAAGGGAGGGCTGAATTACTCATCCTTTGGAAAGGAATGTAAAAGGGTTAGATTTTAATAGCTGTGTTCTGCCCGGCTCAGAGGACCCCATTGGTTTATTAGAGAGCAACCTCTTACCACTTCAAATTACCAAAAGAAAGTCAGAGAATAAATATTTTTTCCCCAAGATTTTATTCTCCCCATCTAAATAGCTTTGGTCTTTTTTGTGAGGAAAATTGCCATGACTGCTTTCACACTGACCACACTTCTCATCTCTCCCTGTCACATAAGAGAAAAATAACAAGGTACAAGGGTTACTGAAATGTAAAAAAGAGAGGGACTGCAAAGTGCTTCAAAAATATTGGTGCTGACAGACAGAAAAGGAGCCAGACTAAATGGGATTAAGACCAAGAGATGGTGGCACACAAGGTCAGTCTTAAATGAAATTATAAGCAATTAGTTTATTCTATCTTTCTGTTCGGGTGATGCCTGAAAAGAGCATCATTATACTAATATTTCATCAGACTTCCTTTGGTGCCATTTTTTTAAATAACGGTCATCTTAATATCATTTCAAACCATACAATGAAAATGAATCTGAAACTAGAGCTTTGAGTGTTTTTATAGAGTGGATAATTACAAGAGCCCCAAACTTCTAAAACATGGAATAGATGGCTTATATTTAATAAAATCTGAAAGCATATAATGATTTTACTTCAGCAGAATTGAATGTTGTGATGATGACAGTGTCAATATGAGATTAAATGTTACGAGACATGAGTTTTTTTTACACCAATTGAAATAACTATTTCAAATAGTAGTCTTGGAAATTCATCTTCTGGCAATGTTAAACACCCTCTGCTTTTAAAAGCATGCTGCCTACTGCATGTAATATAATAATGGTGCTCGATGACTGTTGCCAGGCGAAATTAAAATGATTCCTTTTCATATTTAGGTGTTTGCTCATCCTGTGTCTCTTCAAATATGCATAATAATCTATGCTGTAACAATCTTTGAGTGGAGTAGCCTTATTCTATGTAAAATATTTTGTAGGTGACACACTGAGCAATTGTATGAATAATATGTACACTTGTTAGTAGATGTATGTCATTTACATTGAGCAAAACTGATGTTTCACTTAAGCTTGTTTAAGTTCTTGTTTAGGGGATTACGATTGATGGATGTATTGCAGGTCAACACTGCCACCTATTGGCCAGCATTACACTGAGCCCAGCTGGCACCTGCACCTTGAAGTGTGAGGTTATGGTTTGCATGTGTTTGGATGTGTTCATGATAAAATGTACAAGATGAGAAATGGTTGTGGATTATGGGTTGGGGTGAAAATTCAATACATCTGCTCCATGAATGGGAAATGATCAAAGAGGAGAGAAATGGAGACAAATTGGGGGTTGGATGAGTCTCATGAATCATACGAATGCATATTGGTGCTTTATTCTGTTACTCACAGACATTCAGTAACATGAAGGTGAGCCAAGGATTCCCAAAGCAGCTATAAAGATACTGTAGTGTGGGATTTCACCAAATGTGTGTAAAAACAAACTGCAAAAAGCAATGAGCCAGCAATGCCCCCTTCCCTCTTTTTCACTCTCGTTTTTGGCTGGAAAATGAGTTCAGGGCATGCATCATAATTCTATTCTCCCTACCTCTCTTTTTCGCTTGCACTCTCTCACATCGCTGCCTGCAAAAGTAAAGCTATATATCAGTGTTTCTTGCTTTCCTTATCTGTAGACAAGAGGGTTTATAAACCATCTAGGCTGAATCACAAGGTTCAAACCGAGTAATCATCAGAGAATCGTTTTTGTACTCTGTGTCAAACTTCGGAAATCTAAGCAAGTTAGAGGAAGATTCTATACTTTTTTTTTTTTTTTACATCTTTTTTTTTTTTGACATTTAGATTTTGTGGCTCAAATTTTCACATATATGTCATTGTGAATGCTGCTCTGCGATTAACTGATTTCAGATAAAGGTGAATGATAGTCATTGTGACTTGGAAGGTGCCCAAAGAATCAAGGATGGTTCTATTAGAGGGTCCTTTTGATAAATGGGTGAAAATTCTCTTTTAAAGGATCACTTACCTCCATCGTTTCAAAGGAAGAAGTGCACAAAATTTTCAGGTTGGAGTAGTTAGATTAAAGGTACGTTCTATAAATTCCACCACTACAAACCAACATGTTGTTGAAGTTATTATTTATTGAAATTATAAAAAAAATATATATATAGGCATTGGTTTTTATTTTTTTTTATAAAAAACTTAAAAATAAGTGGTTCATAATTTTTTTACATCTAGATCCATAAAATGTTTTACATCAAAATCCCATCCATTAAAATATAACTTAAATTAGCCCAGTTCAATATTTAATAACTTGCTACGGGCAAACAGGATGACAGTGACTAGGAACTGGAAGTCTTTAATTATAGTTATGCGGGCTTTCAGAAGCAAAAAGTACATTTTCAAAACAAAATCAATGAGTGGCCTCATTTACCCTTTGCGATTTCACTGCTGCACTTCACTAATTCTAAAGTTGCAAGTAAACATCTTCCTGTTAGCGCTGTCTCTTCCCCGCAGCTCTCGCCAATTGCACTGATCTCTCAAAGACAAATTGCTGACTTAAGGCTTGAGTTTCCTGCCCTTTCCTGGAACTCTGCTTTCATCTCACATTCCCCCCTTTTTCATCTATTTTTGGTCTTTAAATGATATTGAAAAGATGTGTTCCAGTCCTCTGTACGCCCAAGATAAGATTATCGATGTGGATGCGCTATGCGTCCCAAAAAAGCTCAACTGAAACTCTGATGCATTCCAATCCCAAGATACTTAATCTTTTAGGCCTAAACAACAATTATGGGTATTGAGAAGGCTGATTGTTTCAGTAACAAAGATACAAACATTGCAGCCAGGATTTTGTCATCAGCTCTGAATGGGCACCAAGGAAAAAAAAAAAAGGAAGTTGTTAATTAACCTTTCGTGCAAACGCATTCATGGTGCATCTGATTAAAAAGAAGGCCTCCATCGTGTGAAGTTAGGTCATCGCTCTTATCTCCCTCTTCATTTCTCACCTGTCATTTCTGACTTGTTGCTATTCACCCTTTATGTGAGAGCAAGAGGGAGATGGCATGAAACTGTCAACTAAATGCCCTCTCAACCTCCATTCTGCCTGCTTCTTCCTTCTTCACCATTTATCAATGATTCACTCCAATGTGGAATGCTTCACTGTAACTATAGTAACGTCTTAGCAGGTTGCCGTAGTGATATTGTGTATTCTTAAGTTTGAACCATGGTATAGCTCAAGCACAATTTCTCAATTGCATTCAAGCATCCATTTCAACAGCCCAAAAACTGCAAAGTCCTTCAAGTTTTCTGCAGTCTATTTGAATTGCACACAGTTTGGGGTCTTATCTGAGCATCAAGGGAGAGCTACCACTGACAAACAGACAAAATAGAAATCCAAGCAATCCAAGGAGTCTATCCAATAACCTGCTTTTCACAACTTAAAAATGAAAGCCTTAGCATCCCCATGATTTGTCTTAAATATGATTTCTAAAGATATAGACTTTTGTTTCTTGTACAATTCTAATTTGTGTGTGCAATAAACATTGTGTGAATGACAGGAACAGTTTTAGTATAGTTATGGCCAAACAAATGAGAGCCTTATCTGTAAATATAATTTAATGAAATAGTACAAATAGTTTGCCAGACTGCTTCCAACCATGAAATTCACCAAGAAGATCCAGACGGAATGTTTTATGGACAGAAAGTGTAAAACGTACTTCTGGAAGAAAAAAAAAAAACTAAAAACATGCATTGTTAGGTTAGATCTTTCCTTCAACAGCAGTCTTTCAACAAATCCTACATTGGATTGCTGGTCGTTCATAGAGGAATAAGAAATGAAAGGTAAGCTCAACTAACAAAATCTTTGGTCAGGAACTTGAAAAACAAAAATCCCTTTATTTCGTTTTTTTTTTTTTTACAAGAAATGATGAAGGTGTTTCTGGAATACTGAAATAATCCTGAAATAAAGCAGCAGGGAAAATGTTTACACATAGTATAATAAAGGCCATCATTACGCAAATGTCACACAGGACAGGTGGGGAGCAGCACGATTGGGTGGTCACAAACTACTCACATGTAATAAACCTCATTTTTTACTCATTTAACAAAAATGACATGATGATTTGTAACATTTATGTAAACTTGTCCACACCTTTCATAACAGGTGTCTTTAATGCTCAATTGTTAATGTAAAACGATTAGTTTTTTATTGAGATTAAACTAAATACTCAGGAGGCTCTGTGTTACACCTATCCTAACTACAGAGTATACAATGGTGGTATATGATGTGCAGAAGATGTCTGTGGGAAAATTGCTCTGTTATCTGTGTTTCCATTCAGCGGAAAACGAGAGACTGCAGCAAATTGAAATGCGCATTGCTAAGGGGCTGCTTTTTTCAGGTAGAGTCCAATCGCTCATGATTTATCAAGAGTCATCTGGAGGTGGAGGCAAACCTGGAATCTAATTCTCTGACATCCTCCCTTCATATGCATGTGTGGGTTATGAGATCCAATTATGAAGTCTTTGAAATCCTGGAGTATTTTATGAGGTAGCATGAAGTTATCGCTCTTTGTCTCATGTAGTTTTCCCCTATAAACTTCCTTACTTTCTCTTCTCAGCTCAATGATGCTTTTGCTTTGGAAAACACTCTCATATTTTTTCATTTAAAGCCGCTTACAATTGCAAGCATAAGTCAGGGGTGCATGTGTGTGTGCATGGGTGTGGGTGTGTAATGACACCATCACCCCTCTAACAGGGTCATTTGTTGCTTTTCCAATATACCATTACGCCCAAGCAGCTATTTCTCACTCAAATGGAAAATGTGGATCTGGAAAAGATTTCTGCTCGCTTTGATTGTTTTCTACAGGCTCTTTAAACAAATACACAGCTTGCACTCTAGCAGCTTCTCGAGCGCATTTGCTTTTTCGTTACAAGACTGTCAAAGTGTGTAGTGGATTTAGGCTATCTGGGAAAAAAACTCTTATTTAAAATTACCAATTGATGCGATTAATTTTCATCCCTAATGTTGAGGTTTGATGTTTGAGTTTAGAAGCTTGTGCATTGATTGGGAGAAATAATACAATAAGGGATTTTGGAAAATTGTAAATTTGTCTATGGATAATAAGTAAGTGTTCTTTGCAGTGGTGAAATGAGATGAGTTGTCGATTTTCCTGTGCCTAAGACTAATGCTTTTCTCCTCTTCCTCCCACAACTTTCTTCTTTGCCTTGTTTTGCTCTCCTTGTCGCTTCCCTCGAGGTCTGCAATTAACACTCTTGCTTCTTTTCTAGAGAGTGGAGCAGAAAAGGTGGAGGTGGCTATAATGCAATTTGCTGTGATTTAGCCTTTTTTCACAGTGATCAGAGCTGTCAGCATTCAGTAATGATCCTCTCGTCGACATGGAAGTCAACAGCCCTTCAGTAGGCTCACTGCCTGCTGTGCTGCACTCCACAAATTCTAACTCTCTGAATGAATTGGCAGAGAGAGAAAAGGTACATAGGTCATATATCATTTAAATAAACCAAATGATTAAAAATAAGATAAAAAAATTCATGTGCCTGTCAGACTTGAGTTATCTTATATAAGAATTTTTCTCATTAAGGGTTATAGAGGTCTGAGATCCATGTCTAATTAGACAATAAACAGTGGTACACTCAGACAGGTTGCTAGTTATGTGTCACTCACGATCAATAAGTTTGGATATAACATTTAGCTCTTCCTCTACTCAAGTATTTTACTGGACCAATTACCACAATTAATTACTAAACGAAACTGGGCAATCTTCATCATCTACCCACAGATGAAGAGGTTTGTATAGGTAGGGTTAAATAACTTTGCAGCTCCTCTCGCGCTTGGATTCCTTGCTAATTTTTCTTTATACCACCGACAGAACCGTTGTCACCTTAATCCCACCTACTTCTGGAACTAGAGACGTGACATCACAGCAAATCTGCATATTTGACAACTTACCACTAAAGCATCCATAGCCCCCTAATTGTTTTTCACTCAAAAATATAACAAATCTGGCTTTTTTTTTTCAAACTAAAAATTTAGTTTGGCAAGCTCATGGGAACCAGAAGATCAATTTCACCGCTTATAATATTCCAAAAGTATTGGCCCTTTCTTTCTTTGTTTTTTAAAATCTGAATAGTCTTCTACTTTGGGTGATGAACAAATAACTTTTGTGAGGGCTACCAGTGTTTATGCCCAAATCTGGGCACCTTTCATTTGTATAATCTACGGAAGAACATTGTTTAACAATTAAGTGCAGACAAAGTAGTGATTTGATCAAGTATTACATTTTGTTAAAAAAATGCAGATGCTTACTGGGAGTAGGAGGATTTGTTGTCAAAGCCTGCATAAAAGTATGCATGCATGGATCCTACGCGCTGACAAGAGACGTGAGACTTGTAATAAACCAAACACAGAGTTTTAATTCCCCTCAAGCATGACCTTTACTCTCACTTCCTTGTTTTTCACACAATTGTGTTCTCAATGGATCTGGAAGTGCGCAGTCCAGTTGTTGAGAGAGTGAACGTGGTTTAATGAAAGACTTTCATGGCTAAACTCACAGTGGTTTCTTTGATCTGCAGAAATCAGGCTAAATGCCACGTGCGCCTCTTTGATTAGGCCATAATGAAACGAATTAGCCAGAGACTACATGAGCTGCTCTCCACAGCCGAGCTTGCGGTGCACACTCAACAATAGAGAGAAGAGGACAGGACGAGCAATTATCACAAGAGCACTACCAGAGTCGGCAGACTTGAGGTTTTGCAAGCTCCACACATTCACCATCACTCACACAAAAAATTACTCTTTTCCATGAACATTCACATAATATTGCACAATATCTATGTTCTCAGTATGCATTCACATGTTATCACTATGCTAACTGGGTAATTGCGACAGGTTGCAAAGGAAATGACATACTGCATGAGAGTAGATATGACACGCATGCAAGACAGCTAGTGGAATGGAATACATTACTGAATGACTGTGTTTTAATGTGTAGAATATTCAATATGATAATGTAAAAAAAAATCCTAAAATATTTGTTAGTCACTATTCTAATGGGACTTGTTGAGATTGAAGAATACTTGTTCTATCTAAACAGAACATGTGATAAAATCACCATTTTGCTTTGCTTTACTGAAACACTTCCAGCCTCCCATCTAGTTAATATACTCCTCACATTTTGACTGTGCAATGACTGTGTTCTTTCAATACCTGTTCATCACAATAAAAGCTCAGATGAACCTTATGTAAAAACAAATAAAAGACAAGAAAGTCTGACCGCAGCTGGTCATAATAGACATTTGAATGCATGTTTATTGGGTTAGTGGAACCAATAATATACATCTTAGAGATGCATAAGCACTTATTAGAAACGCATTTCATTTGAAACAGGAAAACAGCCTGACCTTTAGCATCTTTATGGACATTTTAGTAATTCTGAGTTTGATTTTGTTCATCTCGTAATACAGTAGAAGTCATACTTGTGTAAGATTGAACAACACATTATCTAGGATATATTTAGACACACTGATAGTCTTTTGATTTATGTGACGAATGTGCTACTCTGATTGGTTTGACCTTTGTCAGACACCACAACAAAAGCTAAATTTATCAAATTTTGACCTTTTTCTGACATTTCTGGGAAAGCAGATATCTTATTGTTTTTTTTCTGGAAAAATTACTTATTTCTAAAGAATCAACATGAGTTGATAATAATCTTAAATATTATTGTAATGAGTATTTTAATTCCAAATATTGCTAGTTAGAGAATCTGTTTTGGTCAAACGATGACAGCAACAAAACCAAAACTGAAAAAAGCCTGTGTGAGAGAAATTTTCAGGAGTGCAGTGGTCCACCCTCAGGTCAGCAGAGCGGAAATGGAAGAAATCAAAGAGCATGGCAGACCTCGAAGCGTACCAAACTACACTCAAGATGCTAAGACAACATACAACCATGACAACATTTACCATGCCAAGGCCAACTCACTCCTTTGCCCACCCCGACCTCTCCCAGTGACCTCTCTGCGATCACTGCAGATGACTTCGCTGGTCACTTCACAGACAAAATTCTCACCATCAGCAGACAGTTTGCACCACCCTGCACCCAAATTCATCCACAATCTTCGACATCTTGCATGTCCTCATTCACTTCACTCACAGAAGATCGTGTGTCCAAACTTCTTTACTCAACTACCTGCCCCCTCGATCCCATCCCCTGTCACCTTCTACAAACCATCTCACCTGCCATCACACACATCATCAACTCCTCGATTGCTACCTGCATTTTCCCTAACACCTTCAAGGTGGCCAAAGTCGCTTCTTAAGAAACCTACACTCCCACACTGCCAAACTCATTGAGCGGGTCGTCTTCAATCAACTCTATTCTTTCCTGATTCAGAACAAGAAGCTCGATGACAAATAGGGTTAACTACAGATCATCTGTCCTCATCCTACTAGACCTCTCTGTTGAGTTTGACACAGTCAGCCATCAGATCCTTTTCGCCACTCTCTCTGCGACGGTCCTCATTGGCATTGTCCTTGACTGACTTGAGTCCTGTCTCACTGGTAGATCTTTCAGTGGTGAGGTCTCCAACACTCACACTGCAAAAAAGTAATTCTAAGCAAAGCTGAAAATGCTTAAAATGAGATTGAAAATCTTGACTTTCTTATTTTAGGAAGAATTTTCTAATTGGAACCTTTTGGGTATAGATTCCTTAGATTATTTTGAGAAAATACCACATATTTTCTTGAGGAGAAAAAAATTCTTATTCTGATCATTTATTTTCTTGAATTAACAAACTATGTGAAACAAGTTGTCGATTTTGCTACTGATCTTAAAACAAGAATCTTTGACTCAACATATTCTTATATCAAGAATGTTATTGATATTTTATTTTAAGAAATCAATATTAAATACTGGTAAAACATGCATCTTGGAATAAGAAAAAAAATCTTAAAGATAATTCTAGTCTAGATCAAGTAAAATATCTAACAATAGGGTAAGAATATTTTATTTCTTGAAATAAGACTCAAATGTTTGTGAAAAGAAAAGAAGAAAAAGGATCTACACCGTACATAAATCATCAATACCCCAAACCTTAATACCACATCCAGTTGTGTACTAACTTTGATGGAAGAGATCTGTACTTCAAAAAAGCACTCTTGAAACAAGAAAAAAAACAAAAATATAAATAAACTCTTCCTAGATCAAGCAAAAGAGTCAGCCAATGGTGTAAGTAAATTTGACTTGGCAAGAATTCAATTGCTGTTGGATCTTAAAAAAATACAAAAACTCTCAAAACAAGTCTTTCCAAGCAGTAAAAATGCTTCCAACTTGTATCTAGTCACTAGTGGTCTTAAAACTAGACAATCTGTCTTAAAACTAGAATGTTTACTCTTTTAGTTTTATATAGCTTATCAGAAAAAGCTCTGAAAGAGCTGCTATGTGATTCAGATGCTTCTGGTGACGGGGGTTCGAAACCAGCTCTGGTCCTTCAGCAATCTTCTCCCAGATCTCTACCAAGTGTTCTTCTTGTCTTCTATCAGAACTGTTATCTAAAAATGCATCAATAGGCTTAAATAATATATAATATAATTATTTAAAATGTAATTTTTAAGCTAGAATTTCTTTCGACAAAAGTGTCTGTTAAATGCATAAATGTAAATGTTTTTTTATTTAGTGGGTGTTTCTGAATAATTCTTGGATTGAATAATTCAGTGTTGCACTCATTAAGAGCTCCAAACTTGCAAAAACAAAACTTAAGTAGCAAATCTTTGCGTATCTTAAAAAAAAGATCTTTCTTAAGCAGGTAAAGAGCTAAGATATCTTGGTAAGATTCTCTCAAATCCAAACACTATCAGCTAAATCTCACGCATCAAATGGAAATAAATTCAGCTGGAATATTAGAGTTCTAACAGTTGGTTTTACCCCAGAAAGACTGAAATGAGATGTGAATATGCAAATGATGCCTTCTGAAGAGGCATATTCACATGTCAGTTTTAATGAAAGCACTTGATTCTCTACTCTCAACATAAAGACAAATTTAAGATCTTTGTAAGGTACATGCATTAATTCAACAATGTTCAATTTCGTTTAAGCCCTGAATGCCCTTGAATTTGTCTTTTTATTAGTCACAAAACTCAAGATTGGAGGATGTCTGCAGATCTAATACTTGAAAAGCAAAGGCATTATCCTTCATTACCATTATGCTTTGTATTTGACTTTAAAATTGCAGTGGCACTCATAGCAACTGTGTGTTAGCATGGCAACAAAGTCCACACATTGGGAAACTGTCATGTGACTGGCAGTCTACATAATTGCTAAGTGGAACTCCCCAAAAGCAGCCATTTCACAGCTATTTTAACGTCTGAACAACCATGGGACAGATGTTTGCGTGTTTATCTATGTATAGAGCACATTTTGCATATTGAATCTGTAAAATTCCAACTCTAGAATTTAATAAGCTAGGAATAGAAATCTTAGCATATTTGTACTTTTATTAAACCATAATGGTCTATATTCACATTAGCTATTAACTTATTCCTTGGCCCACATTTGAAACAGTTTCTAAATAATTAGCAGAGAAAGACTGCTTAAACAGATTGTGGTAAATAAGAAATTTTTGTCTGAACTAAAACATGAACGCAATTTACAGAGAGCTTAACTGAAACTCAGGCTGTTTGGAAGTTTAATACGTTGTTCAATCTTCACTGACTTACCTCTGCAACATTAATAAGTGAATACAGATGTACAGAAAGTACTGCAGTGCACGCAATTATAATAGACACCAATGATGAGAATGACGATGAAAAGTAAGTCATATGGTCAGTTCAGTCACAAGAAGTCCAAATATTATTGAGAAACTTATCAGGTCAAGACAGGTTGGCAGGACTTTGCAGGATCTGCATCTTTCAATTAAGAGGTTAACTGATGAAACGTTTTAGTTGCAGTGTTTTATACCTATAATGTAAACTATTTTAAGAACCAGTAAAAAAATGTATGTGCATTTATTTCTACGGTGATCCAATCTGTAGCGATCTGTAGTTAGACTCAAGTCTGCTGTTATTGAAAACGAGTATAGCGCTTCAAAAACAATGCATCAGCTGTTAGGAACACGGCTGTTGACTGGGAGGAAGATGCTGGCCCAAATAAAGTGGTAACTGATCCATTCTTTATCAAAAGCCTTTTGAAAATCCTGAGTACAGGTGAAAAAGATGAAGGTAAAACATTTCTCCCTTACAGCCTCTTCTCTTGGCAGCGGATATAAGATTAAAAAAAACAAACAGTTCTTCGGCATGATGCAACTGAATCACATCCGCTAGCATCTATGGTTGGGGCTACACCTTTCCAGGTAACCTTGCATGAGCGGTGAGGGGAGCTTAGTACGTTTTGTACAGTCATACATCACTTTTCCAATTTCAGCAAATCTGTGTTAGGGCAAGAAAACAGGAAAATTTTACCCAAATGCAAGAGACAAATCAGAAGAGAAAGAAAAACTACACTCCTTTTAAATGGAAAAGAAAAATCTGTTAACAGAGATAGGAGAATTCCAAAACTCATATCTACACTCTCATCAAGTGGTTCACGAGTTCACTCTGCTCATAATTGGCTAGTATTGCAAGCGTGTTTTGGCGAGAAATGGAGAAGCGTACTAGGGGAATTCCAAGTGTAAGTCTGGAACCGTTGAACAACTTGGATCCAGAGAATACTCACCACTTAGATTTCCAACTATTACCGCAATTTAAACAAGGAGTAGATTGTCTTACGCAAAGTGAGAAGTGAAACATGCATGTTGAGTGGCGAAAGGGTTGAAAGAGGAATAGCTTGCATGATGTAGATGTTAGCTCTTTGGTCGCGTCTTATATACTGGAGATAATATAGGTAGGTGGGACCATATGATTAGTCAATTATCAGCCAAGCTCCTCCCAAACTTATGCTAACCTGATGATTAACGTCATAAAATCAATATGCAACATAATTGACTGGTATATGGGCAACTGGGATCCAAATTCCAAAGAAAAGAGAAAAAAAATTCTCAGGCAAAGAATCTCAAGGAGTCTTGCTTGTGGGTGTTCAGTATGGCTTGCTCTGCAAAGAGTAAAAATGGTATTCAGAAAAAGTTGTAGTTCAAGAACACAAGAAGAAGAAGAATTTTGGAAATAACAAGCAAAAGAATAAATACTGCTGCTGTATCATCAAACTAGCACCGGCTGACTGCAGATCTACAGTTCAAATGCAGGAGAACCTAGACAGAGCTCAGTTGGATCCAATCAGCCCTAATAGCCACATCTGAAAACAATAACAAAAAAATCACATGCCTGCGCCAAAAACTTAGCTGCATCCCAATCCGAACACTTACACTGTGCTGACACGTCATGTGAGGGAAGTAGTTGTGCCACATTATTACACACGACATGTGCAAGAACTTAACTCCTTCTTTCCATTCCTTCATTGAAAAATATTATAGTGATAAAAATAACACTCTCTATATTGCTATTATAAATTTCTGTGCTTCTTTTTTAAAAAACGAGTCGTAGTACATGGAGAGCTTGTTTGTTTCGTTCCAAGAGAAAACTTCTGCTCGAGTGCAGGGAATTGTGGGTAAATCAACTGAGCACTCATCGATCTGCACTTCCAAATCTAATCAGAAAAAGTACATATCCAAGCACTGCTCGGACACTTTTTTTATGTATACTACGGTTTGAGACACAGATTCTCTTTTCACACCCATAAAAGTGTGTCGAAGCACAGATTGGGACGCAGCATACAAAATAGACCAACATATATATAATATGAAACACAAATACTTTTTCACAAAGAAAGCTCAAACTGGATGTTCCTCAGACTTCCAGCTATAATACCCAAATAAAAGATTATTTTAAAAGAGTCATAATACTGGTTCTTTAAATATTAACATGGATATTAACACTTTGATTACATGACCCATGAGCATTAAAATTGTTGTTGTTTTTGAACAACATTATCTATCCACTATTTACTCGTAATTTATTTAGCTTAAATGTATAGATTTATCCCAATATATATGTCTAGTCAAATATAATATAATCAGTCGAAGACATCTGGAATGTCGGCTCTCTAGTAGTTTAAACCAGTCTCTTTTACTGGCCTGGGGTGTTTATGAGGCAGAAACTCTGTGTGCTTCAGCCTTGCGCTGGAGTGGCTCTTCTGAGTCATTTGCTTGGCTGGTCTGTGAGAGAAAGGCTGAATGTGAGCCGCATATCAACCACAGCGAGTTACTCAACACCACACACTCGCAACTGCACACTCCCTCACACCGGTTGAAATCCCAATACATCAAATGCCACTCAAACACACAGCATATTCCCTGCAATCACATGTGTGTATGTGTGTTTGAATTGTGTTTGCACATGTGGATATGTCTGGCAGCTGTCTTTTTGATGAGGTCACAATGGGAATATAGCTGGTCTACGAGCCAATCCCTGCTCCCATGTGTCCTGTCTTTATCGAGTGACAATGCCCACATCTGCTTTTGATCTTTCTGCCTCTGTCTTAGTTTAAATTCCTCCAGCCTCTCAAAAACCCCTTCCTTTTTGTACCTCCCGTCAGTCGTATAGCTTTATCCATTGAGGACTCAGTTGGGTTCTGCCGCACAAGGGCATCTAGTTTTCTTTACCTTCCTCTATATAATATTTCTCATGTGATGAAGAGTCAAAGGTGGTGGTTTGGCAGCTGGTTCCAAGATTTATCAAATTCTTACTGTGCAGTTCAATTCACAGGCTGATTATTTGTTTTCAAGCAGCTACATTCTTTAGATGATTGTGTTAAATGTGTGAAGTATTTCAAAGTTTTGTATTTTATTGTGTTATCTCAACCTACAAACGATATGATTGTTGTACTTTCAGATATGAGCAATCTCTTAGCAACCAGCAACATCACCAAAATGGTTACCCAGCAACTATTTCAGTTTAGTTTCTTGGTGACTGCTCACAAACTCCTTAAGCCAAATAATTAATTTAAACCTCTCCACTAACTAATCGAACAACCACGCCTAACAAATTAACTTAACTAATCTTCATGCTTTAGCAACTGGATAACAACAAAATATAGCACCCTAGCAACCACTTTTGATGGTTTAGCAGCTGTTGAGCAATATGGAAAGTGCTCAAGAAATTTTAAGAATAGTCAACTACTGGCAACAACCAAGAACTTCACAATTATAACCTCCATCAAAATGTTATTTATTTGATCTAAATCTAAAAACAATGACTGTGTAGTTCCCTTAAAGATACCCAAATGTAAAAGTGTTTACTGGCATAATAGCCTATGTTAATATCACCACCAAAAAGCACTAAATATATTTAGTAATGCCATAGGGTTCAAAGATTAACCAAAAATACATTGATTAACAAAGTGTGGCATCAAGCTCCATCCACCACAGCTGATGGAACAAACTTACTTACAGAAGTGTTCATGTTTGAATCAAAAACAGAATGAGCTAAGCATAAAAGTAACATATGATCCCAGGTCAGTTGCAACCGCAACAAGAAGGACTGAGGTAATTTTTTTTTTCGAAAGTGGTCTCGTTTTTAAGACTTCCCAAAAACTATACTAGTAATCAACATGCCACTTACACCTATACTGTTTATTAAATTATCAAACATTTAAAGTCAGAAGAAATTTAAAAACACACATTTTAAGTGAAGTGGAGCTTTAAGACGCCATCAAAATTTGATTTCTTTTTTCTTACGCTTGTATGCTGTTTGGGTCTGAGGGACCCATTTTCAGTTTTCATCAAAAGAAAAATTATAAAAGCAATTATTATTTGAAACGGATATTCACTGGCCTTGGCCTCTTTTTTTGTGTAAAACATATATCAGAACACATTTTTTATGACCCAACACTGTATACACCCTACACATTTATATTACACACAAGATGTTCGGGTCTACTAGACCCGGGCATGTAAAAGTGTGAAAATGGTAGATTATTTACCTTTATTCTGTCTTCCCACACAAACATAAATCACACTTAAACATACAATTTTAGTATAAAGTTCTATGATTGTGTAAATTAAAAGCCCCAAAATGTAATTGGTCTAGCAGACCCGCTAACCCTGCCAAAGTAACAATAATGAGAACACCACACAAGGGTTAAAGAGCGCTGATTAGGAACTATTAAAAAAGACTCCCTACAACTTGAAGTCTGTTTACTTTACCATTCTACTGAAATAAAATGCAACAGAATAGCGGTGGAAGAGAAACACAGTGGGGATAAGTACAGATATAAACTTGTGATTTTACTGTAATGGCTAATTTAGCATGTGATGCTATAACTGGCCTAAAAGAACAAGAGATAATGGTGTACTTCCACTCATAGTGCGAAACCAAACAGCAAGGTAATTCAGTACACTGATGTGCACAAACAGTATTTTTTCCCTCATTTTTGTGTTTCACTCAGTGATGTCAATGCCATCTTCTGTGTCACCCTCTCCCGTCATCATCATCATTCATTCCTATTCTTGTCATAAATAATCTGGTGCATTTTCTCGCTCCTACTCCACCATTAGACTTCTAAAACCCAAAGTAGAATGGAGCTCAGATGGGATTGAGGGCAGAAGGGCTCAGGGTCCAGCTCTTTCATGCTGTCTGACAAAGCAAACAATCGCACCTTGTCTGTGGCAGTCCACTGTGTGTTTGAGTGAGATATGCTTCATTTTACTGAGCAGGGAGGAGAGAGGGAGAGAGCAAAATACTCAAGCACACACACATGAAAAATCATAAATTTAATTCATTTGCTCATGTTCAACACGGTCTTTTATACATTTAATGGTTCACTTCACACACAATCATAATCTTGCCTCACTCTATAACTTCAGTCTTTTTACCTTGATTTAAACAAGAAAGCTTGTTATAATTTGGGTGGTATAATTCTGGTCATGGTAGTTACAGTTTTTTTTTCAATTGCACATTTTTGAAAGCTGATTTCATTTTCTTTAAACTGTCAGCACAAAACCTGATTTTTCAAAACCTTCAGAATTCACAAAACCTCAGACTCTTCTTGCAAAACCAAACTTTCACCTTAAAACAGTTCAATATGTGCTCCAAACTGAACTATGTTGTCAAATCTTGTCCCGAATCAATCAAAATTAAAAGCATTACGGAACAGTCGCTAAACACTGCCTAGACAAATAGAAAACACAATGTTCAGGACATAAATAAAATAAATAAAAGTTGTTTTGTTCACTGTAGGCTATTGCAAAACAAAAAAATTGTGTATTTTTTAGCATAAAACAAACAAACAAAAATATGTTCCTTGTGTACAGTAAACACATGTAAAAAAAAAAAGTACAAAATAAGTGCATGGCTCATCCAAAACATCATGTCTGTTTACTGGGTCAGGCCACAGGACATCATCCACACCACAGGCCACATTTTGTCTGGCCAGACAAAGGCTGCAAAAAAACAAACAAAAAAAAACAGGCATAATTGTTTTCTTACATTCACTTGCATTTATAATTTTCAGTCTGGAGGTCCAGTAAGGTTTCACAGATGGAGGGATTTATCAGCTCTATTGTATGTCCTACTTAACTGTATACTGTATGTTGTAATTGATGTCAACATTTACATACTGTACTATTATGTCAAACAAGGTATTTATATGTTTTCCTCCAATCTCCTCAAATCGCCAAATTATGATGAACACAATGAATCTACCTATGTTTGGTTTGGTTGTACCAGCCATGGACAAGAACATAGTCAATCACAGTAGTTCTAATTTTATCAGATATTACTGTTCTCTGTCTTCACTGATCACCTCTACCTCCTCTCACACAAATGTTTCCTCTCAGATTTCTATCCATTGTAGGGCCTCACAAACCAGTGCTCTCTTTACTGACGTTTATATATTCCCTAACATTATTGGTGTATATGTTTCCTTACATAATTAGTCAAACTTTTGAATTGGTGTGTTCAAGTGATGACGCAAGTGCTTCTATTGTGTATAACTTTTGTCACTTGTGCTCACCATTAGGTGTTAGGAAGTTGTGATCGAGTGGTTCAGACAACTGAGCATTTGATTCAGGCAGTAGGGTTTAGTGTTTCAGCAGTCGAGAAAAACTGTAAAAAGTAGACATCTTTCAACATAAACCTTGGGAGACTCTCTCTTCAAAGTCAGTTATTTTTTAAAATGTTTTTATTGTTATCCAAAGGTGTAAATATAGAAGATATATGTGGTGAAATTCACTTCACAAGTTTGAATGTACAAGTGGTTTTCTGTACATATGGTTTATGATGTCTGACCTCAGATATAATTGAGAATTTATTGGTGAGTAAAAGTTTCCGTATTTATGATAAAATGTAATGAAGCATAGTAAAATGAATCAAGGCTGGTAGCAGAGGCTGCAGGCATTCATCTCTCTCTCTCTCTTACACACGCACACACCCTCACACAGGCACTCTCTCTCTCTCTCTCTCAGTCTTTTCCTGTCTCTTGTGCTGTTTTCTGTTCACAGAATTAATGTAATTCACTATCCTTTCTAGTGCTATTTTTGTCCATCAAAATGCTTCTCTGTAGCAAATTATCAAGGGTTTGCACGTCCAAGTGAGAGATCAATGTGAACAACAGTCTTCATAGAAACAGTTTGACAACAACTTGATGGCAACAATTTCATAAAACTCAGGCTTATTTGTAACAGCTCTGATATAATCCTAATACATTGCTTAACATTTTGTTTAACTTTAGGATTTCATAAAAACACACTCACTATAAAGTACAAATAATGCTCAAACTGAGTTAAAATATATATGTGGTTATCATCTCAACCACCAAATCTTAAATAAATTATAAAAACTTGCTCTCAACTCTATTTTTTCAGATCACAATGCAAAACATATTTTTTGTTTGTTTAACTTAATAGATTTTATGGTTCAAGTTGAAAGGTTAATTGTAAATTTAACTTTATATTGAGTAGGACCAAAAAGACACAGAAAGGTGTCGTTTTAACTCTCTAGATTTTACTGTGTAGCAGAAATAAATGACAGCGTTTTATCTTATTGAGCTATCCCTTTATTTCCTGATGTAAACAGTGTTTAATACTGATATAAATAAAGCTGTGAAATCCCCTGCAGGAGGACTGGATGGACAGATCGAGCCAAAACATGATCCGAACATAGCATTCCCTAAGATTACGATGGTGTGCTGATATGGAACACATTTTCCAATGTACAGGAAAAGTAATTCCTGATCTTTATCAAAAGCAAATGTTGTAGGAGGGTGTTCTGAAGGTTGTATGGACATTGTGAGCAATGCATGAGACTGCAGTTCGATCCGGCGCCAGTGTCTTGTCTCCAGCATCCCACATACCCATATGTGTGTTATCAGAGATGCATCAATTCTTAAGAGAATCAGAACCTAAGCAGATGGAGCTTTGCACACACTCACACACATGTTACAAAACAACAGATCAGCCGCTTAGAGAACACGTCTGACTCCCTAGCTTTGGCTGTAATACCATCACAGATCAGAAATGACGAGGCTTTCTTGTTTGCAATCTGGCTTTGCTGCTGAGATATTAGATTGCCTGCAGTCTGTCAGCTCACACATGTAGCTTTATAATCTCTATGAGATCTTTATTTACTGAAGTTTATTTCACCCTCTCTCAGGATTCATTTTAGTTAAACAACCCCAAACTTTAGCCAAATTTCTTTAGATTTTTTCTTTATACATTTTATACTTCTAAATTTAAATGTGTGATCACATTCTTTATGAACCAAACCCTGGTTTTCAAAACGTTGACATTTGAACATTTGGTGATTGACAGGAGATCGGATGGTTGCTGGTTCTATGCAGTAGACCAGCATTTGCAGCAATTGGTGACTGTCCTGGGTCGCCTACCGAGGGAGGGGCTGAAGGTAAAACTTGCAAAGTACTTATTGTTCCAAAGTGAGGTTAGCTATCTCGGGCATATTATCTTAGCTAATGGGGTTGCTACTGATCCGGAGAAGGTCAAAGCACTGAGTGAGTGGCCGCGTCCCCAGGGAGTGACCCATTTAAGGTACTTCCTGGGGTTCGCAAGATACTACCGGTGTTTTGTCGCTCAGTTGGTGGTCATATCTCTACCCATGCTGGATCTGCAATTAATGGCTTAGCAAGATGAAGACCCAGGTTGTGAGAGATCTGTGGAGGGAAGGGAGACACCCCGCTAGAAAGAACGCCAAGGCCTGTCAAGGGATGCCTAGCCCAATAGCGCCAGACCCATAGGTTGCAAGAGGACGCTAGGCTGCTGTACAGACGGGCCTTTCGTGGCATTAGCACCGAACCGGTCCTACAGTTTGTGTGCCTTCCACTTTACAGCTGTTAGTGCTTCACCAGCTCCACAAGGAGCATGGACACCAGGGTGTTGACCGAACCCTGGAGCTGATACGTCAACGGTACTATTGGCCTGGCATGTCTGAGGCTGTGACTAATTGGTGTAGGGCATGTGAACGCTGTCAGCTGGATAAGGACAACGGAGTGGGACAAATTAGTTTCATGGACAATTTGTTGTCCTCCAGGTAGTGGCACTGGACTTCATTGTCCTGGAACCTACATGCTCTGGGGTGGAAAACGTATTGGTTGTCACGGACGTGTTTACCAAGTATTCTCAGGCATTGCCCACTTTTGATCAGCGAGCGGAGGCATTTGCCAAAGTACTTGTGTGTGAATGGTTTTATTATTTACTCATCCCCGTTCATATCCACTCGGAACTTTGAGTGCACCCTGATCCAGCAGCTGTGCACCTTGTATAAGGTCCAGCGTTCCCGCACTGCACCATACCATCCTGCAGGCAATGGGCAGTGTGAGAGGTGCAACAGAATTCTCCACAATCTGTTGCGCACACTGTCAGCCAGCAGTAAGGCTATTTGGGCCTCATGCCTTCTGCAGGTGTTGTTTTTACTATAACATCAACCCTCATCAGTCGACTGATGAGTATCCCCATTTTCTAATGTTTGGGCAAGAACCTCAACTTCCTGTGGACTTCCTTTTTGGAAGACTCACAGATATAGGGGAGGGTGGGGTACATGAGTGTGTTAAAGAACATCAGCACATTGTTCGGGTGGCCTGCGAGGGGGCGAGTAAACAATTGGGGGCCACAGCAGCTGACCGAAAGCACAGACATGACGCCAAGGTCCGTGACCTACCACTTCAGGAAGGCCAATTGGTCCACTGGTCACAAGATGCAGACAAGGGCGTCTGACAATGATGCGCCTGGGTCAGATGTCCATAGGCACCAGCGCAGTGGTCCATCGTTGGGATGGTGATTCAAAAGGGAGGGTAGTATGTAGTCGTATTAATTTGACTGCTCCTGGCTCGGGAATTAAGGACTCACATTTTGACACTTCGTGGTGTTGACCTTTGTTACAAAGACATTTTGTTTGTTGTATGCATGTGCTTGTTCTATACATTTTCAAATCCAGGTTCCACCCACTCACTCTCACCAGCGCTCCAGTCTCTCTCTCATCCGTCGAGCAGGATGTCAGTCACAATTATACCTGATGACATCATCACACCACCAGAACGCTCCAAAACTGGCTCATTTAGATAAGAGTCTTCACACACCATCGTTGACTAGCTCTGATCAAGACCCTGCAGTGTTGTGCGCTTAATGAGTTGTAAGTATTGAGAGTTGTCACACTGCCAGTTGTTTTGAGTTATCTGGTTATCCAGAAACTTCACCTCAAGTTATCTTTGTAAAGCACTGAAGGGAGAGAAAGATAGATGTCACGTGACTTACATTCTGGGAGATGACACTTAGATAACCCTTTGTTAGTACGCTAAATAGGTGATGAGCGCGTCTGTAACTAAGAATAGCGTAGATTAGAGGTTAAGCAGTAATTCACTGACATTTACGTTTAGAGATGTTACATGATAGTTTAGAGATTTTATTTTCTTGGGAGTATTGCAGGGAACTGGCCCCATCAAGGGGAGGGACTCTCTCTTGGGGGTGGTTTGATTTTTGTTTTATCTGTTCTTTTTTGTCTGTTCAATAGTTGTTTTGTGTGTCAATATTCTGTAAATAAATCATCTGTTTAGCAATTTGTTGTGCTGTTTTCTCATTTGGTTTCTCCACTCCTTTGAATGGTTTTCATTTTCTTTGCAAAACAAATGTTATGACCAGAATCAATTGTCAACTTAAAAGAAATGTAACAACCTTGATAGGTTGGTGTGCAGTCTCTTTCGTTGCTGTCTGAGTTCGTCCTTCTCTGATTACAAGTGGAATGTATGGGTTCATGTTATTATACAAAACTTTTTTGTTTAAAAAAAAAAGTAGGGTCTCTGTCTCCACTGCTCTCTTTTTATGGGGCTGATAAACCGGCTGTGCTTCTCCTCGGCTGTACTCTGCTGCTTGGCTCCCTGCAATCTTGCTTGTTGTCACTGCTTTTCTTGCCTTGTTCAGCTAGGATTATGTGCAAGACTGCCTGTTTTATTGGAATTTCCACGTAAAACACTCGCTTGTTGCTGTGGGTGCAGCGCTTTGCGGCTGGAAGGGCATCCGTTGCATAAAACATATGCCAGAAGAGTTGGCGGTTTATTCCGCTGTGGCAACCCGGAAAGGGAAAAAAGCTAACAAGATAATGGATCGGTGAATGGATAGTCATATTATATAATATTGTCAGGGTTTGGTCTTCAAGGTGCGTGTCGCGACTGTCTTTCCCTTTCTACTCCCTTTCTGTCTCCGATCGCGCGTTTTCAGTTTCGCTGTTTTCCCTTGTGCCGGTTCCTGGGTTCCCGCCTATCATGTGACTCCCTCGCGGTTCCCTGATAGGCGGTTGTATTGTCTCCGTGTTTGTTTATATTCTCTCTTCACCTCGTGGCTTGTTGCGTCAGTCTTCGTCCCGTGTCTAATTTGTCATTAGTCCCTTCAGCTGTCTACCCGCGCGTCCTCACTTATTAGTCTCCCTTTTTATACCCCTGTGTTTGCGCTGTTCTTGACGGGTGCATTAATTGTCTCTATGTGCGTTACCGATGTGCTACGTTGTGATGTCTGTTTAGCTAATTTGTAAATTACCAGTGATCTCTGTTATTTATGTTATTGATCAAGTTTGCCCCCTCGTTTTTCTTTGCTTTATTTGATAATAAAAGAGTGTCTCAGGTCAAGCTGTCTCCGCGTATGAGATCTATCCCTCCAACGTACACAAATATAAAAAACGTGACAAATATTAAATTAGATATATTTGCGGAACATTGAATCATTTTTATAATGAAGATGTCTGTTTCATTTTTAATAAAACTTAAAGTGCTGAATGTAAATATAATTCTCATCTAGTGATCAGAATCAACAAACCTAATGAAGCCAGGGGTAGAACTAAGTGTTAGCTCCACTGTTGCTTAGTTTTAACCAAGCGGCAACCTCTTGCTTTCCCTCTTGATGTATAACAGAAAGTGACTCAACTGCAGTTCCCTAACCGGTCGATGAGCAGGTTCTCATTCATTACAATGTTAAAACTGACCAACTTTAGAGCTGAAAAAAAGAAAAAAACTTTACCCATTAGGTTTGCTGAATCAGATCGCTAGTTTTGGTCTTCATGAATACTTTGAGGGAGTGAATTATTCTTACATTTGTTTGTTTAACATACATAATATTTAAACCTTCAGCCGATTAGACGACTTAACTACGGTCATGTCCCACCTCTGTGAATCCATTTTCGAGTACTGGCTACACCCACTCTGAACCTCTTTTTGTAGTCAATGGTTTTAACATTGGAGCGAATGAAAAACTGCTCACTTCTGGAGCTTGCATTCAGTTACTTCCAATTATGCATTCAGAGGGAAAGCAGGAGGTTGCCCCTTGCTGTGTACACTGGGATGGTTTAAATAAAAAGTACAGATTCTCTTTCACTTCACTTTTCCGTGTCCTAATCAGCAAATAACATTGTTACACAACATTGTTCTTTAAGTATTATACATTTTATTTTTAATACAATAATAATTACCTTCCCCCATATAATCTGCATTTTGATCTTGATTTAGTCTTAATTGATAGTCTCACATATGCTTTTGAATATATATATATATATATATATATATATATATATATATATATATATATATATATATATATATATATATATATATATATAAAGAGATTTACATGAAATTATCAAATTTGTGGTTAGTCAAAAAAGTTTCACCTCAAAATAAAAACCACCTGAGAGCAACCCTGTGAGTGAGAGAGCTAAGGAATCGGCCAGGCTCAATCATCCTATTTACTAGTGAAGCACCTAACAGGCAGCCATTCCTGGTGAAAAGGCACCTTCTCAAAGGGAAGAATAATTCAACAAAATCTTCTAAAAGCAGGTGGTTGTTCAACCCACTAAGGAGACTTATTAAAAATATTCACAGAGGAGTGAAAACAAGTGAAATAGAAAGCTGTTCACCCAGAAATCAGCTAGGAAAACAGGTGTTCTTGTGAGAAGCAGAAGTATGGAAAATAAAAACTCTACAATTTTGTTGCTTTATTAAAGTTGTGGAAAATGTTCAGGCCAACTGGCCTTTGACCGCTGATTAAAAAATAAATAAAAATCTTTTTGTAGTTGCAAGAAATCTTTTGACCAAACTGAACATATTTTTTATAGCTATCTTTGTAAATATGTGCTTAAATTATTTTTCTCAAGCAGTCATGATAGTAAAACATTAAAAAACAATCATGTCCTCAGGATGATTCTGAAGTGCACATCCAACTCCTTTAATATTGAACTCTGATAAAAACTGGAATATTTAGTTTTATGTGTGTATAAAAAGTTTAAAAGCCATGTTTAGTGAGTTTGTTTACTCACAAATAGGTATTTGTGTGCTGTTCAGTTGGTGCTTTTGTGTTGTTTTTGTTTATCTAAATTAAAATTGTGTCTAAAAAATTGTGTCCAAGACAATGGTAGTGGAGTTGACATATAATTAAAGTGTCATTTTTTTCCAGAAAAACTTTTAAAATCTAAATAACAGTGTGTTTATCAAATAAATTGAGTTTGCATTCATAAGCTAAATTAATTTACACACATTATGGCTCTCTTTGAGTAAATTTTTCCAAATAAATATAAAATAGAATGAACATTCATATTACAAAAGCAATGATTAAAGTCCAGCTTTCCCAAATGTCATGTTTGGGAAAGCTACTAAGCTACTAATGCTAGCACATTGAGATTTATAATCCACACATCACACAATAACATAATATTATGTGCAAGAATTGCTTTAAAGCTGGATAAAATCTATATTGTTATTAAAATCTAACACCCCTTAAAAGATAACACAATTAGTTGTCTCATAGTAACCTAATCATTACCATTGACTTTCTTGATTAGTGAAAACTTAACTGTAGAATGTTAAAGAACAATATTAAAACAGTATATTGCATGTGCAGAAACACATATTGAAAGTTTAGTTTTCATCCCAAAGTTTTTCACCATAATTGTGCATATGCATTTAGCATGGAACAAATAGCTTGTTTATTGACTTTTCTATCCATAGTTCTTGTTTTCTTTCTTCTCCGGGCAATCAGAAGAGAGTACAGTGGTATAATGCTGTAAAATCATAACTGTGTGTGTCATTATTGTGCTGTTTGGCTGTGCCCAGTCAAAGAGAAGCTGTAATCATGCACGCACTGGCCACATGATTGATCCTTTAGCTGTAAAGAAATACTCAGCGTACCAAACAAAAGCGAAAAGCAAACTAACGCAATAAGAGTGGAGTTAGAGATAAGGCATTTAGGGCAGGAATTGCCTTGCTGTATGCTTATTAGAATCCTGGGCTCATTACAACAGCCTGCACATTTGTAGTCAGTGATTCTGAGAAACTAGTGTCTGCATACTGATGGATGTGGGTACAAAGTCTGTATTTTTCTCCTCGTTCACGCCATCTCTGGATTGATACCAGGCATTGCAACTTGATGTGCAGTGAATTATGAGGGCTAAATCGCAGTATACCAAACCATTTTGTATTTTTCCTTGACTTCTTTTTGCTGCACTACAGCTTTGTCTTAATTTTGAAATCTGCCTTAAGATTTTTTTTGTTTGTTTGTTTAATGTCTTTCGGTTTTCCTAATGCCTTTTGGATTATTAAAAAAATTCTGGATGAACCGTTTTTGTTTTTTTAACCTCTCATGCAATTAGAAATACAAAATTGCCAGGAAATATTATCATAATGTATATGTTTTGCCATAATATGAATACATTTTAAAAGCCTTATTTATCACTGAAATTAAACTATAAGTAATAAGTTTTGTTTTGATTCTTTGGCAATCGCCAAATGCTTTTACACTACAGCTTTAAGGGAAAAGGGCCGAAATAATAAACATGTATTTGATGTTTAAGTCTCAATATCATTTTAAGTCTCCACAGTGAGTAACCTCAAGTCAATCTGATGTGTGACTGACTGACAGATGAGTTTCCCAATCAATCACTGACCGATTGGAAGGGGGGAGTGGCAGATAAAAGAGAGGAGGGCTGCATGTAATAAGATCAATGGCTGACTGAGACCTTTCTCTATGTGTTATGGAGTTTTGTCAATGTTTTTAATGAAGACTGAATTTTGCATATACTTTCTACAGTTCAATTATCTAAACAACCACTTTTAAAAATAAAGATGGCCATTAGTGTGAATCGTCAAGGAGTTTTTTGATCGACTCAATCAAGTTTTGACACTTACCTTCCCTGAACACACATACCCAGTCTTGTTGCTCAAAGAATCTCCACCTGGAAGTAATCACAGCCTCATGTAGCCAATTACCTGAGTTCTAGTCACCACTCCATTTCTCATAACTCCCATAAATAATCAATTTAATTTTCTGTCTTCTTGATTAATTTGGATTCTTGTGAATTTTGGTAACTTTTTCATTACAAAACCTTACAATCTCTGTTCCTACATTGTCTTCTCCATCATAGACTCCATCATCCTCGTCTACTTTTGTGCATCTGTTGTCTTACAGTTTCTGTTTGCAAGCAAACTGATGAGTATTGATTGTTTTGTGTTTTAACCTGGTGCACTTTCTGTCACCTTTCAGTCAAATGAGTCTTTACACATTTTTTTTAAGTATATACTTGGAGACGTCTAGTCTGGAAGGGAGGGGAGTGAATCTATGCTCCAACTTATTTTTAGATAGTTATTGACTCATAATGTTTTTTTCACAAACGTCCCCGCTACACCTTTAAAGGATATTCATCATTTTTTCTGTTTCAGTAGTGCCACGTTAAATCATAATAGCTCACTCAAACTTGCTTGGGCTTGACACAATGGACATGTCAAAGATCTACTCCTGCCATTTTCCCAGTGTTTGATTGATATGTAAACAGGTTTAGAACGTTAATTGAACATTGTTGGATATTTGAAAATGTCTCAATGTTTGGTTCTGAATATATTTACCAATATTGACTTAAATCTGTGTAATTTTATTTAAATTCATGCCACAACTCAAATATCATGGTAGGAACACAAGCATAAGACAGAACTTGAAAATCAGCTACAGTAATAAATCAAACTGCATTTCCTTGTTTATATACTTCCTGTTTATATTTAAGCAAAGCATCAGCCTAATTAGCTCTGAGATTTTTGCTCAGCTAAAGGATGGTGTGTGTGACTTTTCCCATCTCTGCCAGTTTCGCCAGCTTTTTTCCTGAAGTGTAAAACAGCTGAACAAATGTAAGTGCATCTTACAATTGCTCTCCTTATCCCTTGTGTTCTATTTTCAAACCCAAAATAAAACGACTTCCATCAGTGAAAGTGAGAAACCTATTGCATTAGTGCCCAGACATGTTAGAACATTAAACTCTCATAATGCTTAACTATATCAGGGAATTATTTTTGTCTGCTTCCAAAGACTTCCCAGGTGAGCGCTTTTATAATGTGCACAAGCGACAGAGATTGAAGCAAAAGAGTGAATATAGAAAAGCAATAACACTGCATTCCTTAAGAACCGAATTAGATTTGCTTCCTGGCTCTTTCTCATAAGTATAATGAAGTCTTCCCCATGAGTGTGTGTAGTCTGACAGAGTGGTGGAAGAATAAGATTTGGAGCATGGTGTGTTTAATACAGTATGATCAGCATATGTGGTAAAACATACTTTCTTTTGTTTAAGGACCTCATCTGTCCATGTTTGGAGAGTCAGTCCTTAAGACACAAAAACACTGCTGGCTACTTTAGCAAGCAGAATCAGCAAGGGATATGACAATGCATGACAAAACGTGCAAGTAAGCAACTGATTTCAAAATAGGTCATGCAAGTAGCAACTGGTTTGAAACTTCAAATTGTTTTGTTTGTCAATAGAAATAGTAGAGATACTTTATCCTCACAAGCAGCCAAATTTGCATTGTGTATTTGCCTACACTGATCATGCTGAGGCTGGTTTATTGGTTAAAGCATGACCAGATGCATACCTTTAAGTGTGGTTTCTTTGATATCTCTGATATGCCAAATGCAAAAAAAACCCAACCTGTGAAAGGGAATGGTTAGTGTATGTTACTCTGTAATGGCTTAACCCCTGTATTATGTTGAAAAAAAATTACATTGATTATGTTGCGGCTCATTTTGACCTGCACTGTGTAAATCCATGCAAAACAGAAAAAAAAAACAGATTAAACCAGTTAACATCTTTATTTTAGATTATGTGAACATTTTTAAAATATAATATAACATATAATACATTTTAATTTCAATATTTTTAATTTGTATACCATATTTTAGAACTATTTGAACTCTAAACAAACTTTTTTCTTTTTTTGGTCATTTGACTTATATGCAACATTTTCAATTATCTCCACAGGATGGACAGAATGTATGTGCTTTCTGCATGTGTGTGTGCTTTCTGCAGATGTAATTCTTGCATTTCACACATCAGGTACTTGTTTTACTGTCATCTTGGTAGGGACAGACATGGCATCTTTTCCGTTTCTTCACACCTGTATCTAATGGATCCATTGCAGATGACGTTAGCTTGACTTTTTCAAAGACAGCAGCAGCTGCTGGGGTTTTAGGTGGCCTGGATCGACTCTGCATCCTGGGAGTGACAAGTGCTTTGCCATGGTGTTCCAGGAAAAGGCGACGTCTGAACAATTTGCCGGCATTTCATTGTTGGTTGATTTGAGTCCACAGGACATAGGCATTGTAGGCAAACGCGCCCACAATATTGTAGAAAATCACCAAGGGCCAATGAGCAGTCTTGCGCTGGCAGCTGTACGTTGCTGTGACTTTGTCTGGATTGTCAACTCCTCCTTTGGTTGAGTTGTAGTCCATGATCATTTGTGGCTTCATGTCTTCTCTTGTGCTCAGAGATGCGTCTGTGTGCATTGTGCTCATTACAAGTACATTCTTGTTTCTCTTTGGGCAGTATGAAACAACTGTTGCTTTCTCACTGAAAGCAAATATTGAGGTATGCAGAGGTCTGCCCTTTACCTTCAGAATTTCCTTGGGAAGTTCTGGTTTGTTTCTTCTGACTGTTCCCAACTTAGTCAGCTTCCTCTTCTGAAGTTAATCTCCCAGGCATTAGGATGTAAAGAAGTTGTCACATGTAATGTTGTGACCTTGCAGCCCTTCACTCATCTCCAGCACGACACGCATCCCCTGATTTTTCTCAGGTGCTTCTCCAGGTAGCTTTCCTGTGTATACTTGTATATTCCATGCATAGTTAAATTTTGCGTCACAGGCTACCCATAATTTGATGCCATACTTGGCAGGTTTGTTAGGCATGATTGTTGGAAAGGACAGCGCCCCTGAATGGAATAAGGCACTCATCAACAGTAACATGGGGACCAGGATTGTACAACAAAGGCCGAATTTCGACCCATTTATCTCTGATCACAGCTAACTTGTCTTTTTCCTCTACTCTCACCTGGGTCTCAGAGCAATCTAAACAAAGTACATTAAAGAGATGACATGAGAACAGTGCCCAGGACAAGTGCGAGAAAGTTCCGCCTCTACTCTCACCTGGGTCTCAGGGCAATCTAAATAAAGTACATCAAAGAAACATGTTTATTTTGAATCTGAACAGCTATTTACCCACATTGAAGTGTCTGGGTCTAAATGACCCGAAACATTATATTTGTATACAAACTCTGCACAGACATTGTACTGCACACCAAAGATTTAAAATTTTACACACCAGTTCATTACCCAAGATGAGAAAAAGTCACAAAATTATAGGAAGAAAAATAAACGATTACCAGCATTTTGGTAAACATGAAAACTGAAATGGGTCAAATTGACCCTTAACATAATACAAGGGTTAAGGTGAGCTCCAATAAGTTCCTGTTGACTTATATGCTGGAAAACATAATACTCTAACTGGGGTGAAATGAAATGGGATGCGAAAAAAAAAAGAATTGTGCCACTGAAAAAAAATGTTTATTTTGATGTATATAGAAACACCATTGAAGACTAAAATCCCAATGTAATGACTTCATCAGTCAATCAGGAAATCAATGTCATCGTAGATTAGCCAATCAGTTCTGTTCTTGTTAATGGAACCAGCTGGAGACAGTAGAACAGGAAATAAGTTTTTCATTATGATGCTTTAATGTTTGTCCTAGAAAGAAACCAGTTTATTACTTGCCTCATGCAGATCACACATGGCCTTTAACACATGTTCAAATGAGAAGGATGCCTCTTTCTGCTGCACTGATCTCACTTAGACAGAATCAATGGCCTGTTTTGATTTTAATTAACAAATTTAAAAAGAAAGGCTTCCTCTACCAGCTGTCATTATCCCCAAGTCCTTACTTTTCTTCCATCTAACAAATTCAACAACACAATCAAAATATTCAACAATCGGAGAAACACTTTGGGATTTGCTTGCAAGTTTTTATTCTATAATGATATTATTGAATCAATGATGCAGCACTCAAAGTGAATAATTCTGTAAATTAACCTGTTCTGTGATCCCTGTATATAGCAATTATTTAAGGGAAAATCAGTTGATATATCCTTATGGATGGATTTTTCAGGGTACACTATGACTCTGGATTATGTCAGAGGCTTTTGTGTCCAATACTTTTCACCAATTCTGTGTCATTTGTTGGATAATGATTGTATTGGTTACTGATTAACAGACTGTCTTATGATAAAACTGTAACACACTTCATCTACCAGTGAAATATGATGTTTACTTTATGCGTACGTTTTAATTTGACATAATTTAAAGCAAACTGCATCGAAACAGCATTGGCATTGGCCAACACATCAACATAGAACCCCACACTGTCAACTACTATACCATTGCATTGACCAAATTTAATTCTGATTAATTGTTACACACAACTGCTATTTGTTAGTGTTGGTATCAAGAATTAAATAAAGAAAGTTAAAAAGCTACTTGTAAATGAGCCAAACTTAAAAAAAAAGGGTTACCGGTTTCTAGAAACATTTGAAATTCCCATTTAAAAAGTCATAGTGCTTTCAGCTTGGTGCCCCAAATTGAAATGAGAGGTCTGAACTGATGCGTTTGTAACACATTGAGTGTAATTAAATGATGGCTCACTGCATCGATGGCCAGGAGAGGCTATTAGATGCACTGCTTAATGCGAGTGGGCAAATCCAATTGGCGTATTGATCCGGCACTTACAGATCTCTGCAGCTTCACATCCTGACCTTCCTTTCATTCTCAGACCATTACAGCCATCGGGAAAAGATTTAAAACTGTTCAGAGAAAGAATGAAAGAGAAAGAGGGGCAGGTGGACAGGATGCGATGGTGACCGTGGAGAATGAGTAAAAAACATGAGACAGAAAGGTACAAATAAGAAAAGAGAAAGAGCCCCTTATAATCAATAGGCATTTTGGATTAGACAACTTTTAAAAATAGGTGGTTTTGGAGCCAAACAAGCTTCTAGGTTCTGTACCAAATCCAGCAGAGAGCAAGAGAAGTGACTTATCAATACTGACCATTTAGGGATTTCTTTGGGTGGTCAGGGTCAGGAGAGAAGAAAAGACAAGAGCAAATGTTCTTCATCGATTTGTGACAAACTCTCTAGAATAACAGCAGGGCCTGGTCTTCCATAATTATAGCAGCTCATTTTCTGTTTCTCCCATGCTGAGCATTTAGTTTGGACCTATCTGTTGTTTTCTGTAACCTGTCATCTCTGTAGTGGAGATTGGGTTTCCTGAGGGCAGATGGGCTGACCAAACTAATCTATATCAGAGACTAGTGTCTGCTTAGGGGCAGCTGTTATTCCCAAAAGTAGGATAAGAGCAGACATGTAAACCTGGTTATTTTGCTAGTCAGAATTTGTAAATAAAAAAACTAGTTTAATATAATCAATTTGCATAAATAGAAAATGTCTAGACATAACTGTTTCTTTTTTTTCAGAAGTAATATATAGGATACACAAAATATTTTGCACAGATATTCAATGAAACAGTTAACACCCATCAGATACACAGTTGTTTAACTTTTCTTGTTTAATCATGATGATGAAGGTGTTTATATAAAAATATGCTGGAAAATTGTCAAATGTACTGCGATTATCATATCCTTAAACTACTGTCTTAATGTGATGCAGTAACACACTGTCAGAATGTCACCATGTCAATGTCCATTAACGTATTTACAACAATTCGTTTTTTCAATAAGTCTTGTGGAAACTAATATTTTACTATCCGTCCTGTGAGATGGCTTAGCCTAGACCTTGCTCCAGAATAACAATCTTTCTTTTTATATATCAATTGAATACTCTGGTCCAGTCTCATCCTGTTATAATGACTTATTTTAATCAAAATTATTAATTTAAAGTGCAAGTTCATGATCCGATTTCATTTCTGGTCCACTAGCTTTTAAAATGATTTGTCTATTCAATTAATGCTTAAATTATAAGCAAAGAAGCTTTATTTATCAGAGTTCAGTTCCTGTATTTTCCTCATTTGTATCGGGCAATTGAAAATTTCTTTGGGGGGAGAAAGAGCACGGCCGTCTTAAAAAAAGATGTCAGAGAGTTGGATATCCTCTCTTGTAATTCTTCCCTCGTCCATTGTGAAATGTGTAGTTTGCAGGGTTGAAAATGAAATGGAGGACAAAATTGAATAATGCAGAAAAGAAAAACTAATTTAAGTAGGGATAGGAACAAAAGGGTTTCTGTCTGTTTACTTTTCTCTGCAGCTTTTCTGCGTTCTTTTTTTCTGATCCCAGGCACACGGATGTTTCTATGGCATCTTGACATAGCGACCCCTTTGATTCAATTCTCACCTTTCCATGTCACAGACAACTTCTCACAGGGTGGACAAAGATGAAAAGAGCTGCAGATAAAGAAATGGAAAAGTTCATGACTTGAAGATATGATGATCTATGGAAGAAAGAAGAAAGAAACAAGAGGAGTTCAATCATTATCTTCTCCACAGTCAGAAAAGGCAGAACAAGATGGTGATGTCAAGAGTGGGGTGCATAAGCAGATTTCACTTTCATCACTAAATTCATCTTATAGAGTGTGGAGGGAAAACATAGACATGTGGCTAAACAAAACATATATTGTAGGTAATTTCCAAAATATTGTCTTAGTGTAATAGTGTTTGTTTGCTGATGCTGACTTTACTTCCCCATGCAGTTTGTATTGTCTTTTTCTGTTGAATCTAACTTAAAGATTTAATTACAATATGTACAAATGCAAATTCTATATCTGAAATCCACCAGCATAGGTTTCATACATATATATTATATTCAATATTCCATTATATTCAATAGCTTTTGTATAATGAGAAAAAAAAGCAAACCATTTGCTGCCAAATTGTGAGTTTAGTCCGATTTAAGAAGGGTTAAAGACACTGGGACACATTCCCTGAACGACACTGTTCAAATCATTATCACCATCATATTTATTGTTTTTTTTTAGTCACCTTCTCATTGGTAAATGTTAAAAATTCAATGAATTTCACAATTTTAACATTAGCACCATGCCTTTCTCTAATGCTTAAATGGGATTTTTTTGCCATTCTTTTTCCATTTAACATCTCATTTCATAAGTTTTCTTACATATAATAAGCCCAGAAAATGCTAGTGAATTTGGTGAGATTGGAATATCAACAGTATATTTCAATCCTCATCCACTCCCCGAGTCATAAAACAGTACCCATTTCTCTTCTACTTTGACAATTAAATGAAGAAAAAATTACTCCAATTGTGATCCATTGGTAATCAGTATTCAGTTGAATTGCCATCTTCAAGCACACCTTAACTTTTCTGAACTATCCACTGTTAAAACTCCATCTCGGTATTGTTGTTCCTATGCACCCCTAACACTAGTGCATCCCAAACTATTTTTTTTATTAAGAAAGGTAAGTAAATGTAAATGTATTTGCAAGTGACTGTATGTGAAAGTGTTCAGATACTGTAAAAATGTATTCTTAATCTTCTCCTTTTTCTTACCATTATTATTATTGTTACAATTATTATTATTTAATAATTACTCAATAATGCCTTGCAAAGCTAGAAATTGTTTTAAAGTCATGTTTTAAGTATTCCATGGTTTGTTCTATGGAAGGTTGTGTGGCTTCGTTCAACCACAGAGGAATAAAAAAAGTGATAGTTTTAGTTTTCCACAGTGTCCTTGTTCCAGGCCACCATGGTTAGCATATGTTTTCAGGGCTTACACAAGTCTTGGTTGAACCATGGGAAAAGACAGTGCCCTCAGTTCTCCACCTTGTGTTTTTCAGGGTGTTTATGACATATTCAGACAAATGTAATGTACCACACATTACCCAGTACCCCCCTGTGTCTATACAAACTCAGAAATCATCGCTCATATTACTGAAAGCATGCAAGATTAATGTGCCACAGGCCAGCTTTCATATTGAACCATGTGGATGAACTTTAATATTAAACAGGTTGCCTTAAGGAGATGAACTGCTCTTGGCTTATATTGTCTCTCTCTCTCTCTCTCTCTCTCTCTCTCTCTCATGACTTATGAGTGTTAGACTGCGAGAGACACTTTAATTTGCCCAGTGTTCATGGTGCCATACATTAAGAAATATGTCAGGAAATGCTTTGTGTGAAGATCATGTGCACAATGGCGACAGTACATTTGTAACCAGCATCACCGTTTGCTTTTAAATGCAGACAGTGTGAATTGTTTCAATGAGGTTTTGGATAATAATTTTTTCAATTTTATTTTATAACCACTGTTTCACAAAACATGCACACCCGCTTACCAGCCTTGCTCATCAGTTAAACAATGTTTGTTTTTGTTTTGAAATAGTGGCAAAAACTTGCTTTTAAAAGACAGCTACCAACATTTTAGGACTTTTACTAGACATGGACTTGGACTAGACTTTTTTTGTCTCACGTTTCCTTAGAAACACATATGTCTGCTCCTGCTCATATCCAGCTCATGCCAAACTCAAACCAGGAACATTCTAAATGGGAGGTAACAGAACTGACCTATGTGTTATGTCTATACACTGTCTAAACAACAGAAGAACAATGTTTTCGAAAACAATGTTCAGAGTTTAATAAATAGTTGAGAATGATTTGAGGTTATTTTATTGTTGTTGCACACATTATTACCTCTGAATCACAATACAAAGCCATAACAACTAATTTTGTCAAAAATGCAACCAAAAAAAGCAAAAACCAGAGCATTTAAAAAATATTGAAATATCATAACTCATATCTTTATTCAGATTCTTGATGATTGCACTCATTTCAAAATCTTTGTTCGCTGTCATTCTAGCCTAGTTGAAGATTAGATGACAGATGTCATTTAGTTTGACATAACTAGCCCACATGCCTGCCACAGATGCTGAGAAGATAGATGACAGAAAATGGGAAAAAAGAATCCGACTTCCAAAATCTATCCATAATTAACACCCTGCCTAGGAAAATTTGAATGCAAGTGTTTTCTGTTAAATAAAGCAAACTGAACAATATAACCCTCCAATTGGAACTTTCCTGACAGAGATTTCATTACCCTTCTTAAAACCAAGCTCATAAATGCAGATGTCTCTTGGAGGAACAAATTGGTATGTGTAATGAAAAGACTAATATTCTTCTTAGGGTATTAATGGAGATTAACTCAGATTGTTGTTGTTCTTACACAATAGTATTTGAGGAGAAATCTGAGGCCTTCTGTAGAAAGGGGAGTGTAATTTGTGAAAGACTATTTCTCTTAATTTAAAGAGACATGGATATCATATTAGGCAGCTAGTATCAACTGTGTAAAGTTTTAAAAAAACTATTTGGATCTTGATTAAAAATTAAAATGTGACATTTTTAATCAACTTTATTAATTCCAAAGCTGTATCATTTCACATGCACTCATTATAAAATTTAAATTTGATGCATTTGGAAATATGTAACCTTTCCAAAGCTTCTCATATCACATTCTTTTAATCTATGTTGCATTATATCAATTTAAAAAGCTCATCTGAGCACAATTTTAACAGAAGAATGGTAACTTATGAAACCCATGAAGAAAACCAAATGATAAGTCAATGTTCATGTATGAATGGAGTTTTGACAGATTTGATGAAGATGAAACAGCATTATTCAGTTAAATGGCGTGTTCAGAGTAATTAAACAAAAGCTAAAATAAATAAATAAATAACATGACTTTTAAAAGTGTCATTCTGTACCTGGAGACTTCCTGGAATGCAATGAGTATACTTTGCTTTTGCAAACAACTGTAATTAAATCTGCAATTGTAATCAACTGTAATATTCATCAGTTATATTTTATTTATAGTAATCGTTACTCTTTGAAATCTTACATTTGAAGTAACTTAGTCTTAGCTGCATGTTGAACGTTTTAGAGTAATTTAATTACTCTAAAACGTTTGGTTTGTAAATTGTTGTTTTTCCCTGTCAATCATGACAAACACTTGATGAATGCTTAGACATTCCTCTATGGAGCTGTTTAAATATAAAGTTGTTGCCATTACAGATAAATGTTAAATATAAAGTTGAAATAAACCTGACACAGTCAATTTTTTTTTAAATCCTCAGAAAGGTGTTACAAACTTCAAGGGTTTTTAAATCTCATGACACATTGCTCGGGCTCAAAAGCAAGTGTTGCAGTTTGGCATGTTCAAGGATGCAGAAGAGAATGTGAAATGAAATGAAAAAAACAATGTATTGCACACACTTTATCATAATTTTGCTTTGGTTACATACCGTTTTATGAACTCCATCAGATTTAAGTCAGTGTTTGAAAATGAAATTAGATCAATATGATAGTGCAAAATGATCCTCTTTTTTCAGTCAATCCTTTTTAAATGCCTGCTTTGCTCTGTTTATGTGATCTGTTTTGTCAGATTTATGTCTATGTCCCTGCCTCTGGAGATTTCATAGAAACTCTTATCTGAGACCTCAGTTGGTCCTAATTTTCAGCAGAAATTATCTTCCACAGTATGCAATATGTTTACAGATTGATTCTTTTTTCTCAAAAGTGAAACCTTCCCTGGAACATAATTGTGATCATAAATTTGCCATGGCCTTAAATTATCTGCCTGAGACTAGTTCTTCTGTATTAACCTGCTAAACGTCAAGCAAGCTGCCAATAACCAACCCAAGGACTGATAGGGACATCCTTTTCTTCTATAATTTTTCATTTACCTTCCTCTGTTTTATTTGACAGAGGAGATTTATTGAGAATGCAGAATCAAACAAGGACCACAAATCCAAACTCAGCACATCTTTGATTTTTTTTTTTATGGGATTCTGATGCTTAAACATGGTGAACTTTATCTCAAGATCAATATGCAATGTATCTCTCTATTTTGCAATCTCGGCCTGCATGTCTATGTATCTATGCACTCCTAGCAGACATTCGCATCAAGAGCTTTGTTGTTCAGGATACGAGTGTTAATTCAGTTCCCACAATGCTTGATTTTGGTTGCAGGTCATAGAGGGGCCACAGCATCATGAATGCCATCGATTGCCGTTGTTGATCAGGGTCACTGCAGTCAGCAAATGTGTTAATTCTGTGAGAGGATGTGATGTGTTTTCCATTTTAATAGAGAAGGACAGCGGCAGTTTAACCAATTAACCCAACTTTGATCTGAATGGGACTGACTGACTCATCCCAACTGTTTTAGACTGGTCAGATTAACCTATCAGTCTGATTAAATTAAAAAAGGCCCATTTTTACTCATGGTTATGAGGAGATGTCACAGTCTTTGAGTTTTGTTCATCGCCTAGAAGTTTGTGCCAATCATGTGTGTCGCTGAGCTTTTATAGAATGGATCTACGTGCTAAAACACCAAGATTAATTTACATTTAAGTACTTTGTATGTTTTGTATACTACTAGCTGAATGTTTCTTTGTTTGATTTTCTGTGTATGCATTGACCGACCACAGAATACCACACAAAATAAAAAGTGAGGTTTCAACACTGCATAAACAATAAAAAACAGCACACCAAAATGATGATGAGTGTAAAGGCAGAACTGAAGAACCTAAAACCATGTTTAAATCGTGAAATTGAAAAATGCACATTCCTGAATGCATGCCTGCCTCCATTGCTAGACTTCCCTTATGGACTACCTTAGGAAGATAGATTGGTTTGTGTGGCTACGAAATGGTTAAAAAGTTTTTTTTTTAATTAACCTCGTGTCCTACTTATTCCACCTTCCCTTTTCAGTCCAAAGTTTCAAGTCATTACATTAAAGAGCAACAGGGTGGTGCTCGATACACAATCTGGCAACGTCACCACAGGAAACTGTGAAGGAGAATAACAACATGAAGAAGAGCTAAAGAAGAATTTATGAAGGAGAATATGGACATTCAAAATCTTGTCTTGTTGGTGTTCGAGCAGTAAGAGTTGTTCAAGAAAGCCCATAAATATTATAGAATGTTATTGTTGTCCCCTAATCTACACTGCATCAACAGCGATGTGAATCTAACGGAAAAAAAACCTGCACAAAATCCATCAAAGTGAATGATTGAATATCAATTTGTCTATGTGTGAGAAGCCCCTTACTATATGAAGCACTTGCTAACATGTCACATTCTTGTCTAGGTGTGAACAGGCAGCCATTCTGGAAATACCTGTCATAACAGGAAAGTCTTTAGCATTGACTTGAAGGGTTTGATGGGTTTGAGTCTCCAGCGGAGTTTTTTCCACAAGATGAAGCTGCAAAGCTAAATGTCATCGACCCCATGATATTTTTTGGGTCTAAAGAGTGAGTGACAGTGGAGCAGATCTTCCAGGTGGAGGTGTAGATGGTGAGCAGGTCTTAGAGACACTTGCAATGTTTTAGTGACTTGTAAGTTAACCGTAGGCCAATGTTTTAGTGACTTGTAAGTTAACCGTAGGCAACTCGAACAATGATTTGATGCAGTACTGGTATGATATATTTGGAGTTAGGGGTTACCATAGCATGAGATTTTTTTCGGCCTTAGTTTCTTTGTATTCTGAAATGTGAAATTTCATCTTTTTCTTCCTGCTGTGGGCTTTCTCAGCCCACAATGGATTGAAAGGCTGGGGAAAACTGCAAAAGTTGCAGTCAATTGCAGGTCAACAAGTCTTACCAGCTTGTTTTAGCACACTGGAAAAAAAATTAATTTTCTTGAAGAAATTTGCTCAAGCATGAGACAAAAAATGACTGTATTCAAACCTAGTACTGTATAACTATGATGCAGAAATACTCCACCACTACGCCGCCAAAAGTGAATATTAAGTGTTGTGTACTCTCTATTGTATCTCAATGTTTAACTGCTGAAAGGAATGTATCATATATTTTTTAAACAGTTGTTGAAATGCTAAATTCATGTTTACAAATATGTTTAGTGTTAGCCTTCAGGAAATATCAATAACCTTTTAGATAAACCGTTGCATTGCCCTAGGGATTTTAAAAGTGTACTTGTGTCTTTAAGTATTGTTTAAAAGATGCATTTGTTTTAAGATTTCCGATAACAACATTCCCCCACGCAGGCTCTAGCCTTTTCAAACTGTAGCCTCAAGACCGAAGAGGATTTGCAGGTCTCTCACTGAATATCTTAGTGGAAAATCGGTCGTCATCCTCATCGACATCAAAGATTAGCTGTCTGGCTACAGGCCAGAGTTCAGATTAATACCATGGCAATTTTACTGACAACACAGCGTGTAAACCATACCTTTTAAGTATTGAAAGAATTGCATTTTCATTAAAATGCACATTAATCAATAATGCCTTTCAGACAGTGACAGCATTGATCTTGCACTTCAGCTTGAGGGATCTCATAGATCTCCATGCGGTTGCTCTGTTGGCCATTTTCAGATGTTTTAATGAACTGATAAGTAACCCAGAAATTAGTGATGACTGACTGAATGTGCATATTAATGCAGTCAGGCATAGGAAAGGGAGGGCATCTATAGAAACAATGCCATCTGGTGGAGAAACTGAGACTCAGTTATTTAAAGTCTTACGTGCATCTCAGTTGGTGAATAAACCTCAAAAGTTTTAAACAGATAAGCTCAAATAGTTTTTGTTATATAAAATAGATGTGTACTCTGTTGAAAGATATTTTTTTAGTGCTCCAAGTACGCTCAAGCACTATTTTTATGCATTATTTGATTAAATATATGTTGAATTAAACATATGAATATATGTTAAAATAATCAAAACATATGTTTTTTTTATTTCAGACTCAGTTGGTGTGAAAACTTTTTTCCTTTGTCTTTTTTACATTACTAGTTTTGTCATCAGTTTTTCAGAATTCTTAAAAAAAGATTAAACTCTTGTGGTCAAATGTGTTTAGGGTGAGTGACCTACGGTTTACCTCAAGTTAATTCAGGTAAATCAAGACTGACCATCTGGTCTATTGGTCTAAAATTTAATTCATAACTTCTACGATGAGATTAGCCATGGATATATTAACTGAAATATTAAATAGACGCATCAAATCTGTTATTAAAGTATTATATAGTTATGCCTTTATGCCAAACTTTTTTTTAATATGATGATGTGATTTTAATATGTAAGCTCTACCAGTTTCTTTGTTATCTTGTCTTGTTAGTGGGTAACCTGTAATCAAGTGTTGGGATTGGGCCCTTTCTTTGGCTTTCAACATATCCAGGTTTTAACTTTCTCAAAGTCTGACTGAACTCTATTGCTAAATACACCCTAGATGCACATCTACATTACAATATTTATGCATTTTGCAGATGCACATTTCATCGGTTCAAATCAGGATATCCTTTCGTTGCTTAGTTGAAACACATAGATAATATACCATATTATGCTGCACCAGCTGATCTACGGAAAGCCTGTAAGCTAATTTGTACAAGAATAATTACGGTATTTTTTAATAATAGTTTGCCAAATAAAATCATGGTGATGATTCTGAAAGCATGCTCATTCATTTTAGGATCCTAAATATGCAGAGGAAGATCAAAAATGTGTGGTTTACTTAGCTCTTATACTCTGTATATTTAGAAGTCTTTGAGTGCATTTGACCTCACAAGCAAGAATGGAAGACGCCTCATCCTTTTCGTCTCAAGATCTCTAGATTAATAAGCATACTTATTGGACAAGTATTAATGAATCTGTTTAAAACGCCAAGTCTGCTCTTATTCATTTGATGGAGAACAAAAAGCTCTGGAGTAAGGCAAAATAAATTGATGCTTTAATGAGGAAAGACAGTTTGCATAGTAGCTAAAGAAATATTGTTAGACACTAAAATGTTTTGTGACAGATTAATGATATATTATGATGCTTTAAAACAGCAGAGCTGAAATATAATCATATAATGTAGTTTTTAAGAATATTTATCATAAAATTAGATTGACAAATATAGTGACACAAATGATTTTCTGGTGTTTTTCCTCCATCCAGCCAACCACCATTAACAATGGGGCCTACTCCAGTTCTCTTTGGCCAAAAACCAGGACTACCCGCACTCTAAACTGGTCACCAGTAGGTCATAGACTTCACCTGTCTTCTTGTATTTAAAAAGATATACAGTAATCAATATAATATGATGAGCTCAATAAGCAATATGTAATGTCTCTGAATGCCTCATGGCACTGAATCAATCAATCAAAATGTTTATATGTAGCGATTTTTTTGAGGTTGCTTTATAACTGCTTTTCAAACAATAGGTCTACTGTTGTCTAATTTCATGGGGTAAAATTTTGAATTACAGCATACCGTTAACTTGGAAACCACAGTTTCATTTAAAATTATTTATTAGTATTATCCTTGTTAAATCTGCAAGGATGCGGTAAATTTCTGAAAAAAGAAAGAAATTTCTGAAAGAAAGTGTTGTAATAATTAACTTATATACAAGCTTAGTTTAACCTATTTTGGAGTCTCCTGTTCACTTATATTCATGTTTTATGTTGTGAGAGAAAAATATTGGAGCACTCGTAGTAAAAAAAAAATATATATACTCCCCCCTCAATGAGACGCCTTTATTTGATCTCACAAAGGGAGCCTGGACGACCTGTTTTGGTGCTAGTCAACTCTCCAGCATGTGGCCCCTCAAACATGAAGATTCATCAACAAGAAGATAACCAAATGGCATCTGAAAACCCACTAGAACATCTAAAGAGTGTTTAGAACAACCGATTATTTGTAATATAAATGTGAATACAGTTAAAATGTGAATGAAGGTTATGGGGATAGGTTTAATAAATCCATTGAAACACATTGTTGTTTCATAAGATTGTATAAGATTGTAGGTGTTCGTTCCACACCTTTGGAGCTATGAGAACACACTCCCCCCTCATCAGTTGTCCTGCGTCTTGTGATTGGAGCGAGCAGGTCAGAATGTATAATGATAAGAGACTGATCAGGTAGTCATTCAGGGTCTTAAAGGTGAGAAGCAGTATCTTATAGTCAATGCAATATTTTATTGGAAGATAAATTACAGATACCAGAACTGGTGTAATGTGATCACATTTCTTTGTTCTTGTGACGACTTTATTAGCTACTTTCAGAACGAGTTGTAATTTATGTAACAAGGTTGCCATCAGAGCATTACAATAGTCTTTTCCGAGGATATGTCTTAGGTATTAGCAAGAAAACTATCCATACTAGAGATGATTTCATCAAGATCTTATTTATTAATAAGTACAATAGAAATGACCGGTGATCTTCTTATGAAGGTATCTTCATTAGCTTGGTTTAAATTTCTCCCTAATCTATGGCTTAGAGTGATGTTGCTAATATTTAAAATGGTTTGAAGTGATACAACCACTGAGATCTATGCCATGTGGTAGAACCTAAGTAGAGGGTGTGATTTAGGCTGAGAGTCGCTTGGACAATACAGGATTTTCCATTACTTCTTCTCTGTTTTTCCACAGAAGACAGGAAAGTGGATTATCTTGCCAAAACGGCACACCTTAAAAGAGACATGAGTGGGTCCTGAGTGCTTCCAGACCATTATACACACCAGCTCATGCCATTCTTGTAATTGGTTGTGCTATATTGCAGAGCTGGCTGTGACCAGAAGTGTCATTTATTCAGACACAAGCACATGTACACACTCACTCAAACACTGATGCGACTGCACTCTGGGCAGCAGCTGCACTGGAGATCCCCAGATGCTGTGTGCTTTCAAAGTGCACCATGGGAAGATGCATTTACTCTTGAAGCACATATAAACTCAGAGAAACTTTTTTAATTGGTGTCATTTTAGTAAATAGTTCTACAACATACTTTTCTCTTATTATCTGTAATTGAACAATAGTTCCTCTTTTTTTCTTTAAATCCTAAAATAAAATAAATGTGAAACCCGAAAGGTGGTTTAATGGTAAAGGTGGTCCAGGTCTTGTAGGGGCTGTGGGAGAAAAAAATAATCGGGGCACCCAGAAAAAAATCCACACAATCTCCACCCAGGAAATCACTAGCTTGCCACAAACTGGCAACCTTCTATCCGAATTAGATCAGATAACATCGAGTAAGGAATTTAGCAACCTGTTTTTTGCCAAGAAAATGACCTGGAATAGGTTCCGGCAGCCCTATATAACTCAAATAGTTAAAAAACAGAAATTATTTTACACCATTATTAAATATGTAATTTTGTTTCCAAAAGAAATTTAGTATAACCCACAATATTATTTTAGGTTGCAAATAAGACAAAGCAAATGCAGACAAGCTGTCATCTTCTGCAATTGCCACTGAGGAATGAAGCACGTACACGTGCACATGTAAACAAAGTGATTAAAGTGAATGTTAGCAGCTCTAACCTGAGGACTTGATCTGATGGAAGCAGGAGATGGGAGTATTTTTAGATTTCGAGATGAGGGAGATGAAGAGGAGGACATGAATCAAGATTCTCAACTCCAGTGCAAGCTAATCAGAAACCCACCTCCGTAATTATGTCAATTTACCAACCTGCTTGCTGACAAGACCTCTTGTGAATGTCACAGCCTTGAATGTCATCCGTGTGTTTATGTGGTGCAACTTTTTTATGTTTAGAGACACAGATTTGGAAAATGTCTACATAAAACGCAACACAAGTTCACTGCATTACTGAATTATAATTCACTGAAGACAGGAAAATTATGCAGATGAAGTCTGCTAAATGTCCTGAGGGCTACAGAATGCTGATTTCTCACACAAGGAAGGAAGTTCGTTCTTCCATGAGCTAAAATGAAAGGAAACCAAGATGGAAATCAGTTTTACCAGTAAAAGTTTGTGCTTAAAGTCAAAATCAGATTTGATATAACAAAAAATTCTTTAAGAAAAGTTTTCTTCTTTAAGGAGACTGAAAATGCTTGTGTTTATTCTGTACTGGTAAATTACTGGTAAATGTCATTGTCTGTAAATGTCACCCAATGAATTTGAGTTTGAATAAATTCTGAAAACTTCTATGTTTCTGGAGTGAAACAGGTTATTGAGAAACTCCAAACTGTTTATCAGCTATTTCATAAGCAATTGCATGACAAAGTGAAGACTTCAAATACTTAGCAATGAATAATGAATGTGAAAGCAGTTTTCATAAATAAACTACATAAATCTGCTACAGAGATGTTTTCATACATTATTCTTCTATGCTATATCTTTTTTTTTTTTTTGAGTATTTGAGTGTGTATTTAGCTCAAATTGAGCAAATTGGAGAGGAACACTTTAATTGTGCTAGCTATTTGCAGGATCACATTTACTTACCACTTACATTCTCTCTGATGTGCATTATAGAGTTGTGGTGCAGCGGTCATCCCTTTAGTTTAAATAATTTAATGTGTTTTTAGTTTAACTTGCTTATTATTGTCTTCTTTTGTGTGTAGACTATTGAAGATATTTTTGCCACACAAACTTTACTTTTTCTATAATGACTCACAAATGTTATTTTTTATGAAGCTGATATTTCTTTATACAAAAAATTAGTCAATATTTGAAGTCATTTTTTTTCAGTAATTTATAGACTGCAAAAATGTATATAGAATTCGTCGACTAGAAACTAGAAACAAAGAGGAATTGTGCGCGCTCAGCGTTCATGCCTCTAGGGGGCATTAGTGAGAACAAAGACTATTTTCTGTTCATTTAACTTATTATAAGAAATCTAAGACTTTTTAGAAGTTTTTGTTTACCCATAATTGATCCTAAAAGCCAATTGATTCCCTTTTAATGAAGAAAGTCTACAATTTTAATTACATCTCTTTTCTTATTTCAATGTGCTCTTCATTATATGAGGAAGAACCTTTTTCGTCGGTGAAGTGCTGTCTTTCAGTCGGTAGGGGGCACTCATAACAAATACAGAGCCAAAGAGGGTTTTTTTCTCTTCAAACGCCTATTCTCAGAATCTGTTTGGGAAAATGACAGTGGGGCTGCAGATAAAGGTGTGTTGATGTGGTTAAAGAGAGAAATTAAATGAGAGTGTGAGACACTTAAGGCAACTAACTGCTAGTCTTGTTTAAAGATGAAAACCAAGGCTAATTTCAATATGTTTATATGAACTTTATCAGCTGCATTTAATAAAAACAAATACATTCATACATTATCACTGTAAAAATAACACTGTTTAAATATGTAAACCTCTTAAATATCCTATTCAGTTTGTTTTACCTCTAACTGTTACTAGAGCAATCAATGAACTCGTTGGAAACAAACTTGGAGTAATACCAAGACTGTTCTGGTTCAAATATATATTTTCCTAGTGTTATTGAAATTGCCTTAAATCTGTCTGCCATAACTTGGTTAGTATTAATGGTTAACATTTGTTAGTGTTTTCATTACAGTTCATTGCATTTGTCTTGATTAGGAGAAACAGCATAAGTTATTCCTTCTATCTTAATTAAATACTTTACTTTACCTACAATAAAAAGGCTGAGTCAACCAGAATTACAGCCAACGAATACAAGGTTTTTATTTTACTTATGCATTTCTCTTTATTTTATTCATTTGTTTAACATAAAACATACGCTGACACAAAGAATACACTGTTAATAAATACCACTCCCACCCAAAAACATGCATTCATTCCCACCCGACCAAAAACACATACTCAATAATATTCATGTACTTATATTATGCTCATACATAAAAATACCACTGGAAGAAAATAATAATAATAATATTTCATAAATAAGAATATTTACAAAAAGGCATGTTGATCTTGATTATTTACCCAACGTGCATTTACAAAAATAGACATCTGATTGCTTTATGTACATTTTTAACTTAGGTATATACACATATATAAATATAAAGACTACAAATTGTATTTTTAAAATACAAAGATAAATACACTCACATTGTGTACACTGTGGCCAAAAAACAGGAAATACAAACATCATTTGGATAGTTAGCATTCACAAAACACATTACATCCAGAAATGCACCTTTAATGACGATTGCAGGTCTGTGTTTTTCTCTTATTTTTCAAATCCTAAATTGTCTTTCTCTCCACTCTTGTGTAAAACTATTTTATTTGATTTCAGAGAGTGAAAGAGGAATCAAATCTCTAGCTTTGTCGTACATCTTGAAGGAGTTTGTTAATTTCGGCAACCAGCTCGCTGGCGTCCACAATTTCACTTCGACTGTCACAGCGTTTCCCATGCAAGTGTCCGAGGACAGACTCCAACTCATCCTCCTCGTGATTCTCTGGGATTTCCTCCATTGCAGGTAGCCATTTTGAAGAGGAACCTGATGTTGTCATGGGAGCAGGCAGAGGGGCGGGGAGTGGGGCTACCAGGGCTGTCATATGACTGGCAGGGGCATGCCCATGTCCTGGATTCTGAAAGTGAGTGTTTGCTGCCCAAACAGCCACGTTCTGCTGAAAAGTGGCTGGGCTTGGTTTACCAGGTAAATGACCCTTCCTTCTTTCCAACGATCCCACTGCTGGAGTGCAAGCAGCTGCTTTCTCAGTTTCATTTGTCTCGCTGTAGTTATCCACCGAGGAGGGAAGGAGCCTCTGGAACACACTGTTCATTTCAGACAGGAGAGAAGTTGTTCCACATAGATCTTCCCCATCTCCTTCTTCTCCATCACCCCCTTCACTTTCCTTGCCAAATGTGGAGAAACTCTTTTTCCTCAGAGTGGACTCTCCAGATTGAGGAGCTTCAGGGGTGGCTTTCTGCTGCGGGTCTTCCCCAGGTATGTAGAGATTGCTGCGGTAATCCGAAGAGGCTGGAGATGGCAATGGTGGCATCCAGCACTGGTCAGAGTGACCAAGGACCCGGCACTCTTCAGTGCACAGCTTCATAGCTACAGTGATCAGAAAGAAAGCAGCTCAGTTAATGATTGGTGTTTGCTGGCACACCATGCAAAACTAGGCAAATACATAAATAGAAAGACAAACGACTAAACAAAATCTTTCCAGTACCCTCCTACCAGGCTCCTTTTTCAAGAGGATGCAAAACAAATCAAATATGCCAACTTATAGTGCTTGTTGAACATGTTTGACATTACTCATTCATGTTCTTGGGGCTGACTACAGCGCCATTAATTTTGAAAGGCCATTCATAATACATCTTAGACTTAATAAATGCCCAATCTGGCAAATTTAAAAAACAAGCTTTCATTTCACATCTCACAAGCAGGGAATGAATGATTCAACACACTGATGGACAGAAAACAATTGGCCTTTAGTAACAGCTAGATTATATTATAAAGTCTAGACATGCATGTTTATATATATATTTTATATATATATAAACTATATATATTATATTTATATTTATATATATATATATATATAATTTTTTATATAAACATTTCAAGATGTGTTGATGTATTCAATGTGTTACTAAATGGGCAAGCCAGAATTGTATTTTTGGGGCATCTAGTGTGCATGATGCAATTTACATTATTTTAAATGAGCAGTTGCTCTTGTAAGTGTATATTTAAAAACACTGTAAAAATCCATGCAGTTAATGAAACATAGAAACTTATTCTTTACTTAAGCAGTAAATTAATGAATATTCAGATAAAATTCAGCTGTTAAAAGTTTATTTAATATTTATGTGTCTTTAAATCAATACAGTGCCTCAACATGTCATCTTTTCCATTGTATTCATACATTACCCATATAATGCTTCCAGATCTCTCTGTACTCATTGAACCTGAAATCATTTCCAAGTAATGTTTCTTACTTGGATGCAGGCGGTGATGTCCATCAGGAGTGAAGAGCTCATTGAAGCCTTCTCCCAGCAGAGGAGACTCTCTCCCCATCTCACAATCACTGTCACCAGCCTCACTGTCCCCTCGGCCGCTGTCCTTCAGACTGAACTTATCCATCTCGTTCAGAGGATACCTAGAGATAAAGAGACTGTTATCTTTTACAGTTTTCAAAATTAATGTCAAATTTACAATAAATTTTAATGTAATCACTCAAATGTGGAAAACACCTAAAGTTTCCCTCCTTTGTGCCAAACTTATTTTGTTTATAAGCAGAGTAATGAAGAACAGTGAAATGGTTTATTGTTTTTTTACATACCGTTTCAGACTTCCATAAATCCACAAAGCCTATGGTTTTGATTTAAGATTTTATCTGAACAATGTATCTAAGATTTAATCTTAACTTAATTAAGAGGACAGCTGATTTGCTAGTGTGACAAATAAACCAAATTTTCTCTTGGATTAAAACTTTAAATGCCCTGTTTAAATGGATGCTGTTTAAAGATGGCAACAGACTGAAGTGTGATTGGTTACCTGTAATTCCGGGTGTATTTGTTGCCACGGAAACTGGGTCTGGGTTGGTACTGGCCCTGATGAAGCATGGACAGAAGCTGTGAGACTTGCTATAACCAAAAAAAGGAAACAGGACGAGGGGACAAATAAAGAAAGAAAAAATGGAAATAAAAATGAATAATGGTAGACCAGACAACAAACCAACATAAATGCACACAAACCATGATTAGGAAGGGAGAGATGTCTATGGTGTGGTGAGGAAAATGAGGGAATGAAATGGGTGGGTACTTAAGCATGATCAAATAATCTGTGAAAATTCAAATGAACGAGCTATGAATAAAACAAACATATAGGGTATTATAGAAGGTTGGGGACTGAATTAGGTATACATTTTACAAACTTATAAGTAGTTTCTTTTATAAATAATGAATTTTCCTCACCTCCACAGGTGGTGTGGCATGAGCCAGCTCGAGAGCAAAGTTCTCTTGCACATGATTGGAGGAGACTGTAACTAAGCTGTTGAGTGATTGGCGACTGTGATGGCTCTGTCTGCTTTCTGGAGCTGGGGAGGCTGAGGGTGAACGAGGATGGGCCCTCACAGGAAGGGTCCCATTAACTGTTGGCACCAGTGTAATGTCACCTTTATGGATCTGACGAGAAGGTTTTTTGGGATGATTTTGATAGGTGGATTCAGCCACTCTGCAGTTATACGAATGTCTCGGATCTTTCTGTTCTCTTGAGCACCTGGTTGCGAACATTACCATAACAATGAGAAGAACACCACAGATGGCACCAAGGGAAATGATGATGATCATAGACACATCCAGAGGGGACTGGTTGTTTAAGTCTGAGGGATTCAGAGAGTAGCTTTCTGGATAGTCCCGCAGGCTGATGCGCAGCACAGCCCTTGCTGAGAGACGAATTGATGCCCCTCTGTCTTGCACAAGGATTGAGAGATCAAATGCTTCTCGTCCTGAGGCCTCTACACTTCCATTGGTTCGTAACTCACATCTTCGTGGGTCAATGATGAAGAGTCCTTCATCGTTGCCACTTATGATGGTGCAAGTCAGTTCACTGTTGGCTCCTGCGTCACGATCTGTTGCCTTTATGATTGTCACTAGATGCCCAGGCTCAGCGTGCCGCCATAATGGCACCTCAGCTGTGTGGTTGCTCAGTAGTGGAGCAACAATGATGGGTGGGTTGTCATTTTCATCAAGTATGGTGAGCAAAACAGTGGTGTTACTGCTTAAAGAACTTGGATTTCCACCATCCCGTGCCTGCACAGTGAATGAAAGACGGCCAATTTCTTCCCGATCAAAGCTTCGTAGAGCATACACAGCACCATTTGAAGGGTCAATAGTCACATAGGTTGAAATTGAGCTGCCTTGGACCTGACTCTCCACAACTGAATAAGTCACCTGACCATTAGACCCCAAATCTGGGTCAGTTGCCACCACAGATGTCAGGTATGCCCCAGGAGAATTATTCTCAGACTTGAAGATTTCGTATCTGCTTTTCTCAAAACGGGGAGGATTGTCATTTTCATCTTGGACCTGCACTATGAAGTGTTTGACGGTGGAAAGGCTTGGTGAGCCACGGTCTTCAGCGATCACAGTCAGGCTGTACTCAGAGCGCTTCTCACGGTCCAGAGACACATTTGTGAGAATCATATAGTTGTTCTCGTAGGTCTTCTGCAAGCGAAAATGCCCATGGCCATGGAGACGGCACACAACTTCACCATTTAGCCCTGAGTCACTGTCATCCACTCGCACTAATGCAATAAAGGTATCAACAGGGGAGGCCTCTGAGATGTAGGCCACCTCCTCTTTTCCTTGAGTCATAAGGTTGATGTTTATTTTTGGCTTGTTATCATTGACGTCTACAACTTTGATGATAATTTTACAGTGGCCAGGAATAGAGTTGGGACCCATGTCCTGAGCCTGTACATCTATTTCATATGAGGAAGTAGTTTCATAATCAACCTTTTTAATAAGAGTAATATGGCCATTTTCCGAGTTAATTTTGAAAGTCTCTAGGATATTTGGTGGCACATGGCTGCTAAAAGAATAGAAAATTTTGCCATTGTTGCCTTCATCCGGGTCTGTTGCATTCAAGTCCACCAAGAGAGTTCCAAGTGGTGAACTTTCCAAGAGGTTTACCACATATGCCTGTTCGTCAAACGTTGGGCTGTTGTCGTTGGAGTCTGATATGCTGATTTTGAGAAGAGTTGAGCCAGATTTCGGCGGGACCCCAGAATCTGAAGCAGTGAGCTGCAGTTGATAGCTGGATTGTGTTTCTCTGTCAAGCTCTCTCATCACAACAAGGTCCGCGTACTTTGCTCCGTCTGTTCGAGTCCTGATATCGATTTTGAAAAAGTTATTCCGAGTGAGCGAGTAGGTGTGTAGCGCGTTATCCCCGACATCCGGATCCAGCGCGCTATCCAAAGGAAAGCGCGTGCCCACGGACGCGCTCTCTGAAATTTCTATGGGGATGATAGCACGCGAAAACTGGGGAGCGTTGTCGTTGATGTCCAGAACCTCCACTTGTATGTGAAACAGCTGGAGGTATTCCGTGGGAAGCGTGATCACGTCGAACTCGACAGTGCAGTTTAAGTTTTTCTCACAGAGCTTCTCTCGGTCGATTTTAGTGGCTATGCTGATCTCTCCGTCCTCCTCGCGCACGGAGAGCAAAGGGGTGCTGCCTCTCTGCATCGCGCGGAAAGTCGGGGTCACAGAACTGGGTAGTTTGGCTAAAACGGTGGCTACGTCTTCTCTTAGTCTGGCGATTACCGTCCCGACTCTCTGTTCCTCTAAAACTTTGTATTTCAGAGTTTTGCCTGAAACACTGTGCTGCAGGGTCGTCAGAAGTACCAGTTGCAGAAGAGCTTTGCAAAACAGTACATTCCTAAGGCTGGAATGCGAAGCGGTTCCCATCTTTGAAGCCGTGTGCAAAGTTCCTATTCCACACAGGAAGAAAACGGGTATTTGTAAATTAAAGCATGGTAATTCCTTAGAAGATGTGCATCGATTTCAAGCTAAATGTATATGAAGTCGAGGAATCAGCACTTTCTCTCTTTTAGCGCCTCGGAGAAAGCATCAGAACGCCGGTGTTGCCTCTGCTCACATCCACTTTCCTCCTCGTCTGACTGTGTGGAAGTTGGTCCGCGGGTGTGTGGGAGGCGCAGTTCCTTGAGTGTGTGCGCGCGCTCTGTCTGGCTGGCCCCTTGCAACCCTTCTCAGAGTTTAGCCCCCACTCTTTCCAAATCCCCCCCCCCCCACGGCAGCATATCCCTGAAAAGAAAAGAAAAAGCAAAATGAAGGGAAGAAAGAGCTCTGATTGAGGTGGAGCTGCAAACAGATCTGGCCATGAGGCGGACAGAGTTTCAGAAGTGTGCCATAACAATAGAAACATACACCCAGTTATGCAAAACCAACGTTTCTCTTTGTCACCCCGGCACACTTTAGGTTACTTCCTAGACTTTTATGCGTGCTTGAAAAGAACTCAAGTCTCTTCAGGACAGTAACTCCATGTCTTTTGACGCTACTCTTTGTAGTTTCACTTAAATGAACAACTAACGTTATCAATTTTGATCGAACTTCTTTCATGTGAGGCAAATAAGCTTTTGGACCGAGAAGATGAAGAGATGGCGTAATTTCTAAAAGTATTGAATTTGTTAAACTTACTATTAAGTAAAACACTCCCAAAATGCCTAGTTGAAAACATGTTTTAATAATATCACTCATTTTTAAATAAATTGTTTCAGTTAAAACTTACAAAATGAAGAATGAATCTAATTAATGGTGTAAACTTGGTATGATCCTAATTTTCTGTGTTTAGTTCATGTAGAAACTTTTTATTCAATGTTTCAGTATTTAGAAGTTAGTTAAACCAATCTATGTGCATATTATTTCATGTGCATTTTAAATTGTTGCTATGAAACTTCAGTTGAATGCTCCACCACAGCTTGAATATGGAGGCTGAATGGTAACTTGAGATATCTGATAGCACATCAGCGCGCCATTGTGTCTCGTTGGAGAAGTCTGCGCGCGTGGCGAATTGCGCGCGGTGAAAAGATTCCCTCAACCTCCCTTCACCCCCAGTCAGTGTGATTTCTCACAGAGGTCACACTCTCCCTATGCTGAACAATGCCACTTTACGACTCACCATCTCTGATTCCATCGCATTAGCATCATTATGCGCGTTCATCCACAAACAAAAAGCAAACATGAGCTTCTGGTAGTTTCACGGCCATCTGTTTTTTTATATTAAAGCCAACCGAGTTTAATCAGCTTGGGGGAAATATTTTAGGAAAATGACTAATTTGTGAGAATTATATAAACATTAAATGTTTTATTGCACAAACTAATTTACATGTAGTTTTTTTTTTCAAATGGTACATTTGAATCTACACTTTGAATACTTTGTCTAACTATACAGGGTCCACTAGAGTTATTATAAGTACTCGATGATGGAGACTGAGCATAACCTGGTTTGTCTTGATAAATAAAATGTAAATAAATTCCTAAATTGAAATTTTGATAAACGTTGAGATCAATGACAATGCACCGTGGGATCGCATTGAAATTCTGTCCTGTGACCTGTGGCTGTCCATCTGTCGACGTGCAGCTGAAGTCTGATCTGAACTCCTCTGTCCCCCTCACAGCAGTGATTTTATGTCTGTAAAGTTTTGGGCCTGTTGGATGTGTATGAGAGCCAGAGCGTGTATGTAAATGTATGCACTATATATAAAAAAAAAAAACTAATACAAAGTTTTGACTATGTGTGAAAAACTGATAATTTTTATCCTAAGGACGAATTGAGTCAATTAATATTTTTAGTTAACTCAGTTTTTGTTGAAGAAATGTTGACTGACTAATTATTTTCTAAGAGTTCTCATTGTCATTGGCTATTGTTGGCTGAATAAAAACAAACATTGTTCAGGAAGCTGTGTCAGAGTGATGCCTTGAACCAATTAAATGACAACAAATGACACATGGAACTTTTTGCTTAACAATTGAATGTTGAGTCAACAGTTTTCACAGTGTACTTTTGAAGATCAACATGCCTCTGTGTACACATAACTGGAAAAATGACAATTTTAGAACTAATTGGAACTTGGCTTGTTATGTTAAATCTGCATGAAGAAATGGACACATTTCCAGATTTCCTATGATGCCATACCAAATCAGAAATTGCTGTTTCTACCTAAACCACTACAAACAAAGTTTGTTGGTTTATGTCAATATTCATTCCTTGCAAACTTTCAAGCCAAATCATTCCTTCTAAATGATATTTTTGCTAATCACATTTCATGCTCAAAGAAGTTCTATTCCCCGCATTTTAAACCAGTGGGTGTTTTATTCGCATTGGCAACACACAAGGGAAAGCGCAGCATGGGCTCAAACAGATGCGCACGAAAACTTTTGATGTTAATCACTTCTGCTATTTACATGAGAGAATTAAGTGCACGTGAAAGCCTAAACAAGCTCTGAATGTAACAGATAAACTTGTGTGCCACCCCATAATGTTTTAAGAGCAAGTATACAACCCAGAGCATCGATTAACTCTTTTGTCTACATGTTTTTATTTTTAAAAGGCCATCATGCGTTACTTTGTTCTGAAAGTTTCCAAACAGTCGACTGTAGTTAAGATATAATAAACTAAATAGTTTTACAACAGCAGTCTAATTAAGCATCAGTGGCCCTTCATTAAGAGCGGCTGCTCAAATCTGCTTGCGTCATATGTTCTCATCAGATGGCTTTTTGTGGACAGGAGGATTTGAGATGCATTTCCAAGCTGTGGTCGTAAAGTCACCCTGGGCTGGAATAGAGAGGAGGGGGTGTGAGGGGAATTAACTTTGTCATTGAAATGAAAAGGGATCACGCGCACAATGAAGCATGGCAGGTGGGACGTCGCAATTCGCAGAGGGCCGTGGAAACCGGCGGGGAAGCGGAGCGAGGGAGGAGGCAATCACGGCGGAATGCTCCGGCGCCGCGGGTCGAGAGGGCACCGTGGGTGTTTGTAAAGGCACGCGCGCATCTGCCGCCTGTGCGCATTGTAACTCACCCCTCCTCCTGTTCTCCCATATTCTTTATTTCTTTCTCTTCTACCCCAATATCTACTCTCTTGTGTCTCTCTCTCTGTCTTTAATAGGCATGCGCCATTTATTAACGCTTGTCTTACATTTCAGGGGGTTGAGTCTGGTAGGACTTGAAGATTTAAGCAGATTCTCGAAAGTTTGGCCACTCAGATTGCGTGTTTAGAGACGTCTATACTGCAATCGTCCTATACGCTTACTTTAGCTACATTTATTTCTTACAAAAGAGTTATATTGAGAACAAAATCTGCTTACCAAGATTGAAACAATCAAAAGTTTTGCACATAGCAACAACTATTTGAAGACGTTATCTTTTTGTGAATCTACTGAAACCATTGCAGATTAACTTACATTCTTAAATGCAAAACGGCCACATTAAGCAACCTAGTATATCTCACTAATGAGGAAAATATGTGCCTAATCTGTATTCAAAAAACCACCAACCTAGGCTAACTTACTGCCTATGGCCAAAATAGTTCAGTTGCCTTCTTTAAAAAGATTCTGTCATGATGAAATAAAGTCAGTACTTTTGGTTAATCTTTCAAATCATGTACAAGTTCTTGAGTCAAGACTCTTTAACGACTATCTCATCCTCATATATCTGCAATTTGATCAATTCTTAGATTTGTTGTGGTAAAGTGTGCTGTCAACACATTATAATCAGATAAGTCGAGTTCAAAAGAATAATACACGACATATATTTAAATGCTAAGCAGTGTGGAATGTATATAGTTCACTTCATGCAGTTTTCATTGCAATGCATTGTGATTGAAGTAGTAGTAGATAAAGGCAAATATATTGTTTTTGACAGAAGCTTGTTCATCAGGACATCATTTCAATCAAAATCTATCATAAAAGTCATTTCTTGACTTTTTTACTTTTGAGTGTTCCCTCTCTTTTTATTAAATGTCTTGTAGTTTTATTATTGCGGCAAATTTTGGTACATTTTCACATAAAAAAATTATAATCCTGCATTTTTAAAAAACAGCTGCTTGATATTCAGGTGAACTCATCTCACTTTCACAAGCCACAAAGAGTTGAATGGTCTGTTCACTGATTTTTGTCCTTAAAAGACAGACCAGGTTTGTGTCAGAGCAATAGAGTGTGTGTAAGAAGCCGATTCCCGTCCGCCTGGCAGCTGTTGCTTTGTCACCTGATCACTTGTTTTTGTAGCCGAACGATACCTTGCTTCAGTCGGCATCCTGCTAACCTGTGCCTATCTGATGTCACGCTCAGAATTTTTTTTTTGTTTATATGGAGTTCACACATGCATTCACTGCTGCTTTTCATCGTAGTACTTGGTTTAGCTTGAACTTTTATCTGATTTCAAAAAGAAACATCTCTCTCTTTCTCTCTCTCTCTGTCTTTTGTCTTCTACTGATCAGAGAGCTGCATATTGACAAACGCAAACTTTCTGCTAGAGGAATATGTCCTCTTTTAAGTTCAAAGGCTTTGCTTTGATTTCACAAAACATGACAGTTCCAGCAAAGGGGGTAAAAACACTCTATTGTTAGTTGGTCTCGCCACACTTCTTTTCTCGGAAGCACAAAGGCATGCACACTTCTGGGGCCAATGCTGACTTTGGCACATGTGAGGGCAAAAAGGTGACATATTTTAAAAGGGGGTTCAATCAGTATGCAATGGAGAAAGCCTCCCTCCTTCTCACTTCCCATCGTTTGGTTTGCTTGGCTTGGCAGATGTTTGAGGGTCTTTTTGGGGAGCCTGGGATGGAAGCTCACCACGTGTTCACAATGTCAGCCTGATTTCCTCGGAAACTCATCTGACCTGAGGATCATCTTCCACAAAGAAACACAGAAACTTTCTCTCTGATTGAATTTTTCATTATCTCCTTACATTCCATTTATCTGTTTTTTACATTTATTTAGCTTTTCAAAGGGATTTAAGTAATTAACTGTTGTTCTCAGAAGTGTACCCTCAGACTACAGTCTGTGTCAAACTACTGTTTTCTGTACTTTGGGTTTAAATGTGATTTACAGATGAATTGGAAATGTGGTTTCATATGCTTTTAATGAGCCAGGTAAGTCTTCAGAAAACTCCATGTTTGTTACAACTTCAATGAGAAATATTTTTGTTAAAACTTAAAAATAAAATCCACATATAGTTTCCGTTAATACATAACATCTGGCATGTCAATTCAAGACGGCTAGTTGCCAGGAAAATCAAAAGGATGCGAGTTAGAATTCATGCTGCAGGGGCCTCTTTTTCTTGTCACTTGGTTTCAATGTTTAAAAAGTGTTCAGCCATTCTCTACTGAAAATGTTAAGACCATTCTAAAGGTAATGGCTACTTTTTGTAATCTTTTAAATTATTTGTTTCTTGTAACCAAGCTAGAAAATTTTGTCTTGATGGCAGAAATTGCTGACCTTGCAGCCTTTGGATGCATATTTGACTCAAAACATAAATAAGCTAACTGATGACAGAATGAAGCGTGACTTATTACCTCCTTTTATTAATTCTACTTATACAATTTTTATGAGCAAAAAATAAACAACACTTGCAAATAATAAAAAAGCTATGCCTGCTTTAAACCACTGAATGGTTTCCTGCATAAAAGTGTTTTTACAATGGGCGCCTCAAAGTGACAGACCCCCCTCTGAGTTAAATAAAGTAACTCTATCTGTCTCTCTAATGGCTCCAATTAAAACTCCAGACACACATAAGCAAACCTATAAAAACAGGGAATGTGTTTATCTTTCTGGTTCCAATGAAGGGCAAAGGGGCTTTATAGCCAGAGAACGCGATAGTCTCCACATTCTGTCTAATCCAAACACTTTTTGGCCATGGGGCAGCTTTAAAGCTCATGTGTCGACCTCAGCACTGTCTATCCATTCATAACTTAAGGAATTATTCCATCAATCAGTTTAGGCATTCTGTGGACTTAGAAGGAAATTGGTGGCTGTTACTTTAAGGCATGGAAATCCAAGAAAATATGCGTCATTGAATACCACTTAGAGTCTAAGCAGTGTTTTTTTAACAGGCTGGACGGAGGATTTTCATTTGGATTCACTTTGTGTCTATGCAAAACTACAACCACTGGTGAAACACAATATGAAGGATAACATTTGGGCTTGGTGTATTCAAAAGCTGTGGTGTTTGAACTGTAAAACTATACATTTTATACATCAGTTATTTTATATATGACTTATTTTTCTAGGCAGATAATATAAAAAGGATCACCCATAGCATACATATGATCCCTAATTGTATTGTCTTGTAAACCTAGAAGCATTCTTTAGCTCTCTATTCCACTGTTAATGTTTAACTCAAGAGAGCCCAAACCATAAAATAAAGAATATATTCTTTTTTTTGTCAAAGGAATTGTGTGACACATTAAGCTGCCGGCGAATTTGGAGTAGGTTTAGCATTAGCATGTTAGCTAATTGTTTAGCTAATGGGCAATTAGCTTAAATCAGAGTGTGGGCTTGATAATTAAGAGCAGCTCCAGAAAGACAGCTAATGATCTCCAGTTTCTGTACTTTGCAAGGCTTTGTTGACAATTGGCTCAAAGTTAAACAACCCCCGAGTCTTATCACTGTAACTAAATAAGTGGGAAAACACAGAGGAGAATAGAAGTCTAGTCTTTTTTGTTTGAAAAGCTTTAGAGGCGAACAGTGGTGCTAATAAGTAGGCCATTTGGGCTCTGGCTATCAGTCATTAAGTGAGGTTGTTAATTCTGTCCGCCAGGTTTAAGACGGAATGCTGAGATGGATGGGACTGGGGTGCCTTTGTTTAAGTTCTAAATTTGTTAAGAGGCTAAATAGCTTCAGGGCATTCAATCATCCCTTGTCAGCACTGAGCCACTGTGTGTTTGGGTGACCAGACCACCAATGGTCAAAATAGGGAAACTAGCTGATAAACTCTGTTTCTGAATGGGAGGTACACAAACAATTGCGTTGTTTTTTGCTTTCTTGGATATTTTCCATTGGGCTTCCATCTATGTACCAAATTAACTAACTTAGATGTAGCCTCTCCAATCCATCTAATGATCTTTTTAAAAAATAATACAAGAGGCACGCTTAGGTTTTTTTCTTTGTTAAAGAGGGTCTGTATGTAGCAACCCCCATACACCAAAAAAGCACACACGATTCCTTGTGCCAGCAAGTAATTTAGTGCATATCCCCCCACAACAACAACAGAGGGCATGCCATGAGTGAGGCCCTTCTTTGGGGGATGGAGGAGCGGATTGGAGTGCTGACACTCATGACTGTTCTCATGCTGATGGTTCTTTGTTAGGGGAGCAGGCAGGAGGGAGCCTTCAGGACCCCCTCCCAATCTGACACACTTAGTAACTTTTGTATTGGCTCGGGTTCTTTGTCAGACTTCTCATGACCTTTGACTTCCAACTCAGCCTCCAATCAGACACCCTGAGAGCGAAGGGACAGCAGGCTGTTGAACAAAAGCTGCTGAATCACTTTATCGCACAGATTTTTCATCATAGTGGTCACAATCTCTTTGTCAAGCTAGCTTTTTGTCAGGGTAAAACTCTAGTCGTTAACATGAAGGATTTTTACCGGCTTGTTATCTTTTATTTCTCTCCACAGGGAGGATATGGCGAAAATACAAGTATAATTTGAAAGGAAACAGTTATAAATCTGGTTGGGTTAGTATTATTGGGGTAGAAACGTGTCCACTTTAGTGAACAGACAAATTTTGGAACAAAATGTTAGAGAGTGGCATATCATTGGTTTGTCAAATGGGTGATCATAATCAGCATTCTCAGAGCTGAAACCCAATCTCTGAAAATCGATTTATTCCTGCCCCCATTGTTGGTCATGTTACTCAAACAGTTTTTATGGTTTTCAATATTTAATGACTGTATAATTTTAGCTGTATGAATTCTTAGAAGTTGCCATTATGTTGAAGAATTACAAGGACAAAAGCTCCTCTTTGTGAATACAAGAATATTTTTTGTTGGGGGAAATGTGTCTTTACACCCATAACTGTTTTATTGACCAAAACTTTGCTCTATTATTGCCACAGTCGAGTGACATAAAAATGTTGCAAAATCCAAAAATATAGTGCTGCACAAATGGGTTTTTCTCTTGCTGTCAATAAAGCTATCTTTATTGGAAAAAAGCGGTGAAAAATTTACAAAATTGCTCAAGCATTTGAAGTCCTTACTGGGAATGCACACAAAGTATGATGAATGAGAATATAAAAGGGAAATATGAATATTTCCTTGTATTCCTCAGCAAATCAGATAGTGTTGATTAAAGGAGATGAAAGAGATGTAGAAAGATGAACGGGGAATAAAAACCCAGAGTGCCTCGGTTTTCACTTTTCCTATCCTGCCTTGAAAACAAGCCGATCAATGCAGCCCTTGTGGCCTACAGAAGTGCAATGATGTATCAGTTTGTCTGGAATTAAATGCTTTTTTTTAGATTCGTTGTTTTCAAAGCACAGTAATGATGTGAGAGGGAGCCGTAGGAAGCTCTTTGTAGCCTCCCTTGAGGATGGGATAGAAGATTACAGTATTGTGGGCTGGGAATCCACTTTCATAAACCTAAAAAGCTTGGACAATGGTGAAAACAGGACACTGAGGGGCTATCAGCTGCCTTTAACAATTAATTGTGTTGATTTTATAAAGACTGCTAAATGTTATTGATTCAATCATTCCATGCATTTTGTGGCTGTTTTAGTATAAGTTCTTTGGGGAGCTGAAACTTACTTAGCTTACTGCTGGCAAAAATATTGCTGTTTTAACAGCAAACAAAGTTTTGCTTTTGTTTTTTTACTTGTGTTTTCTCTTTTTTAAATCAAACATTTCCAAAGCGTTCTAGAAAAAAAATATTTTAGAATTTATCCCGAGAGCCTTTCTTTTTCTTTTAAAAAAGTACATATAATAATGTGTTTGATCTTCATAGGATCTTGGGGCCATGTTGTAGTGCGATCTTGGAGATATAATTCACCCAAAACAAACAGGACTCTTGAGAAGTCATGGACCAAAATGGACCTCTAAATTGCCACCCTTCAACATCTGATATCATATGAAATGGATCTCAGTTCGTTCAGTGGAAATCTGGAAGTATTGTCTCCTGTAAATTGATCCTCCTTCGTAGAAATTGACTTATGATAATGGTGTTTTTTAAATAGATATTAAATATCACAATCTTAGAAACTTTATCAAAGATGAAAATGAACACCTTGAGCTCTGTCCAATATCCAGAAATTTGAGAATGCAGCTTTTTAATTTATTTTATTTAAAAGACAGACTGACCAGTAAAAAAGCCAATTGGATTATGTTATATTGCAAGCAAATCAGTGTACAAATACAAATAATGTTGTCAATGAGAATGATGTAACACCATTTCTGCCGATTTTCAGCATGCAATTAATAATCCCCTCTTTTCTTTTGACATTTTTGTGTGTGCATGTGTGTGTGTGTTTGTGTGTGTGTGCGTGTTTTCTTTTTATCTTTTACGACAGAAAAAGAAAATGGAAACCTTTTACCATTTAGACAATGTTAACTTGACAATGTATTGATTGAACTTGAGAGTGGGGAACCAGATGGTCAAGCTGGAACCAGGTTTGTTTGGGCATCATTAGGTTTTCTCAGACATTTGTACAGTCTTGAAATCTTGATTACAAAAATGTAGGAAAATTGTTCAGGAATAATCTAATCATATACATTGCGTAATAAGTGTAATGCAATCTAATTCTGTCTCTTAATCCCTCTCTTTCTTTACAGCAAAGCAAAGCAAAGCAAACATCCTGTCAAACAGGTATGCCAAAGGTTTAGAAAAGCCAGATCCCTTCACACATTAAGGCTCCTCTCATAATCCAAACAGAGATAAATCAATTCCAGAACATCCCTCTTGTCACCCGCTCAGTCAATCACTCACCCAGACATCCAGTCACACATAAAATAAACTCCAGCAATCTCTCTCTGTCTCCCTCTTCTTGTCTCTTGTGGCCCTTGCAACCCACAAAGTCCAATGTATGCCATATGGTGGAGAACAGAAATCTACAGTTCCAGATTTTTGTGCCTAATAAAGTAGGTGTAGGAATATATATGTACATGCACACCCAGGGGCTCATGCAAACCAGCAAAACATCTAGAACAATCTGGATCATAGGTATCTCAGAGGTTCTGTGTTAAGTTCCTCCCTTTTTTGTGTAGCAGCTGTCTTACTTAATTAGCAGTATTTAGTGGAAAATTGTGCTTACGTTACTGATTCTCCCTTTAATGTTTGGTTTAATAGTTGAAACAATAATTTATTAAAAACTATATATTTAAACATATAATAAACATTTTTTAAAGTTTTTTAAAAATGATCATTACTAATAGTAATGATTGGTTCTGCGCTTTAATACATTTAAATAACTAGTGTAGTCCCAGTATAAAGAATACACAAACTTAATATCCATCGACGAACGTTTGGGTGGACAGCACCTGAAAAAAACAAAACAAACGGAGAGACAAACGATGAGGATAGCTAAGAGAGGAACATTGAACCACATTGTTTTTTCAACAGTTTGTATGTATATAGTGCTCAGACACCATATCCGTTTAGACAAATACCAATAGCCAACTATTCGAATGAATATATTAAACAGATATGTTTTTTATTTAGTTTTGAACTGTTGCTGAGCTAGCTGAGCTCCAGACAACATCCGGGAGTTTGTTCCAGAGCTTCGGGGCTCTATATGAGAATGCTCTTCCTCCTCTGGTGGATTTACTAATTTGTGGAATAATCAATAGTCCTACTTCTTGTAATCGAAGAGAGCGAGCTGGAGTATATCGTGATAGGAGAGTACCAAGCCATTCAGCACCTTAAAGGCAAAGAGCAGTATCTTGTAGTCAATGTGGTATTGTACAGGAAGCCAATGAAGAGAGCAGAAAACCGGTGTAATGTGGTCATATTTCTTTGTTCTTGTGAGAACTCTAGCTGCTGCGTTCTGTACTAACTGTAATTTTTGTAGCGTGGCGGCTAAACAGTCAGCTAACAGAGCGTTACAATAATCCATTCTGGAGATCATGAAAGCATGCACTATTTTTTCTGCATCTACTATAGACAGCAAGTTTCACACTTTAGCAATGTTCCTGAGGTAAAAGAAGGCAGTCTTAGTAACATAAGAGAAATGGTTCTTAAACGTCAGTTCACTATCTATAATAACGGCAAGATTTTTAACTGTAGTGGAAAAATTAACAGTGTGTCCCCCCCCAGCTCCATATTTAAAACTGAGAGATTCTGTAATTGCTTTAGAGCCAACAAGTAATATTTCAGCCTTATTAGGATTTAGCATTATGAAATTTCGATTCATCCAATCAGCGACACATTCTGAGATCTTATTTAGGTTTAAAGGGTCGTTAGGTTTTTGTTAGGTCTGTTTCTCTGTCTTGTCTGCTCGTTAAGCTTGTTTCCCTCTCCTCCTACTGTCACCCGTCTGCGTTGCTCCCGTTAATTGCTCATCAGCCGCGGCAGATCCTTTTTACTTATTACTCAGGGTTTTTAAGGACCCCGTTCCCTGTCTCTCTTTGTGAGGTATTGATCTACAATCTCAGCATGTTAGCTGATCGTCTTCTCCACCCTGTGTTGTCATTTGCTGTCGCGTCTTCCCATCTCCTATTTTTAGAACACTCTGTTACAACCTACAGTGAGGATCTGCAGTTGACTCGACTCAACCCACCTCGGTGGGCCTGCTATCCATCTCCGAGCTGGTGAGCTCTCCTCCCTTCCTCGGGGCAACCAATCTTGCCTCCCTCTCTACTTTTGGGAGCAGACTCCCTACTGACTTTTGTGTTTATTCCTCCGGAGAAGCGTACCTTGGTTTCCTGTTTTCTACTGCAGTTGCCTGAGTTCTCCTTGTTTGAATGAACAGCGGTTTTGTTTTCTCTTAAATAAAGACTTTTAAGTTCACCCCCCTTGCATTTGGATCCTTCCTCTACAAACCGTGACAGTTTTGCTGAGATATTGAGCTGGGTGTCATCTACATAGCAATGGAAACTAACCCCATGTCTTCTAATAATTATGTCAAGGGGCAGCATGTAGATTGAGATTAGGATGGGTCCCAGAACATTTCCTTGAGGAACTCCATACTCTACTGCTATTGTGTCTGATGAGTCTCCATTTACATGAACAAACTGACTCCAGTCAGAGAGGTAGAAGTTAAACCATCTTAGAGTCTGGCCCTGTATGCCTGCATCGTTCTCTAGTCTCTTGAGGAGAATTCTGTGATCTATCGTATCAAAGGATGCACTGAGATCTAGCAGAACTAGAAGAGATATTCCCTTAATCCCAATCAAGTAATAGATCGTTTGAGATTTTAACCAGGGCACTCTCTGTGCTGTGATGCCCTCTGAATCCAGATGAAAGATTTTCATAACAGTTGCTCTTTTGTAAGAAGGAGCTGCTGAGCTGTGCTATTACTACTTTCTCTAATATTTTTGACAAAAACGGAAGGTTAGATATTGGCCTATAGTTGGATAACTCAGTAGGATCCAGGTGTGTTTTCTTGATTATTGGTTTAATTACTGCATTTTAAGATGTTTATGAATGTAACCTAGCAACAGAGATGAGTTTATAATATTTAGAAACGGTTCTTGAGTTATTTGTAGCAATTCTTTCAGTAATTTTGTTGGTACAGGATCAAGAGAGCACGTTGTTGATTTAGATGCTGTGATTATTTTCAGCAGTTCTTTCATGTCAATATTTGAAAGATGTTGCAGCGAGTGAGGTAAAGGCATATAATTTGAGTTAAGCTGCTTAGATTGAATATGAGTTTTAGTGAATTGCATCTAATAGATGTAATTTTATTTGAGAAATAATTCATACAATTATGGCTGCTAAATTTTATAGCTGCATTTGAATCTGTCGATGTTTGACTGTTTAGTATGTTTAGTAATGCGTCTTTAGAATTTTGATTTATATTTCTGCCTAGTTGGTAGTGTTGAATGCTATTGCTAATGCTTACAGTATGCATAGCACAAGATACAAGATAGTGGTCATCGATTTGCTCACTTTTAGGCGATATAACAATGTCACTGAGGTCAATGCCATGAGATAGAACCAAATCTATAGTGTGGTTTAGATGGTGAGTTGTTCCAACCACATTTTGCTTAAACCCACATGAATTTAGGATGTCTGTAAAGGCAATATCCAACGAGGCTTTTTTGTCATTGATATGGATGTTAAAGTCTCCAAAAATCAGTATTTTATCTGCTTCGACCAAAAGATGTGCGACAAAATCAGCAAATTCTTGAAGAAAGCTAGAATTGTGTTTTGGTGGCCTGTAGACAACAGCTAATGTTACAGAGAATGCACATCTTTGTTTTGATATTGCCGGTGTAATATAGACCACAAGTATTTTGAAGGATTTAAATTTATGTTCTGTCTTTTTGGTTGTGTTTAGGGTATTTATATATATTGTGGCAACACCCCCACCACGGCTAGTTGAGCGGGGTTCATGGTTGTATTGGTAATTTTGGTTTCATTTAATCCAAAATAATCGTTTGAAATGAACCAGATTTTATTTAGGCATAGTAAGGTTAAGTTCTGAGATTAAATCATTTATGATTACAGCTTTTGGTGCAAGAGATCTGATGTTTAGGAGACCAAATTATAATTATTTGTTTTATGTTTTTGTGGTATGGACACTGTTTCGATAGCAAATGTTTTGACAGTTATTAGGTAGAGTTTTGAGGCAGTGTTCTAAGGTATTATATTTGGAATTATTTAGTCAGATACTAATAAGGGCCCTAGAGATGTTATCTGACAGAAGTTTACCATCACCACGGAAAAAGCGCAAATTATGATTCCGTAATGCCACTCAACTGGGGAGGATTAATGGGCGGAGCATGAAATGGAGAACCTGAGCCTCACTAGGATGAACTTCTTCTGAATCTACGAAGCTCTTGTAACGGTTGTTCGCTCACTCTCACTCTCTAAATGGTGCAATGGCCAATGCCATGCCAATTGGCTGTAGCACTATCCAATCAGATGAACTGCTGAATCTCAAAGAGCAACATATATGCTGACCCAAATGTGTAATAACAGTAGAACCCCATCAGAAAAACAATTAAAAAACACAGTGGGGAAAGGATGGATGTCCGTGCCAAAAGCTTCAAAAAAACTGTATGCCAATAAGCAAAGTCTAGCAGGGGTGTGTGAACAGAGGAACAGGAGGAACACAACTTGTTAGGTGGAGCACAACCTTTAAAGTATTTAACAATGCCATTATAATGCACCTTTAAGTTCACAATGTATACATAAAATGAATATGATGTTGCATAGCAATAAAATGCTGCAATTATTCTCTATCAGACCAACATGTGAACAGGTCCAAACTAATTTAACTTCTGTTGCCGCCAACCCAGATTTTTCAATTTAATTCTTTAGTTTATCTCAAATTACTTTTTGGAACTGGATTTGCACTGGTTGCAGTTATTTGAGTACACACGCATATGTCTGTGTCTGAATGTGATCACACGTGCTTATGTGTTAACAGGGTCTCCACAGGATATTAAAGGCCCTTGAATCATCTGTCCAGCTGGCAGACCCACTGGTATACACACTTTCTCATACACACGCACACGCATACACAATTGCAGTTCACAGAAGGCACTCTGGCTTGCAGCCTACAAGCTGTTCAGGGGGAGGCATAATTACAGTCCTCCTCCATTCCAGTCTCAGAGCTTCTACTACAAGTTTCCCTCAACATGCATAAAGATCATCCAGAGATTGTTTTCTGAACACTCAGCTGGAGATGCAATCCAAGATGTCTTCGGAGGGGAATTCTGCTCCTTTTCGGTGCCCCTCACCTCTATGGTGGTTTATAGGTTTCTGCCAGCCATGGTTTTTTCAGTCTTGCTCACATCTGGCTGCATAGTGGGGTGCTGTGTTGGGTTAGTGGGGAATATTTTCATAGGGTGCGTTTGAAGATGAACACTGTCTGGAAGCTGTATCTCATCTCCTGCTCTTTCCACCTTCTTTTTCTTTAACCATGAAAAGATCATCCCAGTCTAGTCTAAACAAACCCAACCCCTCTCCATCAAATGGAGAACAACGGTCTCTTTCTTTTCTTTTGCTCTTAAAACAGCTGTGTTAAATTTGACGATAAAATTGGAAAGGGATTTTTATAAATGTAAGTATACAAATGTCTAACTTGATCTATTCTCCTGTTTGGGCTCAGTGCAAAGCATGTTTTGGGAAATTATAATTACATGCAAAACATCATGTGACAGGAGCATGTTCCTGATCTTTACTGTGATTGGTTGATCACGACAATTTATGAAAAAGTGGGATCAGATCACTAAAACTTTCGTCATGCCATAATTGAAAATTTTCCTATGCTAATAACTTCTCTCCTTTTTTTAAAACCATGTTTATGCTTAGTTTATGCTGAAACTAAGAATGACCTCATGTATGCACAAGGACTGCTTGATTCCAACATCATTTACATCTAGTGTTTATAGCTGTTTAGGGTTTTCTTTTATTAAATTCCAATGCCAGTGTTCAATAGTGCTGGTTTGTGTTTTATTTTCTCTTTGATTTAGCTGATGTAACTGTTTTATTGAAACAAAATTGTATTGCTCAGTGTGTCAAAATCCAACTTTAAAACTCTTTTAGAAGGTTGTTTGTAATATGTGTATATATGTGTATATATCTATTTTATTGATATTGTTAAATGCAAAAGGCTACTTTTCTAACGTGCACTTTAACTTAAAAAAGTATCAAGTATTTATTTTCATTTTAATCTACTTCCATTTGTTTATCTAGTAAGATGGATTAATAATATAACTAATTCAATTGTAGAAATTAACTTAATGTTTTGTCTTTGATAAGCACTTACTTATTGTCATTGCAGATGTCAGCATATTATTAGTGTCTTCTAAAAATATATATTTTCCTACCATGTAATGACGGAATGCACGTCTGAGTGCCTCCGTTCGCACATACGCAGGACGTTTCGTCTGTGGACAATTATGAACACCTGCAGCATCTGATGAGTTTTGATTTTACTATTTAAATTATAATGTTAAACTTTGTGAAGTTAGAACTTCTTACGTCGACAAGATCTCTGCACATTATGGAGCATCTGCATTTCTATGTTGGGTAAGTTAAAATATGTGAGATAGTTTCATATAGTTTTGATATAGTTTATGTATGTTGTTGTTTGAATTGACTTAACAGGGAACATTAAGTTAGGTGGAAATGGATCAGCTCCCTTTAAATATAATTACTCAGGGTTACAGATATATTTATATGCAAACATTTTTTTTTATTTTGAATAATTTAGTAAAGCAATTTACACATTTGCCTTATGAACGAGAATTGGATATGAGAATCGGTTAGTTAACGTTAGATGAACCACGAGTAATCTGTTGAATATTCTTTTGTTTAATGCCAATGTTTTGCTTACTTTATATAGAAACTAACCCATTATTTTATCTAGAAATAAAGAAAAATAAAAAACATTCATTATTTTCACAGCTGCATAAACCAGAGCGCTCACAATATTTTTATCCATCTATTTCTAAATGATGATTGCAAATTCCTTTGAAGTTGCAATTAAACAAAACTTTATTCATCTCTAAATCTGTGTGTGCCTTTGTAAGTTAAAGAAGCATAAAGTTTATTATAGCCTCATTTTTCACTGTCTTGCATATAGTGTCTGATTCTAGAGTCTTGTGTCAGCGGCCCACAAGGATATTGTGGTTTTTCTGCTGAACTCAACATAAAAATGGTTTACTTTCTAAGGGCCGGTGTGTGCGCATGAGGTCATATGCTTATGTCTGCACAATGAATGCAGCAAAGAAGAAAACGGTAAACAGAAGTAATTGATGGTACGTCTGTGGATTGTAAATGGCAATACCATTCGTCTAGTCTTCTGGGAGATCTAGCTCTGACAACCGGCTACCAGCCACTACATTCCTGTTTTTCTAAGAGCCACCACAGCGTTCTCCTATAGGACCCAAGAGCATGTGTCCAAACAAAGCCAGCTGCTGTGCTTTAGTGCAAACATAATTTTGAACAGACATGGCTTATTTCACCATTAAAGTCCATTTGTTGTGGATTTAGGATCATTTTTGTGGTCGCCTTGCAGTGCTTCATGATTTCTGTTTTGGTTCAGGAGCTGAATGCCTTCCCTGGCCATCAATGAAGTTTCATAAGTTCCACCTGAGGACTGTTAAGGAAAAATGGTTGCTTCTAATATAAGCATGGTGTTTTAATAGTACAGCCAATTTAAAGATGAAGATTGTTTAAATCATATGCCGTGTAGATATTTTAAAGTAATTTCTAAAAAGCACATTGATTTGAGGCATAACTTTGTGAAGATTATTCATTCTCTTTTCAATTTAAACAAGAAATTCAAACAATAGGTGCTTTTTTAAACCAAAGTTTAAAAAGTGCAGTTTAACTGTAACATAAAAAACCCTGAGTATGTGAGAGGTGAATCACTGTCTTGCAGGTCTAGATATTTATCTCTTCATCTTATAATTTGGGAATTTTCTCTTAGTTCAACTTTGTAAGATGAAAGATAGGTCATGCATTCCTTGCACAGTATAGTTAAAGAATGATTGAGGGGAGGGAGAGACTGACAAAGTGGGCGCCAAGAGGGAACGCCATCTCCTTTTGGGAGATCACAGGATCTAAGGGGCGACTTAGGGATTGAAAATCACTTTTCTGACAATGGGAGTCGAGGGCGCATTTGTCCAGATATCACTGATTTGTGCTTTGGGTTTACTATAGGTCATCTGCTGCATAATTAATGTGTGTGCCTCATGATGAAAATAAATATTGGGAATTTAAAAAGAACATTTTTTGAGAGACTGCTTTAAGAGAAGTTCCACATTCATGGAGCACATTTTCAAATCTTTTTCTGAGTAAAACAAATAATAGGATGAATTGAATTTATGAAAATTTTTGTATATTTTTCGATTTTCCCAATTACTAAGTTTGGTTTGTACTAGTGATACAGATTCAAGATTTATTTAACAAGTAACAGTCATCAAGATACATTTAGTAATTTAGTAAAAAAAAAACTAAATTGAATTAATGTAAAATAAGGATGCATCACATTCTTGCTCACCAGAGAAGCTTAGTTGAGCTATCTTTGAAATCTGAACCACTTATCCACTGATCACCAATCAAAGTTTTAAGAGATTTTATTCTTGGATCTTATGATCTTGGCAGGCATGCAGACTTTTCACGTGGTGTCAAAAAGACTTACATTTTAATGTCCTTAAAAGGCTTTAAAAGACTTAAATTCACTGATTTAGGTCTTAAATAATTTGTCAAAGGATTTATTTTCTGATGTCCATTTAAAGCTGTGTGTTTTTTGTCGTTGCTTGGTTAGCCAAAGGTTGAGAAAATGTTCCTAAATCTCGAATAAAATTGAAAATCAGGGTTGTCAAAATGCTTGTGAAAACTCACAAATGCTGAAAATTATAAGAGTGATTGTCCAGGTTGCCAGACATTGAGAAAATGAACCTAAATGTTCAAAAATGTACACATTGTAGGGTTGCCAAAGTTTTTGTAAATGCTCAAAAAATATATATTTTTGTATGTATTTTTGCAAGTTTTTATGTTGTGATATAGGTCTTTTAAATGGTCTTAAGTTTGATCTTATAGAAACCCTACAACCCTGCAAACTTTAAAAGCAGACTAAAAATCAGGTTTTAAGTATTAGAGTGAACACAGTTTTAAAATTTACAGTAAAAACAAATTTTAATAGTTATTTATAGTCTTTATGTGTACGTACACCAAGTTTTTTGTTCAATAGTAGGCGTCTTTTTTTACTGTTGAATAATATTCTAATTACATTCTGTTCTCTTTAAACTCTGGTTAATGTTCAGTTTATAATCATGCATTGATTAAAGGACTGATGCTTTGTTCTGTTATGAAGCTCAAAAATTATTTATGCTTCTTTTAACATGTGAGAAATTATCTTAACGTCAATCATCACTGTATAAAGAAAATCTTTCCCAGCATGATGATATTATTACCAAATGTAATGAATGATTAAATAAGACCAACAATTTTTTTCCTGAACAGTTATTGTTGTATCTTATCATTAAGGATGTCCCCTAGTGTCCTAAAATAAGTGTATACTTATACAATGGTTCTTTTAACAAGCCTGCTAATGAGACTCTGTTTAGGTATTCAAAGCAGGCTTTCGGACATTGAAGAACATGTCAAAGTCTTTAACAGACTAGATGCAAGTAACTTTAGTTTATGCTATTTAAAGGCCACATATGTGTGTGAGGAACAGTCTGTACCCTAGCAGTCGACTCAGGAAATGTCATTTTTACCACTAACTATTTTAGCAAACTAAAAATACTCTTCTCTCTCTGCCATTGCCTTTCCCCATCAGAGCAAACACACATCTGTGCTCTTCTGTGGATGCAACAATAACGAGTTTGAGATGTGTTCTTATTGCCGAGATGCTGACAGCAAGACCATGCTTTTAGTTTTATATGTTTGTTGGCTGTGGAATAGTTTTGAAGATGTTCTCTGAAATGTTTTTGTGAAATGCTGTGTGTTGGATTCTTATACCATGTAATACCAAAGAGCAGCATAAACTGTCTTGAATGTGAACTAAGGAAAGTTTTTTTTTTAAATTTGTGTTAAGTTCCTGTGAATTTTTTTGTGTCGGTCTAGTTTTAGGTAGCTGATTAGACTCCTTAGAGTATTGATGAAATATATATATAAGTTCCTCGTATTTTTTTTTCAAAGTCTTAAAGACTCCAGCAACCAAAGGAACAATTTGAATATTCGCAACACAAATAGTATTGCTCCATCTTGACCAATAATACACAAATTGTTAAATCAACACTACTAGTAGTAACACCACCAAAAGTGTTAAATACAACACTATGAGAGTTGGATTAATGTGTACGATATGAATTAAAACTCCAGTCAAAATGTAACATGGCTGTGGAGTTTACTTAAACTCTTATAGTGTTAATTTAACTCTAATAGTGCTATTTAACACTGTGGCATTATTTAAATAGGTCAAACATTTGACACCAGGAGTGTTGATTTAACACTTTACATATTGCTGTGAAAGCTTCCTATGCTTTTATAGTTTTTTCATCCTCCGTAAAATGTTACAATTGGCTGGCAGGATTACTAGTCACAACTCACTTAGAAATCCATAAAACAGAACCTCAACCTCGTCTGTCACATTGTTAATCCCAGCTGTAGACTATAGATTTGATTCTCTGAAAATGTATCATTCAGTGTTCTTGTATTCCCCTGTTAGGTTTGTTTTGGTTTTATAATTTTAGGAAATAGTTTTTAGTGTTAGAGTGACTCATCAAATAGACTCATCAATTCCATCTCACTGCCCCAACACACTGTTTCACACATTTTAAGGCAATTTGGTAGATGAGCAGCAGCACTTCCATTCCATGTTACTAGCGGCTAGTGTTGAGACCTGAGTACTGCCATGATGTGGTCTAACTTTCTTGTTCTGGTCAAGATCTGGGCAGCTGCATTTTCTATAATATTAAATTAATATAAATATAATTTATTAAATTAAATATTAATAAATTCATAAAATTGTAATTTTTTTTATATTTTCAAAATTGTATTTTGATGATCAGGTACAGGAGGGACACTTTTGTTTTTATAATATAGGAGCTTTCCTGATCCATCTTGTCCAGTTCAGACACAGGCATGTCTAGCGTCACAGGACATGTTTTTTTTAAATATACAAAATTTAATAAATAAAATGACTGAACAGATTTCAAAATGTCTGAGGAAGTCTTGCCAATAAGTTTTCTGATTATTAATAATTATTGGGGAATTATCATTTTCATTTTAAATTAACAATGTATCTGGAAAAGATGTGTTTCATTACATTATATTTAGCTGTTTATGGGTTTGGGTTAAAACTGGCTGGTTTTGAAGTTAAGTGAATTTCCCTTAGCAGTTTTCTGCTGTGTTATGGTTAGCGTTAATCTTAACTCTGTCATACGCATTATATGTAGCATTAAATTAATTTAGGTACGGTCTATTATAAATCTTTTTTTTTTCAGTGGCATACCTTTTTGTTTTTGTGCCATACCATTCAGACCTCAGAGGTCTTTGTACAGCATTGTTCCACAGCAACAAGACTTGCTAATTAATCGTTAAAAATGCACATACCTTGTTTGTTCACACTTCAGATTTCTCAAGTACAATGAGCTTAAACATCAAGGGAAAAATAATTAGCCGGGAGTTAATGAATGCAAATACCATTGTGTTTTTTGCCCCTGTGAAATCAAATCTTTTTGCTCTTTTAAACACACTCTTTCTTCAAAATTCATCTGGCGGATGATGTAAAATTCTGTATAAAGAATGAAAAATTACTTTTTTTATTATTTTTTGCAGATAAATTATGAACTAAAAGCAATCTCTGATTTATTAACTCATAAAAATGTACTTAATAACTGGCCAAATGCAGTGTACAAAAGAATGGCTTCATAGTTGCATCACTCAGTACTCCGCCATGCTTGCAGGAACACCAGCCCACCAATTTAATTAGTCCGCCTGGCTAATATCATGTTCAAGTAACACAGCCCAAGCATAATTGCCTTGAGGGTAGCAAACAAACAAGCAAAACACAATGCAGTATTAGCCGTCTGATTCAATTGTTTAATTAGGACATGCATTTCAGTGAAAAATAAATTTCTCTGAGGAACGTCCATAACTCGCTGCTCATGCTAATCTAATGTTGCAGTCCAGTAGACTACATAACGATCATATTCTATTCCACTAATGATAATCACCTTTGCATTACTGTAAAGTTTTAGCAGGGTTCCCTGAAATTGAAACTCTGACATTAATCTGCTCACTCTCCATCTGTTAGATACTTTCTATAGTTGTAATACATATTTTAAGTTGTTTTTGTATGTTTGTGAACATTGATTGGCTTGTGTTTTCATGAGTGCCTTGGCAATTTACATTTTTGGTTAGGCGTAAATATCACTTGAAGGACTTATTCTATTTTTGTTTCGGTCTTTGTAATTCCCTATTTTTTCGTGGTGGATCACTCTATAAATAAACATTTTAAATACTACTTTAATGTTTAGCTCTGGTCAGATATGTCTCTCATTTTAAACAAGTCTCTAAAATCTAACTTATGATCAAGAGAGCAGGGTTTTGTGAATAGGTAATGTGTAGTTTCATAACAGACCAAGAATGCAATTACATTTTTTCACACATTCAAATTTGTTGCCGTTCCTAGAAGCTTATCCTAGTAGTTGTCTTGGAATTGGTTTTATAGAAAAATGTATGTTTTATAAATAAAGCTGCTAAGTAGGACATAAAGGGTTATGTATGATGCGCTCTGCATACAATTTAATATGATAATATTATTTAATATTATTAAATATTATTTTTTAATTAAGTATTAACTCTAGGGCTATTGTTGATAGCTTTTTAAAATAATATTGTGATTATTATTTATATAATGTTATCTATTATAAACTACAATCACAATAGTCCAATAATGAAGTTGATCGATAATAACAGCACAATAATTATTATGGTTAAAAATGTTCATAATGCGATACTCTGATGTGTTGATGTAATGATGTCTTGCATTTGTTGTATGCCTAACAGGTCGAGTGCGTGCTACCCACATCTTAGACAAAGACGCTAAACGGTGGTTTTCTAAACTGCCCTGCGCATGGTGATGCTAAGCATTCTGGGTAATGTAGTAATTGTACTGCATCATTATCAGTGAACATCTTTGAGGTGTGTGCTACAAATTTATATTGGAATTGAGCACAATATACTTAATTGTTTGCACTTTATTGATACTGTTCCGTTAAGTTAAAATTCTCTTGGGAATAGGTCACTGTGAAATGTCCATCCACAAGATTGATGTTTGTTTCTGTTGAATAAAGGATGGAAAATGCTTAGTTGAACTGGATAATCTAGAAATAATTGTAGATTGGTTTATTTGGGTACGTTAGGGAATCTTAAGGGAAACTTCAGTGCATTTAGTTGTAAATTTACTGTATAGAATCACTCACACTATGCATGTAGAATCCAGCTGGGTCCATTTACATGTCTGTTTTTCATTCAAGCAGCTCAGCACACAGAAGAACATGTGTTTGTGCTTTCCATGAGTCTTTCTTTCTGCAACACGTGCATGTTGATCCCTTTTCCATACTCTCCTCTTCTTTCTCAAGAGATGGGCTTTAGGGTAGCTGTGCAAACAAAGATGGAATATGTAATGATACAATAATTAATCATTCTCTTTTCATTGAACACTAAGATTTTAAACACTATGTGGCTTTTTGCCGGCTTCTTTCTTGATTAATGAATTCAAGCATATGAGATGCAGTCTTTGCTGGAATGGTCTCTGAAAAACTGCTTCCAGCATAAATGAGAAAGATGGGAAGATAGAATATTAATATCACTTGCATAGATAATGTGCCTAATGACCGTGTAAGACTCTGCAGCCAAGTATTGTATTTGAAGCCGCACTCAACTCAGAAACTCTTCACATGCACATGCATTTGTTCACAGAAAAGCACTGGCAAGGGGTCAATCATGTCTGACTAAAGGCATGAAAGGCTCCCAAGCACATCTGTGCACAGTTACAGCACATTTCCACACAGCGACATTAAGAACGGCCGATCAATCATTTGTGCACATTTTCACAGTTGAAAAACTGCAAAGTCAGGTTAAATTCAAGGTTTGTTTTTCTCTAGTAGAATTCTCCCCTGAAGTATGAGATTTTATTTAATTTTACCTAGTTAATTTGTTGTATCGATCTTCTTTTGAATGAGATGATTTCTAATGATAAACCAGGACAAAAAAAATAAGCTTTTAATAAAATTTGATCAGTCACAAATGTGGGCGAGACAATGCAACTTTTGCTACTGAGCTGGGATCTGTAGTTGTTCTTAGGTTAATGCAAACTAACATTGCATTTTGATTGTGATGTTTATCATCAGTGTTATTTGGTGGGGCTTGAAGATGAACTTTTGTTGATCGAGTTATTGCTAATGAGGGGCAAATCTTAGAAAACCCATGTACATCATTCCTATACATATAAAAAAAATCATTATTAATAATAAGTGGTATTTTGGTAAATATAAAATATTTGGGTCTGTTTCTTTATTTTTTGGGGGTGGTTGGTTTAAGTTCTCTAGGAACCCGAGAACAAGTTAAGTTTTCTAGAAATGCTGAATAATCCCCTTCTTCCTTTCTTAAAAATAAGAAGATGATAAACTCTGTTTATGAAAGGGCAAAACAACAGGTTTTGCCTCTTGAATTCTTCAAAGTGATCTAGCATTTCCTTGTGGAAATGAAACGCTTGAATGAGCTCTCAAAGTAGTTTCCTACTTTTTTTTTAGCTCCAGCTAAAATATAGATATTAAATACTTCTCTGCACTGAAATATTCAAATGCCTTTAGCTAGCCAAAAGAACATCCTGCTAATATGTTTGATATTTTTTTAATGTTTAAGAGGCAGGATCTGAATAATTTATTGCAGCTTTTTAAATGACCTGAAGATAATGTGAGATTAGAGCGAAGAGGCTGAATGTAGGTGGAATGTAGGTAAATGTAATGTAGAGAGAATAGGTGGTCAGAGAAAAAGCCCAAAAGGGGATTGTGGACACATGGATAAATGTCTCTTTGTAGATGAATGACAACCCCCCATTGCCACGTGTTTCATATGCACATCGCAGAGCCTCATGAAACCCAAACATGGTACGATGTGGTTAGCACAAAACTGCAGTGGTGTTTTTATGTGAACCACTGACTTTAAGTGGCGCAAACAGACTTTGATGCTTGCTAAGATCTGTTTGATGGAGGCAGATCCTGTTGCTAAAATGCTTGTGGTTGTTGTTTACTACTGGTATTGATCACAGAAGATTTAACACTGAAGCTAAAAATTGAGCATTCAAAATGCACATTTTGCCAGTTGTGTTTCTGTGTGGTATTAGAAACAGTTAAACACAACATGTTCATTTTGGCTCTTTTACTCGGGAGTAAAAACCAAATGAAATTTGACAGGGAAAGAATGAGTTAAAATGATTGTCAAGAGACATGAAACGAGAGTTTTTTTTTTCAGTTCTTTTCTTACCTAAATAAATCCAATAGGTCCTAGAGGGCTGTGGATTTTCTCCTATGTTGCAGAATAATAGACGACCTTCACAATGTTGAATTATTGAGTGATTGTCTTTTCCCAGTTCATCTGCCAAAACCACTGTGGTTTCCAATGTTTTTCAAGCTATTGAGGAACGCCTTCATTGTGCGAATAATACTACTGGAGCAGCGTAGTTTTATTATTCTCCAGGTTAATAATTTAACACTACAAGGTATCTCTTTGACCTAGCGATTAGCATATAGGCCATGTGAGAAATTAATTGAAACCTAAGATCTATGTTCATGTTTTATGATCAACTCATTTTGGGATCTGTGGGAGTTCTAGAGAATGCATTAAACTTGGGTTAGCCTCTATTTTTATCAAACATAAAGCAATGTGAAAGAAGGATAAACTTGAGAGCCACACTTATTAAATTAGATCTACACCAAGGATTCAGCATTTTAATGATCATTAGGAAAAAGTTAATTTGGATAATTCATATTGTCTACATACCCCTTTGTTTTCTTTTTGTTTGTAGTTTGGATTTGGCTAGTTTATGTTAGAGTTGGAGCTAAAAAAAAACACACACACAAAAAAACTTGTTTTAGAATTGTAATGTCTGGTTTTGTCCAAATTATTTAAAGTGTATTAAATCCATGTTGAAACCTTTGCACAGATGAGGGCCCTATATGTACACCCATGGCCCATACATACATACCCATAGCATGATGGGTAATTCTAACATATTGCATTGTTGCACTGCTGTGATGCAACTTACAAGTCTGTGATGGGCCGGTTTAGTTGCAGAGCTTGTACATAATCCAGTCTATACCCCAAAAAACTAAAAAAACACAGACATGAACAAATCACTGAGTTATTGATAGAAGAAGCACATAAACATAAACATCTGAATTGATTTCACACCTGCTTAGCTATTGAAAGAGTCCTCACAGAGGAGGAACTAGAAAAAAACTAGAAAAGAATGACCACTTTTTAGCTTTTTGAAGTGTTTTTGCAGTGCTTCTCAGACATGTTGTTGTAGTTTGAATGCTCAATATAGGATAGGCTTTGTGCATAGAAACCCTAATTTATAACCTAGCCTTTTCATTAAAGTATCAATTATGCTTGTCGCATAAGAGTTTAAGAGAAACTTAAAATGCACAATTGTTTAGGATCACAGTAGCCTACATTAGAGGCTACTGTCAGAGTAAAGTGTTGTTGAGTCATGTTAGCGCGAATTGCCTATTGCAATGCTCCTAATACATCCTCTAGTCATCAAAAGCATCTTTAGTTCTGCGCTCCTTTGTTGTTGTGGAAGTGCTGGAGAGATACATGCATTGCTGCTGTTGAAGCAAAATATTTTGCACTAATCAGAATTCCAATGTGGTGTAATAACGATGCTAGATGGCTAACAGGGAATGTTCTTTAAAAGTTGTGTAAATGTTAGCTCATAACGTTTCCAAATGAACATTCTAGAAACATTCTAATAAGAATAAACAAACAAACTAAAAACGTTATCTAAACAACATTCTTAGAAAATTACTGGAATGTTTTTTGATAGTGATGATGAATGTTCGGACAGTGTTAAAGGAAAACGTTCTGGAACAATGTTCTGAGTGACAAATGTTCTAAAAATGTTTTAATAACTTTGAAAAAAACATTCACGTTTATGCAACGTTAGCAGTAATGTTCCCACAATGTACTTGTAACATAAATTTGTTAGCTGGGTAGCCAAACTGCAACATTGATAACAAAGGACTGGTTATTTAGTTTATCATTCTTTTATTTATGTGACTTTGACTTTGCTTACTTTCACCACATCGACCAATCCCAAGGCTTGTCCTCTGTGAGGCTGCGTTGTTACAAATTTTCAGAGATGCATGTCGGACATCTCAGAGAGGCCAGGGGTTATGTAATTGGGTAGCCTTCGTGAAACCCAATTTGTTGGCTTGATGTTCAAGGATAGATTGGACTTAAGGGTGCAAAATTGGGGATGTAATGGAACCTTGGAAATTTAATGCAGTTAATAAAATAGCTCTCTAATTGGATAACTCTGGACCATTGTTTTGCATATAAACAATACTGTTAGCTGTCTAAGACATGGGATTTCGAGACTTAACTGAAACTTTATTATACCAACTGAAAGCGTAAACTTAAAAAAAATACCTTGTTTCCAGTGTAAAATACAGTTAATGATTTGGCATTCATTCAGTTATACATGGTAATATTAAGTATTGAATAATAAAAGTATTGTTCTGGGTTTAAAGGTTCAACACTGCTGGGTCAGGGTCTCAAAAATAATTGAAGGAAGCTGCTAGCTTTGGCTTCTATTGGCTCAAATGACAGAGTCAACATGGTTACTCACCAAAGAGAGGAAAAAATTGGTAGAAATATGAACAAGACAGTCAGCCAAACAGATCCAGGGCCAACACCGTTAACAGCCTGAGTAGAGATGCGTATGACAACTTTCTGCTCATCTTCAATATGTCAAAATAGCATGAGGAAAGCAGGCAATGGTCTTTAGAAGGAGCAAGTTCTGAAGGGAGGTGAGATTAAACCTTCCACATAGATAAGAGAGCATAGAAGCAAATTCCTGATGGTACATCTGCTCTTGTCATGTTTATTGCCGAAAGCAATGTCAGTGGCTGACAATTTTCTGAGAAACTTGTGTCTATAACAACTTCAGCCTGTCAACTTTGCACACCTCATGAGAGTAACTGAATTACATGGAGTCATTAAACATTTGCAGTATTTTTGATGTTAGGGAGTTGCTTGCTGTTTATGGCGAGATTTCATGGTATAGGTAATAGACACTCAAAAAAACATAATGGTTAGTAAAATGGTCTTCATTATTGCATTTCACAAAACTAAGTGGATGGATGTAAGGGTTAGAATATTTATATCAGTTTTGAAATTCAAACTGTTACATTTGTTGTGTAGTGTAACCTTTAAGTATTGCTTTTAAAGAGTTGGTAGACCTTTTGTTATGGAAAACAATTGATTAATGATCGTTGTCATTAATATCAGTAATAGAGATATTACTGTTTGTCATTTAAAGATTGAGTGATTGGTAAGCTGCCTGCTTGGACGGCTGAGTGAACGAGCAAAAGAGAGAGACAGAACACCCACGGAAATGACGTAGCAAATTACATAAAATTCCTAGAGGGAAAATTTTACTTCCTCTTTGTTCCCGCTCTCAGTCTCACCCATAAATGCATTGCACCGCAATCAGACTAGCTTACATAAACCTAGCCTAATGCTTGTTTATTTCATTGTTTGGGTTTTGTCAATAAATACCGCCGTGTGCTATATCCTGCTTCTGAAGTCATTGTTGTTATAAAAGACTAAATCTGCCACAGCACCTTGTTTTGTTTTCCTAAGTAAAAGTATTGAAGTAGACATATACAGGTCCTTCTAAAAAAATGTGCATATTGTAATAAAGTTCATTATTTTCTGTAATGTACTGATAAACATTAGACTTTCATATATTTCAGATTCATTACACACAACTGAAGTAGTTCAAGCCTTTTATTGTTTTAATTTTGAGGATTTTGGCATACAGCTCATGAAAACCCAAAATTCATATCTCAATAAATGTGCATATTTCATCCGACAAATAAACAAAATGTTTTTTAATACAAAAAAGTCAACTTTCAAATAATTGTGTTCAGTTATGCACTCAATACTTGGTCGGAAATCCTTTTGCAGAAAATACTGCTTCAATGTGGCATGGCATGGAGGCAATCAGCCTGTGGTACTGCTGAGGTGTTATGGAGGCCCAGGATGCTTCGATAGCGGCCTTAAGCTCATCCAGAGTGTTGGATCTTGCGTCTCTCAACTTTCTCTTCACAATATCCCACAAATTCTGAGCTCCAGAGAGTTCAGGTCAGGAGAGTAACCACTTACCAGTGTTTTTGGCTCTGTGAGCAGGTGCCAGGTTGTGCTGAAAAATGAAATAACATAAAGCTTTTAGGCAGATGGAAGCATGAAGTACTCTAAAATATCCTGATAGCTAGCTGCATTGACCCTACCCTTGATAAAACACAGTGGACCAACACCAGCAGCTGACATGGCACCCCAGACCAATACTGACTGTGAGTACTTGACACTGGACTTCAGGCATTTTGGCATCTCCCTCTCCCCAGTATTCCTCCAGACTCTGGCACCTTGATTTCCGAATGACATGCAAAATTTGCTTTCATCTGAAAAAAGCACTTTGGACCACTGAGGAACAGTCCAATGCTTCTTCTCTAAAGCCCAGGTCAGGTGCTTCTGTCGCTGTTTCTGGTTCAAAAGTGGCTTGAGCTGGGGAATGTGGCACCTGTAGCCCAATGTCCTCTACCTCTCTCCCCTCTCCCTCTCTGCAGTGGGTGCTGTTGAGAAGTGCATGATGTGTAAAAGAATATTTACATTGTAATGTCCCCCAATGTCTGGAATCGTTCCTTCTCCCCAATCTTCCTCAGGGTACGGTCACCTCTTGTCATTGTGCAGCGTTTTCTGCCACACTTTTTCCTTCCCACAGACTTCCCACTGAGGTGCCTTGATACAGCACTCTGGGATCAGCCAATTCGTTCAGAATTTTCCTACCCTATTCCTTGAGGGTTTCAGTGATTTAAGATATGAATTTTGGGTTTTCTTTTGCTTTATGTCATCAATGTTAAAACAATACAAGGCTTCAACTACTTTAGTTGTGTGTAATGAATCTGAAATATATGAAAATCTAATGTTTATCAGTACATTACAGAAAATTATGAACTTTATCAAAATATGCAAATTTTGTGAGAAGGACCTGTATACCAGCAGAAAAATTTGACCATGATTTGGAAGAGTTGGGAAATTGCATGAATGGCTGCTATATTAAGTTATATCAGAAAAAAAATTGGCCATTTATAGAAAAATGCCATTCACAAACTTTTTTTTTTGCTTTACGTTTTTGAAGTGTTATCATTTGTGAATTGGATCAAGTTTAGTTATTTTAGATTTTCTTCATGTTCATTTACACAGATGAACAAATTTTTTCATTACATAGATAATTTGTATTTGTCTGAATGTGATTTATAAATTGGATATATTCTTTATGAATTCATAGATGTATATGATTAAGAGAAATTGCTTTTTAGTGCACACAACGATGCTAAAATCAAGACAAGGCCAGGAGCATTATAATCAAAGCCACCTTCAAAAATAGATTGAAAAGAAAAAAATGTCTATCCAAATGTTCTGAAAAGCATGACTTAAAAGAAAAAAAGGGTTTGTTTTAACCTGTGGCTTTTTTGAATCGCGCCACCTCTTGTTGTCATTTTGCTTTGTAGACTGGATTTATTTCTACATATTCGTGTGTGTGTGTGTGGGTTAGTCAAAAAAGTGTGTACTTTCAAAGCAACTGAATGTGATGAGGAAGCTCTTTGTTTGAAGTGGGGATGGAGATGAAGTGTGTGTGTGTGTGTGTGGGTGTGCATGTGCGTGTGTGCGTATGCGTGTGCGTGTGCATGTGTGTGTGTGTGTGTGCTTGCGTGTGCGTTTGCTTGTGGATTTGGGGTGAGAGGAGCTCTGTGTTGAATAAGAAAGACTTGAAGCTCCTTCAACTGGCCTCTGGACTAAATTCAAACCATCCGTCCAAAGAACTGAGAGCTAGAATACAGCCAAATACTTACATAGCCAAGAAAGTTTGAGGCAGTACAGTCATTGGCATATCTCAGCAAAAAGGTTTTCAAAACACTGCACCAAAACAGACTTTAAAAGATTGAGTGTCTAATGAACACAGTCTGTAACCTCGAGTGTAGAGTATGCTCGAAGTGCTGGCAGCTGTCTGATCATAGAGGAGGAAGGGGGGAACTTTGGCAAGTCTGTCTGAAGGTCAGTTAAACACAAGGGAGAAAAGAAATAATGGCTTGGCATGAGGAAACTGAAAAGCGACTTGCTGCAACAGCAGAAGAGAGAGGACCATTCGGGAAACAAAGCACGACCGTCTTGCTGCATCTTTAACAAACATCACTAGTGATGCATTTCTGCTTGAATGCACAGTTTGAGCAGAGCTGTTTAAAGCAATAGATCATCCAAAAATGAGTTGTTGTTTTGTTTTGTATTTCCTTTTTGTTGTTCTAAACCCTCAAGGCTTTCTTTTAAGGAACATAAAAGGAGTTGGTTTTGAAGAACTGCAATAGTTGCAGTTTTTCTATGGTGTTACTGTGGTTTTACAGTTATCAAAACTACAATTCTAAAAGGCAAAAAGACTGTGAAAAGAAACATGAACCTTATAAACGGTTTACAATAACAATTAGGAGACTTCATATCAATTGACGTTGAAATGCAGATATATTAATTTATTTATTTAGTTTGTTGTTTTAAAAGATGTCAAATGAAGACAATGGGAAATCCTCTACACATTAAAATAGTCTGTTTCTATCTTCACTGGTCTAAACAAAAGATGCTTCATACTGATGTATTCTGCTGTTTATTTGTTATATGTTGTAATATGTGATCACAAACTATTATAGATTAATATAAATGTAATGATGTCTGCTAGAAGCATGATGGTCACTTCCATTCGCTCAGTCAAAAAACTCTGATACAGTTCGCCCCGTCATCTGTCGTTATGCAACTTTACTTTCTTTTCATTGAAGTTGCACTATTTTCTCACGAGTGGCTATCTATTTCTTTTCCTTTGTATCCAAACCCCTTCCACACCGCACTACATCACTGAAATCACTCCATTTTGGGATTTAAATATTTAAATTTAGCTTTCCACCCTTACTATCATGATCATTTGAGAGTACTGCAATATGAAAATGTAAAACCATTTAAATTTTTTTACTGGTACTCACATGGACAACACAATATGGCCCACCCCTAATGCAAAGTCACTGACAGTTTCAAAACTTAAAAAATGCAATAGATATTCTAGAAGAAAAACTTTGTATATTTGAGAGTTTATTTTAAGAAAAAAAATGTCTGAGATGTTTCAGTTTATTAATAGTGTACAATAAAGAAAAAATTATTTTAATAGTTTTGACAAAAATGCTACAAAACAGCAATGGACAAATATGCTTTTGTGTTTAGCAGAAAAAATACTAATGCAAAGGAAGTACAAATCTATTTTCTAATTTAAGTTAATTGTACAGCTATTCAAATTCCCTCACCAGCAGATTGTTCATTGTTGCATGAGCCTGGGAGAGAAAGAGCTGTTAACTGGCAGAAATCTGCAGGCTATCAACAGCCATTCATAGCCTCTGAGGAATTGCTTGAAAAATGTGCAGCTTTGGGAAATGCACTCGTACAATTTATCTAGGCTCAATAAACCAGTGAAGATTTTGCACAGCGTGCATTACACACAAGTCCATCTCTTCTGCAGCAAAGCTGAGTAAATGAAAGCTCCAAATAAATATCCATACTATTCGAACAGGAGTGCTTTTAGTCATTTGTGATTCCCGTAAGCAGGAAAGAAAGAAAGCAAGCAGGCAAGAAAGAATGATGTTTCAGTGAGAGAGAAGACCATTCCTGGATATTTATACATCACTGACTCATGCTTGAAGAATCACATTAGCAACGGCTGCCATGTTTTTATTGGATCTCCAGCCGGGTCATTCCAACTAGCGAGGGCCTCGTCTTTCTTTCCCAGTCCCCATCTCTTTATATGATCTCTCCTTCACTATTTTTGGTTAATGATCTGTCATTGATTGTGCAGTGTAGTCAAGCCTTTTTAGTCAGATATATGTGCATTTCAGCTGAATGAATCAACGCCTCAGAAATCTGCAAACGTTTTATGATGTAGTTAAAAGCTTCTGAATTTGTCTGAAAGTTTTTATTTGTGCAAAGTACTTATCTTTATGTGGTGTCCTTCAAAATCTGTTAGCTTGTCTGTTTTTATCCATATAAAAGTAGCGTTAGTTTGCTTATCCAGAGTGTTTGACTTTGTCTTGAGTCCAGTTATGGTTCTAAATGATATAGCTAATTTAATGGTTGTTGGGGTAACTGTCACTTTTATGATTTAAAATCCAATTCAGTTTACAATTTTATGACTTGATTTGATTCACAATTTAATGTTGATTCAATACAATCTGTGTTACTTGATGTTTGGTTTTTAAAGGAGTTTTACATGGCTAACATTTTAAACCAAAGCTAGACAGAAATGCATCTGTCCAAATTTAGATAGAGCTAAAAGATTAACCAGAGATATTTGTTTCTAGTTTTAAAGATAGATTTCTTTCAGATAAACATCATAATTATTTATAAAAAGTTTAAACCTTTTGTGAGTTGATTCATAGATGGTCTGTGTCCTCAAGTAAATCAATTAAAATAGTTTAAAATATATATTTAATCAACCCATTTTTTTAACAGAAGATGAATCAAGCTGGCTTGAATCAAACTTTTTGATCTAAACATGCAGTTTAGCTGAAGGATTGAATTGAAATTGTTTATTACATTACCATAATCTGTAGTGCTACATATCACAGTATTTTATAGTTTATAACCATATCACGGTATTTGACAGTCTTTTTTAAAATGCATGACTAGGTGTTAACTCCGTTAGCTAAAAATTACTGCAGTTAAGTGGTTTAGAATGAGCAGACGAGTGTTATCCATGTTTGAATGCTCTCACAGAATACTGCTGCTCACAAAGAGCTAACAGAGACATTCATGATTGTAATTGAGGGGAAGAAGTCAGAATGTATGACTGTTACAGTAAAAATACGGTTTATTGTGCAACGTGAAAAGAAATTTAAGCTGGCTACAGTGTGTCTCCTGTAACTGCAAAGTAAATATTTCATCCACTGGACTTTCATTATGGCAACAATAATGAAACAATGAAACAGCTAAATACAGAAGATCGAGTGTAGTATAGAATAGTGTAGAATAATATTGCTTCTACTCCAACCAGGAAGTGTTCAAACATTTCTCAACAGTGTTAAGTGGGTGGTAATAGAATTTCTTGTAGGCAGTCTGCTTGCAAGCATGTCTTTGAGTGACTTCTGAGTCATGTTTTGCAAAACCAACATTACCCTGCTTATGTGGACAAGCATGTAGATTTTAGTTTCATAATTCAGGATGTGTTTCAGACGGAGGTGAGGAAGGACACTGCTCATGTTGCCTCCAGAGGCTAACTTTACAACTTTAGCTCAACAACAATTATAAATGACTGTTGTTTGATCAGCGTTAGATTTGTTTTAGGCCAACATATTTAGATCGCTCCTGTTTTCTGGGGAAGCTCTCCTGAAATAATAGACAATCGTGTCTCCACTGCTCTCTAAAGCAGTTGCATACATTTATTTTGTAAAAGATTCCCCTCTGAAACATTGTCCACTGACAAAGTTTTGAGGGTCAGTGTACTGTCGCCGCTTTGAATGTGCACACCGGTATTGCAGTATATGAAAAATGTATATCATTACATACCACACCGGTATTCGGTATGAAACGGTATACTACCCAGACCTAGTATTCCAATTAATTTTTTGTTTTTTCAATTTATTAGCTGGGTTAGAAAGATTGAGTACTCAACATGAACTTGTTTCATGATTTTTTTATTAATTCGAACATTGTTGCTTCTTAACTTAATTATCTTAATTCGTATTTTATTTTTCAGGGAGAATACAGTAGTTACTAAATTTTTATAACATTTACTTTTCTGGTAAAAAAAATGTCTATGAATCCCACCCCCAGGCTCTCAGTTAAAATGATTTGAGAGTCAGTAAAAATGGTCTTAGTTTGTCCTAGACTGACAGATAATTTGGATTTCACTTTCAGACTGCATTCCTTTCCAGAGTTTATTTACTTCCTCTGGATGGTCTGTAGAAATTTTCCTAAAATATTTACAGAGTTGTCTGAGATCATGGTATTCGGCAGTTTTGCTAGTGGTGTTGCTTTAATAAACATCTTTGACTCTTTCTCCCATATGGCTTGCCCTCAAGTGCTGGAAGACACAGAAACAGCCAGCTGGTCAGGCTAGTTGAGGATGAACAAGTGTGTGCTTTTCTGTGTGTTCTCTTAGCCCTTCTAACAAGTTTTTCTTCCTAATTAGCCGCCTGTTGGATTACTGTAAAAGTGCCAGTGCCTCAAGCAAGGGTCACACATCACTCTTTATCCCCTTCCTCCATCTAATTCTTTATTAGCCACACAATTTGGCTCACTTTCTCTCTCTCTCTCTCTCTCTCTCTCTCTCTCTCTCTCTCTCTCTCTCTCTCTCTCGCTCTCTCAATTATTAATGAACCACAATGACAATATAGGCACCATGCTTTCAGAATTACAGTTTGAATGCCACAGCACTCACAGCCTCATGCATATGTATGATTGAATAATTATGTATATCTTAATCCAAGAAGTGTGTGGGCTGATTAACCATTCCCAGAGTCTTTGAAAAGAGGCAATTCCTCAAAAGAGCCAAATAAATAAACAAAATGTTATCATGTGCTTTGAAAATATCAAGACGCTACATGGACAGATAATATAAATGTCACAGATTTAGAGTTGTTAGCAAAGCAAAACCATGTGGCTCATTTTAAACAATTTCCATTGGAATTCAGCTTAACAGACTACAAGCTGATGTCGCATCAACCCATAATGTGCTTGGAGGTCAGAAAGTAAACCCATGGGGTGAGCGGAAAAAGAAGGCCCTTTCTTGTAATTGCATCAGCATTCCTTGCAATAAATGGAAATTAAGGAATCGAAAGACTCTAGTTTTTTTCTGCAGAAATCAGAAATTCCCAAAAGATATACTGCTGGTTGTTTTTTGCTTGTTCCCATTTCTGTAAACTACAGCAACATAATGAATTGGTCTGAGGATGCTATGAGTATGGTTTGGTTTTAAAAAGGTAGTATTTTATTGTGGAGAAGCAGTGGTCTTACCGTACCACTTGCTTTATTAATGCTGTTGGCTTAGATGTTGTTTTAGTATGGGTTTATGACTTATAGTCTGTCTGCCACATTTAAAAAATTCCTTCAGGCAAGGCTCTTGCTGATATGTTGTAATTGTCCTCAGTTTGGATGCAGTTTCAGCATTGAAAATGATGAACTTCTGTTCATATGAGAAGTGTATATGCTGCTGAGTACAGACGACACTGAAATGTTTAAATTGAAAAAAAAACATATTAAAAAAAGCTAAATTATATAAAGATGACCTTACAATGATGATTTTCCAAAGTGATAAATATGAGAATGATGTGATTTCCCTTGCAAGTTCTTCCATCAAACGCCCCCTTGTTTAATGTGCAATACTTTTTCAATTTAAAGGCTTTGTGTCTTCGAAAGAAAGAATTTAAAACTGGCATCTTCATTAAAAGCATATAGAGGTTTGTAATTTCCTTGACGCTTCCAAGGACAGACAGGCCTAATTAAAATGTTAATGTATGCGTGAGGATAAAGAGTTGATTGGATTGTTTAAGGAGCCTCAAAGTGTTGGGTCAGACACGGCCTTGTGCGACCAGACCGAAACCTGCCCTACATTTTCTTTCCCGCCTTTGTTTTTGTTTTTTTTTTTGTCTGTGTAGCGTCTTTGTCTGAATGAAGGTACAGTCGCTCATTAGAATATTCAAGACAATTATTTTAATGAAGATGCTAGGTTTCTTTCCAGGTCACAAGACTTTGTGAAGGAGGGGTTATCATGTACTCAATGTTTTGCTGAGAAACGACAAACAATACTAGAAAGTAGACCAAGACAATTGCACTCTTTGGTAGGATATTTTGAGTACATGGAAGTAGGTAGCATACATTTTACTACTAATGCTTGTTTATTTTTTTGGCAATCATGTTTAAGCATGCAGCTCTGCAACAGCTTCCACCATACGCATACGCTTCCTAGTCTTCAGCACTGTCTCTCTTTTGAGAACTGCTGCCTAACAGTCACAAGAGTCGAGGAAAACATGAGTTGTTATGAAAGAAGGAGGGAAAAACTGAAAAGATGAAATGACATGCTGTTCTTTGCTCCTCTAGCATCGCTGAGAGCAGCTTCGCCACCTTCTCTTCTGTTACTTGACAACTCTGTCACATTCAGCCTCCCAGTTCTGACACTCAAACACACAAACACGGGTAATAAATTTGCTTGAGTGCTTGTACTCACTCTCAAAATCTTGCAGACATAGGCAAGGAGTCAGTAAATGACCATGCAATGCTGACCCTGTTTTGAAATTAATTAAATGGATCAACATTATACAGAAACTGTTCTTATGGCTCTGCTGTTTGAAGGGCTACTTTAGACATCATGCCTTGGCAGATTTTTTTGAGGGAACATTATTTAATTTTGTCTAGTTTATTCTATGAAAAAAATGTAATTATAAAATAACTTTGATTATCTTTTGAAAAAAAATATTCTTCAGGTCATGCTTGTTCATGTGTGTTTTATGAAGGAGGGGCTTGACCCACTCCAAGCTTTTTGTTGTCTCTTTCTCTCTCCAGCTGAATGTCAAAGCTGAACAAAAGGAAGTTTGTCCTCATTTGCAGTTTCTCTGGACAGTGCAGAAAACAATAGCCTGATCTGCTTTTGTGTCAACTTTCATGAAGACAAGGAATGGCTTAATTACACGCAAATGGAACCATACTGAGTGTGTGCGTGGGTGCGAGTGCGTGAGTGCGTGTGTGTGTGTGTGTTTGTGTGTCTAAGGCTTTCAAAAAAACTGTGAAAACAGAGAAAGCCAAACAAAAACAAAACCTGTTACAGTATATACACCGTCTGTTGCCTGACTGACGGCTAGTTTTCAACAGCTTTGTTGGGGTGGAAACAAGCTACAAGCAGTCACACAATAAAAACTGCTTTATGCCTAAATGTAAATGGGTGCCCAAATGATTTGTTTTACTTACTCCTTTTCATGTTGTGTTATATTTCTTTTTTTAATGTATTTATTTATTAATCATTATTTTCTTTATTCACATTCTTAAATGGGAGGAGGAAGAAGTATAAACTTTTCTATTCCTCAGTCACACTTTTATAATAGAGTTTAAACTGTTTTTTACCTACACACGATTTTAAATCCTCGCTCAGCCTGTTCCACAATTTTACTCCAGTTAGATATAAAACATCTCAGTAGTACTGGTGCAGTTAACTTTTAGATAACATTTTAAGTAATAAACTCCATCTCAAAAACTCACTTAGCAAGCTATAGATTATTTTCTCTTTAAGATCCTATTATATGCACACATCACTGAACTTTGTTGGAAATATAGAAATATACATGTGCATGTGTGAGTGCAAGTTGGAAAAAATTTCAAAGAGTTATACTGAGCCATAATTTCACACATAAATTGCTACAGATTTTATCATTTAAATGGAAAATGTATAATTGTATGCTTCTTGACCCCCTTTGAGAGACCGTCTGCTTACCACATTCTCAAATAATTCTGTGGAAAACTTACAATTAATACAATTATTTTTAGCTGCAAGTCCAATCTGGCCTTGGCATCGTTTGGAACTAATCTTAGTTGTAATCATATTTATTTAATCACATTTATTTTTATTGAAAGAAGCTGCTCTGTTTAGACAATGATAGAAATGATTATTTCTAGGGTCTGATCTCAGCTCAGATTGGTTTATTCTGATTGATAGAATGTTTTGAGTTGCTGATGGCATGTGTGGAAATTACAATGCAAAGTAATGAAAGCAGAATAAAAATAATAAAGGTTCAGAGTTTGAATCTTGATCTCATATCCAATTTGGGAAGAAATGCAATGAATTGAGTGAATAAACAACTTTTTAGATTGAACCAATCAAAAACTATCCATGTGCCTCAGTATTTATACTATCCTCACTTTTATTGGTGCAAAATAAATATTAGCGTGTCTCAAACCGTAGTAGACATAAAATAGTATCCAAGCAGTGCCCAGATGTATACTTTTTCTAATTAGATTTTTTAAATCAAATTTACCCACAATCCACAATGCATTTTTGATTACTGGCTACACACGCTCTGAGCCTCCTCTTAGAACCTATGGGTGACATCATGGACACTACATCCTTGTTATACAGTCAATCGTTTTCTCCTAGACCCTAAGAAGCAAGCCCTCCCATGTAATACGACTCATTCTCAAAGAAAAAGCACAGAAATAAGTAAAAGCAATATAGAGAGTGCATACTTGAGTCTTATACACTGAAAAGTATGTACATTTTCTTCTTAAAATGAGTATCTGTTTTAAGGGTGCAGTATAAGTATTCAGATTTTGGACGTGACATTTGAGTTTAGATTTTTGTACATTACTTAGTTCTAATTTAGTTCTTATTATAATACATTTGGAGAGTATGTCGTCTCTATCTGTATGTTTCATCACTGAATTGGGTAGATTCTGTATATGTTAAGGAAAAAATAAAGAGAGTGGAAGGGAAAGTGGGACAATGATAAGTCAAGAGAAAGGGCTATTATACGCTTGAGGGGTATGTAAAAGCAGAGTGGAATGCTTGGTTTTGTCACTGTCACTAAAAGTGAGAGACCATCCATAATTCAAATGGTCTCTGTAGCCCAGGCAGACAATAGCCTCATGAGATGGAAAGAGAAGAGAAATCTGAGCAGATGCCAGAGTACTCTGTATTTGTAAGTCCTGTATGAACTGCACTGAAGAAAACGTTGAAAAAGCGTAGATGTGAAAAGTGTGTTAGAGTGCACGTCCGTCATTTCTGCGTGGAGGAATTCAGCTTCTGACAACCATTCATCTGTTTTCCATTTCCTCAGCCTGCTTGACTTGTCTCGCTCACATTAAATGATCTCCTAATGCGTTTCCATAGTTACAGCAGTCCTAATGCCTATACACGGCTGTTGCAACACGTTGGAAATTGTAACATGTCAATTCTGAATATTTCAGTATTAGCGTGTGAGGTAACGTTTGACATTTTTTTCTCATGTTTTTTGTTTATGACAGAACATTGCAAAGAATGCCTGAGGAAAGTTGTGTTCTGTATCTAGATCATGACGGACCAATACTGTAGATAGGGAGAAAAGATGTTCGAATGCTGTTGCCTGAGTCCATAAGTCCATTCAAGGTACTTTTACCAGCAAATGATTCCCAGGAAAATAAACTCATGACTTTGGCATGACAAATGTTTGCCAGTAGAAGAAAGAATCATTTGTTTGTACTAAAGGTCCTGATCTCATTTGGTGTAGTTTGACACAGTTTTTAGACCTGCTTCTTGGAAGAATCATACCCTTAGTGGACAGCATGCACAGAGTAAAGCTCACAGACTTAGCAAGATTTCTCAAGTGAAGAGAAAAAACCCTGAAAAATGATAATAAACTAAATACAGTTTAACATAGCTTGCCACAAACTGATCTTGAGCTATATCTGAAATTGCTAGTGTTGTTGATGATTTTGACGTAACTTCAGTGATCATTTAATGTAAATTAGTGTAAATTCTTTAGTGAAACTTAACTACATACTCTTTGTGAGGAAACCTCAAAAATAATTATACTAGTGTTTAAATGGCTTGTTTTGTTTAATCATTTTATTAAGATAATCTGAAGTTTCTGTTACTTAACTTCAAGTAAAGAGATGGTGGCCAGGAACCTGAATGACTTCACTGGTGCCACAGTGCTGTTCATGATGGTGAGAGGGGGGTGAGTGGGTGGGCTTCTCCTGAAGTCAAATAAGGTGGACCAGGCAGTAGTCGGAGAGTCCTAAACCTGCATGAGGTACGGTGTGGTAGGCAGACTTGATTGATAAGTAACAGTGATCAATAATATTCCCCTCTCTTGTGGGGCAGTTCTTTTTTGAAGTCTCCAAGAATAACTCAGACAGAGTCCGGATAAGGTTGCTCTGCTTTAGTGATCTTGCCAGCCAGCTGTTGCAGAGCCTTGCCCAAATACGCCTGCGGTGGGATGTAAACACTGACAAGAATATACAAGGAAAACTTCCGGGGTGAATATAAGGGCTTTTAGTTAATAAAGAGCGCTTCCAGATCAGGACAGCAGGTCTTCATCACAGTTACATCTGTACACCACCCCGTATTGATGTAGAAGCATGTTCTTCCAACAGAAGTTTTTCCAATAGTGCTCAAGTCGCTGTCCGATGACTTTATATTAACATCCATTATATGTCAATGAGCATACCATCCAATATATGCCAGCAAGCATCTAAACCTGTCCACTGTTCCTCATGGTTTCAAAGATCCTTGTGTGGCTCTGTGTTTATTTGTGTCTGTCGGTATCGTTGGTGTCTGTTGCTATTGCAGTAAACCTGAAGCATATTTCATGTACTGTTGAATAATGTAATACGCATCATCTCCAGGCTATTGTAATGCTCATCTTCTTCTGGTAACTCTGAACATCTTGCTCCCGGGTGCTCTTAAAGTACAGTGATGCTACCTCATTCTAGACTTTGTTGTACTCTTTGACTTCAATGAGCACAGGGGTGCCTTCAACAAGCCCTTTGTTTTTGAACTACAAATATTTGGGGTCATGGAGTAGGAAGAATGATATGAAGGGGAAAGAAAGGGAAAAAATTATGCCTTTTTATAAAGAATGGATTTGACATGGAACCAAACAGAATTTGGAGTCTTGACCCATGCATAAAAACAAGTGAGGGATCTCTGGAAAAACATTGCTCTTTAAACATTGTTGGAAAGCTTCAAAAACACACATATTGTCCGAATAAAACTAGCAGCTGTTTTCAGTTCACACAAACACTGGAGGCTGTTAAAGAACCAAGAGCTTTATTTCTTCTTTACAGAAGGAAAAACTTGATTCCAAATAAAACCTTGTGCAAGAACAATATATAAGTAAGGAGTTAATAGGGTAAGATGTGAACTATGTATAGTTGCAATTGCATATTTATTTGGAGAAAATTGTTAGAAAAAAAGCGGCCTCTCATTCATGAATTTTTCCATGTCTCTTGTTTGCAGAGCTGGTTTGATATTTAAGAAAAACATAGATGCCATGCAGTGCATATGTGAATAATAATGGAAATGTTTTTTTTAAGAGAAATATCTGATTAAATCATGAATTAAACATTTCTCAGTCTGTCAGTCAATCAAAAATGAAATTTCAACTAGCAAACTCAAACTGTGAAAAGTTTCCACTGCTATTAACTTTTCAAGGAAAGCAAATTTGCAGTCCTTTTATGTTCAACATTTGTGACATTTTGTAAAATTGACATGCCAAGTTGCTTATTGTACAAAATGTATTCTCTTCAAATATAAATGTATTTTTACATATATATATATATATATATATATATATATATATATATATATATATATATATATGTGTGTGTGTGTGTGCATGCGTGCGTACGTGCGTGTGTGTGTGGTCTGCGTGCGTGCGTGCGTGCGTGTGCATGTGTGTGTGTGTGTGTACCTCTGCTGTGTGTATTCATGAGATAAATGCATGACAGAAGAGCACAGCCTTCAAATTGGGTTATTTTATAGTGTACTTATTAAGTTCTCAACCCTCCTTACTTTAGGAATGCAGAAAAACACCTACGGGAGTCTGCTCTGACACACATCTACACTCAGGTGACTGTCCTGCTCGGAGCTGCCATTAGAAACACATACCCACAGCACTGCAGGGCTCACAGACATACACTTAGTCACAGTGCTTTTTGAAGGCTCTCTGTGGATGTGCTTAGTTTCTGGCCCAGGGGCTCTGCAGACATGGATGCATACATAGTATCTTCTTTCTTTCTCAAAATAAATGCAAAGAAAGAGAAAAGGAGTCATTTTCAATTACACCCCTTTGATGTTCATGCGAGCAGCGGATTTTGGATCTAGTGTTCCACATCTATGGAATCTTGTTATCTTCAACTCATCTCTCCCAATCAACATCCATAGTTTCTTTCAGTGGTGTGTGCTTGTATCATCACAGTGCATTAGGGAAAGGATGCTGCCTGGTCTTTAATTAACCCTTAAGCACTGAGAGTGTCGTTTTGCCTTTTCATTTAGCTTTTATTTGCTAAATACAGCTTAAACTCTGCAGTGGATACAATTTTTTATATCACAGTCTATGTTCCTTAAATAGGCATTAAATGGGATTTGTCTACACAAAATGCCCATTTACTGTTAAAGTAAAAAAATTTAAACCGCTAAAGAGGCGTTTGTTTTGTTTTAAGATTTAGTGAATTTTTGGTGGGCGTCACAGTGGTGCAGTGGGTAGCACGGTCGTCACACAGCAAGAAGGTCGCTGGTTCTAGGCTCGGCTGGAGCAGGTGGCATTTCTGTGTGGAGTTTGCATGTTCTCCCCGTGATCGCGTGGGTTTTCTCCGGGTGCTCCGGTTTCCCCACAAGTCCAAAGACATGCGGTATAAGTGAATTGAGTAAGAACGATTGCCCATAGTGTTAAAAGAGTGAATGTGTGTGTGAATGTTTCCCAGCAATGGGTGTGGCTGGAAGGGCATCCGCCACGTAAAACACATGCCAGAGTTCATTCCGGTTCATTCCGCTGTGGCGACCCCGAAAGGGAAGAAAGCTGACATGAAGATGAATGAATGAATTTTTGGTCTTTCTAGATCAGCACAGTATTAATTATTGGACTAATTAAAGATGTCTCTGTGATGAAAACTTAACAAGACATGCGCAAGTTTTCAATGACGAGACGAGAGGATGAAATTGTTGGGGGTGGTTACATGTTGAAAATGCATGACAATTCTGCTTTTCCTAATTCGTGACTAGTCTATCAATCAAAATACAAAGCATTTACCACCATGTGTTATCTTTTTCTGGTCATACCCCCCAGCTGATTCACTGCCGACACATGAGGCATGTGCGGTCCAAACTCCCAGTAAGAAATTTCTTGATATTTATTTTTCAAAACAGCGATTAACATATTTGCTTTTGAATATGTAAGTAAATGCTCTTACCTCAATGCTCATGTTTTGGCCATACATATGTTGATTGCACTTTAGGTAGTGCAAAAAATAAAGCCACAATTTCCTGACAGTTTTTGTTCTTACTTTTTTTTATAGTAAGGAAAATTCCATTGTGTTAACACAATTGTCATAATCCTTATCGTACATACAGTACAGACCAAAAGTTTGGACAAACCTTATTCAAAAAGTTTTCTTTTTTTTTTCATGACTAGCATCAAAACTATGAATTAACACGTGTGAAATTGTATCCGTAACAGCAACAGTATACACAGCTTATAGTCCCACTGAATAGATTGTTAGAATTTGTATTAATGGCAAGAAAAGTGCAGCTTAGTAAAGAAAAACAAGTGGCCATCATTACTTTAAGAAATGAAGGTCAGTCAGCATGAAAAACGTTTTGAATGAGAAGGTGTGTCCAAACTTTTGGTATGCACTGTATGTATCATTATATTTATTAATGACAAGCCTATCAACACTCACACAATGTGAAATGGAGCATTAAATAAAAATATTTAAGTATACGTTTTCTAATATTTACAAATTTACAAACTTTCGGCGACTAAAACATAACTAAAGCTGCTACATTTTTAAATGTCTAGAATGTGACTAAAACTAATGATAATTGTTTGGCAATAAGACAAATTTTTATGTGGCTGCTAAAAACATCTCTGGATCAGAGTCACCTGAATATTAGCAGGCTCATCATTTGATTAACCATAAGCACTTTGCCTGGACTCTTAAAAAGACTACATTTCCCATATCTTACTCTCTGCAAATAGTTGTCTGTGTACTCCTTTGTCATTGTCTCTTGTTATTGTTGCATTATCTACATCTACTGCATCTGCTGCTGTGTTTATTTAGGAAAGTTGGTTTTGATTATGTGTTAATTACATAACATGTTGTACTTGTCATCTCCATGTTAACTGGCATCCCTGACAGTGCTAAAGGTGAAAATGATAATGATAAACAATACTTATTAATTTGTTTTATGGGAATTGTTGGAAAAAAATCTCTGTGATCAAAGAAAATCTTTAAACGGGATCTCCGGAAGGACTTAACAGTTTAAGACTTTAAGTCCCAAACTTTAGGCTTTAAGTCTTAAATTCAGTGTTCATATATATATATATATATATATATATATATATATATATATATATATATATATATATATATATAACATAATTGTTCATAGGTCTTATTTTTCTAATGTCCATGTAAAGCGAATTTGATATGGGGGGATTTTCGGTGTTGCTTGGGGTTAGGGTTTCTAGAGTTTGAGAATTTTAGTAAATCCTCAAAAACATAAAAGTGAAATTTAGGGGTGCCTTAGTTTAAGAAAACACTTGTGAACACTAATAAAACTCAAAATCTTTAAAAAAAAATATTGTTAGGGTGGTTTAGATGTTGTAATGGAAATATTCAATACTCATGAGACATGATTTATGAACACAATCGCAAACAGCAATTTATTACTTATTCCAAACATGAATTAAGCTCATACCTTGATATCAATGAAGAATGTGGTCACATTGCAAGCATCATGGAGGGAGAAAGAAGAGGGAAAGAGGAGAGAGAGGAAAGAAGAGAAAAAGGAAAGACACAAGCAGCGCATGCACGTCCACTCGCTAGGGTAGAGAGAGAGAGAGAGAAATAGCGAGAGAGCCCCTAAACCCTTGAGATTCTCTTCTGTATAAATCCCGCCTCTCTACGTCACTTCCTGTTCCCTCCCAAGTAAACATACAAATTCAATCTTATTTGAGAATTACTTACAATGATTAAATACTCTATTACAATGTTTACATAAGATTCATTAATGTTGAAAAAAAAAAAAGATTTAAAGCCATACTGGATTGTAATGGTTACCAGAGATAAAGAACATGCTCAAAAGCATGAAAGCAATTGTTTGGGTTGCTAGAGATTGAGAAAAGGGCCCTGAATGTAAAAAAATAAAAATGTTGGCTAGGGTTGCAAGAGTTGGAGAATCTTCATAAATGCTTGAAGCATACTGTGCAAAAATTATTTTTGATGTTAAGATGTTTTGATGGTATGATATAGGTCTTAAATTTAATTCTTAACTGTCTTAAAAAGTCTTACACTTGACTTCATGAAACCTGCAGAAACCCTGTTTAAAAGTTGCAGTATTTAAATAAACTATTATATTTACCAGTAGTTTTCGTCTCTTCCAAAATAACATATTATTGAAATAAAAAATACTCCAACATAAGATACTTTTCAAGAAATGTTATTTCTCAACTGCCTGAAATCCATCAAAGTGGTTTTCTTTGAAATATTTTTCAAATTGATGTACATCATACGTTTTAAGCATTGAAATGTTAAAGGTTGATACTCTGCCTGAATTTTGAATGGTTAATTCACTATAAATTCCACAAATGTGTTTGAGCACAATCCTCATGTGTATCAACTTTAGTGGTGAAGCTTTGTCTTCTGTGAACAGCGTCATTAAACACTTGATCACACACACAGGCTTCTTGAGATGATTAATGATGAAAGCTAGGTGTAAGGGGGATATTAAACTTTTTTCTAAGGAATGAGCAAAACTCTTTCTTGATTTGATTCAAGAGGCAATCATTTCAGAGAGGAGCTATGGGCTGATGTGAATACTAGAGCAAGGTTATTAAAGCTATATCAGCATGAGCTTTACCGCCAACTTAAAACAGGTCAGGTCAATGCTAACTTTGTTGGAGCAATATTCCAGAACACTAAAGGTTGTCAGTGATGCACTGTTCTTTTGAAGTCTGTGATTTATCATCCAGTCAGAGTTATTCAATCAATTAAAGGGCCATTAGACAGCTCAGAGAGGGGGATGTACGAGTACCGACAGGTGTGTGAGAGAGCTTGTGTGTGTAAATGTAAATGCATCTGGATATACGAAGAGCCTATTAACCATTTTGCTATTGATTTTTGGTGAGGTCGATCTGTTTAGTCAAGATCAAGGAGACTTGTGTTAAAGTTTACAACATTTTGATTTCCTCTTCTTGTTTTCTTTCTCTCTAGAGGTTGAGTGAATGCTGGGCATGGTAATGATGTTCTACCGGAGCTATAAACATGGAAGAAGAACATTAACAGTTGCACAATTGCAATACACCTACGTAAGGTTTGAGTTTGCGCAAATTGTAATAATGTCTAATTAGTTCAGCAAGCAAATCAGAATGTAAAGCTAGAAAATAAAAAAGTAAAAATCCAAAGAAATCTAATTGCTATATTAAAAAGTAGGTTATTACAGTTTTTTTACAATTGCTAAGACAGTTTTTTTCAATACAATCAAAAAAAAAGTTTGCTTAACTCAACGCATCGACACACAACTGGCTAAACAGTTCATTTCATTCTCAAAACCCCTTGTAAACAAAACTCGCAAAACTAATTTTCAAAATACAATAATACAGTTTCAAACCACTAACACATGTTTTCTTCCGACAGCAACATTTAAAAAAGGCTTTATAATGACAGTTTTGGTTCTGATGGCGCTTGAGTGTAAAATAAGTTCAAGCATTTGAAATCTTTGTTTATTGTATCACCTACCTAGACTGATGTTATGCTAATCATGTTAAGAGTTTAGAAAAGTTATTAAATGTACTGAAAAAACTGTTGTAAAAAACTGTAAAATATTTTTGTTACTATACTAGATTGATTGCCTGATCTTGATTTTATAAAGAATCACACCAAAGTCTCTAAACCACATAAGCAGCTCACTTACAAGCGCAGTGCTCTCACTTTGAGCTTGCTCTAGAAAGAGAGATGTGAGGATAATTAGCTGTCGGTTTGTGAGTGGTGATCTTCCTCTCGGCTGAAGTCTCAGTCGCAGCCATATAAACAATGGGGCATGAATAAAACATGGCTGACAATCACTCAAAGTGCAGTGAAAACACAGCACCAGCTTCAGTAAATATTTCATTTTCTAGTCTCTGCGCTGTGCCTTTGAGCTTGCCTCTGCCCTCATTACTTGATTCTGTTAAACGTTAATCAGGCCAGTTGCAAAGCTACTTTAACCTGGCCTCTCTTTCTTTTTTTCTCACCCCACACTTGCACTAAATGATCGCACCATACCACCATCATCTGCTTTACTTTTCAGTTCTTGCTCACTTATTAAATTTCAGAGTAACTAACATTGACTTTAAACTTATTTTTCATCTGTTATGTATTTGCTCCTCTGGGTCAAGGAATGTTGCCTTGAAGGCAATTGCTGAGATGGATGGCTAAAGCATGTGGGATGCTATTCAGTTTTTATTGGATTTTAATCGAGTGTATGCATCCAGAGCTTTGAAAAAGTGTACTGTGATTCAAGAAATACATCCTTGAAATAAGCAATACATTTAGAGCCCATTCAGATTCAACCCTGACATTGTTTAAGACAAACAAGAATTGTGTGATGAATAAATGGATCGTAATGGCTGGTTTTTGACCTTGACTGTGGGCTTGTTGCTGTGAAGTTGATCGCATGGTTGGCTCAGCTCAGTGTGTGACTCTGCTAGTTTATCTCCCCAATCCAAATACATGCTGTGCCTAAATATGGGATATTCCTCAAAAAAAACTCTAAAGCTTTCCAAATCTGCAGGGCTTCCAACTCTGCCCCCACAACTGCCTACACTAGAATTGTTGTGTATAATTACTTTCAACAAATTATCATTTAAACATAATTATGAAGACATGTATGTAGTAACGTTGTAATGAATCTAACTGTGCCTTCACACTGAAAGCGGGAGGCAGGAGTGATTTGCATGAGTCTATGTGAAGACACAATTTCATAAGAACTGGCACGGTGCAAGTTACAACATTTTTATAATTTACAATTTTGCTTTGTTTTTATTCGAACATCGATGTGTATTCGAAAAGTGTCTACCAATCAGGATCTCTCTCTTGTTGTGTTGCTTTTTTTTCTTGAGAAGGAAATTTTAAAAGAATATGAAAGACCAGCTGATCGTTGCTTTTTGCGGATCGAGATTTATGACTCTACTGAGAATTTTTTTAAAAGACCGGAACAAGAATGATCTTGCTCTTCAGTCTGTGATTGAGGAAGTCAGAGAACCTGGTTGGTTAAAAGCTTTATTCAAGTAAATTCACCAAGCTGTGTGCATCTCTGGATGCTCTAGTGCAGGGGTGTCCAACGTTGGTCCTGGAGGGCTGGAGCCCTGCACATTTTTGGTTCAACCATCATGAAACACACCTGTTGCACTAATTATGGTCCTCTGATTGGCTGAAGTAGAGTAGTATGCATACTACAGCAGGGTTGCAACTAAAATGTGCAGGACAGTGGCCCTCCAGGACCGACGTTGGACACCCATGCTCTAGTAGAACGAGACTTACCATATTATATATGAACCATATTAGATTGAGCATGCCAAAGACAGCCAAAAAGATTTTCAGGAATTTCAACTCACTCCTCTGCCCACCCCGAACTCACCTAGCAACCTCTCTCACTGCAGATGACTTCGCTGATCACTTCACAGACAAAATCCTCTCCATCAGCGGACAGTTTGCACCACCCTGCCCCCAAATTTATCCATAGTCTTCGACAACTTGCTAGTTCTCATTCACTCCACTCGAGGAAGATCAGGTGTCCAAACTCCAACATGTGTATCCAACCACCTGCCCCCTTGATCTCATCCCCACTCACCTTCTACAAACCATCTCACCTACCATCACACCTGCCCTCACTCAGATCAACTCCTCAATCACTACCATCATTTTTCCTAACACCTTCAAGGTGGCCAGAGTCATCCCGCTTCTCAAGAAACCTATACTCAACACATCACTGGTGGACAATTATAGCCCTGTCTCTTTGCTGCCCTATGCTGCTGAACTCATTGAGCAAATTGTCTTCAACCAACTCTCTTCCTTCCTGTCTCAGAACAAAAAGCTTGATGACAGCCAATCAAGAATGGACACTCAACAAAGACGGCTTTGTTGTCTGTGACGAAAGCGCTATGAGATGCCAGGGCTAACTACAGATAGTCTGTCCTCATCCTACTAGACCTCTCAGTATTACCAAAACTGTTAGTAGAATATATAAATAAACACAATTCCTGTAGAAGTGTGGGGAAAAGGTTAACAAGCAAAAGTTCTGCAAAGGGGTATTAGTATTTTTCAATATTTATGTATGTTATATGATTTCTTAAGCATACAGTTTGCTTTTATTCAAATCATCTCTTATGGAACACATGACATCTGATGTTGCAGCACTGTGCTCTTTTTAGTGTGCCAGTACAAACCAGACCTATGAAATATAAAAGAATGGAAAATATTTAATGGGAATAAAATATTAAATGTGATTATAAGTGGCATTGACAAAATGGGAGGAGAATGGAAGTCAAAGAGACAAAATTGAAGGCAAAAAAAGCAGAATTCTTAAAATAAAACAAAAGTAGGAATTGAAAACACTTTCAAGGTTAAATAAACGAGGCCTGAAATCTCGGAAAGAGAAAAAGAAATTAAATAAACCTCTCATTGACAGACCTGTCCACCTGTCTTGCATTATACTCTGACCCGACAATTTCCCTTTCGAAAGAGAAACTGATTTCATGCACCAGTTAGTGAGCGCCTCTTATGCTTAGGGCTCTCCGTCACTCTTTATTTTCTATGTTTGCTTTTAAATGAGGAGATGCACCTTCAGTCATTCTGGAGCAGTCGAAGGTGCTTCACTGTTCTGCTGCAACTGTCACTTTACATTCCAATTAAAATACATACTCACATTCACCTACCTTGGGCTTTTTTCATGGGCCATTAACCTCTAATGTAAGGGCTTCCCAAGTCTTGCACACTTCACTGATTTTTGCTGAAAGATATAATTGCGCATTTGAGACATTAGTGGGGGACGCTTACTACAAAGTGTAGGCTTTATTTTTTTTTTCTGCTGTCACTTGAGCTTGAAGCTTGGCAGTCTGAGCCTTGCAACAAGAGGCTCTGATTTGTTTTTTGTTTGCTTATACCACTATAAAATCTATTGGTGGATTGGTGGTAAGTGTTTTTTTGTTATTGAATGTTTAGAAACCTGATCTTGAATCATATGGGCTTGCGGTGGTACTTGTAACTCATGTTGAGAATAACAGACATATGGCCAATCCTTTAACTTGTTTGCACATTTTAGCATGTTGTTGTTCATTAGAATCATCAGTAACCTTCCTTTTAGTTGTTTTTTGAGGTATTTTATTTGTGTGTTCTATTTTATCAGAGGAATGGTTTTATTGAGCATATTTTAATAGAATTCAGTTTGCTACTTTTGTCAATATGAGGAAGCTTTAATAAACAGAGGCAATCCTTGAACCTTTTTCAATTGTTTAAACAAAAAAATAGCATTCAGAAGTATTCCTTTTTATTTTAAACTAAACCACAGCAATTTGTTTTAACTTTAGATAGAACATTGCGCCTTTGAGCAGTTCATTTTCAGTATCAAGAAGTTGAACACATTCATACTTTTCAGCAGATGCTTTTCAAATTAGGTCTAGGTCTTGGATTATATACAGAGTCTGGGCTTCAACACAAAAAGCAGGTCTATTGGGAAAACTGTTTCCAGGTTAGGGTTATGAGATGAGAAGTGTGTGTGTGTGTGTGTTTTGTAGGAGAAGAGTATTTACAGAGTCTGAAGGACACTTTTAAAGGTCAGAGGAAGTGTGAGACAGGCAACTGAGCTGTTGGCTCCCAAGAGGGAAAGAAGTGTTTGGAGCGATAAAGGGTAGAAACTTTTCTCTGCATTAATGCTGTTGTAGAATAAATGGGTCTCTGCTCTCTGGCATGCATCTGTTCTTTAATGATTATGAACTTGCTCTAACCCTCTGATCTGGCATAAGTCGACTGTTCCTAAATAGAAAAAAAGCAATTGAAGGGTGATGAAAAGCTTTTCCAGTCGCTCTGATCACAGGAATCCAGGGGCACAACAAGAAAAAAGCTGCCACAAGACAGCAGAGTGAACAATTCAGCCATCACTGCTCAGAAGAATTGCCAAATCCTTGCAACCTCCAGGGTTTTAAATATAGAAGAGAGGAGGGGGTGGGGGTTAAAGCTTGAGTTGCTCCCTTTATTAAAGCTGGAGTTGTGGGCTTCTGCAAAGCCACAAAGTTCTCCGTGCAACCCCTCCCATACATGAGCCCAGCCTGGCCAGCACATTGCCAGATGTTAATACTTCTCTTCTCCCAGACAAAGGCTGCTTTTCAGCTTGGCCCGCTGAGAGCCAGTCCCTTTACCGCTGGTGTGAAAGTCACTGCAAACAGTGGATCTGACCCTGAACTCTTGAGGAGATTAAAAAAAAAGGGGAGCTGAAAATGCAGCTCCGTTTTAAACTAGACTGTAACAGGCTCCAAAACACAACAGGGTGGAATGAAATCATGTAGGAATCTAGGAGACAGCACAGAGAAGAGTTTTTAACTGATTGAAATATCTGTTCAGATTTATTGTTGATGTGAAGTCCTCCAGGGTTTCCTCTCATCGTTTTCTCTGGAGTTTCTCAGTCACTTCACCGGATGGCGAGGCTGTTATTACAGTGGAGGAAAGTTTATCATTTATTATTCATTGTGTGACACTGAGTCCTGACTTTCGACCGCTGGCCATTCAACTGGGAGAGTGTTAGGCTGTACAGACACAGGGTTCTAGACACTGAAGAATGAGAGAAATGTAAATACTCTGTCTATAAATGTTTATTTTAAGCCATAAATAGAGCAGGACAACTACTAAAATTAAATAATACGGAGGCTTAGGTTTTTCTTTTTCTCCATTTAAGTTGTAAATAAAAAAATTTAGCATTTTAAGCAAAGTTAAATGAAAGATCATTTGGACCGATGGTTTATTTACCCAAAACGTTAGCAAAAATAATTGTATTGTTAATCAATCTGTGAGATTTTTTAAAGATTTTGTTCATTATGTGGGGGATTTTATAACAAGTCTGCTTTTTCCACAAGCTTTTCTTTTGTGTAATGTATTAGTTTGGTTTACGACTTCACTTATTATGATTAAACAATTAAAAAGAATATAAACAAAAAATAAAAACATAGAAAATATAACTAACCATGTGCTTGTGAGGATCTTCTGTGGAAAAGGAAGTGGCATGCTGCATTTTCCAATCGTCTCTACAGCAAAAAAAAACTTTGGTGATACAAGAATTATTCTTCACTAACTTGTCTTTATTTAAAAATATATATGTCTAAACAGCATGATAAATATAGCACATTGCACGAAGGATAAAACTACAGCCAGAAACAATCTAGAGAATAATAAATAGGTCACAGCTGTTGCTCCCCATACCCCCTTAGCAGAGATTTCATCCCCTCGTCTCGACTGTTTGTTTTCTAGACTGGAAAAATGACCCATCCTGCATGCCACAGAAGACCCCCACTTCTTGAACATATTTTCGGTCCCTGCAGCACACTTAACCTCCTGCCCACTAACCTTTTCACCCACCAGTGTGGCATCAGGGATGAAGAAGCAGCTCTCTTTTTTAACATCCTCATACTCTGAAGACCAATAGGGAGGTATTAAGGACCGGGTAGATTCAAAGCAAAGTAAAGGATTGAAGAAGCAAGATGAAAGGAAAAGAGTAGAGGAAGGGAAAGACCATTTAAGGGCTGCTTTTCTCGAAGGGATAAACTCCAGATGACCGATGGACCAAACCACATACGCACACACAACTCTGGGGCCATTCTTCTCAGGCTGAGCACACTGGCAGATGGCTTCTGAACACCCACTTGGACCACAAATCCAAACTCCTATCTACAAAGCCTGCTCACTCACACTGTTTTATCCACTTTAATACACATTCTTGACTCTGCCTACTTTCTTGCACTACATGTCTGTTAAACATGTATCATTATTATCATTAGTGCTGTCGATAGTGCTGAACTAATTAATTCCACAATTTTATTTAATTAAATGTGATTAATCACAATGACAAGACTGAAACTTTTTTTAAATCTGCAAATGTAAAATGTAAATAATTTATGTAAATTGAAGACAAAGAAACTATTTAAATTCAAAATATGAAGCCTCATTCATTTCATCTTTGGGAATAAACTTTAGGTATTTAAACCTTGGAACAAATGCAGTAGCGATCTTCAGCCATGTGAGATTAGTGCTGTCCTTCCATTTAGAAAGGTCTGCGGTAAAATTATGTGTACATTTAACAATAGGCGGGATCAAGGCTGGAAATACCACTGAGCAGGAGAAAATATATTTATTCTTCAACTTTTTAATATTGTTTTACACTTCAAGACATTGATCCACACATGCCTCCGCGTACTGCTGTTCCTCTGTTTTACACAAAGTTAGAACGAATGAATGCAATTTCAACAAAGAATAGTTGTCATTGCTCACAGAAGCCCAGCGGTCCCCTGTGAGCACAATGTGTGTCACGTGCTGTAACATGTTCATCCTCTGGGCCTTCTTACCATCATACAAAGTGCATGCATCTTATTCATACTTCGTTTAAACCACAACAGGAAAAAGGAAAAATTGCAACAGCGTTAATTGCGTTATTCTCTTTTAACACGTTATACATTTAAAATGAATTGCATGCGTTAACGCGTTAATTTTGACAGCACTAAATTATATATGTTGATGACTGTGTAAGGGTTTTAAATTAGTTTACAGCAAGACAGCTCTAAAAATCACAATCTGTTTGACAGGGCAATTAAATCACCTCTGGTTTACAGTGTTTCACTGTCAGTGGAGGTGATTGGTATAATGTTAAACTACTTTTGTTTGAAATAGACATTTATAGAAGCATATTTTGTGTGATAAAAAAGTAGGAGATTGCATCAACTGTTATTTGTGCCCCAGCCATTTCTGCAACCCATAAGCAGCTTCCCACTTACATTAAGTACATTTTGGACAGAACTGACACATTAAATCTTTTTAAATGTTGACTAACTACAGAGACACTTTTATAATATACTTTCCTGCTGTATCTTTAGACATGTTGGTCTACATGATGATTTAACAACTCTTTCTTATTAGTGTGCTGTGGAACTCAAGACTAGAGTGGACCAAGTTGTAGTTTGTAAGAGACACACAAGGCTAATGCATGGATTCTTACCTAAAGAAGAGGAAGCAGTTTTGTGCCCTGACTGTCAATACCCTTCGTAAAGCATAGTCCACTGCACTTTTTCATTTTATTACACTTTAAATAACTTTTAAAATAAAAATAACAGTTTAGGTTTCTTATCATATCTTAAACTGAAAAAATGTATTTAATAGTTGTGTACGTACATGCAGTTTTAAATATGTATGACGTTTTTGTTTTTATGATGTTTAATGAATAATAGTTGTTTGTCTATAAGAAATAATAAATAAATAGAAAGAAAGAAAGTCTTGTAAACCAGGTTGTTGTGGAAATGCCCCAACGCTGCCACAGGAACATTACATGGTAAATGAGCATCATTCTTTGAATTAACTCTACGAAAATTTCAGAATGTTGTGGCAAAAAATGTTTGTGAACAACCCAGGCATTCATAGACAAATTGTTCCCTTCTAAAAGTCCCTGTTTTGTTAAGGGCTACATTACTCTGATTGTACCAATATCTACCACCAAAAAAGTCTACCAATAACGGGTTTTCGTTGTGTTCCGGCACAGAATCGCAAATGTCATGCGACGATGTAAATGTTTTTATTATTATTATTATTTTTATTATATATAAATAAAAACATACATTTATAATTTTTGGATTATTATATTTAGATGGTCCATTTTATGTGTTTAACTTTTTTAATCTATAATTTCTTGTTGAACTTTTAACATGTTAACACAGATAAATAGAAAGTGACTTAATCGCAACAATTAAGGCAATAATGTTGCTAAATTTTATTAAACAACTTTGAGTTCTCTCTAATAGATGTTTATTAAAAATGCGGTTGAAGGAAACACAGACAACTGATGATCTTTTAACTGGTTTTAACAATTCATTCTTTATTATTTTCACAAAATGATCCCAAGTGGCCATGATCAAAAGAATAATAAAAGACCACACCTGTTTTTGTTCCGACTGTAGCTGTACAGCATTTGAAATGTTGGCAGGAGGCATAAAACACAGGCAATGTTAACTTGCAAGTATAGATTAGGTTTTTTCCTGAACTTTGGCCACCCCCTCACATTCCTCTCCCCCCAGGCTGCAGTGGGCTTAATTCATCTCTCTTTTACCAGCATGAGGAGAGTGGAGGAGAAAGAGAGATCATGTTTCCTACCAAACCATACCAAGCAGCTGCCAAGCCAGAGTCTTGTGTAGGGAACAAAGCGCTCGCCTTTCCTCTGTCTTTTATCGCTTCTTCTCTATCGCTCACCTCTCCTTTAATTCTGCTTTTATGATATTCTCTACCTCTCCCTCCTCAACCCTCCTTTCATTCTTCTTTTTTGAAAACCGCTGCCTATATTTCTCTCCAATTTCAAGTTTTCCATTTCCCCTTTTCTTCGTCTGCCTCTCTATCTCTTTAAAGGTCTGCTGTCATGCTTCTCAGTGTAGAGCGGGAAAATAACTTTCTTTAAAGGCCACCGTCTCATACTCACTCATAAGAAGATGTGCAAATTTTGTCAGAGAGCAGAAACAAAGCATTACAGTTGCAGAATTTTATGCATGTAACAATATTCTTTTATGTGCTCAGTAGCCGTTTTATTGCAACTAAAAAACTAATTTTCAAACTCAAATCTTAGCCATTCCATCAACATCTATTTGAGATTGGCAAAACATTACTATGTTAAAAAGGTCACATACTATAGGGGTTTTCTACAAAGGGAATAGTTTTCATGAAAGTGTTCTCGGATCATTTTTTTAATAGTTTAGTTTTTTTTTTTACTTCCAGTAATGTTTGTGAAACTGTTTCAAGCCTGAGCCTCGATCAATGCAACTGTCATGTAATTACTGTAATTTGGAGAATAACACCTGAGATACTGTTCACACCCTCTTAATGATTCATTTCTATGGCACAGTTGCTGCCTAATTAGCACCTAAAAGAAACAGGGCTGAGCAGGAAGTAAAGTGGTAATGTAATGTAAATGCAAAACTGGGGTACTGATTTATTGTTACATTTATTTCAAAACCTGAATTATTTATTTATTTATTTATTGCATTTGCATTTGTCAAGTCATCTATTATTTCCCCAAGTTGACCAACAAATTAAATTATCAACTGTTATTTACTTGGTTATATTTACTGTTTAATAAAGCTTCACTTTATGTTTTGGACTGGATATTTGGGTAGAGTGAGGATCAAAGCAAACTTGTAAAGTTTGTAATTTTATTTTATGAAAATGTTCAGAGTTTTTTTTAATTTTTTTTATGTATGTCCATTTCCAAGCGATGGGTTGCGGCTGGAAGGGCAACCGCCGCGTAAAACATATGCCAGAGACTTGGCTGTTCATTCTGCTGTGGCGACCCCGAAAGGGAAGAAAGCCGACATAAAGATGAATGAATGAATGTATGTCCATAAGCTCCAGCTGTGAAGTAGTTAACAATCCATTTAAAAACAGGTCTTAATTTGGGTAGAAATTGCTTGCTGATTTGAGGAACTTTACAGGCCTGAGGGTTTTCAAGCAAACCTTTTTTAGATTTTTTCTACTCAAGCACAAGTTTTATTCGACTGGTTTCTCTGTCTTAAAAAATTGTGTATGTGATTGTATGATTTTTGTTATTTTTGTGGTTGTTGTTTTAAGGTGTCCTTCTGTGCTAGAAACTACCAAAACATGTATTCTTTCATTATCTAATCATCATATTTTACTTGGGAAAACAGACTACCGTTTGTTATCTGTGTTTGAGAAGCTTTACAGAAATGTTACAGACCAGTCTCTTTTTTTCTATAAAGCTTTAGCAAGTTTTCTTTTCTGGAAGTTCTTTTATTCAATTAACTGCTCTCTGTGCATTCCTTATTAGTGTTGGTGCATGCTGGGAGAGCTTTTAGAAAGCTGTGGGCAAATGCATACAAGCCAGTATCAAGTGTTTATCAAGTTCTGATAAAAAAATGACAACTATAAACCATAAAATAGTTGCAGTAGCTTAAACCCAAAATATATGCCTTATAAGAAAACTATTAGAATGATCTTACTTAGTTTTGTATTTTTGCCTTTTATTTTTAGATTTATTGTGTATTCTTGTATATATTAGTTTTATTTTGTTAATTTGGGGATTTGCTCATGTCTATTTTTCCTGGAATGAACTCCACTTCCATTGTTTTTTATTCTCTGTTTCTCTTTTATCCTGACAGACATGCATCAAAGGGCCAACAAAAGCAGATCTGACAATCTCAAATTGATACTTAAGACCTCAAACTTGAAAGATTCTTAAAAGGCTTTAGTCAGATAAATATTTCATAACTACCACCCAGGGTCAGAAATCTCTCTCTCTCTCTCTCTCTCTCTCTCTCTCTCTCTCTCTCGTGGTCTCTATCTCTCTTGTGGTGTGTCTCTCTTGTGGTCTCTCTCAAACTCTCTCATGTTTTACGCAGCGGATGCCCTTCCCTGCCGCAACTGGGAAACATTCACACACACATTCACACTTTAACACTATGGGCAATTGTTCTTATTCAATTCACTTATTCCGCATGTCTTTGGACTTGTGGGGAAACCGGAGCACCCGGAGAAAACCCACGCGATCACGGGGAGAACATGCAAACTCCACACAGAAATGCCACCTGCCCCAGCCGAGCCTAGAACCAGCGAGACGACCGTGCTACCCACTGCGCCACCGTGACGCTCTCTCTCAAAGTCTATCTCTAGTATTTAATTTCTATCTCTTTCTTGTGCTCTCTCTCTCTCATGAACTCTCTCTTGCTCAAAATGGTCTCCCTCTTTTGTGAACTCTATCTTTATTACTCTCTCACTCTCTCTGTCTGTCTATCTTTCTCTATATCTAGTGGTTCATTTCTATCTCTTTATTGTGCTCTCTCTCTCACACCATCTTTTTCTCTCTCTCTCTCTCTCTCATATCCTCTGCCAGGCTGCAGACAGTGATTGCAAACACTGTGAGCTTCTGTTTAATTAGACTGTAACATCTGTGCTGTGGCAGAATTTAACACAGAGAAAGATCCAGAGGCTTGCAAGTAAAGAAAAATAAACCATTAATCCAATGGGTGTATGACACTTGGGACTCATACATATTGCTTCATTTGTTCACTCCTCTCTTCGTAATATTAATGGCTAATTTTAACCTCATTGTACTGAAAGTTCTAATTGTGTGTTTTTAGCTGGTCAATGGCCTGATGATTTTGTCTGGGTACTTTTAGTATGTACTTGGGTACATAAAAAAAATAGTTACGCTATTTACATATTTGAAGAAAAAATCATTGTGACTGAGGCCTGTAAGATTTTGATACATGTTTTTTTGATTTGCTGTGCCGACAGTGATATCTGAGCTGTGAAAGTGAATCAATTTGTCTATTTAAAAAAAAATTAAACTTGAAGAACTTGAAATTGCATTGAAAGAAATCAATCGATTAAGCCTTTGAAGCTGAACTCTGGTATTTATAAAGTTTTGATTGTGAGTGTCATTAAAAAAACTGTGGCAAAATAAGTTTTGCCGTGAACTGTATTTGGAAATGACTTTAGTGGTTCTATAAAGATGTATAAAGTATTATGATTAAAACTGTAGATTATATACATCATTAGAATGTGTAGTGAAGCAATGCTTTCATATTTGTTTGGCTCTAAATTAGGTGACAATTGCTTTCACATAAAATTACACAAGTAATCATTTTTCATCATCCTTTATTTTTTTTAATAATTCTGATTCATTTTAGCAAGTATATTTGTCCTAAGCAGCTCATCTTTTTTTCAAACCTCAAGAGAAATTGTGACATTTGTGATTTGATTTATAGTTGTTAAAAAGTCTAATACAATCAAAACAAACATCTTAGCAGTATTAGCTTTATAATACTTATCATTTATGTGAATCATGAAAAATGCAAGTGTTCATTTCTTTCTTTTTAGATAGTATTGAAAATACTCCAAAATGTGTTGAATAAAAAATTTCCCCACTTTCATTTTCGTATGAAGTGCCATGTTCTGTAATGATTAATCATGATCTTTTTCATCATTGCTGATTCTATTTTAATTTGTCCTTCAGATAGATCAAAGAAGTAACACTTGGCATGAAAACACCCACTGGTCATTTGCAAGGTGTGAAATCACTCCTATCACTTTTACAGTCCAAACACCCACAATTTCCTCCTAGCGAACCTGACATTGGTGGGGATTGCAAGTGGTCAGCAATGTTTAAGATGATCTAAGTCAGGGTGAGTGTGCCCTTGCCCTGAGCTCATCTTCGTATTGAGTTAAAGAAAATCAAACTTCAAAAACTGTTGAAGACGACCACTGATGGCAGTCTAGCATAATCAGCATCATCCACACGGTGGAAAATATCACTCAGAAAAACTAGCCTGTAAATAAAGACATGCATTTAACCAGATTTACCTGCAGCGGCTTAGCTGTACATATGTTCCGTGTAGATAATATGAATTTGTTTTATTGACTTCTGAACCTCTCAGTTAAAGCTGTTATAACCCTCAAGTAATGGTTTGCTCATAAGACACCTGCTATATATGTTTGTATCTCAAAAGGTGCACTGATGCACATTTTGCTCTGGACCAATATAGCCTATGAGATAATTATTAAAGATAGCGTAGTGCAGGAAAAGTGAAGCAGATTTTGATTTGTTGTAACTTCTTTGTGATTGCAGGAGAAACAGAGAAAATAATACAGTTAAAAATAAGACATATATTAATCATATATATTTCATGTATTTAAATATGTTCAACTAAATAGTATTTATTTTATTATATATATATATATATATATATATATATATATATATATATATATATATATATATATATATATATATATATTAACAATATTTTTTCAAAATGCATTTTTTACTTCAAATATATACATTTATTTTTTTATATATATACATATCAAGGCTAAGTCTGTTTTCTACTATTTACTTAGTTATATTTAAACTTTGTGGGGTATTCCCATTTGAAAAGCAATTAAAAATAAAGATTTTACTCCATAAGACACTAACATATATGACTTATCTCAAATTCAAACAATATAGAGAACATATATTAAATTATTGCAACTAGTCCCTACTAGAAAAGAGTAAACACTTGTAACATTTTTATTCTTGTAAAAATTTGAAATGGGTCAATTTGACCTGAAGCCTACACAAGGGTTAAATGCATGTAAATAAAATTATTACTCATATATATATAAATCTATGTGTCTTCCTTACTTGGTCTAGACTAGTGACTCATATCTGAAGAGAAGCCTTAACAAAAAGTGGAGAAAATTAAAGTTACAGTGTATGAACGCCTGATTGTTTGCTGTTTCTCAACAAACAAGTCTTTTACAAATACAACAATCCAGCAGATACTTTGAAGAACAGAATCTACAGAGAGGAGGAAAATCTTGAGAGTTTCAAGTTTTCTACTCGCATTGGGAATTAAATGACTCCTTTTAGATTTAGCAGCTAAATTAGCATTGTACTGTTGAAAATCTGATGTATTTGTAGTTGACGTGTGTTGGAAGGAAAAGAAAAAACAAAGAGGCTCTTATTTGAAGAAGAGAAGAGTGGAGACAGAAACACCTCTTTTGTTCTCCACCTGTTTTAGTGCGCGATCTGGGCAGATTTTTGGTAGCAGATTTAGGAGATTTTGGAGTCAGCTCAGAGCAGGACACACAGATGCTCTGCAATTCAGTGTGAATAAAACAAGAACATGAACCATTAAAAGGTGATAACGTAAGTGTTTACCTTAAATTAAGGTAAAGTGCTTCAGTGAGAATTAATCATTTTTATATGCCTGTTTAATCTATTGAATAAGGCATACTTTCATTATGCTAAGCAGTTCCCAGGATTGAGCATTCCGACATGTGTGATTTGTTTGAGTTTGGATCCTGATCTTTATTTAAATGTATCTTTAGTGAGATCTTGCAGGAAACCCTGGGATATCAGCTCTCATCTCTCCCTGTATAACACTGACTCTCTCTCTCCGGAGGGTAATTATAAGCTCGAATCACAGTCAGCAGGGGAACAGATCAGGACTGTGTCTCCACCCGTGACCAGACATAAGCAATCTGTGATCTCTCTCTCTCTCTCTCTCTCTCTCTCTCTCCCTCCCTCCCTCCTCACCAGATTTAGAGCAGAGAAGACTCTGTGGTATAACTAAACAAACATACCTCAGAAAAGATTTTAATGAAAACATGGGATTGAAAACAGAGTGTTTGTTTTAGTTTGCTCATTACAATTACTATTGTTACTATTACTACTATTAGTATGAAACTATTAACACGTTACACTTAAAGGCTTATCTTATTTCCTTATGTTTTTCCCATTCTAGGCCTAGGATTTGGTCACATGTGAATACTTTATTTTCATTGCAAGAGTTGTCTCAGCAGAAATCTCTAACTACTGAATAAAAGTAAAAAAAAGTCAAGTTGACTTTACAGACAATACCACATTGAAAAATAATAGTTTCCTTCAATCTAATCTTCAGTAAAGTCTATTGTGCTATTAAACCTATACTAAACTAGTCCTGACTCCAATCTAAGTCTATTTAAATGTTCTATTTATTTAGTTATTACTTAAGTGCATATACCTACTGCCATATAAATGATTTAAAAGTATCTTTTGAAACCTGTGTATGAGTGTTATTTAATATATTAATTATAAATGTCATACATTAGCCTTTCTTGTACTTGATCAAAAATGTGCAAGTTTACCAATTGTTTTCTTTCTAGTGGGTTAATGTTTGAAAAGAGCCTATGTAGAAACATTTAAAGAGTGTGTCTTTTAGAAAATCCAGAGGCCGCAGAGAACTCCTGTAGCCAGTGTAATGTTCAGTAAGATCACCAGTAGTGTTGTTATTTGTGCTTTTTTTTACACAAACTGACATACTCCAAACAGCCACACTGTCCATAGAGAAGCAGCTAGGTCCCAACAACACAGAGTTGGGACTGCTACTTTAATAAAACCTTTTTTTTACAGTGAATGCAGAGTCATAATGTTTGAAACTCTGCAATCACTGACTGAGTGCTTTAATGAATGGTTTTAGCTGAACATGCTGATTATAACAGCTCATTGCTGCTGGCTTCCACATTGGATTTGAATGTACAAGGTAACTCATTACATAAACCTAGGAGCTATTTTAAATGTAATGTAAATTAAATTTGTTTCGGTAACATATTCAATGTGAACTATTAATGAAAATATTTTCAAGAAAGTCTTACTAAAATTAACTGATCCTGTCTTGGATAATTCTAAAGTAAACTTATTTATTCTGTACTATACAGTAATATTGTTGGGCCATATAATTACAATTTGACTTTTTTTAGCTTTTTACTATTTATTCGTACTTCAGAGTAAATGTGTACCTTATCATGAATATTCTGATAATAACATTTGGGGTCTAATGGCAGCAAACATTGCCATGGCAGCAAAATTTCATCACCATAATAGGTACTCCAATTGTTTAGCAAGTTTGAGTAGAAACAACAGACAAGGGCTTCCAGTCCCATTAATCTTTACTTAAAAGTAAACTTTTATGAATAATACTTTATACAGAATTCTGTTGATCCTTCAGCAGTGGCCATAACACTCTATTCTCCCTGGGCAAGGCTTAAAGAGTTTCTTCTTCTTCCAACAGCACATACCAATGTCCTCCCAGGTGTCTTCCGTGAGGGTGCTGATAATATGGACCATCAGAGTATGTCTGATTTCATCCATGTTGCAGAAACAGATCAACAACTTACACACAAATCACAATCCTTAATTCACATAGTTTGAGTAATAACAGAAATGAAACATACTATAGAATATAACTTTGTAATGAATAAACAAAATGATAGTGTATTAGTTAAATAAACCCAAAACATAATAGCAAAGTAAATGAAATAGTAACAACATCTTAATTGCTAAATAGAAATGTCCTGAAACATCCTTTGTAGTATTTGGGGTTTGTCTGTGGACTCTAAACTCAGATCAGAAAATCATCAGCGGATCAGAAGGCCATGTGTTTGAAACATATTGGTTAGGGGATCATGGGTAAACGACATATTTATGGTGCCTGGAAACATGAACTCAAAAGTTATAAATCATTCAATACTAGTCTAGATGAGTCCAACTTCAAGCTTTTTAAAGACTTAAAACAATCAGTTTTGTGTGCATGTTTGGGTGTTTTGCTTAGTTTACTTGTATAGCTTTCTTTACAAAACCTTAACAATAGAGCTAATTAAAATGAAGCATACACAGCAATGTTTGTTTTGTTCTGTTTTTTCAAATATGCAATAGCAATAACTCCAGCAACAATGTTTTGCATTCTAAGTTCAGGTTTTGTGTAGCTGCCTGCCATCACAGCTCTGTTGTTTGAAAGTCATCTAGAGGATGATTAAAGTGGTCATTGCTAACTCACTGAAAATCAGTGCAGTAGAAACGAAAGGTAAGAATCTCCTAATTACATATCTCTATGAGATGCAGAGGCATAGGGTAATTTTCTGTAATCTCCACAATCGCATAATCAGCTCAATTGCCACAATCAAAATGAATCCAGCCGTTATAATTATGATGTCTTTTTAGAATTATATTGTTCGTGATTCTGGTGCTAATAGCAGATCTCCTTCCTGAAATAGTTTGGGAAAATATGGCACACAAAATGAAAATCATAAGAAAAGGAGATGGGATATTGTATGAATTGACAGGTGACCAGCCACCTCAGCTTGGAATGAAATAATGATTCAACTCAAATGCAGCTTTGCTCACCTCAGTCCTCACTCAGTAATGGAGCAATGACATGCAAAGAGCTTGAAAATAAGCATGATGCTACCTTCTGCTGATTTGTACCATTTACCAACACTGGCAAAGAAGACAAATTCTGCTCCCATCTCCAGGGAGACAAGCGAGCCAATCATCTCTAGCGTCTCATGCTGGAATGAGTATTTTAATTTAATTGGGGGGAAAAAAGAAACATAATTTAGTTGTTTTTCGGTGCACTGGCTTGAGAAATTACAATAAGTATAAAAGAAATAAGCAAGTGAAGAAATAGGTCTCCAGCTGAATGTTAATCACGGCTGCATTTTAATCCTTTCTTTAACAGATTTTAGATTAAAACAACCAAGCGCTCAACAGTAACGAAGTTCTCTCCAGGGAATATTGTGTTATTTCCCCACTTAGATATTATTTCGATGCTTTTCGCCATTTCTCTTTGTTAGCGTTGTAATAAAACCAGACTGACATGACAGCTTAGACCCTCAGCCCCTCCACATCTCTATTGCACCGAAGAGTAAAAGAAATCAATGAGTTCTTTTCTTCACTTATGTCCCGCAGGAAACAGGGTCTCAAGTGAGCGATTAAGGAGGTTTAAGGTTCCACACTGAGCAGAGAGAGGGAGTGTAGACACACAGCTGGGTGCTAAAGACTGACATCTGTCCCCTAATGACCAGAGACGGGATCGTACGAAAGGAGAGAGACAGATCAATCCAGATCAATGTAACATTGACTTAAATTCTTTACCCGTAAACGTAACAAAAGGTTTGTTGTAGAGAGCACTCTCTGAGGACCAAAGTAGTTTAACCTTACAGAGATAGTTCAGGCTAAATGAAAATTTCTGTAATTGTTTACTTACTCTGGTGTAGCATTCTTTCTTTCTGTGAAGCAAGAAACTGAGATCTTCTAAAGGATATCTCAAGTGTTTTTACTTTTGACACCTTGAAGGTCAGCAATGGTTAAAGTTCTACTTATGCCAGCAACTATGAGCTTTCAAATTATTTTTTTGTAGGCCATGTAATTCAGAGAACAGTAAGTGCATTCACATATAAATATATAAAAAAAAATATAGCCAACATCAGTGGTTTAAAATGCATGCACAGAATCACAAATATGGAAGCAAGTGTGTCTTTACTCTTGCTTAGTTTTTTTTTTAACAATTTTGTCTTCATAAGTGAAACTTTACTGACTTACACCATTCAATGTGCTTGCTTAGAAATTTGAACATAAGTCTTGGAACTGAGATGTAAATTGTAAATGGGATTTTGTTGTTCGTTTATATATCAGGATTAAAGTTTAGATGTTTTTACACGCAATTTTTCTTTTTCCAACTCTTCTTTCCAACTTTCAAGATTTTTTTTTGTTTGTTTAAACACAAAAAACATGTTCTAGGACACAAAATATAGCTATTCTGTCATTCTTTGCATGTATGGAAAACATTGAGCTTCTTTTTGGAGGAATCTTAAATAAAGTGCCAGTTATCTTAAATGAAAAGGTTTGCTGTTTCTACGCCGAGTCACAAAGGATTTTCATGGACAAAAGGTAAGTTGATTGGAAGGAACATAGGGCAGTTAACCATAAGCTTCTGTAGTTCTGTTTGCCCAGTTTTAACTTGACAGATACAAAAAAATCTATATCAAGGAGGTGTAATAATGTCATAAGAAGTGGCATGTACCCCATTTAACAGAGTGAACTCTGTTAGTTCTGTGCTTCCAGTATTTAAAGCATTTTCACGTCAGAGCTTATTGTCCAGTGTGTTGTGTGAGCACTGCCTTCAAAGTGATTAAAAACAAAGAGATGTTCATACATTTGAGGTTAAGTACTACTTATTCATTGTGTTGACATTGTAACATGCCCGTGTTAGCTTTGTAAGACCTAATATTCACTCACATTAATACTAAATGATTAGCTTTTATTAAATTAACTTGAAATACAAAACCTTAACATAATTAGACTCTTTTACTAAATGGTTTGGTTAGTAGTAGTAGTAGTAGTAGTACTCTATTTTGCAATGTTAAGACAATGTTTGCTATTCTGGATATAGATGCACAAAAATAGTATGCAAATGTCTTCACTTTTAGTGAAAAGCTATTTAAGTATATATTAGGGTTAGGGTTATATATATATAAATGTATTATTAGAACATTTACACAAATCATGAGTTTGTTTAGAATACATTATTTTGATCAAAGGAAGGAGGGTTATAGATGTTGTTCACATTTACAGTTTTTCACAATTGCTAAGACAGTTTTTGCAATACATTTTACAATTTTCTTAAACTCTTAACACGATTAGCACAATATCCGTCTAGGTGGGCTCTACAATTAACACATTTTTGTTGCTTTGATCCAAAACACATTCAGTTAACACAATTTTCAAACGCTTGAACTTTTTTTACACTCAAGCTCCACCAACACCAAAATGTAATTTTAAAGCCAATTTTTTTTTATGATTGACTAAATGTTGCTGTTGGAAGTAAACATGTGTTAGCTTTTTGAAAAATTAATTTTTGTATTTTGAAAAAGAGTTTTGTTTACAACGGGGGGGTTTGAGAATGAAATTAACTGTTTGATCAATTGTGTGTTTTAACTGATTTGTGCATTAAGAGTTAAGCAAATTTGTTAAATGTATTGAAACAACTGTCTCGGCAATTGTAAAAAACTGTAAAGTTCCACAAAAATCCATATTAAACACATTAAAACATTGCACAATTGTATAACACCCTCTCTCTGTTGTTGAAATGTAAATTACCATATTTAGTTTTTCCAAGAAAATAAATGTTAAGATAATTTTTTTTTAAATATGTTCATAAAAAATTTAATGTAGAATTATACAATGCTGCTTCCTGCATGATGCCATTGGCATTGAGTGTCACTAAAGGGGACCTGGAGGTCTTGCCATTGCATGGCAAGATAACAGTGTTCACTGCATTACCTAGGATTGCAACATGGCAACACTGCCTTCAGCAGATTGTGGTCTGTTCTGCAGGTTGGCAAACCACACCGGGATGCAGAGAGGCTAGAAAAGATTAAACTTTTGTATAAACAGTTGCACCTGTTAATGTTTTAATGTGTTTACATTTCTTACTTTTAATACATGGGTAGATTTGTGGAATTACATATTTTAAATAAGGCCATATATTTTATACATTTATTGGAATTGTAATTACATATAGGTGTTGCTTATGATCTCTGGGGTCTAATGTGGACATTTTATATCCTCTAAACCCTCTAGAGTATCTTCACTGCGATTTTTTGATAACTCCTGCTGAAACTCCAAGTCTGTTTTTGGTACACTCAAGGTTTGTTTTATAAAGCTCTCCTTTTTTTACCATTCAACTATTCTAATCAGATAATACCAGTTAATAGATACAACTATTCTAATCAGAAAATACCAGTTAATAGATACAACTATTCTAATCAGATAATACCAGTTAATAGATAATTATTTCTGTGTCAGTGACAACCCCTGCACCTTTGTGGAAGGAGTGCAAGCTCATCTGAATTTGGAAGTGCCCCTACTGTAATTATGCTATTTTTATTGTTTGGTTTTTGGAGTTTCTAATATCAGGTTGACATACCCCAAAGTTCAAAAAACACTTTAGTTAAAAAAAAACACACATAATTTTGATAGGATTTGTTTATTGAGTCGGTTGTACTGTCTTTTACATGACACAACTAGACCTTCTCACTTATCTGTTGTTTTAACTTTTTATCTGCCACGATACCGTGAGGAAAATGATACACCACAGCCTGTGTCATGTTGGGGCACATAAAGAATAGGAACAACAACTACTGTGTGCGAAAGTTTCCATCACATCATGCAAAGGCGGGGTTTAGTTAGAATGATGACTAAATAAGACAATCACATGGGAGTGACTGAGCAATCGGGCATGGTTTAATATATATTAAAACAACAAATGGGTTTTTGACCTTGGGTGCTTGTAAACAATTGTTGGAGATCCCTAAAACCAAGTTGTCACCCTTTCAAAATCACAAAAAGTGACCTCCAACCATGAGCTACAAATTTGTAGGGACAAAATCCACCACTATGTATATATAATCTAATATTACAATAAATCACTCTTACTTTACCTCACCAACACAAAAGCTTAATAAATAAGACAGGGTTTCGTGACAAATCCATATTTTAAAAGGATTATGCGTAAAAAGTTTTACTTCAAAGTAAACTATTTTGTTAACAAATTTAGACTAGCAGAAACCCGGGAAGCCAAAGCAGATGTGCTACACATTGAACCATAAAAATTCACCTCTCAGGGTTAAATCACATGACATCTTCTTGCAGGTGCTAATTGCCTCAAAAATAGGAAATAATTGCTGTGTTTCACAAGATTTAATTGTTTTTGTGAACTGTGCCAAAGCAGAGAGGAGAACAGATGAGTGCACTGTGAGGAGCCAAAACATCTCTGCTAAACAAAAACATTGAAATGGCATACAGAAAGTGAAAACACACATTTCTAAAGCTCATTTTTGCTCTGTTTACTAGCTTTAATATCAGCATGTGTGAAGACATAAAACAAGGACTTAAAGGTCTTTAAAACGTGTTGTCTCTGTAGTTTGGCTGCTCTTTGGAAAGTATTTCATAATAAAGTACACACTCTAAAGAAGCCGTGATCTTTGGCACATCGGACCTGTGGGATCAATTCCCTTCTCAACAATTAGAGACTCAAATTTCAGTACAATATGCATACAATTCCATCCATCCATCTTCATGTCGGCTTTATTCCCTTTCGGGGTCGCCACAGCGGAATGAACCACCAACTCACTGGCATATGTTTTACGCAGCGGATGCCCTTCCCTGCCGCAACCCATCGCTGGGAAAATGCATACAATTCAGTTTTAAAAACAAATGTTAACATTTTGGGGGTAGAAGCGAAAAATAAATGCCAAGACATCCAAAAGAAATTGTCTTTCCGTTTCTTATGACTCTAGTGTTTGTGGTTTGTTTAATGAGAAGAATGTTTTGTTATAAGTATAACAAACTATATATACTAAGTATATAAGTACAAAACTTTTCAGTTGGTTTTCATATCTTGATATGCTTTTATTTTTTTCTGATAAATGAAGGATGGTTGTAGCGTCACCACTGGTTCAGCAGCTCTGATTGACAGCTCTTCCTCTAGCCAATAAATGTAAGAGAGGAAGTGTAACACTAGTGAAGGTTCAAAGATTAGCCCAATAACTTATGATTAAAATGGTCTGAGTAAACAGACGAAGGCTCATTTTAATCTATGTTATATAGCTAATAAACTAAACTGCTTTTTGAGGTGAAATATTCCTTCCTTTGTGTTTGCCGAAGCTCAATGCTGTCTGTGCACATAGAATGTGAGTGTCAAGGGAATAAGGAAGCATAGTACTAGATTACTCATTTTGAGAAACTTTGAGAAAAAGCCATGTTTTAAAATCTGTTAATAATAATAATAACAAAATAATAATAATATTAAAATACTACAAACCTCATTTTGATGATAATACTTTCCAGGTATCACGGTGGCGCAGTTGGTAGCTTGATTGTCTCACAGCAAGAAGGTCGCTGGTTTAAGCCTCGGCTGGGTCAGTTGGCATTTCTGTGTGGAGTTTACATGTTCTCCCCATGATCGCGTGGGTTTTACTCCAGGTGCTCCAGTTTCCACCACAAACTCCAAAGACATGCAGTATAATTCAATTGGGTGAACAAAATTATACATAGAGTATGCGTGTATGTAAATGTTTCCCAGCAATGGGTTGCGGCTGGAAGGGCATCTGCTGCATAAAACATATGCCAGAGAGTTGGCGGTTCATTCCACTGTGGTGACCCCAAAAGGGAAAAAAGATGATAAGATGATGGATGGATATGTTCCCCCTAATATTTTGCACACAAGAAAAAAAAACTTTTTTAAAACCCAAAGGAGACTAGAGATGGATGATCTGCACGTTGGATCGTTTCAAATAATTTTTTTTTGTCATTTATGTCTGCATAGATATTAGAACAGCAGTGAAAATATGTAACCTCCCATTTTACTCCCATTACTCCATAACACATTAACATATATGACTTATCTCTAATTCAAACAATATAGAGACCATATCTTGAATTATTGCAACCAGTCCCTACTAGAAAAGAATATATACTTTTTTATTCTTGTAAAAATTAGAAACAGGTCAATTTGACCCGAAGGCCACACAAGGGTTAATCCACTTACTTTAGTTCAGTTCAACCTTGATTTATGCCGAAATGTTGATTATTTTTGTGATAGTAAAACTAATTGGATACAAAAGTTAAATGTGATGGCCACATAGAAGGATTCACTGTTTTTTTATGAGACTGTGCCATAGATCTTTGAATATCTTGAATTGTGTTTAAAGTAACCAGAGGGTGAAGCTTTAATGATAGAAGTTTCCCTTTTGTACAAACTGAGTGTTTAATATGGAACATTGTAGCTTTCTAATGAACTCCCAGATTTATCCATAGATGCTTTCATTGCCTTGAAGCTCTCAACTAGAATGGTCTGAGAATCTGTAATTAACTGAAAAGATTGGTTCAAGCCAACAGAAGCACAGCCGTGGGCATTAATTGAAGATTAAAACTCTTTCCAATATGAGGCTGCACACAGTTGAATCAAGAAAGGTTGAGCAGAGGTGATGCAAAGTAATAAAGCTGTGTTTTTCCCTACAGATAATGCATGTTAGGTGTTAAAAAAAGCAATCGGTAAGTCGGAGTGCACACGAACCACAGTAGATCTCATTAGCTGTTCTTGGTGTAAGAGCTTGCCTGCACGTTACAGCCCTGCATGACAGCAGCATTAGAGGAACTCTGGTGATGGCAGGAGACACCTCAAACACTTCTCTTCCCCCCTCTATCCCAGCTTTCCCCAGGCTGTCATTCAGGAGCAAGACAAAAGGAAGCTAGGCTTTAAAGAAGGATGGCATGAGCTGGGCTTCTGTCGTTCTTCCCTTAGGCGCTGAGGATGTAATTCAGTGTGAGCCGATGACACAGCCTCCCTGTGAGACCCGACTCTGTCAGCTTTAAGGGCTTCTTGGTAATATTCAGAGCAGCGTGCAACATTTTCAGACTGTGTAACTTAGTTTTATATTATATATTATATAAGTCAAACGCTTTAGATCAACATGTGCTGAAGAACTATTGTTTCTGGGAATCTCTGAATGAATGAGTGAGATGGGGTCTGGGTTTGAACGGAAGCTTATTAAAGGAGAAGGTGTCTGTTGGATTCATTTTGATATCTAACTGTGTTGAGTTTATAATTTCAGAGGGAAAACCTCATTATAGTAATAGACTAGCTTTCACACTCAAGTCTTGTTTTAACCTCGTCCATGAATGAGGAAAGGGAGTTGAGAGAAGTCTATTTTGAGGATTTTAAGATTAATATTTTAATTTTTTTAGGGTTTAAAAAATAAATATTTTGACACTGGTGTACTTTCCAATTATGTGTGGCTTTATTTTACAAGTATTTTATTTTCTTTTACTTGGATAAATTGATAAAAACATAATTTGTATGTAACACTTTGAAGAACAACAAAAAATGTAGAATATGATGTTTGTCTCTATTAATAACATGTAAGATAAAATTGTATTAATTTTAGTTTTTTTATAAATTTTATTAAGGTAGTTGTGTTCTGATTGATGCCAAGGACAGTAAACTGCTTTCTAAATAATCCATTCATTTGTTTTCCTGCATTGACCTGGTTAGGATGTTTTGGTTTGACTTATATCTGATATCTGGAGCTGTGAAGCCATATCTACTCCGTAAAAGAAATGAAAGAATCCGTTTGAAGAATGTTTATGGAATCTTGAAGGAAACCATTTAAACTCACATTTTGCTGTGTATAATAATAAATGAATGAACAGGATCGCAGAGAACCATTGAATCAAGGAGCAGGTCATGCATAAACAAATGGCTTGCTTTCCCACATTCAAAGTCCATCGTTACTTGAGACAAGGGGTTTTAAAAATGGATTACAGACACCAATCTCAAAGGGCCGACAAACTGCCACAGCTATTGAGCCTCTGTACTGTTAACCTACTGTACTGTTAACCTAACCAGCAAAGGTTTTCTATTGACTAAAGGTCTCCACACACCTAGACGACTTCACTTAACATCACTTTTGTTGATGTTGGTGCATTAATGCTTCTTGCTTTTGGATGGCACACAGGGGTAGTGACCTGTTGTTCATGAACAACTATTTTGAGAAATATTTTGAGAAGCGAATAGTTTTTTTGTGTGTGTGTAAGTGAATTACACGGGTGATTATCAGAAGACACGGGGAAGCGCGTTCATTTACCCATATTATTGTGTTTCAATCTATTTTTGGACATTTGTTGCAACAGTTTTACTAGTAGATCATTTTTTTCCCAGATAAGACACATGATATAATTGTGATTCTTATTCATGAGCAAGAGTTAAAACAAATCTTCAAAAGGAGCAAAACTCTCTGTCACTATCCTAGTGACCGCCCGGATATTTATAAACTGTAAACACAAACATCAAGAGAAGCCTTCGAATGTCTGTATTCTACTTATTCTTTGGTTCTTTTGCATGTTGTTCTTCTTTGTAACTGTTTCCTGTCATGAGGTTCATGACATCTTTTATATCCTCAAAAAACTCTCAAGACATTGTCAAAATAGACAACTTTCAGTGGCAGAGCCAAATATGTTAGTCCCACACCTGCACCCATTTTCTTGACACAAGGGCCATTGGCATGTGAAATTTCGCACTGAAAAGTAGTAGATGTGGGATATCCATAAGTCACATTACACAAAACAAAACTATTTGTTATAATGCATTCACTGAGGAACACTGTGTTTCATCTGAGTCATTCTCCAGCTTACCTCTGGTTTTCCATCTTGAAATCTCTTCAGACATTCTCTGGTTCTGACAATATCACTCTTATGCTATGTTCACACCGGGCGCGGAACTTGCGTGGTTGGCGTTTGATTTATGTGTTAAGTCAATGGCCAGCCGCGGCAAAGGAGTTCTGCGTCAGTTGCGTCGCGTAAACGACGAAAACGGCGTTGCGTATAGCTTAACATACCCCCCCCCCCCCTTTAGTACTTGAGTCTTCTATAATTGTCCTAATTGTGAAAAGGAAAAATTGTCCCAGGTCCATAACATAAAAGTATGCTTCGCTTCAGAGTTAATAGAGAGAGCTTTACTGATGTAGCATGTATGTAGCAGGTAGAAGTATAGCAGTCAAAAATAGAGTTGTAAAGAATAACATATGTTTATAGATATATTTTTTTATCAATCAACCAAAATGTTTTTTAATAGTGTTTTTTTTAGCAGCTGCTTCAAAGCAGCTTCACAAAAGCCTAGTTTGTGTTAAGATAGATTAAATTCCTATTTGATAATTCTATGGAGTAGAAATGGAATTACCAAATAATGCTACCTTAGGGATTGTAAAGTTTATTAGTATGAGGTTAGTATCAGTATGTTTATTAGTATGAGGAAGTTTATTAGTATGAAGAAATTGTTGATTTATGCTGACCAGTAATTACTTACTTTCTGTAAAAGCCCTGTTTAATCCAATTTTGGGGGGAAAATAAAATGACCAATACATACAATATATATTATAAATATATAATTATATAAATTAAAACACAATTCACAAATGTGTTTTCATGAGTCACAAGAACAAATTTCATGGATCTTTTCAGCATTTGTTGTTCCTGTTTATTCAAGCATTATTGTCAAGCATTCGGGTTGGCTAACCTAATTATTGAATCTCTGGCTCTGAAACAAGAACAAGAGATCTAAAATTGAGAAAAAAAAATTCTTTGTTTGCAATAAAACAATAAATTCTGGGAAGATGGTGGGAATAAAGTGCAATGTAAAAAATGTAGCATTGTAGTTTAACAAATTACAAATTCTATCTGTGGCCAATTTTAAAAGTATTTCACCAACATATGTGTAAACAGTGAATGAGCCAAAAAAAAAACAGCAAAACAAAAATCACTGTGGCCAAACTATATCTGAGTGAGGCACACTGCACCCTGTCGATCTGTGATGCTCCTGTATTCAAGCAAACTTCAGTAAATGCATGGGTTCACAGATATGGATCGGGTCCTAGGCTGGACAAGTTTGTGTTTGTTGGGGCGTATAGTGGGGCTAAAAATGGACGCTCTTGGGACAGGACAGATGGCCATGCAGCTCTCATCACAAATGGGGTATTGAATGCATTCCTCATGTGAATACACTCCTGTGACCTGCTTGCATGCACTCACAGACTCGATTTTGAAGAGGACCACTTTGGTTTTGAGAATCAGCTGAATTATTAAGAGCTTAAAAAAGAAACAAATCTTGGCATCTCTTCAAAGAGGGCAAGAAAGTGTCGAGTTACGAGTTGCGAATTACACCATGACACATCCTGTTTTATCAATATAAGACACTGGCACAATTTAATCAGTTTTAATCAGAAGTGTTGCAATAGTGAAAGATTGAATGAAAATGTGTTCACAGCAGTACGAGCATACCACATGTTCGGTCTTACACATGAAGTGATTTGTGATATTTAAAAATTTACTCTAACCTCTTTAATAATTCCAATTGAATTTAAATGCCAGAGTGGACGTTCCACTCAAGGCTTCTTCACGCTTTCTTTTGCATGTATTAGTCATGTGAGTTACTCCAATAGCTTTTTTTTTCTTTAGGTTAAAAACCAAATTAGGTTGAACCAATGATTTGGGAGCCAAATATTTTTTTCTCTGACATTCTGGAGCTTTAAATGACAGTGTCAGTTATAATGTTTCTTTGTTTTTTTTACGAATGAATGGAGGTCATCTGTGGAAGGAGCTAGAAATTCATTGTTTCATTTTGACTTTTTAGTAGAATAGTCAAATGCTGATTGGGTCATCTCAAAACCAAGCTTGCAGGTATGTGAAACACTAAGAGATAATAGATTACCAGTAACAGACTGATAGAATGTCAACCATGTGATTATTGACAGCAAATTTATCTCATGTCGACAAAATAGAGAGGAAGGGCCAAAACAAATCGAGTCAAGGTGATATTGATATGGTCGATGCTTATGAGGACCAGTTGTTATCTTTTTAGTATAAATTGCTTCATATTTTCCAAGCTTTTTCTCATAAAATAAATTTATTAATCAAAATAATTGTATTTAATCTACATTTAACTGTCAACAGATTCTCTAGTTTTTCAAAAATGCTTATTGTGGTAACCAATTTAACCGCAACACAATGTTTCGTTTGCTATTTTGTTTGACAACTTATTATTAGGTTGTTAGTTTATTGGTTTGGACTATTGATGAATGCATTCTGTAATTGCAGCTTCTCAAGCAATCCTGCAGTGTTTGACAGGGAGCGGTGTGCATTAGTGAAACCCAATAGACACACTGAGTCATCTCCTCCAGTCTCCTGTGTATATTAGTAGCATCGCCAGGTCTGTTTGATCAAAGCAGCACTCTGCTCAGATTTAGCTTCATCTCAGACCTTTCAGGATGTAGCTGTGTCTCCAGACAAAGTAAAAGCGTTACATACAGACCAGAGGCCTGAGGGAGAGGGGCAAAATCGGCTTGTGGTTAAACTAGATGGCTTATTTATTTTTGGAAACATTGGTTCTCATATTTCAGCTATGGAAACAGAACAAATGTGCACTCTTTTATTAGCAATCTTTATTACCTAATTCTCTTAAATTAATATATATATATAACTAGTGTACAAATGGCTGTATTCACATTTTGCTGTATGTATTTTCATATGTGGAAGTGAAACATTTTTAATTGATAATTGAACTGGAAACTTAATCATAAAATATCTAATTAAAACTTTCTACAGTATATTGGCAAACAGTCATTTGTTTCCATCATTAAGGAATTTGAAGAGTTTAAATGATTACTGGCTTTTCTGTTCACTGAGTTTTTCCCAGTGATATATGGTTCTAAAAATATATAAAGTCGAGTTTGGTGATATGGGGTACTTATTCTCATTATGCAGATTTGATTATCTTAACTCATTATGCTATCAAAAAATCAGACTAATTATCCTTCAGCTCTCTTTCCTTCTCTCTCTCACACAGATCCTGTCACAGTTTATTGCTTCAGTATAAGAAAGAATTTGGGGCTCATCAGCAGTACTGTCTCCTCATGAAGCGCTACATTACATTTCTAACTAATGCTTACACACACAGTCAGAAGGGTGCCTTCTTTCACAAACTGGCACTCTGCTGTCTGACAGTAGAGCAGACGGTTGCTCTGCAGGTGATTTTGGTGCACACTTCTCAAGATAAAAGAAGACGATGCTAAAATGAGCTTTTTATATGTTCATTCCACACTTAAAGGCAGAGGGCAGGTACTGTAGTGTAACACCAGCATTTTACAATTCTAATATAGATATTTGGGATCATGGAGGTCACATATGACAATTGACAGTATTTTTTGTCTTTTAGTTCGTGTGATTTTACCAGCTGGTCTCGTTTTTCCTATCAGCCATTTAGAACCTCATGACCAGGACCAAAAAGAATCCATGCCAGAAATCACTAACAAACTCTGCAGACTTCGTCCGGAACTGCTCATGAACCTATCCGTCTCTAAGCAGGTAAAAAAAATTGGAGAATAGGTAGATATTTGCTTGGATTGGAAATGAGATAATGGTGTTGTGCTAAAATGTCAGTATGTTCTCCTAATGTTGTAAACAAGTACTCAACCCCACTGAGAAAAAATGCTTACTATTAATGCAAGAATTGGTTAAACACCCAAAACAACAAATCTTGATTTTGGATTGGTACAATTAAGATTAGTTTGGTTATAAATAAGATGAGTATAACAAATATTCTTAGTTTGTGGAAAACTTTTATTTTTTTTTTCTTTTATAGTCAGGTAATGGTTTAAAACCAATTTTGTAAAATATTATACATGACTTAATTCTACTATTTAAATTTCTATTGCTATTTCTAATCAACACACAAGAAAAACATGGTGTCCCTTAGGTTAAAACAAAATTGCAAAGCTAGTTTTTAGATATTGAACATAGTTTTGAACATTGCCATTGTAATAAAACAAAATCTTTTTTCATGCTTTGAGTGAAAGAACTAAAATAAGTGGCTTTTTGTCAGAATCAAAACCCTCTCGCCTTATAAGTGCTCCACACAGCCAGTAATGCAACCATGTTCCAAACCTCATGAACTTAAATGATCTGGATAGAAAAAGACCCAGACAGGGTTTTTTTTCCCTGGTTGGCAGTCCTTTCCTTTCCTAAAGGAAATTTCGGATTTCAATAGTATCAGTACAAGAAAAATGGCCAAAAATATTAATTATAATAAAACAACTTGCTTTTAAAGAAAGGTGATGTTCACTTGCATGTCGTGATTTTGTTATTTATTTATGACCTCTCTGCTTCACTCTTCTACAATATAGAATACACTGCATGCTATATACAAGGCATTCTTTGACTCAGAGAATGGCATTTGACAGGGTCAATGTAATGACCCTTAAAATGTAACAATATTTTTTTATTCAATATTTGTTTATGCTATGAAACTATTCCATAGCCCGCCAGTATTTCCTCTGAGGAGTATTGCTCAGTTTTGTTGGAGCATTGGACACATTGCACACAAACTCACACAATCTGTCCATCCGTAGCAAGGGAGGTCGACTGTCAGCTGAGGTTCATGTTCAAGAATGTCGTTGAGCCTATGCTCAACTCGGCAGATGGTACAGCCAAAACTGGCACCTACGCTCCCCTGATGACCAATCACTTCAAGCCATATCCCTCAACAGCAGCCTAGCATACAGCATTAGTATGACGAGACCATTACTGCCTAGATGTTCTTTTTCCAAGGACTTTCTTCTTCCACACATCCCTGACCTTGTACTTTCCATCACCCCTTCATTTTCCTGTCCTACTTTCTCCGAGGGCAATGCGTTCACTCTTCACAGCGTTGGCACATTGTTGCTCTTACATTTTTATTTAAAGAAGGGTTAAAAATATACCATTTGGGTCCAAGAGGAAAACTCTTGTTCTAGTGTTAGAGAGATATCCGTTTCCTATCAGGCAGAAGCTTGAGCAGTTAAAAGAGAAAAGTAATGTCATCTTATATAAGTTTTATAAATTATCCCCATGACACAGAAGCATTCAGTATTCAGGGTTTACTGGGTCAGATTTTAGTGGAAAGTCGCACAACATAATGAGCTAGCAGTAGTTTGAAGTGTTTGAATAATGTTGAACTATTTGGAAAGATTACGAAGGTAGATAGATTCAAAAGAAACCCTAGTTTTCTTAAAGTTTAAAGGGATTTGTGGGAATGTTCTCTCAATATTTCAAAAGAACCATCTAAGAGGCATCCAAGCCGTTCCATTTTGGAGTGCTTTGACATTTTCTTTGAAGCAGCTCCATGGGGAAGCCCACTCATAATGATGTAATTCCTTTAAAGTTTTATTGAAGATGTGGAGCATTTCTATGATGAACTTCTGTTATTTCCTGTTTTGCAGAAAGCATTCAGATTGAAGTGTAGATTTAAATGGCTCTTCAATACACTGAGGAAAAACAAGCTAAACAAGATCGATGTGTATTTAGACTTGTGTATTTAGAAAATAGACCTAATTATCTATTTAAAAATAGATGTTCTTTATTAGGTTAATGGGACTGATATTGAAGGTTTTAGTTTATTTACTTATTCAAAGTAATAGCAACTTTTAAAGTTAACTCTTATTAAGGTGCATCCCTTTGATTGCACGTCTCATAAACTTTTCACACTCATCATGGACTGTATTCCTGAATAAATTCACAGAGAATTTATAAACAAGTCAGTGACTGCACCAGAGAAATGCTTTCTTTTTTATCAGTCCCCATCCTTCATCAGGGCTTAGTATCAGAGTTAAAAGAGTCTGCGTTATTATTTGGTTCAGAATGCATGAGCAGGCTTAGATCTCGCTGACAGCCCTCACTCCTGTAAACCCCCGAGACGGATGGAGCTATAGAGGAGAAGAGAAACCGAGAGACACAGATGGCATAAAAGCAGATACACACCTGTTTATTTGCCTGCTTTCCTCAAAGACAGAAAATGGGACTCTACTTAAAGATATCAACTTACTTAATTGGGTCAAATTCAAGTTTGGCTCATATTGGTCTAAATATCTCTGATTTAGTAACAAAACAAGTGTGTGCTAGAGATTTTCTAAACATTTAATAAAAAAACAATTAGGTAAAGTATTGTTTCCTAATGTATTTGTAACTTTTTAAAATTGTTGCTTTGGGATGTTTATCATATCGCAGTGTTAACAACATAGCAAATATAGCAGACATTTGTGAGACCCCCCAGTGACAGTGACTAACGAGAAATCTTGCAACTTCTGCCTTTTTGGTGACTTTCAGCGACTTCTGAAGTCACTGTTTGGGCTGGTTTTTGAGTAATAAGAGCAGTTCATAGCCATATCAACACCCTTTCTCTACTCCCAGTACTGAATGGAGAGAGCGACAAAGAGAGGCTTCAAAGGCTCTGTGCATGCTCAAGTTAAGCTATCATACACAGAGACAATGACATGCTACACCAGAGTTTATCATACTTTAAAACCAAAGCTTAAAAAGGCTTTTCTTTGTGAGCAAGACTTTAACATTTTTCTGATTGATATTTGCTTTTAATTTTGCCTGTTATATTGTTACACCATTATTTGTATATTATTATTTTATTTATTTTTAACTATTAATGTTTATAAGTGTGTAATTAATTAGAGCTTAAAAGTTTATATATAACTTTTGGCTAACGTAGATTTTAGCGTGCAAATTACAGGGTAACTACAGGGTAGTTAGTGGGTAATTATTCATAATAACACACATTAATTATTTGTAATTATAACAGCCTAAAAAAGTAATAACAGGGTATCTAATGAGAAGGTAATTAAAAAGGTCTTAACAAGGTCATTAAAATGTACATGTAAAATATTGTTTTATCGTAGTAACGAGAAACAGTGGTTCATGTTTATGTGTTGATCCATGAACGTTGTTGGTAATTGGCTTTCAATAAGCTAGCTTCCCTTTCAATCATAAGTTCTAAAGTTTGTAGATTTCTTTTTCAGCCCCCTTTCCTGTGCTGAATGAGGATGTGTAGGTGTGTGTCTTAGCACTCACTCCTGGCTTAGGTTGCGAAGGTCTGTGTTTTTTATTCTTTTTCCAAGTGCCTGAAGCCCATACTGGGGTATCTCACTGTGCTTCTACTGGCCTACTTTCGAACACTCTACTAAATGTGTAATGATGCCTCATGTCCTGCAAGATCTTCCTTTAATTTTTGAGCTCTTTAATTCATTTTGTACCACATTGAGAATTGGAAGAGAGCGAGAGAGAGAGAGCAAGGAATGTGAGATTTCAGGAATGAGTCTGTTTGTGTCTATATTTGTGTGTATGTGGGGAGCTCTGCAAGTCAATGATAAGCACATGTCTTGCTTCAGGACTTTGAGGGGGAAGAGCAGAACCGGTGAATTGTGATGGCGTGAACTAATTCAGTTCGTCCTCAAAATTTAGTTAATGGGGTCAGTTTAACACATTTGAAAAAGGTGTTTGACTCTGAGGGGTATTTAGGGTGAGAGGTCAAATCATAAAAGTTAAAGTTTACTGCAAATCTGTACAATTGTAAACTGGCATGCAATGTTATGCAATTGAGCTTTTTTATTCTTGGAGAGTTTTTGTAATGTTAAATCATTTGTGAAATTTTATCAGTATGTAAAATAAATGGGAAGCTAGATAACCCGTTAACCACATAATGATACTCATTTAACATTTTCATTGAAATTTGTTGTGTATCTGGTGCATCTGAAATAACAATATATAACTTACGAAAATTAGGAGAAGTTTTGTTAACATATTTTCTAAAAGTTCTGTAAAACATTTTATTCAAGTGAGAGACAACTATGATACATCTTCCAAATGCTATGCTAACGATGCATAATAACTATGAAGATAAATTTGGAACATCTAGCAAATATATTAGCTCACATTTTACAGCCACTACCAGAAACCTTATTATCTACTAGAGCATTCTTATTTTTATAATTTCAAACAAAATAATTTCAAACTCATGTTTGCTTATTGCCTGTTAAGCACCGCATTAAGCTAAATTTTGAGATTCTAAAGTAGTAGGTTTTTGTAAGTTCATACTGTTCATACAAGTCAAATTATGTAAAATGTAAATAAAAAAATCTAAATGATAAATACACACTGTCTTGTAAATTTCTGACCTTTTTTCAGAACAACAAGTTTGAGGAGGGATGTTATCAAGCTTGAATATGTGTGTTTATATGTGTGTATGCACAATCACACAGTTATAGTGATAACATAGGAATATGATAGTCTTTTCAGTGCAGCACTTTTAGGATAGGAAAAATAGCTGAACTATGATTTGCTTATCATTGCCAATAATACTTTATTCACTTTTTGTTAAAATAGTCTATCTGGGTTAACATTATTTTCTGGCCAAGCTAATATTTTTTCGTGTTTGCTTTGGTCCTGTTAGCCCTCACACTAGGTTCAAATCTGAAGGCGGTTGACAAGATTTGGAGCTGACCCAGGTTTGAAGGTGCTGTGTAATTCAGTGAACTAATTTCGTTATTGGTCTCTGACCTATTTTTAGAGTCATGTTTTGTTTGTACTTGATTGGAAGGGTTTTATTTCAAGTGACAGTTTAATTCTTGAGTCAGTACTTGCTACGAGCTGTAGCAGGATTTCTGAGTGTTTCAGTTAGAGAGCATTTAGGGGACTGACTAAACATAGCTTATGTTACTTTAGTGTACCTTAAGTTATACCAGAGCTGAAAAAGAAGATTCTGACACATTCAGCCCTGATACATATTCATATAAATGCTTTTTAAGTGCTATGGCCAATGGCCATGCCTATGGCTAAAGAGCTGCTCTGAGCTCCCAGAAAAATGAACGTGACTTGAGGAATGTTTTTTTTTTGATGATGATGTAACATTACTAAAACCTGCAAAAAATGTCTGAAAATTTTAATTTAAATGATCTGACACCTTTAATATGTAATTCAGCCTCATAATCATGATAGTCAACGGTTGTTTATATGGGGACCTTACAAGGGACCAACAAATAAACGATCAAATTATATTTTTCACTTAAAGAAATTAACAACTGGTAGAAGACTTAAATAAATGTACATTCCAAAGTAAAAACTGCCAAAACCTGAACAGTATTTGGCAAAACACATTGAAAATATACAAAAAGATTTTTTATAAGCAGTCCCTGGACAACTTTTTATGATACATTTTTTAGGTCAATAGTGATGATTCAATATCAATAATTATATACTTAATATGCAAAATATACTTTTCTCAATAAGATAATCAAGAGGTTGAGAGAGAATTTGAAAACTGCCTGAACAGTTTCATGTCTGGAAGTTTACCGGATGTTAAAAAGTTTAGTTGAAAGTGGGAAAATATTGCAATTAATAAACAAAACCATATTCATAAAACTCAAACATCAAAACATATTGAACCATCAAGAACTAATTTTATAAGTACGATGCTAATGTGACAATCATAATTGCTAATGACTTTTAAAAAAAGTAAATACTCAGTGTCTGAGCCTTGATATTAAATTACATTCTATAACTGTTTTAATTATACAATAACACTACATTAAACTGCTCATGTTTAGAAAATGTAATAATGTCTAGAATAGTTGAAAAGCTCAGTCAATGATTAGGTTCATATATTTTTCACCTCAGAGCCAACACCTGCTTTTATTTTTGCCAGAAACTAAGAATTAACAAATTTGTGATGGTTGTCATTATTGACTGATAAGAAAAAAAAATATTGTAATATATTCTTTGGCCATATCATTAGCCCTATCTCTATAATTAACCAAAATCAAAAATAAAAAGCCACAATATCTTTTTTTAATAAAAAGCTTTGTCATTTCTCAGTCCATGACGCCTTTAAATGACCCCAAAAATATGCCACAAACATTCTCAGGCTTAAAAACAGCATAAACAAATCTGTTACATAGGCCAACTTGTTACCTCAGACAGTGATGTATATAACAAAAATAGCTGTATGATATAACCTTATGAAAGGTTGTTTCTTTAAGAAGTTAAATTTGCCAAAATTTTTCTTATTTCTGTAACCTAAATGAAGTCCAGCTGTGAGTCTGTAAAGATCATCTTGTGACATGTTTGTCACTCTGTTTGTGTGATCGCTACATTCCTCTGGGGAAAATGTCCTGCTCTCCAGACCAGCGGAGGAGAATAAACTACTGATGTCCTCTCAGACACATACATCCATATTTTTTTTACGCTTTAACTTGTCAAAGTTTAGTCAGACCCAAATTCTTCTCCCCCTCTTGCCTTGAGTGAATTTTTTTTTATCTCTGGAGACTTGGGTGACTCTCTTGGCACATTTTCTGCACAGCTCAATGTTTCACGGTGACTGTTTGACAGGCGACTTCAAAGCATCTAAATCCCCCAGAATGCTGCTTTCCCTGGTGCTGTGAGTAGGCATGAAGCATCTGAACGTCGACAAACAGCTAATCAGACACAAACTGCAGCCTAGGGATGGAGAAAGGGAAGAAGAGATCAGGCTGTCTTGGTGCTCAAGGGTGGTGAAGGTCTGATGGGGCAACTCATCACTCCCTAAACACGCCCTGACAGCTCACTTGCCATAGGGATTCGGAGCCTGGTTGAAGTGTGCCCCAGTTTAACACTACCACAGAGCCCCAACCCTCAGAGTATGGCTGTAAACATTCCCTCCCTCGCTCCCTGTCAAAGATTGCAGATACACTAGAAACATATGTTCCTTTTCTGCATTTTTGTCAGAAAAAGTCTGAGTGAAAGTTTGCTACTCGTGCGCAAAAACCAATCATTTGGTGTTAAATTGTGATTTTCAATTAAATAATGTCATTATGTGCTCTATGTTAACTAAAACAGTCATTAGTTGTTTTGGTGTATATTTTTTTCAAAGATGCCATATTATGCACCTTTAAGTCATTTATAATAATTATTTGACCACTCTGCACCCTTAATAACATTTAAAAGGCAGTATAACTTTCATGTTTTTGCTCATTTGGTCGCTGACATTTATTAAATGTGGTACCATCACCTACAGCTCAACATGGCCAAGACGGAACTTTTGGTAATCCCAGCTCATCCCTCTGTGCATCACGACCTCACCATCCAGCTGCAATCCTCTACAGTCACGCCTTCTCCTACAGTCAGAAATCTTGGAGTGATTTTGGATGAACAGCTGTCCTTCAAAGACCACATCACAAAGACAACTCGAGTGTGTAGATTTGCACTGCACAACATTCGAAAGATCAGGCCCTTCTTAACTGAGCATGCAACTCAACTCCTGGTTCAGGCCCTGGTCCTCTCACGTCTGGACTACTGCAATGCTCTCCTAGCAGGACTTCCATTAAATACGCTCAAACCTCTGCAGATGATCCAGAACTCTGCAGCTCATCTTATCTTCAAGGAACCGAAACGAGCTCATGTTACTCCCCTCTTCATCACTCTTCATTGGCTCCCCATTGCAGCTCGGGTTAACG